>CM062819.1:494064180-494799180 GCA_031772625.1 Pinus tabuliformis
CGTCTCTCAACGGACGGTCATTTTTAGCTCATTTTTAGCCTTAACACCTACAGTTGATCTAAACTACTGAAAGTTTGCAACCTCGAAAACAGAAACAGAATCATAAGAAAGAAACAGAAACTTATACCTTCGATATTCAAGACATCTATACCTTCGATTGCCTTCAAGACCTTTATGGCATCATCTTGCCCCTTTGTGGTCTGAAATGTACAGTGAAAAGCATTTTCTGCACATCACGCGTAGAATTCACGTCAAAAATCCTCTAGGAAAAGAAGACCCAAACACACGGAATGGATGAGGTGACCTACCCGACACATCTTGAAATATCGCTGATAAGGGTTTCAGCTGAACGCTTGGCACTTTTAAATTATAAGAGTTTCAGCTGAACATTGAAATTATAAAACCTATGCGTTAATATATTCTTCAAATTTTTAAAATCTTTCAAGAAAAATCCGTTTACTAACATTGACTGAAGTTTCTTTCACAAGAAGAAAGCATCCATCCTTTTCTATTAATTAAAACAAAACTAAATACATTGCCAACATTAATGAAATGAAAACCCTAGAGACCAAAGCCCTAACCACTGAAACTTTGAAAACAAAAAGCAAAATCCATACAAAGCCTTGGCAGCCCCGAGTGAAAACCAGAGATTCAGCCGGCCAAAGAGGAAAAACTGTGATCAATTCAGCGTCTCCACTTGTTTAACGTTTGCCACTTTTTATAATGAAAATCGGTGATGAGAGTTGATGGAAAGCCATATTTCCTATGCTATTGGGTATTGAATGCATTCTAAGAGCTTGACGGGACATGCCTGGCCGTTCTCCTGGATGCCCTGACAACTGCACATACAAACAAGGACATATATAAGATTCCTATGCCATAGGAATTTCGTGCCGCCTTCGTCTTGATCACCACCGCCACCACCAGTCCGTAGGAACGCTGGCATACCATACAGGATATACAACGTACGCATTTAATTGGCATGTTTGAATTTGAATTTTGAGTTTGAATGCGAAAGCCTGCTCTCCATTTTTTAAAATCTAATTTATTACCCTAAAATAATTAAATTTCATATATTTATTTAAAAATATATATATAATAAGTAATACCTTTATTTTACTATATTACAAATTCAAATTAAAATTAAAATTATTTTTAAAATCTAATGTATTAATTTTATAAGTTTTATATATTCGTTTATTAATTTTAATTAAAACAAATAATTTAATTTTTAGATATTTATTTATTAATTTTACTTGAATAAATAATTATAAAATAATATTAAGTATGTTTATATTTTTATTAAATTTAAAAAAATTCATAATATTTTTTTTATTTTAATAAAAGGAGTTGTCTATAATGCGACTTTTTAGATTCGGTGACGGAATCCGGCGAAAGAAATTGAGATGAAATCATGATTTGTTGCAGTTAAAATGGTTTTTTAACTGCATATTCGGATTCAGCACCCTGAAAAACCCCTGGGACGGTTTCATTGTGCAGAAATTAGCTATCAAACTTGGATTCCGATAAATTACTGCCGGATTTTCACCGGAAAAAATCGCCGGAAAGACTTTCAAAAAGTCGCGTTAAAGACTACTGCTTAATAAAATACCAAAAAGAATTATATTTTATTATTTTATAAACATAAAATGTGAATTTTTTATTGGGTGTAGAATATAAAGGGAGAGGTTGTTCTATTAAGACAATTTATGGTTAAAAAGGTCACTTATTGAAATTTGGCTTAAACACCCTTGGATTGTGGCTGCTCAAACCACAGGGTAAACATGCTAGTCATCTCAAAACTCACATTGCCTATTAAAAAAACAAAACACATAAAAATTTTAATTTATACATATCAATCATAGTTCGTTTATACATATAAAATTAAAATTTTATTGGAAAATATTAAAATAAAATTATACTAAATATTTAATATTTTTAAAAAAATGTGTTACACTATAAAAATAATAATAAATTTATTTTTAGAATATGAATAAATTATAATTATATATATATATATATATATAAATATATATATAATATATATATATATATAATTAAAATTTAATTGAAAAAATATTAAATAAAAACCTTCATAATATAAATGAATAAATTAGTTTAAATTCATTTTAACTATAATTTATAAATATTTACTAAAATTAAATAAATTTTAAAAGAAAAATGATTATATAAATATTTGATATATATGGACTAAATATAATGTGTAATACTAGCAACGAAAAAAAGTGGCATACCATGAACAATAAGTTGTTAATATTGATCAAAAACACTTAGAGGTCTTCTTGTGATATGTGTTTCTTGGGGGCGGGAGGAGTTTCTTTCTTTTTTTGGGTTCTATTTTTCTGTTGTTGAATTCTCGCATATTTTACTTTCCAATTTCCATGTCACTCATCTCAATTTAAGTCTTCGTTGGCATTTTTCTTCTCGAGTTTATTATGGATGATGAACTACTTTATTATGGCGAGTATAACCCTTAAAGTGGGCATGCATACCCATCCCATGAAGATTTATTTTTATAAAGGATCGCCCATTGGTTTCACCTCCCATTCACATGATAGTGGAAGTGTCTCACTTTCCTTAAGGCTTATTTAATTTGTCATCAAATCATCCAGATAATGCACAACATTTGGAGGTTCCAGGCCTGATTCCTTCTGCTAAGCATGCTTCGTCTCTAGATACAGCAAGCCCTAATCATAATAAGCATCATGTGACAGCCTATAAAGCAACAAAATTCAAATATTTAAATGGTAATAGAGGATGATATTCCCCTTTGATACATTCTACAACTTATGTATAGGGATCTAATTGGTCGGTTTGCTAGGAAGATGGTTAAACTTCTTCTCTACCACATTGGATCGATTCCAATTGGGTTCTTATTATCAGTCTTTTCTGCAATTCCACATATTTCCTAAAGCTTAATTATGTGGTATCGTCAATAAAGTAGATGAAGTGAGGACTCTCCTATCCTCCGACTAATGTTGGTGAAAATCTAGGTTGATGCTTCAAAAGTGGAATATGGATTTCGACGCTTCGCTTAGCCCCATGTGAATGAAAAAAAATGGGCCCTCCTCCCATATTTGTCAACACCATTCTAGAACAAATCAGTGTTGGAAAAAATAGGAAATCATATTGGCCAATTTGTTTGTTGGGAGGAAGTTTTCCTTTCAAAGCAAGATGGATGAGTGGCATGGAAGTAAGTGGAGATCAACCCCAACGAAGGTTTCCTAGAGGATATTGAATTGGTATTCAACGAGGTTGCATGGAATCAAAAGATTGATTATTGGAAGTTTCTCTTTCATTGTTTTCCTTTCCATGAGGTAGGTCACCTCGTCTCTAATTGCACACGAAAGAAAATTTCTAATCATCTAAAAAAGTTTATATTAGGAAACTTTTGAACATGTAGATTAAGGCCTCAGGACTGAGGGAGAATGATCCTCTGGATTCCAAACTCGAAGACACTGACGGCGATCATCCTCCCTCCTTAGGTAAGTGGTTTCAGCCCCCCTCATTTTTTCCTATAAAAAATAATGATAAAATTCTTCATGATGGTAATATACTTGGGAAATTTTCCAAAGTTATGTCCCTGATAACAACGTCTCCAGTGCCTTCTATTCAAGGTCTCTCCCTCTATAAAATGTTGCCACATGTCAAGGAGAATGATGTCTTTCCAAATCTGATTTTTCCTTATGGTTCCAACTCTTCATCCAACTCTTGTGGGAAACCTCCTTCTGCAGATTATAAGGTCATTCGTTCCTCAAACGAGCTCTATGTTTCTATTGACCTCCATGTTAAGTGAAATGCTCTCTATTCATCTTCCTTGACGCGTGAATATGTTTCAGCATCTGGTGGTCTAGCCATGGATGCTCCTTCTGTCAGTCATGCCAGTCACAAATCCTTTCTTTCTAAGGCCAATCTAAGGTTAGGGAAGACATTCTAAGTGGAAAAAAATACCATAATATCCAAGTTTCTTAGATAAAAGGCCCCTCCCATGAAGGAAAATGAAGGTCTTGTCTCTGAATATTAGGGGGTTTAGGGCCAACCCCAAAAAAATGACTCTAAAGTGGCTCATTCGAGCCCACATCCTAGATGTTATAATGATTCAAGAAACTATGTCATCGAGTGCCTATGTGGTTTCAATTTTAGAAATATGGTGTAGGAATTAGACTTTCTTCTCATTAGATTCAGAAGGTTTTTTGGGTGGCTTTCTTATGGCTTTGCAGCCTGATTCATCGTTTTACTTTTATCGATCTCTTCCAAACATATAGAAATTGATTTTGTTTCAAACAAACTGGAAGAGGTGAGTCATCACATTATTCCAATTACAAATTCTTATGATGCATTAAAGAAGTCAAAATATTTATTTGACTCACTCTCATAATTGGAAGTAGTTCATAAATTAGACCTATGATGCATGATGTGGAAGCCATTGGAATTAAAATGGACATCCCTATCATAGCCTTTGTCAAGGCCCTCTATCCTACATATTATCACTATATTCAATCCTTACAAGTTAGTTCCCAACTCAAGGATGATACTTTTGACACTCTTGTGGAGGCATTTGCAAGAAGGGAGAAAGCTTTTGGGAAGAGGAATATAGCTTATCAATCCCATGAAGAATTTGTGTGCCTTGCACAAAAAGAGAGGAATCAGTCACAAGATTCTTCTAGAGGAAGAGTTGGTAGAATAAGACATGGAAGGAAGAATAATAGAGACAATGGGGATAAATATCATAAAGGAGGAAAAGATGATCTCCATTATATTTGTTTAAAGATTTATAAACCTTATGTGATTTAGTTAGCAAACATTTGGATAATATTTAATATGTTATTGAAAATAAAAATAAGAATAACGAGTTGGAAAAATGGATGTGTGTTTATTTACATAGGTTGACCCAATAGGTTTTTCAATCGTAAGCTAAAACCAAAGAATCCGACTCATTAAACATGTAGAGGAAGACATGTATATCCACTAATTATTTTTTAATATATATTCCTATTACATAAATTAATAACCATGCATAGTGAAGACCCTTAGGCATATGCCCTTTATGCAAAACTTACCAAATAGTACCTAAAATACCATATGGGGTCAAGGACACCAGAGAGAATGCATGTGTCATGGTTGGACACCTTGATCATAGTGCCTAAAGCCTACAATGTTCATTTTCTTGTGTAAGGCTCCTATTTTCCTCTTCAACCATGGCTTAGGCCCTTAGACCCCTCACTACTATCCAAAACCAATTAATTGTAACCACTTTCCACTTAAAGGCTAAAGATCTCATAGAAAGTTTGTATGTGGTGTTTCAATTTATCTTTCATCATGCTTAAGCCTTGGAAGCTTGGATAAATTCCTAAGTCCCTTTTTATGATTTCCTGACCATTCAAAAGTTATAAAGATCCATCATGGTTACTAAAAGCATCATAATATCCCATGGTAAATAACTCATATTTTAGACTCATGGTTATCAATTAGAGGTGTTTTCCATGTGATTGAGACTAGCAAGTATCATTTTGGGCATAAGGTTGCTATTTTTAACTCATAACCTTGGTTAGGACTATAGACCCATTTTTGGTGCGCAATTAACCTAATCATGGTGTCCATTAGACCCTTGGAAGAAAATGGTATCTAGCAAAGGTCTAATGTGGTGGTTCAAGGACTTGCCCATGGTGCTTGAGGCTGATAATAAATATTTATGGCTAGATGTTCTTATTTCCTTCCCTTAACTACAACGATAGACTTGAGACCCATCAATTATGCCTAAGTATAATGTGTTAATCGACTCAAATGTGAAAGAATCCCTATAAAGAGCTTAACTCAATGTTTCTAGGTGTTGTTCATGATGCTTGATCTCAAGAAGGTTTACTTAGGGGGGTCATTATTTCCCACTTGACCATGCTTATACCTCAACATTTCAACTACAAAATGACTACTTATGATGCTTGTACCCTACTCAGAGGTGAGAGAACCCTAAAATATTCCTACATATTGGTTTTTGGTTTCCTAAAATGTTTGAGCCGAACATATTTTTCTTCCATACCCCTATGGCCATTCAAACATCTCAAGATGAAGGGGTATATAACGAAGCTCCCTTTTGTCTAAATGCATTGGAGCCTCACTTGTAAGAAGTCTCTGAGAACAAATGTTTGGGAAAAGCTCATGCAAAGTATAGAGAAAAAAATATATTGTTGGACATTTAGGACACTCAACCTTTCTATTAGACTTACCTTTATTAAATTACTTTTGCAAGCCATCCTTATGTACCTATTCTCATCCTTGGCAACCCCTAAATCCTTTCCAGAAAAAATAAGAAACATACAAAGATCCCTCCTTTGGGGGGAGCTAGAGAGTAAAAAAAATGGGCCCTTGTCACCTGGGAAAATTATACTATCCTAACCACCTAGGGGGTCTATGACTAAGAGACCCTAAAATTCTCACTCAATCACTAGGAGCCAAAACTTGGTGGTGGTGTCTTCAAAACCAGGAAGCTTTATGGAGTAAAGTATGGAAGGAAAAATGCATGCCATGAACAAACAATAATCTATTGATTTGGATGGGGGGTGGAATTGAGGTTTCTCATCTTCGAAATTCAGCTTGGAAGAATAAACACTTGATTCAAGCTCACAAGTTTTGGGAAATCAGGCACATAAATTTAGCCCTCTTTTGGTAGTATTCCTATAAGCAATGGACCAGCTTGGAAAAAGGAGAGTTGAATGAGCTAAAAACTTGTTTGATATTGCAAGGTAGAGTAGCAGTCAATAGTATTGGGTACAACCTCAATCTCAACAATAATGGAGGCGGTGGGAGAAGTGCACACATTGACCAATGAAGATAAGATTCGAAACACAAGGAACCATCACAAACGAACTAGAAATTGGAAGAATTAAAATACAATCTGGGAAAGATATCCTCTACTAAGGACATTGGCCTAAAGGATCTTTTAGCTTAAAGGAGGCTTACATATTATTAGTTGGCATAGAAGGACACCCCAACAAAAGTAAATGGAAAAAGCTATGGGAATCTAAACTTTGGCCCAAGGTGATCCATTTTCTTTAGATTCTCATGCAAAACAAGATATTAACCTGGGATAATCTCCAAAAAGGGGTTTTCAAGGTCCAGGTAGACTCTAGCTTATGCTGGAAAAGCATAGAAACAATTGAGCATCTACTTAATAACTATAAATTTGCATCAAAAACATGGAATCGTTTGGCCATAATTTTTAGACGATCAAATTGGAATGGAACCAATATCCATGTTACACTTTAAGAATGTAACTTTTGACCTTTTACAAGTGTTATAGTGAATATAACATGAAATTGTTTTCCAGGATTTATAATGTGGGAAATATGGAAGGAAAGGAACATAATAATATTCAAATATTAGTCATTAAATATTAGGAAGGGTAAGAGAAACAATCCTCACAACCCTTGGTTTACACAAGATTGGGGATGAAGTTCCAAGGAATCACGCATTCTCACACTTTTGGGGCTCAACCAATCCTTCATAATTTTTTAAGCTCCACAACCCCAACCTATTCCCTTAAGTCCTAATAACTGGAAACCACCTCTACTGGCTTCTTAAAACTAAACTTTGATGAGGCCTCTAGGGGTAATCCTAGCCTTGTTAGTTTTGGAGGGGTATTTAGAGATATCATGGACAAACTACTCACATTTATGTGGGAAATATAGGAAATGAAATTAATAATGTGGCGAAACTCTCATCCCTGGAGCAAGGTATAATAATAGGCAAGCACTTTAACTATCAAAAATTGATCATTGACGGGAATTCTAAAATTGTTATCCTAATGATTAAAAATCCTACAAAATGGATCCAAGATCACTGAACAAGATCACTATATTGACTATCAGGCGTTGAACAAGATCAATGTCCGGATTAGGTACCCGATCCCACGGATTGATGACCTTCTGGACCAACTAAAGGGGGCAAAATATTTCAGCAAGATCAACTTGAAATCAGGATATCACCAGGTACCAATCGAACCCTTCGATGTGTGGAAGATTGCCTTCAAAGACAAGGAGGGCCTTTTTGAATGGTTGGTTATGCCTTTCGGGTTGACGAATGCTCCTGCAACCTTCATGAGGCTGATGGATGACATCTTGCGGCCATTCACCAATTCATTTGTCATGGTATACTTGGATGACATCCTGATCTTCAGCGAGAGTTGGGAAGAGCACCTCCACCACATCCGAAAGGTTCTCCAAACACTGCGGCAACACAAGCTATGTGCCAATTTGGAGAAATGCACTTTCGGGATGACCCAGGTTCAGTATCTGGGATACATTATTGATGAATGGTGGGTGCATGTGGATCCAGCCAAGATCCAAGTCATTCAGGATTGGCCAGCTCCAACCACTTTGACAGAGCTCCATAGCTTTTTGGGTCTTGCCAATTTCTACCGCAGGTTCGTGTTGGGATTCTCTCATATCACTTGGCCCTTGAGTCAATTCACCAAGGGAGGAGCGAAAGAAAAATTATTTTGGTCTAAATATCAACAGAAGGCGTTCACAGAGTTGAAACATCGCCTCTGCTCTGCACCAGTTCTCACATTACCAGACTTGCAACAACCATTTGAGATCGAGACAGATGCTTCTGACTATGCTATTGGGGTAGTCCTTACTCAACAGGGGCATCCAGTGGTATATCACAGTGAAACACTTTCAGACACAGTTTGGAAGTATCCCACTTATGACAAAGAGATGTATTCCATTGTGCAGGCCTTCTGACAATGGAAGCATTACATTTTGGGGAAGGAAACAGTCATCTGTACAGACCATCGACCCCTACAGTTCATACAAACGCAAGGGAAGTTGTAGAATGATCACCATCAAAAGTGATCCACATACCTACAACTATTCCATTTGAATATCCTTTCAAATTCTAGCCTTACATCTTAAATTCAATGGGCCACTTGGCTTGGTCATATGATGGCATCTGTAACATTGATTAGGAATTAATGAAATTTATTAAGAAACCGGGGAGAAGGATCCCTTGATATAAAACAAATGCCTTTGCCTGATTATTGGTTGCCTTATCTGGTTCCCATTCAAAACAAACTTTTTGAAAATGATCCTCCTACACCTACCATTGACCTGCTTTTCCTTTTGAGGCTCCATCTAAGAACATACAAAATTTTCTATGAGAGAGTTGCTAACCTTGGAACACCTCCTCTACCACCTCTAGATGAATTTTCCAATTCTACCACTATCTAGGTTTTGAGTTGATGATTATAGGCTAAGAGGCATGTAGAAAATTGTAGGCCCAACAAGGTTTCAATTTTAGGAATCACATCAGTTTAATTCCCAACCCAACATAGATTTATGTTGTTTTTTTAAACATGAATATTTTCTATAGCATGAAACACAACCATTCCCACAATAGGAGAATCACTAACCATTAGAAAGAAATTAACCGAGTTTTGTGTTTGCAAAGTCGGTGTTCATGGACATGGGGCTCAACATTTTTAAAGGAAATTAGCATCTCAATAAAACCTTTACTAAGGCAATCCTAGAGATTCCTTCATGACTAGAGCTTCTATTGAGCTGCCGCAAATTCCTTTAGCAAGGCAAACCTACAACTTCCTTCATGCCTGGAGATTGTTATCTATAGGAATAACACTATTCACAAAATAAGAACCATTCCCACAATACGAGAATCACTAACCATTAAAAAGAAATTGATTGATTGATTTTTATGTTGGTAAAATCAGTGTTCATGGACATGAGGCTGAACAATTTAAGTCATAAAACAATTTATAAAAAAGAACTAGACCAGATCAACATATTAACTAGAAAATGAACCAGGTGTCACTAGGTTTATTTGAAATTCCTCCAATGTCTACATCATTTTATTATAACGCATAAAATATTTAATCCATAACTTATTCATATAATTGAAGACATATAG
Organism: Pinus tabuliformis; assembly: GCA_031772625.1. Taxonomy (NCBI): domain Eukaryota; kingdom Viridiplantae; phylum Streptophyta; class Pinopsida; order Pinales; family Pinaceae; genus Pinus; species Pinus tabuliformis. The sequence goes on from CM062819.1 coordinate 494,074,123, forward strand.
CCAATTATAGGTGAATTTCAACACACTGGTAGTAATTTTCCAAGTGCAAATATAAGCATGGTATTCTAAGTGGAAAAACAAGCTATCAAAAAAACAATTATTGATATAGTTGAATACATACAACAAATTCCTTTTGTATATTTGATTTTTCAAGGATACTGTCAAAAAGACATATGTATGAAAAATTGTTAAGTTGTTTCTATTTTTTTTTGAATTCTTAATTTATTGTAGGAAAGAAGAATTACTAATAGCCTGTAGGAAAGCAAAATTCAATTATTATTAACTAAATGCATGCAATAAATTTGCAGATAGTTTCATCTATGGCAAGAGTTAGTTATGTTGCTCATACAAGGAGAAATGGCAGGCGAGTGACTAGGGGTGCCTAGCTGCGATGCTCTTCATCAGATGAGGAAGGAACAGGTGATGTGAATGTCCACAATGCTCCCAACAAATTTTTTGAGGATGGCCATGCGGCAGAGGCTGATGTTGTCCCACCATCAACCACAAAGCCACCACCAACTACGGTTCAAGGGGCAAGTTCAACTAAGAAGATCAACGTTATAAGAGGTTGGAAAAAAAAAGACATGTTACTTGCAATTGACGACATAGAGTTTAATGGGTATTTAGTTTGGGCATCTACAAAAAACATGGTATTTCGCCCTCCTCAATACATTATTGGATAAATGGGATGACTCATACAAAACGTACAAGGCCTCTTATAGTTATGACTGAAGAGGAGGAGGCTGAGGTGGTTGAGTGGTGTAAGGAGATGGCCCAATTGGGACATGGGATAGAGTTGATACAACTCAAATCCATTCAAAGATGGGTTTCCTAGTAAATCATGGTGGTTTGGATTCAAAAAAATGCATCCAAACCTTGTATTGTGTACAACTAAGGGCCTTAACAGAGACAAAGCTTTAAATTTATGCCCTGCAATTGTGTCTAATTTCTATGACACTCTTTTTAGTGCATACAATAAGTATTCTTATGTTGTAGACCATATATGGAACTGTCACGAAACAAGTTTACAGGCAGGAAGGAATTGTGGCATGCGAGTAATTTCCAAGAGAGGGAGCCGAAATGTTCCAAAGATTTTGCCTAAGAGCAGGGAGTGGATAACTATTCTATGTTGTGTCAATGCAATTGGCACTTCAATCCCATGCTTTTATCTATTCAAAGGTAAAAATCAATTGGAAAACTATATACAAAATTATGAACCAGGTGCATGCATGGCTGCACATCCTTATGCATGGATGACTAAGGAATTTTTTTAAAATTGGATTTGTCACTTTGTTGCATCTATTCCAAGTGGTGTCTCACTTGAGAACATACACCAATTGATTTTAGATGGTCATGGAAGCCACATTGTTGTGCAAACAATTGAGGAGGAAAACAATTTGGGCATCAACCTGTCAACATTTCCTACTCATACCACTCACAGATTTCAACCCCTTGATGCCAGTGAGTTTAGCGCTTTCAAGAACTATTTAAGGTCAGAGCAAGCTGCATGGATGGAAAAGAATCCAGGGTTCGAGGTGAAAAGGTTTGAGCTAGCATAGCCTGTAAGTAAAGTCTTTAAAAGGGCTCTCACACCATCAAATGTCAAGGTTGGCTTTAGGAGGACTAGAATATGGCCAATGAACTATGATGCTCTTATGCATGATACTGGTTGTAGCCAAGCATTTCATGTAAATGGTCAAGAAGAAGGGCATGTCCAAGAAGATGTTGAAATTCAAGAAGAAGTGGATGAACATGAAGATGCAGTTGCAGCTGATAATATAATTTCCCTCTCTCAAGGACACTTATATGGTGATGATGATGAACAGGTAAGTGAAACACAATACAATCATGAATGAATTGGCAGTAACATGGAGGTTGTTCTACCAACTGAAGCACATGGAACTTCAGTTGCTGATATTCTTAATGACTTTGTTGATCATGAAACTGACAATGATAATGTGGTTGAAAAATATATTGTTACTATTTCACTAGGAAGCAACAATGACCAATTGACATTGCCAAGCCAAGTAACCCCACCATCATGGCTGGTAGAAGCCATGATGAATATAAACAAGCATGGTGTCATAAGAACGAATGAAGAAAGCATGAACATGCCTTCACAACCAGTAGAATTAAACAATGAAATTGTTCATTTTTTTATGGACAATAGATCAATGGAAGAAGATAGTGCACATAATGAGGAATCATACGAAGAGAATAATATAGTTCAATTAGTAGTCCCAGATATTGAATGACAAGTGTCAACCAATGGCATGCATCATGCAGGGAATGAGAAGTTACTTAGTTGGTTACTAAAGCTACCAATGGAGATAATGTCAATGAAAAAAAAGCATGGAACACTAGGTAGTCCTCGTTTGGGCCAAATTTCATAGTTACTCGCCTCATAAACTATATAGCCCTATTAGTTGAGTCTAAAAAAAGAAACTAGACATTCAAGAATTAAAACGGAAAAAGAAGGATTTAGTCAAGGAAAAGAAGGCAGCAAGGATTGCTGCAGCACAACTTCGAGCAGAGGAAAGGCTTGAAAGAGAGAAAGTAAGGCAATAAAAGGACCATAAAAAACAAATAGGAAGGTAGGAAAAGAAGCAAGAAAGGCTCAAAAAATTCTTCAAGAGAAAGAGGAATAATAATTGACAATGATGCAAGCACAGTTAGTGAAACCAAGATGATGTCAACCACATATTACCAAATTGCAGATAATACCCGATTATTCCAAGACCTCATAAAATTTCAAGTGCCTCAGTATCAGAATGGGGGTTAACCCACTTGTTATATTCCTACCAGTGCAGGTGTCAATCCTATGTATGCTTATCAAGCAAGGAACTCAAAAAGTTTGCGCACTGAAGATTTTGGAGGCCATCTAGACTAGGGGTGTGATATGTTTTTTGTTGTAACCACATTATGATGTGGATTTTGGATGGATTGCCTATTTTTCTTGTCACATGAGGATTTTGGCTTATAATCTAGGTCGGTTTATTCCATATTTTTTGCAACATTGTAATCAAAAGCCATTTTAGAAGCAACATTCATAGTCTATTTGAATGGAGAAATCCTAGCTTAGAATGCAAATGGAGCTTTTGTTCTGCCATTACATACCAAATTATCCACAACATCACATTTTTCTCCAGGTTGCTAAATAAATGACAAATGAGGGAATAATAGTATCATGAAAAACTTACTTTTTATAATTTGAAAACTCCATAAAATAGTGAACAACAACAATAAACAATTTTGGTCAATGCAAACATCATGACTCCATTTATTTTGGTGGTCATTTTCAACCTCCTAATTTCTCCCTCACTATTACAATTGAAAATGCATTCAATTCCATTCCCTTGCGATTGGGTTAATTATAAACATCGTGAGTCCATTGAATAAAAAAGAATTCTTTAATCAAACAAATTCACAGCTGTCCTGTTATGACCAGAGAAGAAATTGTGAGGAAAATGTAGTGGATGACTAATTCAATTCAATTTTGTTGATGTGTCATGACTACATTGGATCAAACAAATTCAACATTTTTTAATAAAACAAACTCAGAACTGCCTTGTTATGACCAGAGAAAAAAATGCAATCAAAACACAGTGGATGACAAGAAAGAATACCACACAAACTATTAAAAAACTTGATTTTCCATGAATCCATTGAATCAAACAGATTCAAAACTCTTTAATCAAACAAATTCACAATTGTCTTGTTATGAATAGAGAACAAAAGGTGGAACAAACATAATGGATGACAAGAAAGAATCCTAGAAGCATCTGGGCATGTTGAAAAGTCTCAAACGCAAAATGGAACTCATCCTCAACTTCCTCAGTATTACAAATTAAGAAAATTTGTTTATCCCAAGGTGTTTTTAACTCCACAACTCATGTCATTACTTATTAGTCAACTGAAATGTATATCATCATTCAAAATCGAGACAAACAAGTAGATTAAATATGAGTGTCAAGTGTAGATTAAATTGTTGAGCAAACTACAACCTAATTTGAGCTAAACCTTATCTATATAACTTTCTATCTTTTCAGGCATAAGTTAATTGTAAGGAGGTTTAATATCAAGGCCCCTCTCTAAGGATGATTTTTCAAATACAAGCCTTCAACAAGGAGATAGAAACTATGAAGTTGCCAAACAACTGTGAGGCTTTTTCTTAATGAATTTGATGATTATGGCTCAAACCGAATCAAAATGAGATTTATGTAAATGAAAATTGAGCAAAGCGACTATACTTCACCCTTTTGTTTGCAAGAAGAAAAAATACCTTACTTTCATTACTTAAAACAAAAGAGGTTACAAGTAGCATAGATCAGATCATCAACAACAGAGAGATCAATGTCCAACTTAAGTCTTCCTTCCAGGGCAGAGTTCACCAAAGAAACATAGATAAAAAAAAAGACATCGTTCACAAAAATTGAAAACAAATTAGACCAAATTATAGTGGAATTTGCAATGTCCAAGGTACCCCAGGGAGTGGCTCAAAACTGTTGAAAGACCAAGTCATAAATTCTAGAATGGACAAGAGATATTCAGCTAGGAGGCCTGTGAGTTACCCATGTTATATCTCCTCTCATTTATATCAATCACTCTGCACAACACACCAAGATATTGCAGCATGGATCTTCAAAAAGTCTAATAACTCTAATAGGAAGGTTGGGGCAGAGGTCCTTATCGAGGCATAGCTAGCCATATTGCAATGCATATTTATATATGTGGAGAAAATAGAAAAAACTGAAAATATGGCGAAAAAGACTACCCTCGCTGAACTATAAGAAACATAATATGACAGACGAAGGTGAACCCCAAAATCTTCCTAGTGAGATGGAAGTAATCATAGAATGTGCAATGGATTAGGTCCCAACTACTACCTTTGGGTGGGGGATTTGACAACTTTTGAAAGATCAAATGAACAAACTTGAGAAATATATAAACCCCCAAAGAAAGTAGCGCTTTTATATCTTTATTTTCTGCCCAAGGCACAGTCAGGGCCATGGAATGTCGACAAAGAAGGTTTTCAAGATCAAAATGACTTATTCTCTTTGGTAATCAGGCTCAAAAGATGAGGGTTCCTCAAATTTACAATGACCCACAAGAAAAAAACCCCGCAAAAATTATAGTGAACCTCAAGCATAAAACCCTAGAAAAATTACATTGAACCCAGAGCAAAAATTTAGTGAACCCCATTCAAAAAACCCTGCAAAATTTATAGTGAACCCCAAGCAAAAATTACAGTGAATCCTAAGCATAAAAACAAGGAAATATTTACAATGAATGCCGAGCAAAATTTACAGTGAACCCTATGCAAAATTTACAGTGAACTATAAACATAAAAACACCAAAGAGCACAAAATTCCCATGGTTTGAATGTGTTTAAAAACACAAAGTTAGCAACTAGTAGGAATGTAATCCTACCAGGCAGTCATCAACAAAACCACCAAGCTACACAAACCATGCTGCATCAGTGTTGAAGACCTCAACCCTTCGCGACACCTCATCTACGAACCCAACCATGCTCACTTGTCACAAAAATCGCAAAGGTGTTAAAAATAATTGCAAATAAACCAGTGAAAATGCTAGAAAAATTCACAAGCAAGAGAACTTAACCTGGAAAAAACCCACTGGAGCGCGAAAACCCCATGTCCACCATGTCCATTGTTGAGCTAATGGAAATTTGGGGCTCGGTCGACAACGAACGACTATACCAAGCACTGGTGCACCACAACCATGGAGCAACGAGGCATAAAAAATGAAGCCCTGAATCACAACCTTCAAACCCATGAATCCCCCACAAATTGCTTCTCTCAGCACACAAACCACTTCTCTCAGCAATGAAACCAGTCGAGCGCAATCACCGAGTGTATGTTGACCAACATCAAGGCATCGATCGAACAACAATGGGGTAGAAGAACACCCACACACCAACCCCAAGAAAAATAACACAGCCTTCCAAATGCAGTAAACGCTAAACCCTAAAAGAGGAGGAAAAACATGAGAAACAAGGCAGGTGTTAATTCCCCAGCTACCACGACAAGTGAGACGATGTGTCAGACACATGTCGCACAATCCATTCAATACTGAGATGTCATGGCAGAAAAAAAACACGCAACAATTGATGTCCCTCCCCTAGTTTTTTTCCTAATGCAACTCTTCTCAGACTACTCTTTTTTCAAAATTTGAAAAATAATTGAATTTAAAAAAAAAATTATTAAAAAAAATGAAAAATTAGCAGTAATAGCATGGCTGATGACGTAGCCAGTCACAACGTCGAACTCTCCCCACTAAAGCAACGATGAAGCACTATCCTTTAATTGGTCCATATGTTTATAAAATGAATAACTAATTAAAACTGTACTTGTGTTCAATGGGTGAAAGTACACCATAATTCATTTATGAATCATAGTGGTAGTAAAGGTATTATTAAAAACAATCGCTGTATTTTTGTATTTTGTTTGTTTGTTTTTTTTTTAATTTAGAAAGAGAATTTTTATTTATTTATTTATTTTAATGGTGTAATTTGTAAAATTTATAAATGAGATTATAGGAGTCTGTTTTTTACATTCTATGGGTATTTGGAGAAGCCTAAATGCATATATTTTGGAAGCGATAGTGGTAGATAACAAGTTTTTATATGTAGATTGGGCAGAAAGAGTTTACTAGTTGGAGGATATGTGGAAAAAAAATTAGTAGGTTTTTTTGATGGGGCAGAATGTGGTAGCGAAATTTATGTTGTTTTGAAGCCTGCAGATTTTTATCTCTTGGAAGAATGGTGTGAACAAAAATAATAGAGTAGAGTTTTTAGTTTTTTTAGTGGTTTTATTTTGTGCAAGGTGACTTGGAATTGCTTCTATATTAGAGATAGAGTTTTTAGTTTTTTTTGGTGGTTTTATTTTGTGCAAGGTGACTTGGAATTGCTTCTATATTAGAGTAGAGTTTTTAGTTTTTTTTTGCAGTTTTTTTTTGTGCAAGGTGACTTGGAATTGATTCTATGGACATTTTCAGAGATTTCAAAGTGATTATAGATTTGGTAATGAAGGCATCAACATTTGGACTACCAATGCTCATAAACTAGATGCATTGGATAAAATCACTGTTAAAAAAATTCAATTTGTCATTTTCTCATATCTATAGGGAACATAATTATATAGCTGATTCTGTGTAGAAATATGCAACAAGTCACCCATGAAGATATATTTCTATGCATTTTTCAATGGATCTTGTCATGGTTTTGAGAGCATAAATATTGTTTAGCCACTTTTGTGTTTTTTCATGATTTAGCCACAACTATGTAGTTTTCTCTACAATTTTTTTTTTGAAGATTGTTTTTGTCTAGAAAGATTAGATAGAAAATAATAAATTCTGATTTGGGTGAGTAACTAGAAGTAGAATGACATATTTTATGTAAAAGTTAAAGATACATGATCTTTTTCTGAAGATAGTTTTTGTCTAGAAAGATTAGATAGAAAATATTAAATTCTGATTTGGGTGAGTGACTAGAAGTAAAATGACATATTTTATGTAAAAGTTAAAGATACATGATCAATATATATAGTCTAGAGAGAAAAATGATGCCTACCTATTTAAAAAAAAGTGAGAGTAGAAAAAATAGATAAAATATTAATTAGCAAATCTCCTAGAATGCAGCTAGGAGATTTTTGTGACGGTTTAAAGGATATTCAAATGTGGAACATGGAATCCATGTTCCATTGATTTATTTGTGATGGTTCTATGTTGTAGAATCCATCTGAGCCATAGTGTCCATTTAGGAATTTTAGAAGCCCTTGAAATATGAGTGGAATTTTAATGTTTTGATGAAGAATATCTACTTAAATTTTCTTAATATATGCTTGATCATATGTTTTTCGGTTTGCCTATTTACTTGGGACCTGCTTTTAATAGAATTTTGTTCATTTGATTTATCTTTTGACTCCTGGTTTTTAAAATTTTCATTCGCAGATTGGCTATGTATTTTTTTTAAATCAATAAATATCCTCTTTAAAATTGATTTAAAAAAATTCTCTTTATTTACTAGTTGTTCATACATTTAAATGGATTAAATAAAGTTGATTAAATTGGTTTGAATTTATGATATGTTTTAAAAGTTTTTTGAGTATATTTTTTTTAGTGAAAAAAGTTTTAAATCTAGTAAAAATTTATTAGAATCATAATATTGATTTGTGAACTGTTTCCAATCAAAATGTACGCAAAATTTTAAATAACAAATAATCAAAATTTCACAATAAAAAAATAAAATTAATTACCCAAATTCTAACCAAAAAATCCAATACATTTAATAAAAATTATTTTAAAATATAAAATTAAAAAAACTTATTATATTAAAATATTTTATAATATTAAATCTATTTTTATATAATTTTAAAATTACATTTCAATAAAAAAATTACATTAACCTCCATACAACCATTACGACCAAAACATATATAGATATATAACAATTCTATTTCCAGAATATATTAAAACACGAGTACTCAAACTTTAAAAATCATTTGCAAAATTACAAATGGTCCAACTTAGACATCTTATGAACCCATGAACCTGTAAAAGTTTCAGCAGACATCATTTAAAAAAAAGCAAAACAATTTCGCATTTCGCCAGAGTTTCTTTCAAAGATCTATAGCAGTTGTTTCTGGCTCTCGGTATTTTCTCTCTCTTATGTTTGAAAAAATATGTAGAAAGCTCCAGTATGCTCAGCAGTTTTGCCAAAGCAATGATTAAATTTTTCCTCTGAAACCGAGACTATGCAGTGTAAACTTATCTAGCATAACCGAGACTATGCCATTGTAAACCTCTCTGGCAGAGCAGAAAATAAATGGTATTCACAATAAAATAACTAGTAGTACGCTGTACGTGCCATTACCTGTAAATGTAAACCTGCAAACGCACAAGACAGAAGACATAATAAATGAAAATGTGTGATCTCTGTAGGAAGTAACTGAGCAAAGTTGCTGAGAAGAAACAAACTCAACAAATTTAAACAAAGAAAAAGTTCGATGAAAATATATTGCACTGCGTATATAGATATATATTCTGACCTCAATAGTTAAACTTAAAGAGAACCTCAGCGGATTCTGGGCATCTTGAGTACAGAGAAACTACCGTTCCCTCCATCCAGATAAATCTTCATCTCCAGGCATTCACGAAGGTCATCGAAACTAATGTATCGTTGTTTGGCTGCCGTGGGTGAGATGAAATATTTAGCAGCATGAGAGGAATTGTGTATCCACAGGTAGGGCTCGTAACTACCATCACAGAAGAAGTTGCTCTCCCCCTTGCTAGAATAGCCGCTGTATATCTTGTTGCGCCTCAGCGTCTTCGTGCAACTGTTGCAGAGAAGTCCCCAGCATCTCAAAAGCAGTGCTACCACCGCGCTGAGGATTTGAGACCTTGGCATCGCCTTCGCCATGATCGCCACCGACACCACCAGACCGCATTTCGTTGCACCCTCCAGAGAGCAGGACGGGCAGCCTTTTGCTGCACCCTCGGTCGCATTCAAACTCAAAATTCAAATTCAAACTAATATGCCAATTAAATGCGTACGTATGCGTACGTTGTATATCCTGTATCTTAAGTTGTATATCCTGTATCTCATGTATCGTATATGCCAGCGTTCTTATGGAATGGTGGTGGCGGTGGCGATCAAGGCGGAGGCGGAGGTGGCTCGAAATTCTTATGGCTGTTGCATCGTAGGAATCTTACATTGTCCATATATGTATCCGGGAGAACGACCAGGGTTGTCCCATCAAGCTCCTAGAGTGCATTAAATATTCTCTTAGAGGGCATTCAATACCCAATAGCATTGGATTTATTGTTTGCCAGACTTGATAGCGTACGTCAAAAGCTTTTTCGGTGATGGGAGTAGCATTGGATTTATTGTTTGCCAGACTTGATAGCGTACGTCAAAAGCTTTTTGGGTGATGGGAGTAGCATTGGATTTATTGTTTGCCAGAGTTGATAGCATACGTCAAAAGCTTTTTCGGTGATGGGAGTTGATAGCATACGTCAAAACTGTGGGCGTTCTATTTGAACACGATACCATATAAAACTATGGGCGTTCTATTTGAACACGATACCATATAAAACTGTGGACGTTGGTCACATGTGGTAGATAGTATAATCATGGCAGTAGTCGGTAATGAAGCCAGAGAAGTTGTAATGAAATGAAAACCCTACAGACCAGAAGCCCTAACCACTGAACTTTGAAAACAAAAAACAAAATCCATACAAAGCCTTGGCAAACTTTGAAAACAAAAAACAAAATCCATACAAAGCCTTGGCAGCCCCGAGTGAAAACCAGAGATTCAGCCGGCCAAAGAGGAAGAACTGTGATCAATTCAGCGTCTCCACTTGTTTAACGTTTGCCACCTTTTATAATGAAAATCGGTGATGAGAGTTGATAGCATACCTCAAAACTGTGGGCGTTCTACTTGAACACAATACTATATAAAACTGTGGGCGTTCTATTTGAACACGATACTATATAAAACTGTGGGCGTTGGCCACATGTGGTAGATGGTATAATCACGGCCGTAGTCGGTAATGAAGCCAGAGATGTTGTCGGGTTACGGTTGGAGCTTTCCGTGGATTTGTTCACGAAAGGAAGAAAACCCATGGTTTGTAACGATTCCACGTGCTTTTGACTCTCCGTTTGCGAGGGGTTCTTTGGTGGGGCCCTCATCCACCCAGGCTTTTTCGGTGATGAGAGTTGATACCATACGTCAAAACTGTGGGCGTTCTATTTGAACACGATACCATATAAAACTGTGGGCGTTGGCCACATGTGGTAGATAGTATAATCATGGCCGTAGTCGGTAATGAAGCCAGAGAAGTTGTAATGAAACGAAAACACTACAGACCAGAAGCCCTAACCACTGAACTGTGAAAACAAAAAGCAAAATCCATACAAAGCCTTGGCAGCCCCGAGTGAAAACCAGAGATTCAGCCGGCCAAAGAGGAAGAACTGTGATCAATTCAGCGTCTCCACTTGTTTAACGTTTGCTACTTTTTATAATGAAAATCGGTGATGAGAGTTGATAGCATACCTCAAAACTGTGGGCGTTCTATTTGAACACGATACTATATAAAACTGTGGGCGTTCTATTTGAACACGATACTATATAAAACCGTGGGCGTTGGCCACGTGGTAGATAGTAAAATCACGTCCGTAGTCGGTAATGAAGCCAGAGAAGTTGTCGGCTTACGGTTGGAGCTTTCCGTGGGTTTGTTCACGAAAGGAAGAAAACCCATGGTTTGTAACGATTCCACGTGCTTTTGACTCTCCGTTTGCAAGGGGTTCTTTGGTGGAGCCCTCCTCCACCCAGGGTTTTTCGGCGATGAGAGTTGATACCATCAAAACTGTGGGCGTTCTATTTGAACACGATACCATATAAAACTGTGGGCGTTGGCCACATGTTGTAGATAGTATAATCATGGCCGTAGTCGGTAATGAAGCCAGAGAAGTTGTAATGAAATGAAAACCCTACAGACCAGAAGCCCTAACCACTGAACTTTGAAAACAAAAAGCAAAATCCATACAAAGCCTTGGCAGCCCTGAGTGAAAACCAGAGATTCAGCCAGCCAAAGAGGAAGAACTGTGATCAATTCAGCGTCTCCACTTGTTTAACGTTCGCCACTTTTTATAATGAAAATCGGTGATGAGAGTTGATAGCATACCTCAAAACTGTGGGCGTTCTATTTGAACACGATACTATATAAAACTGTGGGCGTTCTATTTGAACACGATACTATATAAAACTGTGGGCGTTGGCCACATGTGGTAGATAAGTATAATCACGGCCGTAGTCGGTAATGAAGCCAGAGAGGTTGTCGGGTTACGGTTGGAGCTTTCCGTGGGCTTGTTCACGAAAGGAAGAAAACCCATGGTTTGTAACGATTCCACGTGCTTTTGACTCTCCGTTTGCGAGGGGTTCTTTGGTGGAGCCCTCCTCCACCCAGGCTTCTTCGGTGATGAGAGTTGATACCATACGTCAAAACTGTGGGCGTTCTATTTGAACAAGATACCATACAAAACTGTGGGCGTTCTATTTGAACACGATACCATATAAAACTGTGGGCGTTGGCCACATGTGGTAGATAGTATAATCATGGCCGTAGTCGGTAATGAAGCCAGAGAAGTTGTAATGAAATGAACTTTGAAAACAAAAAGCCTTGGCAGCCCCGAGCGAAAACCAGAGATTCAGCCGGCCAAAGAGGCAGAACTGTGATCAATTCAGCGTCTCCACTTGTTTAACGTTTGCCACTTTTTATAATGAAAATCGGTGATGAGAGTTGATAGCATACGTCAAAACTGTGGGCGTTCTATTTGAACACGATACCATATAAAACTGTGGGCGTTGGCTACATGTGGTAGATAGTATAATCACGGCCGTAGTCGGTAATGAAGCCAGAGAAGTTGTTGGGTTACGGTTGGAGCTTTCCGTGGGTTTGTTCACAAATGGAAGAAAACCCATGGTTTGTAACGATTCCACGTGCTTTTGACTCTCCGTTTGCGAGGGGTTCTTTGGTGAAGCCCTCCTCCACCCAGGCTTTTTCATATACAGATACAGTTAGTAATCAAGCCCTCCTCCGCCCAGGCTTTTTCATATACAGATACGGTTCGTAATCAGAACCCGGGGTGTCATCCTCTTTTAACTAATATTTAACCTCTAGACAAAGCACTTCTTTCTGAGAATGCATTTACTCTGTTTATTGTGGAAAAATCGCTATGTTCCCAGGAAACATGGGTTCAGGGACGGGTCGTCATTTTTTGAAACACGGTGTGAATTTGTATATTTTTCAACTTTAAACAAGAAAGCTAAAATACTTAAGATTTAAACTTTAAATATTTACACTTTAAATATTTACAATGAAATTTCAAAATTTCTAGTGTTATATCAAGTGCGAATTGGAGTTTACATATTAATAAGAATCATGATATATGTCCATTGTCATTCTACATTCAAAATTTACCTTAAGGCATCTCCAAACAAAAACTAGGAAATTTTAAAATACTAAAATAAAAATCGCTAATAGTGAACAATGGCTTCCTCAAGCCATGTCATCTACATCACTTAGATCTTCAGTTAGCATGTTCTCCAGGTAGTAATCACTCTCATCTTGAGGCTCTTTCTCATCCATAGCAACTGGAGGTAGCTCAATAAGATCATCTAGTTGTATCTCCTCACCCACACACATAGCATCATCTGTGTATTGGTCCCATCTCTTAAAAGGACCCTTCTTGTAACCAAGATCTTTTCGAGATATGAGACAAAGTGTGCTATGAATGTACACTACGTTCTCTGCCTTCTTTGAGCCCAACCTATTTCTCTTTACTGAATGGATAAAGGCATAAGTACTCCAATTCTTCTCGAAAGATGCAGAAGTAGCTACTTGGAATATTAGGGGAAGCCCATTAAATTAATTAAAATTTTAAAAATAAAAACTAAAATGAACTCCAAAGAACCCGATTTTGGGGTTCCAAGTACCCATCATGAGGGTTCTTCGTACCTGTCAAGACAAAAGAACCCAAATTTTTTTAATGGAGAACCCAGTTTTCATAGAAGAACTCGGTTCTTATGGGTTCTTCTCTGAAGCACTCGTCCCAGAATCCAGTACTTGGGTTCGAGAACCCCATCCCCAGTGTAATGACCTGCGTTCTCCCGGTTCGTGCGACGAGCGGTTCATCCCTCGGGTGCGCGTTTTGGTTAGAAGTGCAAGCTCTTTTGAAATGTGCGATGTGTTATGTGCATATGTGAGAGGGCGAGCTATGTTTATATGGCGTGGAGCATGTGTTAACATGTATGGAGGTCGACCTACATTGGTGAGGGAGCCGATGATGCGTTTGGAGACTTTGCGATGGCGTTTGGGGCGTTGGGCAAGTCGGCTGGGCAGCCAGACTTCGCCCTACGCTTGGATATATATTGTGGAACGTTTGCTCTCATTTGGCATTAACTCAACTCACTCAAACACATTCGCTCAACAAGGTAGTGTGCAGTGCTAGTGCACAAGTCTAAGGGAAGGTACAGATTTAGTATGCGCCCATTCTTGGGCAGGTGTGCACGGTGAAGCGTGGTTGTGGGTGAAGGTGCGGCAGGAGCACCCGGTGGTTGGGTGAGGGCGTGTGGCGCCCGATGGTTTGTGCAACGACTTGGCGCGGGGTCTTGGCGACTCAGGTGAGTGCCCGCCTGGCGTGCAAGTGTGCACGATGACTTGGTGAAGTGTTGAGATTGTGAATGGAGGTGTGTTTCGGGCAGATGCGCCCCTGTGTGGCGACTTGGAGACGCGCTCGAGTTGCGCAAACAACACGATCATGTGACGAGGTGAACAAAGGGTTAGTGAGTCGTGCGGCGACCGTGCAGAGGTGCCGACGAGCTAGGCAACCGAGTTTGCCAAAGTTGTGAATGTTATGGGCTTTCACTTTATACTGTTGTGCATTTCTCTTGTATAACATTGTTTATGTGAATGTTATGGGCTTTCACTTGTATAAAGGAACACACATTAATAATACTTGGTTGTGAAACACAAACTAAATAGGAAAAGTGGAATGTTAGACGTAGTCCACGAACATAAGTATTGGTGAAAAGAAAATGTTCGGTGGTGCCGCACCTCGCTATAAGCGGTTGAAAGACTACCGCAGGTGTAGGGGCGTGAAAGTTGGTATCAGAGCTGGTACGCTGAATCATGGAGCTGATTCTATGAAGACCAAAGACTTGGCAGGGAGTTCAGGTTTTGCAGGTGACAAGTGGAATATTAGGGTGATTCAGGTGAATGGGGAAACAGGTTTGGCAGAGGAGAAGCTTTGTGCTTGGACCAAGCTGAACGACAAGGCATGGAAAGTTTGGAAGAATGCGAAGGAAAGCTCTTGCTTACCTTATACAGGTTGAAGCGGATGAAAGAAGAGAATCCCCGGATTCGAAAGGAACTTGAAGTCTTGGAAAAGAATGTTGAAGACGAACTTCTTCAACTTGGTTGGACAATGGAGCAAGATGAAGTTGTAGATTGTGCTGACAAGGAAGAGGAAGCCGTGATGACCGAAGATGTTGCAAACATGACAACGATGGAGGATGAACTTGAGATTGATCAAGTTGGACCAGGATCGTGCAGTTTGCAGACATGGATGAATGAGGGTACTCATATGGAGGAGCCTCATGATGATGATGTAAGTATTGTTGATACTTGTGTTTCACTTGAGCATTTGGTAGATGAACCGTATGCAGGGAAGCGCAAACCCAGTTTGCCAGTGCAGGGGAGCATCTTACGATGGATGTCTATGATGAGACCTTGTATGGAGAAGCAAGGATTATTGGTTGTTGCAGGACTTGTTGGGGTTGTTTGTGACCTTATGGTAGAAGGTACAAATGCCCGTGACAAGGGAGGAACATGATAATCGTTGTGGAGGATTGGGTCATGCTTTAGCCACATGAAGAATTAGCTAAGTGCCCGGCATGACTCATGGACAGATTGAAGAGCACACACTTGAGGTACGATGATACTTGGGTGGATTTCTCATGGTCGAGACCAAGAGCAAGTCTTGGTGGAACCTTCAGTGGGGGAGCTATGATGGAAGGGACTCATGATGATGATGATATGGTTGGGTGACCGAGTTCACTAGACCGAAGATTGCAGACTTGGATGAGGATGATCGATTGTTGTGATGAGTCTACTTGGTTGGACTACATGGGCAACTTAGTCATGGACATCAGGTTGGAGACATGGAGCATGGCAGCCTTATGTAGGGACATTGTGCAGGAGCACTTGTAGAGGTGTCACTTATGGGCATCCAATGAGGAGTGCCAGGCAGGAATGTTGTGCAGATGGATTTGCTGATGTGACATGGAGATGTTTTTCTTATGAGCCGATGGAGAGGTTGTGCACTCTTTGTACAACAAGGCCATGGACTTGGATGGAATTGTGAGCAGAATATGAGCGTTCCTACTACATGGAGAGCTGAGGCATCTTGCAGAGACCTTTGGGCCGAGACATGTATGCTTGCTAGGATGTTAGTTGGAGATGACTCATGGAGCTCATGATGACATGAGGTTGTGACTTTTAGGGACTTCATATATGGTGGACTTAGAGGATCTGATGCATTGAGACGCTGAGGTCAGAGACTTTGATGCAGGATGGGGTGCATACTTTCAAGTACATGTATGGGTATGGCTTGGAAGAGTGACTTGATGTGGATGATCGATATGAGACACTTTGGATTGATGGAGTTACAATGATGATGATGCTTTGGTGACTACACTTGGGCATGGGTTGAGCCGAGACTCAACTACCTTTGACACATGGGAGCTGATTGATCTATGATCATGGGCAGCACATGGATAGATGAGACAGGTACATACTTGTTTCTATGGCAGACTTGAGGGATGGCACATTGCAGATATGATGGAGGTTGCTTCATGGACCTGGATGTGGCACATTGAGAGTCGAAGTTTGATGAGATGGTATCTTCACTTTGAGGAGATGGATATTTTGCAGATGGATGATGATGTGGGGGTAGATGTGATTGATTTCATGCAGCACATTAGTACCAGACACCATGGACATCATTAGTATTCAGAATGCGACATATTCAGTAACGTAGTTGAATCAAACAATATTAAGAATGCTGATATGAATGATAAGATATTAAAAGGCAGTGACAAGGCAAACCCAAAAGGCATTTCTTCAATAAAAGAACAGAGAAGGAAGGTGGTTAATCTATCTTCCCACGAATTAGATCCTGAAATCATAAGTCTCCTTAACAAAGGTTTAGGGTTCGCAATTGCTCCTAAAAACCTTCCTATTGAAAGTATGATTTGCAGCATAGAGGATGGGATCTATAATCTTTCGTTGGAAGAAAAGGAAACCCTTAGACAGGAGTTTTCCCTCATTTTGAGAAAAGCCAAAACTCCCAAAAGTAACCTAAGAAAAGAAGAACAAATTGCCTTTAAATCCTTACGAAACAATGATGAAATTGTGGTTCTCAAGGCAGACAAGGGAGGAGCAGCAGTGATCTTGGATAAGGAAGACTATGTCAGTAAGATGAATGAACACCTTAGATGTGGAAGTTACAAGAAGATGAATAATAATCCCATTCCCAAGATTATGAAAGAAGTAAGGAAGACAATTGCAGATTCCAGCCTTGATGATAAGTTAAAAAAGAAATTAATTCCTTCTTGCGAAACCATCCCCAGAATTTATGGTTTACCAAAGATCCATAAAGAGGGTGTTCCTCTTAGACCTATAGTCAATACCATTGGCTCCCCTACCTATGAGCTCGCTAAGTACGTCGCTAGAATCCTTAGACCCCTTGTTGGGAATACTGATTCTTTCATTAAGGACTCTCAGGACTTTGTGAACCTTATTAAAAATGAGAGGTTAGACCCTGATGACATTCTTGTTAGCTTTGACATAGTATCCCTATTCACCAAGATCCCTCTTGATGAAGGCATTCAGGTTATTAAAGATGTTACTGATCCAGGAACAGCAAAACTGGCAAAAATTTGTTTACGATCGACTGTTTTCACCTTCCAAGGAGAATATTATGAGCAGACATCTAGAGTGGCAATGGGATCACCCCTTTCACCAATTGTAGCCAACTTATACATGGAATACTTTGAAAAGAAAGCCCTTGAATCATACCCTTTGAAGCCAGCTTGGTGGAAGCGATTTGTGGATGATACTAATATAAAATGGACTCATGGTAAAACAGAGCTTGAAAAGTTTTTTATTCATCTTAACTCTATCTCTCCAGAGATAAAATTCACTATGGAGCTTGAGGAAAACATGAGCATCCCATTTTTAGATGTGCTCATCATCAGAAAGAATGATGGCTCTTTGGGTCATAAGGTTTTCAGGAAGTCAACCCACACTGAAAACTACCTCCACGCTAATTCCCACCATCACCCAGCCCAGAAGTTTGGTGTTATAAACACTCTCGCCATCAGAGCCCTTCGAATTTCTGACTCTGAGCATTTGGATGAAGAAAAGAAGCATTTAGTCTCAACTTTTAAGGGTATAGGCTACAATGAAAAAGAAATTAAAGCAGCTATAAAGAAAGCTGAAGGAAAGGTGCTATCTCATAAGCCTAAGGATAAAGACCAACCTCAGTATGGGAGGGTTTTTCTTCCTTATATTCAAGGAGTGACTCATAAAATTGCAAAAATCCTTAAAAAGAAAAACATAATCACGCAATTCTCAGCACCTGGAACTATTAGGCAAAAGATGAGATCTGTCAAGGATAATATTAATAGACAACAGCTTAAGGGAGTCTATAAAATAGATTGCTCATGTGGAAAAAGTTACATTGGTGAAACAGGTCGATCCTTGCAGACTAGACTCAAGGAACATGGAGCTGACATTAGGAATGAAAGGTCTCGAACCTCAGCTCTTGCAGAGCATTCCTCAATAACCAAGCACCATGTCTGCTTGGAAAGCGCTTCAATTATCACTCGAGAAGATAAACATCATAGGCGGAAGATCAGAGAAGCTCTTGAAATTATCAAACATCCACATAATCTCAACAGGGACAATGGTATTGAGATTAGTGGTAGCTGGCTTCCCTTAATCAGAAAGATTAAGAACGACAGTACATCTCAGGTAGAGCTTAACAGGTAAATTTCTCTTTCCCCTTCTAGCAATCAGTGGTTAGTTGCTTCTCTATTAGGTTTTAACTAGAACGTTAATATTATTGATAATTATTAGCTATTAAGTATTAATTATTATTAATTCATTAACTTTATTTATTATTAATTATTAATTATTATTATTAATACATTAATTTAATATTGTAAGATTACTAGTTATTATTAACTCGCTAAAATTAATATTATTAATAAATATTAGTTATTAATTAATTATTAATACTTATTGGTTAATAATTAATAATTAATAATTATCTATTAATTAATAATTATTAGGTATTGATTATTAATAATTATTATTAATTCATTGGCATTACTTTTATTATTATTAATTATTTGTATTAATTATCAATTATTATTAATTCATTAACTTTATTATTATCATTTTATTAGTTATTAATTCATTAATATTATTAACTATTAGTTATTAATTATCTATTAGTTAGTAATCATCAATTATTATTATTAATGCATTAACATTACTATGATTATTATTCATTATTAGTTATTTATTATTAATTATTAATTATTAGTTATTAATTATCATTTATTATTAACACATTCATATTATCATTATTAATTATCATTTATTATTAAAACATAAATATTATCATTAATTATTAATTATCATTATTATTAATACATGTTAATTATCATTATCACTATTTATTATTACTATTATTTATTAGTTATTAATTATTAATCATTATTGATACATTAATATTATTATTAAAGTTAATATTTAATATTTAACTATGTAATATATTAATACACTAAATGCTATTTTAATATATATATATATATATATATATATATATATATTAAAATTACTCATTTATTATTATTAATATATACATACTGAATATTAACTCAAGCAATAAACTGTTAATATAATTTTGAATAATTAATTAATTAATTAATTAATATCATTTTATATATAAAAAAATAAATAAATAAAAATTAATCAAACAAACAGCCGACAAATACTAGCAGACATATCTCTATTAAAAACTATTTAAACCCTCATTAGACAAGTTTGTCCTGATGATGGATCCCGATTGGGATTCGAAACGTTGATAAAAGAAATGGTTAATATTGTGTGTTCTCCGGCTTCTAATTCAAGAGATGAGGACTACTTCATGGACCTGAGCATGGCTTACTTATATGGAGATGGATTCTTGGTCGAGTTGAGGATGTGACGGGATGTTCTGAGAAACAGCTGATGATGGCATGAGGATGTGCATTCTCATGGTTTGAGCGTGATAGTTGGACTGATCACCCGACTAGTTCAAACATGGGGGCCGGCATGTACAGAGATGTGTTAGCATTGTGTTGGAGTATCATGGCAGTTGTTCACATGAGGACGACAAATGATGAGGTCGACACAAGATGTTGCAGGAAACGTGTAGCTTGGGATGGAGGGGCCAGCCTTCCACGATGGGGAGCAACATGTGGAGATTGTGACAGAGTGATCGATGGTCATGGATTGAGATGATTTCCGATGTATGACATACCGATGAGGTGTATACCTTGGTATGGTGATCTTGGTGACAGATGGTTGCCGGGACGAGACATGATGGAGACAGTGGTTCTACATATGTTGCAGAGATGGTTGCAGTATGTGGAGGAGTTGACATCATGGATGAGACAGTTGTTGATCTTGGTGGATGGCTACCAGGATGGTATGTTGTCGAGGATGACAACGATTTCAGGTGGAGGAGGATGTAATGACCTGCGTTCTCCCGGTTCGTGCGACGAGCGGTTCATCCCTCGGGCGCGCGTTTTGGTTAGAAGTGCGAGCTCTTTTGAAGTGTGCGATGTGTTATGCGCATATGTGAGAGGGCGAGCTATGTTTATATGGCGTGGAGCATGTGTTAACATGTATGGAGGCCGACCTACATTGGTGAGGGAGCCGACGATGCGTTTGGAGACTTTGCGATGGCGTTTGGGGCGTTGGGCGAGTCGGCTGGGCAGCCAGACTTCGCCCTACGCTTGGATATATATTGTGGAGCATTTGCTCTCATTTGGCATCAACTCAACTCACTCAAACACATTCGCTCAACAAGGTAGTGCGCAGTTCTAGTGCGCAAGTCTAAGGGAAGGCGCAGATTTAGTATGCGCCCATTCTTGGGCAGGTGTGCACGGTGAAGCGCGGTTGTGGGTGAAGGTGCGGCAGGAGCGCCCGTGGTTGGGTGAGGGCGTGCACGGGTGTGTGGCACCCGACGGTTTGTGCGACGACTTAGCGCGGGTGTCTTGGCGACTCGGGTGAGTGCCTGACCAGCGTGCAAGTGTGCACGGTGACTTGGTGAAGTGTTTAGATTGTGAACAGAGGTGTGTCTCGGGCAGAGGTGCCCGTGTGTGGCGACTTGGAGGCGCGCCGGAGTTGGACAAATAACACGATCGTGCGACGAGGTGAACGAAGGGTTGGTGAGTCGTGCGGCGACCGTGTGGAGGTGCCGACGAGCTGGGCAACCGAGTTTGCTGAAGTTGTGAAAATTGGATAAGTGTAAATTTGGGGTTTCCCAAGATTTAACTTGTAAAGCTTTGTAAAAGTGAAGATTGTATAATATATTGATTCGGGCAGACTCATATTGCAGGGAGTTGCCCCTCCCTTTATACTGTTGTGCATTTCTCTTGTATAACACTGTTTATGTGAATGTTATGGGCTTTCACTTGTATAAAGGAACACACATTAATAATACTTGGTTGCGAAACACAAACTAAGTAGGAAAAGTGGAATGTTAGGCGTAGTCCACGAACATAAGTATTGGTGAAAAGAAAGTGTTCGGTGGTGCCACACCTTGCTATAAGCGGTTGAAAGACTACCGCAGGGGTAGGGGTGTGACACCTGGGTTCAGGAACCCGTGCAACATAGAAAAATTGAAGGATATTCTCTTTGTTGACATTTCCCATTAAGATCTGGAAGATCTTCACGAGCTAATGGCAAAGCATGGCCTGATCTGTTGTTTCAATGGGTTGTGGCTTCTAACAA
The DNA here is from genome assembly GCA_031772625.1 of Pinus tabuliformis. NCBI lineage: Eukaryota > Viridiplantae > Streptophyta > Pinopsida > Pinales > Pinaceae > Pinus > Pinus tabuliformis. Next base: position 494,095,777 of record CM062819.1, read on the forward strand.
TAGATTTTTACAAATGGATACACTCTAATTGAACCAAATCTTGCAAGGTTCTCTTATGTTCTAAAGGCTTCTTCATAGTTGTGTTTTCCTATGAGGAAGATTACGAGGGTGCTCTATCTAAGGGCCCATGGTTTTGGGGAAAAGCAGGGCTTTTCATGGCCCCTTAGTTCTTAGATTTTGATCCCTCTACGATAATAATTACAAAGCTCCCCATTTGGGTTCAACTTACAAACTTGTCGACTCATTGATGGCATGATTTAGTGTTCACAAGCATCGAAAACACCTTGGGTTGCTTCCTAGCCACAAATCTTACGCAAGGCCAAAGTGGAGTTTATACTTTCAGTAGTATCTGTGTAGAACTTGACATCAGTAAAAGCTTTTCGAAGAAAATCAAACTAAAAGTAAGTGATTTCCACTCAATCCAGATCCTGGACTATGAGAACACGACTTTTCATTGTTGCCTCTGCCATAAAACATGACATCTACAAAACCCCTGTTCTCAAAAGCCAGTAAAACAGAGGACTACATCTAAGACTTAGAAGCCATACAACCCACCCCCTGTGGAGGAAAAGGAATCTTCACCTTCAGATGAGGAGGACAATGAATCAAATGATAAAATTCTCTATTCAGATAAGGATTGCAGGGAGAGTAGGGAGAATAAAAGTTTAAAACTTCGCATAGGAACAAACAGTACTATTTTTTCATTGTGAGCGATAAAGCGAGCCTACAAATCAACTTCCTCACTGTCAAAAAATGACATAATAGTATCCTATCAGGCAATTCTTCAACAAGCAATGGTTACTCCTACAAATTCGATCCGACTGCAAAGACAACTTTGAATTCTCTTCTCTTCTGTGATTCCTACTCTGATACCATGTAGAAATTTAATGTGTAGATTCAAAACTTCTCATGAAATTTATTAGATCACAAGACTTGAAGCTCCTCTACTCATATGCAGAAAGAAAATCACGATCGAGAACACAAATCATTAACATGCATCAAAATTCAACACACATACACAGAGATTTATCTAGGGGAAAGAAACTGCTCAAAACCCCTTACTATATGTATTGCATTAATCAAAGAATAGAGAAGAAATACAATGTTTTCTCAAGCCTGAGCAACCCCTGCACTACTATAATATATCTCACTACCTCACAGACTGACTCAAGCCAATACTTAACCAATTTATCAGCCTACCAAGCTCCTATTTCCTTGCATTGTTTGATGAAGAATTAGTCCCCTATTAATTAGGGAAATTACTCATTGAGAATTGTGCAATTCCTTTAGGCCTTTCTTTGATAGTATGCACCATTTGTACAACTTGGAAAATTCTACAACTGATAGTACACTACTTTTGAACTCCAATCTCAACTAAGTAACTCGAATTCTCTGCATGCATGAGTTAATTTAGGCTTAATGATCAGTTTAACTCGATGATCACTCAGTGTGAAAAAAGTTACACACCCTTGATTGAACCTCCACTAGTTTTCCTAACAGCGAGAACTAGTTACACCAACAATAACTCAAATTAACTGAAATAGATTGCTACAAATTAGCAATAAATCATGTAGAACTGAACTCAAGTGTCTCCAACTTGAATTTACTGAGTTAATTGAGTGGCAGGAGCTATGCCACCTCATATCTGATTAATCAACCCAAAATAATTGTTGCATTCATAGAATTCGAGTTACCCATTTGAGATGGAGATTCCATGGTAGTGTACTATTAGTTATAGCATATTCCCATGTGTACAAGTGGTGCATGCAATCAGAGATTGACCTAAGGCTATTGCGCAATTCCTTGGTGTAAAATTCCTAAAAAAATAGGGGCAATTTCCCAAGGGAATAGCGCAAGGAAATAGGAGCTTTGGAAGGCAATGGCTAAGTGTTGAGCCAGGTTCAGTCAGTTGAGCAGAAGGATAGACTATACATTTGCAAGGTGTGCTCAGGCTTGAGCAAGCATTGCATTTCTTCTCTATATTTTGATTAATATAATACGGATAATAAGGGGTTTTGAGAAGTTTCTTTCCCCTAAATGGTGAATTAACTTCCGCAGATCAATAGAGTAGCTTTAAGTCTTGTTATTTAGCAAATTTCATTAGTATTATTGAATCTACACATTAATTTCTACATCCCTAAGCTTCTTGGACACCTTGAAAGTGTGTCCTTTGGTTCAATATTCTCTTTTCCTACTCTCATCTTATAAGTTGTGAGAGTGCCAAGTAGTTTGTCCATTGTGAGACTTTTTAGGTCAATCACCTCTTCAATAGTTGATATCTGGGCATTAAATCTCATATGCAAAGACCTTAAGACTTTTCGTACAATTATATATTCTTTGATATCTTCACCAAGTCCCCCGATCATATTGGTTACTTCATCAACTCTAAGGAAATACTCTGATATGCTTTCTTCTTCACTCATTCTTAAGCTCTCAAACCTCATCCTGAAGGTTTGAAGTTTGGCCTACTTAACTTTCTCATCTCCTTCATGACTCTGATTGAGCTTGACCCATACTTCCTTAGCAGACTTACAATGTATAACCTTTACAATTTTGGATTGAGTAGGAGGGACTACAAAGATAACATAATCTACCAACACAGAGCTCCAAACATCTACTCCTAGGGACATAAGATAGTTTTCCATCATAACTTTCCAAAAGGCATATTTTGTCCCATCAAAGATTGGTATCTTACTTGAGTAAGCATCTTGAATCTCTTGTCTAGACATAATTCCTTATGGAACTACCTTCCAGTGGTTAGACCGTTGCTGAAGGAACTTGGCTCGGATACCAATTATTGGAATAAGGAATTACTTGGGAGGGAGCGGGGGGGTGAATCAGTAATAAGTGAGGTTCTTAAACTTCAATCTCAATTCTTCTTTTCTTCTACTCTTAGTCAATTACTTATGTGGGTATACTTTAATACATAAAATGTACAGCAAAGTAAATCCTTCTCATGAACATACAATCCATTAATACAACATACATATATTAACACCACCTTTTTTACGTGGAAACCCAAAGGGAGGAAACCACCAATTTGTTTGTTATTATGATGTAAATTAAACACCTACTTAATTACATCACGTTGTTTGTGAGAACCCCACTCACTTGAGGCTCCAACCCCCTAAAGATAGAAAGGCACTACTTTGCAAGAGGAACCAACCTCTTATGAATTCAGAGCACTACATGCTCTAGCCATTGTTATACTTTTTCATAAAAATTTCAAACTAAAAACAGAGGCCTCAATAGATGCTCAAAATGTAAACCTTCTCAGACGCTCCACCAAACAATTTCCCTTCTACTCTACAATCCCTCTTTGCACTACTCAACTTGCTCTCATCTCAGCCCTCAACTACTCTATATAAAGTTTAACTCTCATCCCCATTCACCCTTCATCTCTCACACTCTTTACACAACTCTCCACACTTCAACTAACAACAATGTTGCATCCCCGCATTGCACAACTTCGATCCAAGGTTTTCTTCCAGTGCTGCACAAGGAACTATGTTATCTCTTTCACCAATTACTCTACCTTTCACTCTGCCCGAGTGTACTCTTGTATGGCTCTCCATCCTCCTATTGCATCTAATTGTCTGGCCTCTGCAACCACATTAAACACTGGGAATGGGCTCCATTCAATCAACAACCGCAACTGCATTAAACATGGTATGGACACCTGATCATTCTCCATGGTAGGAATTACTTCTTATTATAGAAAAAGTGTTCTAATAATGCTCCCATCCTTCTTGATTTCCCACAAAGATCAGGGTATACTTATGGCATGGCTTCTCGTGCTCTGTAATTAGAGCTTCCGCACTTGGCCATTTTTCATTTAATTCTCTATCGCATGCAAGGAAGATTAGGGGTGGCTTGTTTCTGCTCGAGATAGGCTCCATTAATTCATTCTAAATATCATGATTCTATCTATCTTAATCTAGAGCTCTTGGTAATTTCCATTAATCCATCCACCAATCTTATTGTGTGCATTTGTTCAATTGCTAACCCGTCTAGATCCATAGGTGCCAAGAACCTTTTAAATATGTACATGGTGCTCTAAGTATATAGCCCAAGGCCCTTGAATAATTTTCCCACATCGTGATTTTCTTCATTATAATTAGCTAGAAGGCCCCATTTTTGTGCATGCCCCTTGGTCATCAAAACACGTGAAACCACCACAAAACCAAGTCCTGGGCGCACTTTTCGTCTTTTGATGGAATTGTCAAATGTCAGCTAAATCTTTTGTCTTTCGGTTCTGTTACTTTCCATAAAACATATGCCTCTACTGACTTGGAGGCTCAGATGCCTTGCTGCTTGTATCTTTTCCTTAAATAGCATTTCTTAAGACTTATGAGCTCGTGGGCTTCCGACCTAACCCACTTGACCTTAGCATGTTTCCCTTGGCACCTTTACCTATTTTTCTCCACAAGGCCAGGTGTTGTGACCTTCGAGTTAAAAATCTAGGCATTAACCTCTTTGCTGGCCTATGGGGGCTTTATTCCCTTTATAATTTCTCCTCCACTCTCTTGGTTCTTTTTACTACATATACTTTTGTTATGGCGCCAAACCCATAGCTCTCTATCCAGGCATAAAACACGATCCTAGAACCTTGTGTGCCAGTAACTTCTTATGAAATGCAATTTCATTCATCTCATGGGATTAGGGGTTTATGGCCTAGCCCACCTGTGTGCACCACTGGTAGTGTCGCTCCTCTTCCTTTACACTCTGTTATTGGAGGTTCTAGGCTTGGCCCACCTTCCACCTGTTAGCCTCTGAATACCTCCACATACAGGCCCTACTGCAATGCGTAGCTCTCAATTAAAATTTCTTCCGTACTCTCATCCTTCTAGACGGACTGTGTTACAGGTTCCGTCGATTGACGGTCTGTTAGTTGTTGTTCCCTTCTTTCCCAGCTCCATGTTATCTTGTAAGAATTATAAATAAAGTTACAAGCTTTCGGTATTTTGGGCTTCCGAGATTCGGACTTTCAAGGCCATCTCCACTAGTAGTCAACTAGATTATGGGATTCTGGGATTTCGAGCTTCTGGGGATTGTTCTCACTACCCCGACTCGAGACTATCCTGTAACACTTTATTAATTAAGTTTTAGCCTTTCGAGCACTACAACTATGACTTGAAATAAATTTTGATTAAGGGGGTCATTTGTAGACTTCAACATACCATTAGAAAGATCTCTCTAAGCACTTTCCAACTATGCCACTTCCACGAGAATCTAAGATAAACACCATAGGCATAATCTCCTCTAAATTATGGGTCTCCTAACCATCATATTCATCTTTTTATGGCTTCTCCACTAAGCCTGCTACTATGATGATTCTCTACAATAGACTGTAGCAACCATAGGACTTACCCTAAGTTACACACCAAAATTGACCAGGTTGAGATTAATGACAACCTACTGAGTGCAACCAACCATTCAAATAAAGCCAACTTCCCAACATTTGAAGCATATTTTAGTTTCAAAGTTTTGCAGCAATCTCTATCCTCCTTTTGGCACTTTTGGAGTCCATTTTCTTGGCCATACACTGTAAGTATCACAGTAGGCCCATAAACATTACAGGTTTTTCCACCCTCGTATCTTCATGCACCATTGTAGGAGAATTTTTACATGGATTCATTACGTTCATTGGTCTGCAAAATGGATGTAATGAATTAATTACATTCATTTCATGACCTCTACAACAACCCATCTCGATCGAAAAACCCTTGGAATCCTTTGTGGCCCTTTGCAGTTGGTATTCTCGTATTCATTATTATTATATATTTATACAACCATGCCATAGCTTAAAAAAATTGTATGTAGCACATAAAAGCTTGGATGACCTCATTGCAAGCATTTTCCATCTTGCCCATGGTGGTATTGCCGCCATAGAAAGTTGAAACTCAGAGAAACAATCTTTAGCAAACTTCATGCAAGTGGCGTGACCTCCATAGGAAATTTCATAAGGTGCACACTAGCTCATTTGAAAGGATTTATTTCAGCTCAAATAGTTTTTTTACAGAATTTGATTTCATTTTCTGGTTTGAGAGATATGAGTGATTGAAGTTACACAAGTTTGGATCGTTGCACAGCCGCGTGTACCATGAGTTTCAGGAATCATTTACTCGCTCCTCAAGTCATCAAATTTCAAGTGTTTTATATCAATGGAAATAACTCTTCAATACATCGAATGGGAGACCCTCAAGATTTGGTTGCAACTGCTGCATAATTCCCTTGCAGAAGTGAAAAGCATACTCCGTCGCCACAATCCATCACAACGACAACGACAACGGTGCCTCGATTATTTCATGTGCAAGCCAGAAAGACTGTCAAAGCAAGTCAAAGTTTGGAAGGTACATTTTAGTTACCCCTTTCAAGGCTTTCAAAGAGACTTCTCAATATTTGTAACTATTCCCCAGAACATCCACAGAGAACCGACACAATTAATGAGGGCTCTAAAATCCATAGAAGGACAATCCCTCTCTGCAGAAGAGCCAGAAACAGAAAAAGAAGAGTCAGAAACAGAAGAGTCAGATTTATCCTCACGAAGTGAATTCTCCTCAGTTGAAGCAGAAGAGTCAGGACATTTCCTCCCCGCAGGTGCAGGTGAAGCGGAAGAGTCAAAACATTTCTTACTGCAGGTGAAGTAGAAGAATTGGAAGTAGAAGAGATGGAACATTTCATCCCTGCAGATGAAGCAGAAGAGTCGGAACATTTCGTCCCCGCAAGTGAAGCAGAAGAATCAGAAGCAGAAGAGTCGGAAAATTTCATCCTCGCGGGTGAAGCAGAAGAATCAAAAGAATCAGAAGCATAAGAGTCGGAACATTTCGTCCCCGCAGGTGAAGCAGAAGACTCAGGACATTTCCTCCACGCAGGTGAAGCAGAAGAGGCAACACATTTCGTCCCCTCAGGTGAAGCGGAAGAAGCGGGATCAGAGGCATCTGGACATTCCCTCAATGCATCCTTATCTCGATTGCACTCGATTGCCATTGCTGATTCCAGAAATATTTCAGACAGGAATGAATTGAAAAAAGAGTCAGATTTATCCTTTGCAAGTGAATTCTCCTCAATTGAAGCAAAAGAGTCGGAACATTCACTCAAGCGATCCTTACTTCGATTGCACTCAATTTCTGTTGCTGATTCCGGAAATAATTCAGACAGGAGTGAATCGGCAGAAGAGCCAAATTTATCATCTGCAAGTGAATTCTCCTCAATTGAAGAAGAAGAGTCAGAAGCACAAAAGTCGGGACATTCCCTCAAGCCATCCTTATCTCGATTGCACTCTATTGTCGTTGCCAATTTAGGAAATATTTCAGACAAGAGTGAATCAGCAAAAGAGTTGGATTTATCCCCCGCAAGTGAATTCTCCTCAATTGAAGCAGAAGAGTTGGGACATTCCCTCAAGCCATCCTTATTTGGATTACACTCGATTGCCATTTCTGAATCCGAAAATATTTCAGACAGGAGTGAATCGGTAGAAGAGTCAGATTTATCCTCCTCAATTGAAGCAGAAGATTCAGAAGCGGAAGAGTCAGGACATTTTTTCCTCGCAGTTGAAGCAGAGGAGTCAGGACATTTACTCCTTGCAGGTGAAGCAGAAGAGGCAGCACATTTCATCCCTGCAGGTGAAGCAAAAGAATCAGAAGCAAAAGAGTTAGAAGTAGAACATTTTCTCCCCGCAGGTAAAGCAGAAGAGTCAGGACATTTAGTCCCCGAAGGTGAGGCAGAGAGGTCAGGACATTTCTTCCCTGCAGGTGAAGCAGAAGAGGCATGGAATTTCATCCCCGCAGAAGAATCAGAAGCAGGAGAGTCAGAAGTAGAACATTTCCTCCCCGCAGGTGAAGCAGAAGAATCAGGACATTTAGTTACGGAAGGTGAGGCAGAAGAGTCCGAACATTTCGTCACTTCAGAAGAGTCAGGACATTTCATCGCCCCCATTGAGTCAGAAGACTCGGGACATTTCCTCCCAGCAAGCGAGTCAAAAGAGTCACAAGAAGAAGATTCCGGAGATTTTCACTCCCCAGATGAAGCTAAAGAGTCACAAGAAGAAGATTCACGAGATTTCTACTCCGCAAATGAAGCAGAAGACTCAGAAAAACCCCTCTCTACAGGTGAAGCAGAGGAGTCACGAAAACCACTCTCAGCAGATGAAGCAGAGGAGTCACGAAAACCCCTCTCTACAGGAGAAGCAGTAGAGTTAGTACAGCCACTTTCTAAGGATGAAGAGTGGATGTTGTTCAAGAGTATAGCTTTCAAAATCAACCTTGTTTCTATAGATATATAGAAGCATGCCAGAAATATTGTCGACGAGTGAAAATGTGTGCCTTTGGGCATAGCCTTTGTAGCAACAGCAATGATGGGCAAAAACACAGTAGATGAATGGGAGAGATTCTTTATCTTATATTAAAAATGTTCATCCATCTTCTCCAGATACTGATCTGCATCCTCGCTCTAATCCAAATATGCTCTTTCAACGAATAATTAGATGGAGTTATGATTCTTTGCTCAATGCCATCGCCAAGAATTGCTTCCTGTATTGCTCTATGTACGATGAAAATGAACTAATTAATGTGGAAACACTAGTGCAAATGTGAAGAGGGGAGCCATTTAATGGACATGGCCATTGGGTTCAGCTACGTTAACCTTCTCCTATATCGTTGCTTGTTCCAAAATGCATCGCTCGAGCTTTCAAATTGGCCTCCACTCCTGCGTCATTATCCATGCCCATATTGGAAACAAAGTATAAAGGTTCACAATGCTATTTGTAGCATGGCGATCTACATTGGCGAGAAGGAGGAGAACTGTGTATTTAAGGGCGGCCGATATCCGGAAAGTTTTCTAAAGATTCATAGAAATCAGGTCGCTGATTGCAAGAGGATATCTGGTAGCATATATTTTACTAGAATGCCTAGCGAATTCACATGCCTAAAACTGGTGAGTCTCTTTTTATCAGGGCTCTCATCAGGGTTTCTAGCCAGCCTGACATCTCTCAAGGTTCTCGTTCTGGCCGGTAGAATACACAGAGGAATAATGACAATCGGGTAGCTCAAATAGCTTGAGTTCCTCACCTTAAGAAGTCAGGACATTGAGGATTTACCTGAAGATATATGCCACCTTTCTTCTCTTCAATTCTTGAATCTTTCAGGCTGTACTTGGCTACTATCATTGCCCTCTAAAATTGGAGAACTTAAAAATCTCAAATATCTTAATTTAGAAATATCCGTTGGAGCAGTTGCCAAATCTAAAGTCTTTAGTGTTGGTAGACTTGCATAATTTGAAGGAGATGAGTTTAGAGAAATCTGGTAGGGCAAGTGGTTTTTTTTTTTTAACCACATGGTAAATCGGTAACTCCGAGTTCTAATCTATGCGAGACCTAGGATCAATCCTCATAGCTACCACTATAATACCAAGAGTACATCCAACTAACTACAAGTTGATATACTAAGATCCTATGATTTTAGCAAAGCGAGACTTTCATGCCGCCAAAGTGGGGGTGGGGAATCTGCTCTCGAGCCCACACCACAACAGGTCATGTACTCAATGAGATTTGAACCGCGGTCTCTTGAGCTTCGCCCAAATAAACTTACTTGGTTTTATAAGTTAAATGAGCTAGTTGTAGTAGGCCTATCCAATTTAGAAAGGCTTGGGGGACCATTAAGTAACGATGTGTGGAGTGAGGCAATATTGCCTAATCTCCGCATCTTAGCGATATAGAAATGCCCATATTTGCATCGACTTCCAAAGGGATTGGAAAAACTACTAAATTTAAGTTTAATATATGGCGATGAAGATTGGTGGCAAGGGATAATATGGGAAGATAATAATATGAAGTCCTCTCTTCAAAAATTATATAAGATATGTAAGAGCCATTGCATTTTAGCTTTACCTACCTCTTAAAAGTGAGTATGGTCGAATGTATAACATTTCAAATACCCTTGTTTTTCTTTAACTTTGTTAAGACCCTTATTTTGTTATCACAGGGATTGATGATTATCAAAAAGCGTAGCAATGATGAGACAAAAGACGAGGGTGAAAAAGAGGAATGATTAGATTTCAACAATAAATATAGCAAAAGGTATGTTATTTATTTATGGGTGTTTTAAGGTATTTTTTAAAATATTTATAATTTATATAATGTAAATGATATTTATGGAGTTGTTTTTCGTGTAATTTTGTGAATGGTCGAAAAAATTGAGGTGAAATTTTGATCTGTGTTATTTAAATGGTTTTTTTTTATTGTATATATGGATTCAACACCCTGAAAAACCTATAATGCACTTTGAATAAATTCCTGCTTGATTTTAGAGAAATTAGACCGGAAAAGAGCACTTTGAATAAATTCTTGCCTGATTTTAAAGAAATTAAACCGGAAAAACCCACCAGAATAACTTCCAAAAAATCTCACTAAACTCAACATGATTATTTATTGTATATGTAAAATTGGATTTTACAAATATTTTTTTTAATTATTATTTAATATAATTTTTAATCATTTTTTAAATATGTTAAATATATAATTTTGTATTTTAATACTTTTTAATTTTATAATTATAATTATAATTAATAATAAAAAAATTACTTTTATAATTTTAATTATTTGCTTTTCTTATCTTATTTTTATTTTAGTTTTTACCATGTCAAAATATTATGTTAACATTACAACATCGCTTTCATACTAAAATGTAAAGTGCCTCTTAACACAATAAAATTAACCTAGATCCATCTTAACTCAGGATGGATCAAATCTCTTTTCACTTTAAAAGAGGTTTGCATATCAAGAGATTTGATCCCTCTAGGAGATTGATAGATCCAGAATTAAGATGGATTTAGGTTGGTTCAATTCCGCCTTTAAATAGGTTACATTCTACATAAATACTATGAATTCTTAATACGATAAGCCATTTTTATTTTTATTATTAATTTTTTATTAAAAAAATTATTTTATTTTGACCCAATTACAATATTTACATTACATTGATCATATTATTTAATTTAATTTAATTTTTATTTTTATATAATTTAATATAAAGTATAGAGCTCCCGTGATAACTCAAGCACCAAGGACGGAGATGTTTAGGCTCTATACAAACCAACGTCTGCCCACGAAGGAGAAAAGGATTTTGGTACGATGAAGTAATTCTATTATGAAGGAACAGTCATGTGAAGATTAAATGTTACAATTAACACTGCTGGTCTCTCACATTACTTTCGTGTGACCCCGTCGTTACTATGATTTATTATTTATTGTAGATTTAAATATCTACTAAATATGGAGTAAGTCTTTTTGTTGGTATTTCGTGATATAGGGAAGAATCTAGGATAGATATACAAATAAATGATTAGAAATAGAATAATAAAATATAATAATTGAAACTTTTGTTAAAAAATAATTGAAATTATATTTTTGAAAGTCTTTGTTTTCCGTTGAAAGATATAATCAGTAGAAATGGATTGTCTATCGGCCATCTTTGTTCTTATTAATTGTTTTTGTTGGCATTGGTGTGGTCACATCATAACAATAAAATATCATATTCCCTCTCATAGTTTGGCACATTTTGTGTTGAGTGCATATTGAGTATAGCGTTTTTCCATAAACTAAATAAGTTTGAGTATAGCTTCTTCCCACTAAATAAGTCTGGTTGCTTCATTACCTCTCATTGGTTAAGCCTAGAAATTCCCACTTTTATACCCTCAAACTTTCGTACCATAAAAAAAAAATTAGGATGCATCTTCGATCCTTGATTCCACCTTTGCTCGTTGTTAATATGCGCTTGGAACTAGGTATCGATCCCGGTATGGAATTAGCATCTTATATCTCCTTTTCCTATTGGTCCGGACGAAACGCGTGCTTGGATCGAAAGTAGAACATATAGATATGCATGATGGCTAGGTTTGTGAGCGGAGGGTAACATCGAACTTACCTTCCTTAGGTTGGTACCCTCAAACTTTCGTACCATCAAATTTTTTTTAGGATGCATCTTCGATCCTTGAACTTTGATCTTCGATCCTTCGATTGTTGATGGTAAGAAGATAAAGTGTCAACCAATCTATGATATTTTCAATGTTATGAAGGAAAATCGATGGTAAATCTTAGAGCCCTGTTGCTCCACAGCTCCTTTAAAAGACGGTTTTGAGGGGGTTTTCTACCCTCTTTGGGGCTTGTTTCAGGCATTTCAGTTTTGAGTATCCCTTCAACGCAACATCTAGGTCCTCGAACTTGTCCTCGCACGGACGGTAGCTTGTTTCGGATTTGGAGCATTTCATGTAACAGGTTTGTATGGTCCTGGGATATGGGTGTTTGATCCTTATGGACTAACTGGAAAAATACAACCTGTGGATCCAACACCAATTCTTAGGTCCATAGAAGCGCTTAAGGCATTTCCTTTGTTTAGAGTCTTTCCTTATTATGGCTTTAAGGGGAGGAAAAAAATTTAAAAAATGAAAGAATAAGAGCATCTGGAAAAAAGTGATTGATTTCTATAAATAGGCTGGCTAGAAAACTGGCCCATTGATTTGTATCGTTAAGTGACTATGAGGTGTAGGGCCGAGGAGGGAAAGCACTATCACTTTCTCCAGTTCTACAGATATGCCTTCAAGAACCCAAACATATAGATATGCATGATGGCCAGGTTTGTGAGCGGAGGGTAACATCAAACTTACCTTCCTTAGGCTGGTACCCTCAAACTTTCGTACCATCAAATTTTTTTTAGGATGCATCTTCGATCCTTCGATTGTTGATGGTAAGAAGATAAACTGTCAACCAATCTACGATATTTTCAATGTTATGAAGGAAAATCGACGGTAAATCTCAGAGCCCTGTTGCTCCACAACTCCTTCAAAAGAAGGTTTTGAGGGGGTTTTCTGCCATCTCTAGGGCTTGTTTCTAGCATTTCAGTTTTGCGTTTTGGGGGTATTTTTGTTGAGTGCATATTGAGTATAGCTTCTTTCCATACACTAAATAAGTTTGAGTATAGCTTCTTTCCATGCACTAAAGAAATCTGGTTGCTTCATTACCTCTCATTGGTTAAGCCTAGAAATTCCTAGTGGGTTCTTATTGGAGTTTACGTGATATTCTTTGATCTTTAGTACGCCCTTCTGCACCTCATGGTGTTTGGCTTTCTACGACATCCACTTTTGTTGGAGCTCTATCACCTCTTCCTAAAGGAGCTGAACATTGCCTAGGTGATAAAAATATATTTTCTTGAGCTCCCTGCAGGTCCTCAAACACTATAACTCCTTTTGTTCCACTCACTCTACCTCTTCCAAAAACAATCATTCCTTAACTATGGATAGATCCCATTAGTATTCATCGAGGGCCTCTTATAACATCTTGTTTTTTGCTTACTCCAATCCCTTTGCCTGCCATATTTTCTCCCATTTGACGGTGATGGTTTGTTGTTGGTGAGCAATCTTAATCATCTTGGTTTTCCTTTCATACTCTTGGCTCAAGGTAACACCCTATCATTTGAGTTCCTCAGTTTGCAAGGATTCTGACTTCTTTATTCATTCTTCGAAGGATGCTACTTGGCTACGTTATTGATGGAGCTTGCCACTTAGCTATTCAATAGATGAGGCATTTTCTTGGGTGAACGCTTCTAAGGATGAGGCTATAACAAAAACTATTTTCTCTAGAAGCAACAAAGCTAGCAAGGGGAATACAAATACTTCATTCTCAACTTCTACGTTTGTGGAGAAATTAACTTTCTTCCACTTTCTTAACCTTCTAATGATGCAATATTCTTGCTTAGAGTAAAAGTACTTTTAAAGGGATGCAACTCCTATACCGCCATTGTTTTTTGTTTCAATTTCAAAACAAATTAGTATGTGCATCCCCTCGATCATTGTATTTGCTCCGGTGGAATAGGGGTACTGAGATCATAGAGGCTTCACTAGGGGAGTAATATCATAACACGTGGGTTCATATTAGGGGATATATATTGAGGAAAAAATGACATAATATATTGGGGGATATATAGAAGGTAAAGGGTTTTTATATTGACAAATATAAAAAATGTATCTTAAAATTAATGAAAAAATATAAAGGGGTATAAAAAAATGATACCTACAATATCTAGTGAAAGTAGGGGTTTTTTGAATTGGGAAGTTGTATTGGGTTCATATTGGTAGGGGGTTAAATAATGTGATTTTTAGAGGGATTTTCCAATATGTAGTCAAATTAATGGTATTGTTTAATATGCCATGAACGCACGTGATATGTCAGAGGTTCACTAAGTGAATCCCCCATGACTGAAATCACCACTAGAATTGCTTTTGACTTACTATTCACTCTACTCCAGGAGCGTTTTAACCTACTTGTTATTCGAAATTTATGATTGCGGACAAAAGTATCTTCCCTAGACATAGTGGACTGGTCTAAAACAACATAAAGCAAAGAATATAGAGTTTTCCTTAGAGAAATTGAATACTGGAAAGAGGCTTACTTGGAATCTATCACGAGCTTTACTTTCCTCCCGACTAGCAAACTCCAATTGTAGCTCTGATTGCTATAATTAGTACCTACACATACAACCACAACAAGTCGAGGATCCACAACATCTATGTAGCACAATTCAATTACTCTATTCAATGAATCAGCGAGGCATTGAAATACATGAATGTAAATGTAACATAACACATATAGGAAAACAATATACTCTTTGTATTAATAGAAATAGGAGAGAGTTTACAACCAAGAATAGTAGTTGATCTTGTAGAGTTCTCCCCAAGTTGACTTGTCCTTCCTTGTCATAAAGCACACCTCAATATCACCCTAATGCATGAAGATGATGACTCTCTTAGATTCAAGGTATCAACATGATGACATGATCAGTCTCCAAAAGCCAACCCTGATGTTGTGGATAGCATTAAATTTATAGGAGAGGGATGGTAGTTTAGTATTTACCATATTGAGCTTGAGATCCACTTATGATGGGAGGATGAGCTCAAGGGATAAGAGGTGAAGTCTCCAAGATAGGATTAGATAGGACTCGAGCTTCTTATCCAAGGTAGGAGGATTTTCTTCCTTGAATTCCTTTGGAAAGTAATGCTTCTCACTCCTCCTATACAGTTGGTGGTTGTGATGACGATGTTGTCTCTCTAAACTAGAACTAGAATAGAACCCATGGTCATTACCCCTCTTGTCAGGGGTGTTCAAGAACCTACCATATCTGACTGTATCATCCCTGTCAAATTTGTATCTTCATTGAGACCTGTTTCCATAAGCCCCATTAGTCCTTTCCTCTTGTTCATGACTGATCCTAAGTGGTCCCTATCTCTGCAAATCTGATAGACTCTGAAGGATGACTGCATTAACCTATGCTTATTTTTCCTGTGCTCTGGGAAATATTTCCTATGACTAAATAATCCTGTCATTATCTGCCTTACAACTTTTGATCTCTTCTTTCAAACTTCTCAATGTATATGCTATGTCAGGGGAGTACTCATCACCATGTTGCTCATCTAATCTATTGGGAGAATCACATGAATTGTATTCCAACATTTTGCTTATCATCTTTGATATTCTACTTCCTGCAAACATACCATGTCAGATAAACCAAAAATAAACATGAAAAACATACCTTAGTGAATTTCAAGGGAGGTTATCTCGTGTACTCAATCAATGAAATCAACATATCAATCATCTCAACATCAACATCATCAACCTCTACATGAAGACACTACTGCAACAATGACTATCACAATGCATGTATAATGAATGCATATACAACTGACATGCATGCAAGAAAAACACATTCTTCCCATCCAGTCCAAGTGTTGAACTTGGGAGTTCTGATACCAATCTGTAACCACTCGCCCCACATTTACCTAGTATCACAAGCCTTCTAGGGTAAACATGAGACAGAGAGCTACTATGACATGAATCGAACTCCTAGATCCAATTTAAGAAGTGGGGATGAAAACTGGAACTTACCAACCACAAACTAACATCCTAGAAGATTTATAGGACACTAATAGGCAGAACAACCACTCCCAGTGCCCAAACCCTGACTTAGATTACCTTTTTAGTGACTTGGGCCCATAATTGCACCCCCAATAAGGCATGCATGCGTTTATAGGCCTCCAACCACATGCACAACACTGCTTCCATGCAGTTATAGCCCAATTTCTCAAGTTTTTATCATATGGTCCCGATATCAGTGCCACCCTTTCAGGCCTACCTCCAGACCATTTCCTAGAATTTCCTGAGACCTTCCAGAATCATTAATGACATGAAAATAAGGCTAAACATACAAACATGAAGGCAAAAATTGACCTAGACTTCCTAGAAAATAGCATAAATTTCGTCAAACACATGGAAAACATGTAAGCTACAGGTCATGAATGCATATCTGATCATAAAATTCTGAGATTCATTTGAGAATCACCGAGAAGACCCTATGCCCTCTCCACATAGTTGCAATAACACTTATTGTTCCATACATTCATCAACAAATCAATAGCTAAGTAATTCATGAGAAGATGCACATCATATAAACACCACATAACCAGAAAATAACCAGCATATAAACCATGGCATCACAACCATAATGTCACCAACATATTGCCAACAAATATACATGAATCACAATATAATAATAACTCTTATTAACATATGAAATTACCAACCAAGTTAGGGACTTCCATGTACCACTTGACCATAGATTGGGCTAAACCAAATCTCTCTTTCAACCAATCACCCTTGCACCATATTCTAAGCATGAATGTGGGATCTCATGGAATAAACCAAAAAAAACCAAACTACGGCTTCCAGAGGCCAAACCACCTCAACCCTCAACCAGTGATTCCACCTCACGGTCGAACATCACTGACACCAACCAGATTGATCTCTACCCAAGATGCCTAGGGCTCTAAGAACTAGTAACTCAACCCACAACCTTCTAGGGCTCTAGAGCATTTGTCCAACCCAGATCCAGGGACTAGTAATTCAACCCACCAAGGGCTCCTGAGAATTTGTCCCAACCTAGGCTCCAGGACTAGTAACTCAACCCAATTTGTTCTATGGCTTCCAGAGCGTTTGTTCCAACCTACATCCATAAGGAATTATGAGCACCAACTACAAAAAAATCAAATGAAAAAACCCGAAACACCATGGCTATCCAGGAAATGGTAAGACAAGGCTAAAACCACTATCAATCCATGCAATCATCCATGCCAATGATAGAATATTACCAGATAATCACATATTTCTACCATGCATCTTTAAATCAACAAGGAAAGCACACATGCAACCTTATTTATAGGCCATTTTGTCGCATATGGTCAATAGGCCTACAAACCGGATCAATCAACATCCATGAACACCTTTTTATCATCCCTAAACAAAGCCCTAATCATGACTCTTCTAAATCCCTAAGTTTCTGGGTTTGATTGCTTCAAATCAATGCTTTTAAGGCCCAACACACCTTGACCCTTTAGGGACCTGCATTCAACAATAGGTTGCTCCATTATGCACGAACATTGATCAACAGAAGTTTGTCCCTTGTTGGGGGTGCGTTGATTCTAGAAATTCAAGAAATTTAAAAATAATCCCAAAGCTTTCTCTTCCAAAATCTTCCAGGAGTTGTTTCAATCATTTAACTTGGATAAGAACTTTGAATCCTATCTGATCCTACCTTGTATATTTCACCTCTTATCCCTTGAGCTCATCCTGCCATCAAGAGTGGATCTCAAGCCTAGATTGGTAATTGGATAAGAATTCCCAAACTACCACACTCTCTTATAAATCTACACCCATCTACAACATCACGGTTGGTTTTTGGAGACTGATCATACCCTCATGTTGTTGCCTTGAACCTAAGAGAGTTGTCATCTTCATGCATTAGGGTGACATTGAGGTGTGCTTTGTGATAAGGAAGGACAAGTCAACTTGGGGAGATCTCTACAAGATCAACTACTATTATTGGTTGTAAGCTCTCTCCTTTTCATATTAATACAAAGAGTATACCATTTTCCTATATGTGTTATGTTACTTTTACATTCATATATTTCAATTCTTTGTTGATCCATTGAATGGAGTAATTGGATAATGCTACATAGATGACGTATATCTTTGGCTTGTGTTGATTGTATGTGTGGGTTCTAATTATAGAAATCAAAGCTACGATTGGAGCTTACAAGTCAGGAGGAGAGAAGAGCTTGTGACAGATCCCAAGTAAGCCTCTTTCCATTCTTCAATTTTTCTAAGGAAAAATCTATATTCTTTGCTTTTTGTTGTTCTAAGTCAATCCACTAGGGCTAGGGAAGATATTTATGTCTGCAGTCGTAAATTCCTCATAATAAACCTGTTACCTACAAAGAAATCCAGTTGTATTTGTTGATCCACCTATTCCCTTGCACTTTCTCACTTTCCTTTATCTTCTTTATACAATCCATGTATACCAAAGTGCTCCAAGAATGCTCCAAGATTTCTCTACGTGTGCAAGGGTGTGAGATAATAGAGAAAAAATCCATGCTAAAACTGACAAAAATATGTGAACTAATCCTAAGAAGCCTTTTTATCATTGAGTCCTCTATTTTCTTCATTTTCCTTCATTTTTCCTCTAATTTCCTTAGCATGCAAATTTGTGACCTTTCATCTCCCTTTTCTACTATTTTACTTTATTTCATAAATAAAATGTCAATTATTGTCACTTTTCCTTTTCTAATTTCCATAGCCATTAATTAATCACTAGTGATACCCCATCACTATATTTTTCCCAACATTTATCTTGTGATATGTGTCCCATGACCTTGGTATTATTTTTTTATTTACATAGGAAATAAATAAGGGGTTGTTACACCAACTAACACTGATTTTCAACAAGCCATAACTTCTCATCCATCAGGAGTTTTTCTTAGAGGAATATATTGTTGGATAGGTAACAATGAGCAATATGAAACGATGATATTTGTAAGAGAATTTGAGCATATTAACTTAATAAAAAACTCAAATAATTTCAAGCACCCATATCCTCATGTAATGAGACCTTATGCAATTTCAAGTTGTCAAACTACTTAACTAAAAGACCTGCTACTTCTTTGATCATGAAGGATGGTCCTACTATTATTTTCCATACATCCCATTTGTCATCAATGACATCTTGTTGTCATAAATGACAACACTATGTGCAATAATCTCCCCTTTTGTCAATGATCGCAACAACCCTAGATGTTGATGGTGATCGAATGTCAAAGAAAATCAAGAGCTCCAAGTGAAGTGTTGCAATATCTACCTTCTATAATATAAGTGTAATGCCTACCAAATATCCTAGTAACATCAATGTCTGGAATCTCCCCCTCTTTGACATCAATGGAAAACGGTCATGGACATTTGTAGAAAGCTACGATGCAAAAGAACTTGTATGAGTAACTTTTCCTGGATGATCTTGTGGACTCGCCATGAACGATGTTCATTTCTTGCTAACATATAGTCTCCCCCTAAAACTATGCTTCCAACGTATGCTCCCCTTGAAACTATGCTTATGTTGCTTGCTAGTAACTTTTATTGTTCTCCCCTTGAGATAGTGCTCCCATTGTTTTTGTACTCCCCCTGAGATCATGCATTCCTTTTACATATGAGATATCATCACCAAAACATTGTCCACATACTCCCTTCATAATTTCTTCTTCAAGTTTTGATTTAGCAATTTATGATCTTGAATAAGATTCTCCAATGGATTAGATCTAAGGGATTAAACCTAATCAAGGTCTTCCTTTACCTCTTCTTCTAACCCAGTACTAATAGTAAATATTCCTCTATTGTACCATCCAAAATTAAATATGCAATCTCGCGCCATATGGCCCTCATTGTGACATATGTGACATTCAACTTCAGGCTTCAATATTTGTGGATGTGGCTGAGGCATTATTTTTATTTGGTCCACATATCTCCATCTAGGTACCTAATCATATCCTCTATACTTGACCATATCATTGGTCTAGTAATCTTGCGCTTTATGTCAAAACATAGTACATGAGTATATATAACCAAGAAAATTGATTTTATACGTGGATGGGAAATATTCCCTTGATGATATTTTGATGTCATTCTTCCTTGGAGGAGTATTGATCCTTTGATGACGTTCATTGTTAAATACCTTGTTATCTTCTTTCTAATGGGGAATATTAGTGCAACAATCAGGAGTAGCAACACTTATAGTTTGGCTTTCATCTTTGTCTCCAATTTTTTCTTCAATTTCAATTCTTGAGAATTTTTTGCAAGAAGACTTACATGTATATCCGACACTTGAATATCTTTGATAGTTAAGAAGGTTATCCAATGTTTGAAAACTACTCAAACTTTTGTTAAGTTTGTCAACTTCAGCCCTTAATGAAGCAAACTCTTTAGATTGAGACTTTAAAGAGATGATTTCTTCTTTAAGTAGACTCGTCAATTTTTCTTCTCTCTCTCTGCTTCCTTTTCATCATGTTTGAATACAGTAGGAGACAATCTTGTCTTCTTTTATGTCTTTATCATGGCCTCTCTTGGTCCTTGATTCATCAAGTATGAATATATTATTGTCAATCTTGATAGCTATTGCTACCAATTTCCCTGTATTTGACTTTCAAATTTCACACTGTTTGAAGTTGAATATGACATCAAAACCTTGATCACATATCTAACTAACACTCTATATTATGCTTTAATCCTTCTATGTACAATACATCTTGTGCTTTAGTTCTTCCATCATCAATAACAACCATGCCTCTTCCAATACTTTTGGCAGATGCACTATTTCCAAAATTGTGTTACCTTCATCTATCTTCTTAATGTTGATGAACTTAGTTTGATCCATATCATGTGCATTGAAAAACCACTATCGATATACTACTTATCCTTTTTCTTATGCACATGTAATGTAAGACCACAACTTTATTCCTTCTCTGTCTTAGATGCACCCTTTTCTTTACGATGAGGATATGGAAGATGATTGCAAGTAATTTCCTTATGACCATACAAATGACAGAGAAAAAAATAACCATAAAATAATTTTTGGTACATGTATGATTGCCTCTTACTATCTTTTTTTATTTGAGAAATGTTTTGAATTTCCTTAGCTAACAACCTTTTTGCATCTCCCTCCTTTTTGAGATGGGAAATTATGTCATTTTTCTCCTCCAATTTCTTTTCTGTTTATCCTAGCTGCTTCTTGAATTAATCAAGATGCTTGATCAAAATATTATTCTTTCTCTTGACCTCCTCTAGCTCAAATTCCAAAAGCAGAATTGATAATGCATCTAAGTCCATATTGGTTTGATCCATCTTCTAGTGGTTAATTGTTCCTGAAGATGACCTGATTCGATGCCACTTGTTGGCCCAAAAGTGACACTGAGAGGGGGATGGGTGAATCAATGTGAGGTCAATTTCACAATCTTAATTAACAATTTATTCATTTAATAGTGATTATAAACATTATATCATCATTTATCACAATGCATCATTACATAAGTAGCATAAGCAAAAACAACACAAGAAAACATCACATCACAAGGAGACACAAAAAAATTAGGTGAATGATCTAGGTGTCTCCAGAGACACCCACCGGACAAAGAGGGCTTATGGAAGCTCAAAAATAAAAGTGATCAGAATGCTTTCAAACTAGGGCTAGAGTGTAGTTCTCGTCATCCTGATCACGGTGGTGTGAACGGTTCGTCAAACCGAGTACGTATGTGAAAGTTAGAAGTAGTAAAAGTTTGGTTGACTTTTGCTAACCAGGCAGTCTTAATGGAGACACAATTTGGAAGTTTTATGGCAGATGGAATCCAGCCAACTCCGGCCAGATTTCGGCCGAATTTGTGGCAATTTTGAAATTTTCGAAAGGCCTCCTTATTATTAAAAATTAAAAAAATAATATAAAAAAAGGAGGTGGTGGGCCACCACCCCCACCACCCCATGCCTATCTATTATAACCATATGTATTAAATATATATGTTTAAACATAGAACGAGGCCGGTGGGAGTTGAACCCATGGCCAAATCCACCGGCCCCACCCATGTGATCGGCCCATGTTGATAGAATCCACACACCAAAACTCTGCCATTTAATTAATACAACCAACAACGCCATGTGACATAACACAACAGTTATAACAATTAACAAAATCACATGCCACCGTTACAAAACCGTGTGCCTATTTTATAATAAAAATAAAAACAAGAGCCAAGTTTGGCATGGACGGAATTTGACCCCCCGACCCCATGTTTCTAATAGCCTATTTTTACCATTGGGCCAGCGAACAAATCTTGGTAAATTCTGCCTAACTTTTTACATATAAACCGAGCATTTGCTTAGTGCAAGGAAGCGTGGAGGATTAGAGGAGCGTGCATGGAAACCAAGCCAATTTTAAATTAATTTATTGCAGGTGGAACCATGATTGAGCGAAATTTCCAGGAGGGTGAAATTTTTGCAGTGTCCAAATTGGACAAATTTTATGTTGATCTTACACCTCTTAGTGACACAAACCTGATGGCGCAGTCAGTTTCCTGATCTGAGCAGCCGATTTGCAGAGGACTCGGAGGAGGGAATCTTTGAGGAATCTAGGGGGAATCTAAAAGATTCCTTGAGCCCCAGATTTTCATTCTCTCAGAATTCAAAAATTTGACAGTTGATTTTGCACTATTCGAAGCCACAAATCTGATGGTGTATTCAGATTTTCCATTTTCTCATTTCATTTTTATGCCACTTTTCTAAGTGGAGTGCAGGTGTCAGCATTCAACATGTGAGTAATCATTCCATGAGATCCGATGCAGTGAGATGGATGGTCTGTCCAGCTTCAGCAGCTTGACATCCTTTCCTTCAGATGGCCCCTAGATGTGAGGTATATGCAGTGTGTTCATGTACTTCAATGTGACGTGGAATCATCTGTGTGATGTACTTATTGTCATGATTCGTCATGTTTTGTTCGAGATCCCTTTGTCATCATGTTGATGGGATACTCATTTTGTCACCATGTATGTTTGCATTGAGATCCCTTTTATGTCATGTTGGCGGGATGCTCATCATGCATGAGTTTATGTCATACTGATAGGAGTCCATTTTTGACTCAGAGTTCCTGTAGAGGAACATCTCTTGGCACCACTCCTGTGTCAGGGAATTTTCCTTGTATGATAGTGACATCACTTATTATGTACATCATCACTATTGACAACACTTAATGCAGCGACCTACACCATCTTGACACCGAGGCCCGAAGACGTAGTCCCTCCTGGACGAACTTTGTTATCAACGACTTATGTTTTCATGTGTTGATTATTGTCATCTTCCTCTTCTTTACAGCATGAAGATGTATTCATTCATGTTTGTTTAAAATTGCAATCTAACACATCAAAAAAGTAAAAGCTCTTAGAAGAGTCCTTTGTCACACCCGGACCTGGATCAAGTGGTATCAGAGTGGTCTTTGCATGGATGTGAATTGCAGCATGAACAATGGAACGTGAAGCGACAGAGGATGAAAAAGTGATGTATGAGACCATGCCCAAAATTTCCAAAAGAGTGGAAATCATGTATGAAACTCTACAGAAAGAGACAGAGGAAAAGGAGCGATTGCAACTTTAGTTGCAAGCCACGGAAGAGGCCCTATAAGAACTGAAGCACAACAACCAAAATCTTCAAACAGAGGACGTTGAATTGAAGATGTGTCTACATGAAGAGAAAGAGGGAAAACAAAGTTTTCTACGATTGCTACAAGCTAAGGACGAGGCCTTGGAAAAGTTGTAGCGTGACCCATGTGAGGTAAAAAGTAATTCTCTGAATTCATGTATGTGTCTTGATGATGATTTCGCTGTTTTTGAAAATCATACCATAGGAATTGGCTCCAAACTGTTGAAGAAAATGGGGTATGAAGGAAAAGGCTTGGGCGTTAATGGCCAAGGCATTGTCAACCCCATCAAAGTAGAAGAATTACCCCATCAGATAGGACTTGGGTATGTCGGAAAGGAAGTTGGGGAATGCGCCGAGACAGCTAGCGAACCACCAACAATAGATGATGAGAAGCCCTCATCAGTTCTTTCCAAATCGACAGAGGAGGTAAAAGATGTTCATTTCCTTTCGATTTTGTCGTCACATAGTATGATTTCTGTTGGATATTTGGAGATCCCAATTATAGGGACAAACATGAGGCTCCTTACAAGGACGAGGCACGAGGAGGAAGAGAAACTTGGTGTTAATAACCAAGGCATAACTCAACCATTAGAGGTTGTGCAGAGACCTCAATTTGCAGGCATGGGATACACCAAGGGAGAATGCTTGAAGGTGTCATATGCTTCCGAGACATCATCGAAATTGTTGAGGAAAGAGAATGATGGGAACACATCGCCATCATCCCATGGCAGTGACCATTGCACGGAAAGAGCTGAGGCAAGCTCTCATCACCATAATGACATCAGAGACAGCAAGGAAAGGTATAACCAATTTCGATTTTCGAATGTTCATTTTGATTATAATCATGTTTTTAATGATGAGCATAAAACATGGCATCGAAAAACATGTACCTTTTGTGGATTACATAACCATACATTTTCTAAGTGTTGGAAAAGAATGGCAGCACACAAAAGGATGAAGCGTGAAAGACCCTCTCAATAGCAGGTAAAGAAACATGTTAAGCAGATCTGGAGGAAGAAGATGTATTGTGGTCATTGCGACAAAGGTGGCCATCAAAGAGCCACTCGTTGGAGGCTCCATCTAGAGCAGCACCTTAAAGACAAAGTTTTGGTGCATGAACCAGTTGTTCGACCATCGAATGCGCCACAAGAAGGCGACCTGTTCACCTTGATAAGTGAAAAATGGTTTCTAGATATGTTAGCTTGTCATGGTCATGCTTTTGTAAATCATTTGTTGCATTTTAAAATGTAAAAGTGATGATGTGTTTTCCATCACTTGTACAACAACAATGATGTCTGGTCTTATTTTGGGTTGCATGATAAACAGTGAAAGTGATGATGTGTTTTCCATCACTTGTTCAACAACAATGATGTCTAGTCTTATTTTGGGTTGCATGATAAACTGTGAAAGTGATGTTGTGTTTCCATCACTTGTCAAAACAAATAGTGTTTGGCCTTTTCTTTGTAAATCATGTGTTGTAGTGATGATGTGTTTTCCATCACTTGTTGAAGCAACAATGATATGTTGGCCTTGTTTTCATAGCAGGGGTATTGTGTCCATCTTGATGTAAACTTGACCACTGAGAATGTGTTATAAACTCGTGGAAAGTATGGGATGCTTGGGTCATTAGTTGGTCATGTAATTTTCAAAAACAATGTACTAAAGATTGCAGAGGTTATAGGTGTCGTCTCATCGCTTAAGGCTCTGAAGAACAAAGGTGAAGGAGATGGAAGCGAGACCTTTCAGAACGCTTGTGATGCAGACAAGGTACAAAGAAGTTGCAGATTATTTTTCATGCTTTTGGAGGACCAAAAGCTCCTCAGTGGGGAGGATTGACCTAGGTGGCTCCAGAGACACCCAAAAGACAAAGAGGGCTTATGGAAGCTCAAAAAACAAAGTGATCAGAATGCTTTTGAACTAGGACTAGAGTGTAGATCTCGTCGTCCTGATCGTGGTGGTGTGAACGGTTCGTCAAACCGAGTCCGTATGCAAAAGTTAGAAGCAGTCAAAGTTTGGTTGACCTTTGCTAACTGGGCAGGCTTAATGGAGACACAATTTGGAAGTTTTTTGGCGGACGGAATCTAGCCAACTCCGGCCAGATTCTAGGCAAATTTGTGGCAAATTTGAAATTTCTGAAAAAGCCTCCTTATTATTAAAATATATATATATATATATATATATATATATATATATATATATATATAAAGGAGGTGGTGGGCCACCACCCCCACCACCCCACGCCTCTCTATTATAACCATACGTATTAAATATATATGTTTAAACATAGAATGAGGCCGGTGGGAGTTGAACCCACGGCCGGATCCACCGGCCCCGCCCACGCGGCGGTCCCGCCTTGATACAATCCACACACCAAAACTTCGCCATTTAATTAATACAACCAACAACGCCATGTGAGATAACACAACAGTTATAACAATTAACGAAACCACATGCGACCGCTACAAAACTGTGTGCCTATTTTATAATAAAAATAAAAACAAGAGCCAAGTTTGGCATGGGCAGGATTTGATCCCCTGACCCCATGTTTCTAATAGCCTATTTTTACCATTGTGCCAACGAACAAGTCTTGGTAAATTCCGCCTAACTTTTTACATATAAACTGAGCATTTTCTTAATGCGAGGCAATATGGAGGATCAGAGGAGCGCACACGGAAACTGAGGCAATTTTTAATTAATTTATTGCAGGTGGAACCATGATTGAGCGAAATTTCCAGGAGGGTGAAATTTTTGCAGTGTCCAAATTGGACAAATTTTATGTCGATCTTACACCTCTCGGTGACATGAACCTGATGACACAGTTAGTTTCCTAATATGAGCAGCCAATTTGCAGAGGTCCTGGAGGAGGGAATCTTTGACGAATCTAGGGGGAATCTAAAAGATTCTTTGAGCCCCAAATTTTCATTTTCTCAGAATTTAGAAATTTGACAGTCGATTTTGCACTATTTAACGCCACAAATCTGATGGTGTATTCAGATTTTCTATTTTCTAATTTCATTTTTCAGCCACTTTTCTAAGCGGAGTGCAGGTGTCAGCATTCAACATGCAAGCAATCATTCATGAGATTCGACGCAGCGAGATGGATGGTCCAGCCAGCTTCAGCAGCTTGACATCCTTTCCTTCAGATGACCCCTAGATGTGAGGTATATGCAGTGTGTTCATGTACTTCTTTTTGCTATGCATTGTGCTGCACAGATCCCTGTTTGATGTTTGATGTGGGATCTTATTTTCTTCCTTGCTT
The DNA here is from genome assembly GCA_031772625.1 of Pinus tabuliformis. Lineage (NCBI taxonomy): Eukaryota > Viridiplantae > Streptophyta > Pinopsida > Pinales > Pinaceae > Pinus > Pinus tabuliformis. Next base: position 494,122,635 of record CM062819.1, read on the forward strand.
CATGATTCCTGCTTGATGTGACGCGGAATCATTTGTGTGATGTACTTGTTTTCATGATTCGTCATGTTTTGTTCGAGATCCCTTTGTCATCATGTTGATGGGATACTCATGTTGTCACCATGTATGTTTGCATTGAAATCCCTTTTATGCCATGTTGGTGGGATGCTCATCATGCATGAGTTTATGTCATACTGATAGGAATCCTTTTTTGACTAAGAGTTCTTGTAGCGGACATCTCTTGGTGCCACTCCTACATGAGGGCATTTTCCTTGTATGATAGCGACATCACCTCTTATGTACATCATCACTATTGATAGCACTTAATGCAGCGACATACACCATCTTGACACTAGGGCCTGAAGACGTAGTCCCTCCTGGATGAACTCTGTTATCAACAACTTATGTTTTCATGTGTTGATGAGTGTCATGTTCCTCTTTTTTACAACATGCAGATGTATTCATTCATTTTCATTTTAAAATTGAAATTTAACACATCACGAAAGTAAAAGGTCTTGGAAGGGTCCTTTGTCACATCCGGACCTGGATCAGTGAAATCCAAAATGGGAGAAAACCACCAACTCTTCTCCAACTCACTCTTCAATTCTTTTACATCAAATTGCTGGCCCCAACTTGCAAGAGGCAACTTCCCCGAAAATATGCAAGTTGCACTTGCAATAGGATACAACGTGATTGAGGCACTAACCTCGAAGAATGCAAGAAGTTTATCACTATAAGATACAACTTGATTGAGGCTCCAACCTCAGCAAATTAGTAGGTTCCAACCTACTCTAGGCTCCAACCTCAACAAATGAGTAGGCTCCAAACTACTCTAGGCTCCAACCTGATTGAGGCTTGAACCTCCTTCCTTTTCTTCCTTGTGGACCTCTATTTCATCAAACTGGATGCATGAATATCACATATCACTAAATTATAAGTGTTGTCCTAATTTGCAACCATAACATACCAATACTACCATTATCTCTGCCACTACAACAATTAATATCTCTGGCATAAAACCTACAATCACTACTATACAACCTGCAATCATCACCTCAATGGTAATTATTGTCACAAAAATTCATGTTAGTCTTTATTGTTAGTTTTCATACTATTTTCCTAAGACTCTGCTTCAACTATAACCACATTCCGGTCACTCAAACACTTGATTGGCACATGTTTACCTCATGTATCAAAAACACTTGCAATATGCTCATAATTTTACCAAACACACATAAGAGCTTATGATCATCAAATACCAACCTAGATCCATCTTAAATCTGGAAATATCAAGTGCCAAGAGGGATCAAATCTCTCACGGTGCAAACTTATTTTTTGAGTGCAAATCTTGAGAAAATGTTTGCACATCGAGAGATTTGATCCACTTAATAGATTGAGAGTTAAGATGGATCTAGGCTAGTTTGATATACATAAGCTCGATAATTAAGACAATCTACTTGAAGCTTTGTTGTTAGACCATCAAAATTAATAAGCTTCTCTATTATACTATAAAACTCAAAAAGAATATATACCTTTATCTTTGCAGGAGTCAAGGATATTAACTATCCTTGATTTAATTTAATTTTAATGTTATTATTTTATCTCCTAAAAAAAACTCAATAACAATTGTATCTAAACTAAGTTGTTTCGAACATTTGAGACATATTCCAGTGAATTTTCATGCGGATGGTTGAAATAGTCTAAACTGACCAACTCTGATAAATTTTAATACAAGCAAAAAAATATAAACAAAATGTAGGACTGTATATACCATATTTTATTTTTTTCATGCTCAACTTTCTCTTCACACTCAAGAGTAAAATTTCAATTTATATAAATGATTAACATACAAAGCAACCTGAAAAAATTTAATCTTTGAAGGCTATGTAACAAAGTGAGAAAGGTTGTTTTTCCCAAGTTTTACCTGGAAGACAAGCACTTGCAGAGCTATAAATTCTTTGTGTAGTGTGCCTTTATTGAGTGGTTTTATTTCCAAATTGGATATGAAAATTGCTTAGGGTTATGATATAGGATTTATTTTGATCTAGCTAAAAACTTTTATTTCAATTAATCTCTCACATTACTAAAGAATACCTTTAAATAGGCTACATAAGGTCTGGAGGGGCTCGACCATAAGGTCCATCAGGGTGTGTAGCACGCTCGACTAATAAGGCCGCCATTGGCTCGACTGTTAAGGAGAGGGAGAGGATGCGGAGGCAGGCTCTACTGTTAAGGATGCGTAAGCAGGCTCGACTGTTAAGGAGAGGACCTTTAGGTGCTCGACCAAAAGGGAGAGGAGAGGACTGGAGGGACAGAGTCACTCACTATTCCGATGGTGATACCATGGAAAAAACCATGGGTTGTGAAAACTTGAAGCCCAAAAACCTTCATCTGTAAATTTATTATTTTATTTCAATTATTAATTTTTTTTTTTTTTTTTTTACTTTTTTTTTTTTAATGTAATTTAACCATTAGAGAAGAATACCATGGGAAAAACCACGGGTTGTGAAAACCTGGAGCCCAAAAATCTCTATCCATAAATTTACTATTTTATCTCAATTTTATTAATATTATTATTTTTTTTTAAATTTAAATTTTATTTAAATTATATATTTTTTTAATGTAACCATGGGTTGCAAAAACCTAAAGCCCAAAAACCTGTAAATTTACCATTTTATCTCAAAATTATTTTAATTACTAACTATTAATGTTTTTCTAATTCTATTTATTTTAATTTTAATTTTAACATTTTTTTAATGCAATTTGACCAAGTCAAAATGTTTGCGTAACATAACATATGTGAACTTATGAATTTGATATTTAAAAAATACTCACATATTTAATTCCTATCAATCTAACACTTACACATTTAAAATCTAACGCCTACACATCTAACCCATACTGGGTTGTAGAGCGTCTCTTGGCACAATGAAATATTGTCAATCACTTGTGACATTTTTCTTTGAGCCATGATCACCCAACATCTTGCAAATCTCAATTTGGATTAATATTGACTAGAATAACCCATTAAAAACATAATAAAGAATTTTAAATATTCGAGAGACTACAGCTTTCACCTTTCTGATTGAGTTATACAAATTGGACTTTTTGGCATCGGTGCTACAAATGGTTCGCTGACAATCAGTTAATCATTCAAAAATTTTCAAAATGGCAGCAATAAAAAATTTTAATAACCAACAACTCCAATTGCATGATTCTTGTGCCTAACCAACACTTCCATGTAATGTCTTTTGATATGTCATTGTTCAGGCTTTATTTTATTGTGTATTTCGCGAGAACACGAGGTTCCTTACACCACATAAAATAGATGCCATTGTTGTTTACGGTAAGTTATGCTAATGCTGAATATATGAAGTCTATGTCGTCTTCTTACGTCTTTCCCAATGTTACTGTTGAATATACTAGCATAGATCCATCTTAAGTATGAATCTAACATGAGCCAAGAGGGATCGAATTTCTTCATGCGCAAACTTTTTTAGAGTACAAAATATAATGTGTTATTTTTCATTGTTTAAATTGTATTTTGAATGCTAAATAGAGTATATATAAGACCAAATAAAAAAATTAACCATAAAAACTTAATTTTTTTATATATATATAGATATATATGAAGTTGATATCGACATAAATTAGTTAACATAGATCTTCAAATAGTTTATTTAAATCTCTTGTTGAAATATTTTTGAAAAGTATAAAATTTCAACATCTTATTTGCACATTTTTTAAAATTTTAATTACTTTACATCATATTCATTTTTTTAATTATAGCCGACATTATTTTTCTATTTAGAACATAATTTTAATTTTTAATTTTATTTTAACGGGCACAGAGGGATGGACAAACTTACACATCCCCTCATACTAGGTTATGGAATGAGCCTCTCAGCTCAACTAGGTGCATATCGTATTCTTTATGTCTGTCCCACTTGCAATATTCTTTATGGATGGAATGATGTGGCAAGCCTTTTCCTCCGTAAACCTACTTATAGTGACTAACTACTCCAATGTGTCAACAACTTATTTCTACATTATTATTATTATCCAATTTTAAGGTCCAATCCAGAGACCAAATTGGTGTATGAGACCCCCTCATTTTGTAGGACAAGGGACACACCTCCGCGCAACAATTTGGCGACTAAGTTTAGCAAGGCATACATACTCTGCTCCTCTGGTTTTGAACCTATGACTTCTTAGAAGGAAGCACATGCTCTTAACCATTAAGCCCACTCAAAATGTATAATTCCATTTCGCATTTGTGTAATTTCAATTACCAACAAATAACCCTAACAATTCATGTCTCCACATAGCCATATCATTGAATCAAAGTTACAATAAAATTCTCTCGTGACTCAGTTCACGTATCAAACATTGTATGGTTTGTTTAACACGTCAAAAAACATTGTGCAAGTGCCTAATAACTAGCTTAGATCCATCTAACACTAGATCTATCATGCACCGAGAGGGATCAAACCCCTCCGTGCAAACCAGTGCAAACCTTCTTTTTGGAGTGTAGAATTTGAGGAAAGTTTTTCACCTCGAGGTATTTGATCCCTCTCGGCGCATGATAGATCCAGTGTTAGATGGATCTAAGATGGTTCCAATTGAGGGGGAAAATGTCACATTTTTAGGTTATCTTTATTATGTATATGATTGAAATTAAATTCAAAATTCACGTTATGTTTTCTTTGCTTGCCATGACCATATCATTATCTTCTTTAATTTAGTTTGTGTTGCTTGCCTTGAATGGTTTCTACATCTGTGTTTGGATGCTTTGAGTGGTTTGTGTGTTTGGATTTGGATGATAATGTTTTTTAATGTTATAATTGTTGTATTATATTTTAGGTGTGTAATTATTTATTAGTAATTAGTCGGTGATGAAGAAGGGAGACAATCTTGTCCATAGTTTGGAGGAGGATTGATATTTCACATCTATTTCATTTAAATTTAGATATCACAACTTCTGACAACTAATTAATTCTCAATAGTTTCCCTCCAGGTATTACTAAATATATCTTGAAGAGTAGTTTTAATAATTTATTGGGTCAAGATTACTCTCCAAATAATTTTTTTCTTCGCTAATGTTTGAAATAATTTATTTCCTTCAAGAATATTTTGATGATTTTATATCTATAGTCTATTTAGAAAAGTGAAGAAATAATGTATTTTTGAAAAAAAAATTAATTATGAGTGCTTAGAATTATAAAATCTTTACATTATTTGTTTCTCCAAACAATTATCACATCTCCTTCAAGAATATTTTGATTTGTTTTGAATGTTTATAAATAAATCTTTTCCTATTATAAATATTATGAATACATTATTCTATGCAATTATCTATTAATAATTTTGAATATATTTCGAATATATGTAATTGTTTATTAGTAATTAGTTGGTGATGTAGAAGGGAGACAATATTTTCAAGAATTAATTTGCACTTTGTAGGAGGATTGATTATGCACATCTATTTCATTTTAATTCTATTTATAGCAACTTTTGACAACCAATTAATTCTTAATAGTGTCCTTTTAGGTATTACTATATATATTTTGATTTTTTTCTTAATAATCTAGAACGTCAAGATTAACAATATATAATGTATCTAATGCAAGAAATCAAATAAGATTAGAAAACAACATCTACACTGAAATCAATGCATCTAATGCAAGCAATCAAATGAGATTAGAAATCAACTACACTCAAATAAATGCATCTAGTGAAAGCAAACAAATAGGATTAGAAATCCAAATCTACACTAAAATAAATGAATTTAGTGCAAGCGATCAAATAGGATTAGAAATCAACAATGCATCCAGTGAAAGCAATCAAATAGGATTAGAAATCCAAATCTACACTAAAATAAATGAATTTAGTGCAAGCAATCAAATAGGATTAGAAGTCAACATCTCCATTGAAACCAATGTATCTAGAGAAAGTAATCAAATATGATTAGAAATCAACATCTACATTGAAATCAATGCATCTAGTGAAATTCTAAGAAAACACCATCTACACTGAAATCAAAGCATCTAGTGCAAGAAATATTCTTCCCTCTCTCCTCCCTCCATCTAATCGTAAAAAATATTTTTAATAATTTATAATATCAATTTTAACAACATCTAATCCATCTAATGCGAGAAACCAAATAAAACAACATCTACACTAAAATTAATGTGTCTAATGCAAGCAATCAAATAAGACTAGAAATCAACATCTAAATTGAAATCAATGCATCTAGTGAAAACAATAAAATATAATTAGAAATCAACATCTACATTGAAATCAATGCATTTAGAGCAAGCAATCAAATAGGATTAGAAATCACCATCTACACTGAAATCAATGTATCTAGAGCAAGAAATCAAATAGGATTAGAAATAAACATTTACATTAAAATCAATGCATCTAGTGCAAACAATCAAATATAATTAGAAATCAACATCTACACTGAAATCTATTCATCTAGTGCAAGCAATCAAATAGGATTATAAATGATCATCTACATTGAAACCAATGCGTCTTGTGAAAAAATCTTCTTCCCTGTCTCCCCCCTCAATCTATATCTATGTCTCCCTTCATCTCTCCTTTGTCTCTCTATCTCACCCCCCCAACACACACACACACACACTCTTTCTCTCTCTCCATATATATCTATCTCTCCCTCCCTCTCTCTACCTCTATCTTCTTCTGTCTCTTCACCTCCTATCTATATCTCTATCTCCCTATGCCTCTCATTTCTCTCTCTATATCACCCATAAAACATACACACTCTTTATCCATATCTATATATCTCTCCCCCCCTCTTCCTCTCCCTCTCCCTCTCCCTCTCTCCCCATTCTATTTCTCTTACCTCCTGCTCTCCTCTCTCCCTCTCTCTCTCCACCTTTCTCTCTATATGTCTTTCTTCTTAGCTACTTCTCTCTCCCCTCCCAACTCCCTCTCTCTCCCTCCCTATCTCCTCTCTCTCATGTCCTCTATCTCTTCCTTTCTCTTTATCCCTTTCTCTCCCACCTCACTCTATTCCCCCCCTCTCTCTTTGTCCTCTGACTATGTCACTATCTCCCTCCCTCCCTCTCTTTCTCTCCCCCCTTCCTTCCATCTCTCCTTATTTGTGTCTCTATCTCACCCCAAAACATACACACTCTCTCTTCACCTATCCCTTGTCACTTCCCCCCTCTCTCTCTCTCCCCACTTTTCTCTCTCTATGTATTTCTTCTTCACTCTCTCTCTCTCCCCCTCCAACTCCACCTCTTTATCCCTCCCTCTCTCCTCCTCCCTCTCATGTCTTCTCTCTGGTCCTTCCCCTTTATCCCTTCCCTCTCTCCTCCTCTCTCTCAAGTCCTCTCTTTGCTCCTTCCCCTCTCTCCCTTTCTCTCTTACCTCCCTCACTCTCCCCCCATCTCTCTCTCTCTCTCTCTCTCTTTGCCCTCCAACCTTGTCACTATCTCTCTCCCCCGGTCTCTCTCTTACCCTTCTCTCCCTCTCTCACTCCACTCTTTCTCTCTCTCTTCATTCCTCCTCTTCCCTCTCCCTCATTGCATCTCCTCCTCTCCCTTGTCACTCCCCCTATCTCTCCACCTCTATCACTCTATGTCTTTGTTCTTCCCTCTATATATCCAGAGTTAATATATATCATGATATATTAATTTATATTATAATATAACAAATTTAATATTATATTAAATTTAATATTACATTAATCCAAATTTATTAAATTTAATTATATTAATATTATAATATATCAATATTAATATTGATGATGATGATGATGGTGGTGGTGGTTAACGTCCACTGAGACCAAATTGGTCTATCGGACCTATACTTTTCTTAGTTTTTAATTATCTAGCTCCTCGTCTTTCTTGGCGAGATTGGTGTTGTAGCTTTCTTTTTTTTCTCTACGGTCTTCCAACTTCCTTTATCTTGCATCTCCTTCATCTCTTCTAGTTCTTGGGACATTGGTGTCTTAGCTTCACGATCTATTGTGGTCATCCTTTTGAAGATAGTCGGAGAAGAAGTTTGGTCTAGGAGATTTGCTTTGCTGTTAAATGAAGATTTATTTTGTGCGGTATTCGAATCCTCATAATTTTTGATGCTTGAGGGGATTTAATGATGTTTTTTATATGGCACGATAACAAAATTTTTAATAAAACTACATCAGATTAATATTTTCAAATATTACAACTTTGATGTGGAAATATTATGTCTTTAAAGATTTTAATATATCCCTAGGGTATGGTTTTTCCTTTTAAAGATTTATTTTACAAATGTTTAGTTAAAAGAAATATTAAAAACATTTTGGAGCATGATTTTCTATTCTTTGTGTTCCTTTGATTTAAAAATTGACATTGGCTTTAGTAAAGAGGAAACATGTCTAAATTTTTACCTAATTTAGAATTTTAATGTAGTAAAAAAAATTGTTAAAGGTAAATTTGAAATTCACTTATATGATAAAAGAACTATTGAACACATGAGATAGTTTAATAATTAATCTTAGTCCATTAATAAAATTAAAAAGTTATATATAATTTAAGATTGGACTTAGCAAAAAATATTTTTATTATTTTTTGAGGACGTGACATACTTACACAGGGGTCATACTGGGTTGTAGAATGTGCCTCTCGGCACAATGAGTATGAATTAAAAATTCCACATCTTTGTGTTAGAACCAATTAGAAATTAATAGCCTGCTATTGTGTCACTGCCCCTAACCTGCCATTGTGTCACTGCCCCTGCTTCCATTTATGCCATAACATCTCAATTAGATATAGTTGTGTTAAAAATGGAAGACAGAGAATATATTCATCAAACTTAGCAGCTCACAGGTGAGGAGTTTCACCTGGAGACTGCCTCTGGAAGAACGCTCTACACATTCATCATTAATCATCAGGAATAAATAGTTTACATGCAAGTGGGAGAGTTAGAACAACCACCTAAAATGTAGGAACTAATTACTAATCTAAGTCTCACACATAACTAATGAATGAACTCTCTCCAATAATACATGTCTCCATTAATTTCAACACTCCCCCTTAATGGAGAAAGAGTTCACTAGTACTCCTAACATCTCCCTAAATAACTCAAATTTAATTCTTCCAAGGGGCTCTTTAAAAATATCTGCAACATTATCACAAGTATTACAATATTCAATGTGGATTTCCTTTGACTAAACCTTCTCCCTAACAAAGTGAAACTATGTATCAATATGTTTTGTGTTTTTATGAAACACTGGATTATTTTCAAGTTTGATTGAGCTCTGGTTGTCACAACTGATAATTGTTGCATCTTTTTGTTCTCCTCCGACATCCTAAAGAAGTCTCCTCAACCAAATTTCCTCACACGTTGTTGCACACATTGCTCGATACTTTTCTTTTGCTGAAGACAAGGATACATTGTTCTACTTATTGATGCTCCATGCAATGACCCTGGACCCAATGTTGAATGCATAACCTGTTATGGATTGTCTATCATCCAGATTTCTAGCCCAATCTGAATCTGAAAATCCTGTCAATCTAACATCAAACGAATCAGTATCTTTAATACCAAAGTCTAAGGTTCCTTGAAGATACCTTAAGACACTTTTCACTACAACCCAATGATTCTCAAGAGGCTTTGACATGAATTGGCTCAATGCCCTGACTGCAAAAGCCAAATTCGGCCTAGTTGTAGTCAAGTAAATTAGACTCCCAACCAGTTGTCTATACAATTTTGCATCGACCTCCTAAGAACCGTCATTATTTTGAAGTTTGGTATTTTGTTGTTAAGGCAATGAGGCAGCTTTGCATTGATCCATTCTGAAATTTTTCAATAAGCTCCTAAAATACTCTCCTTGAGATAGAAAATTCTCGCCAGAATCGCTCCAGACTTCAAGACCCAAACAATAGTGTAACTCTCCAACGTATTTCATCTGAAAAACTTGTGACATCTGCTCTTTGATTTCTTTAATGAGTTCATCAACATTTCTTGTAATGATAAGATCATCTACATATAAAGAAATAAAAACAATTTTCCCCTCTTCATAAAACACGGTATACAAATTAGGGTCATTCTTGCTTCTTTTAGAATTATGTTGAAGGAAAAATGAATCAATTTTATCATACCACGATCTGGGTGCCTATTTTAGTCCATACAGTGCTTTCCTCAATCTACATACTAAATGTTCCTCCCCCTATTTAAAAAACCCTTCTTGTTGCACTAAATACACTTCTTCTTTTAATTCCCCATTTAACAATCCAGATTTCACATCTAGTTGGTGTATCATCCAATGATGTTTGGTAGCTAAAGCAATGAACATTATAATTGTGTTTAATTTAGCTACAGGGGTGAAAGTTTCCTCATAGTCTATGCTTTCTTTCTGCGAGTACCCCTTTGCAACCAGCCTAACTTTATATTTTTCTATGATCCACTTTAAATTTAGGCTTGTATAACCATTTGCAACCTATAGGTTGTTTTCCTTTAGGTAGTTCAACTAGATCCTAGGTTTTGTTTTTAAGTATTAACTCATATTCCTCTTCCATGGATACCTTCCATTCAATATATTGACTTGCTTCTTTATAATTAGAGGGTTCAAAAACATTGAACATACTGGTTATAAGAGCATGATCCCTATATTTTGCTGGAAACTGAATTTGCCTACCTGATCTCTTGAGTGGTGGACTAGCTTCAAATCGGTTGATCATCCCTTGGTGGACTTGGCCTGCTAACTGCATCTGTACCATCCACTTCTTTCTACTACTACTCATGGATGTCCCTTGTTTCATCACTTCCATCTTCCACCAGCAAAGGCTTGTGCCATTCTTCATTGCCTCTATCATGGTTTCCATCATCAACCTGCTCATGGAATATTGCATCTCTACTTGTAAACAATTTACGAGTAAACAGATTAAACAATTTATAAGCTTTAAACATTGTGCAATACCCAACAAAAATGCATTTAATGGCCTTTGAATCTAGTTTCTTCTTATCCTCTTTTGGAACATGAGCAAAAGCTTTGGAGCCAAAAATTCTTAAATGATTAACTGTAGGCTTAAAACCTAATAAAGCTTTGAATGGAGTTTTAAAATCAAGGTTTTTTGTTGGACTCCTATTCTTCAAATATAATGCAATATTTATTTCTTCTGCCCAAAATCCATTAGACAGGTTCTACCTTTTAACATAATTCTTGCACACCCCACAATGGTTCTATTCTTCCTCTTTGAAACCCCGTTCTGTTGAGGAGTGTGGGGTACTGTGAACTATTGAACTATCCCATGGTCCTTGCAATATTTGATGAAACCACCCTCCTTGTATTCTCCCACTTGATCTGAGCGGAAAATTTTGATGAATTTCCCTGTCTGTTTTTCAATCATACTTATGAACTCTTTAAAATATTCAAAATTATGACTCTTTTTCTGAGAAAATATACCCTAGTAAATCTCATGCAATCATCAACAAATAATAAGAAATAATAGGCACCCCCTAATGACCTTGTCTACATCGGCCCACATAAATCAGCGTGCACAAGCTCTAGTATATCTCTCTTCTTTCTATCTAAATTTATAGGAAAATCATCTCTGTGCATCTTCCTAAGGGCACATGATTCACAATCAACATGAACATTCTTTAAAATAGGAAGACCATTGACCATACCTCATTTCTGAAGTAGCAACAAGTCACTAAAATTGATATGATTGAATCTTTGATGCCATAAGTCTTCTGCAGTCATAACTGATGAAGTCAAGGCTTGGTGTGGTGCGCTTCTTAAATTCATCTTATACAGTCCTCCCACTCAAATACCTGATGCAATTGGCTTCATACGATCTAGCAGATCTTTAATAACAAAATAAGACTTAAAAAACTCTGCCTTAATATTTTGATATGTTATCATAGAAACATAGATCATATTCTTTTTTATTCCGGGTACATACATTACATTTTGAATATGCCTAATATTTCCATCAGGAAATATGATAGGAACATTACCATACCCTTTGATTTGGTACCCTCTATCATCACCAAGGTAGATATTAGCACCACTGCTGGTTTCTTTGAAATTTTCAAACCAATGTCTGTTACTTGTGATGTGAGTGGAAGCTCCTAAGTCCACAAACCAAGTTTCTGCTTCATCATCCTCAGTAGAGAAAGTATAATCATATACAAATAATATGAGGTTCTGATTCTGATCTTCATCAACAAAATGCCATGCATGCTTCTTATGTCTATGTCGAGTTTCATAAAGCCTCTTCTCATGACAATACTTAGCAATATGACCAACTCTACCACAGTAAAAACATTTGGTTCCTGAATCACTTCTATTCGAAGGCATACCTTGAGGTGGATTTCTTTGTGGTGTGCCTCCTCCTTTCTATCCTACACTTTCCTTCCCTCTGAATGGCTTCTTCTTCGCCATTAAAGCAAGATCTGAACTCTTGGGTTTCAGAGTCATCCACCTGTCTTCCTCTTTCATCAAGATTGTTGTCAATTCTTCAAATTTGGGGGCTTTCTCTCTCGCATTCAATCCTGTGATAAACATTTGATAGTCATAAATCATACCATTCATGGTAATCATGAAAAGATCATTGTTTGACATTGTCTCCCCTATGTCGCCTAGCTTATCTCTGAGCTCCTTGATTCGAGAGATGAGCGCAACCACTGATTCATTCTCCTCCATTTTAATGGAAAGAATATTTCTCTTTGGAAACAATAAGTGATTTGTGTTTTTGATCTCGTACAGGTCCTTAAGGGTTGTCGAGATGTCGTTTGTTGATTTACATTCTCGGATGTGAGGGATAATACAATCTTTCACTCACAATTTTAACAACACTTTTGCTTTATTCTCCCTCTTTTCCCAGTCCTAGATTGTTGTTTTTGTTCCGCCTGTAGCTATGGTCGGCTTCAATTTATCACCGCTTACAATCGCCCATGCATTTTTCCCCTCAAGCATGGTCTACACTTTAAATTTCCAATTAGAACAATTGGATCCATCGAGCTTATTGCTTTCGTTCAGGTATGCCTCTACCATCACATTATTTATCTGGACAAGTCTACCTAAAAAAAAAATTTGACATTTAGCAAAGAAAACAAATCTATCTACAGATCTCAATCTCACAAAAATACCTCTCTCCAATATAGGCCACACGATGGGTGCAACAATTGAGAAAAACACAGTCTTAAACAAATATTTTTAAAAAACAAAAAACTCTCCAGGTATCTATGGGTAAACTCGATGACGATGCAATATGTTATCTTATATGTGGCTTTTTAGGCGATGTTTCACGAATTAGAATTCAGGTCATCCTCCTAACACTTCCAATTCAAATGATGGTGCTTGCTGAAGGCATCTGGAGTGGTTGTCACCTGAGTGAAATGAAAGCACTTCAAAGAACTTTCCTACAGGCAAGTCTCACCGACTAGGCACACGACTGGGCACACGATGATCTAGATCCTCCTTCCATGATCACACATTGTTGCAGCTGATGATTGGTAGATTTTGGCATTAAATCAACCTCCGCACTGATTCAAGTTGCCACCAAGTGACTTCTCCATGATCAATCCTGGGACATTTAAAATTTGCTATGACAATGTCTTTCACAATCTTCAAGGATTTGAGTAGATAGGGGAATCATGGATATCTCCAAATCGGTGATCTCCAAAGATCCAAGATCTCCAAATCGGTGATCTCCATGGAAAATTTCCTCCAATCAATACAAATGCCACAGCTCCACATAGGCCAAACTGTCATTGTTTCCAAGCTGCCACCACTCGACCTCCGGCTGCATCGCCAACTCGAACTCCACTGAACCGTCGGTTTGACCAAGCTGCACCAATTGTTGCCTCCATGAAACTGTGGCGCCCACAATCAAACCATTCACCTCCACTGACAGATCGGAGAGATCGGACCAAGGTCATCCTAGAAGCCACACCAGCTCGACCACGAACTAGATAGCAGCAACGCATTTCTGAGGTTTAGATCCACGCTTATCGAGCACGCTGAACGCAAAGCGTACAAGAGGTGGTCGATCAGTGCGTTTCTAAGATTCACACCCGCTTTGAGCCCCATCTAAATTTCAATTTACTAACATGTTTATTTACCAAAAAACAGTGTTTCTCTCTTCATGCTTCAACGCCTTGCCTCCTCACCAGGTTTCCTTCGTACTAGCCACCAGGGGCCACACTTCTGCCACTAGGCACTCACTCAATCACCAAAGCACACTAACTCTGACTCACTCAACCGTGAAGCTTTGATACCATGTTAAAAATGGAAGACAGAAAATATATTCATCAAACTGAGTAGCTCACAGGGGAGGAGCTTCACCTGGAGACTGCCTCTGGCAGAATGCTCTACACATTCATCGTTAATCATCAAGAATAAATAGTTTACATGCAAGTAGGAGAGTTAGAACAACCACCTAAAATGTAGGAACTAAATCCTAATATAAGTCTCACACATAACTAATAAACGAAATCTCTCCAATAATATATTTCTCCATTAATTTCAATAAGTTGAACCTTATTCAAGACTCTATGCTTCTACTTCCACTAAATTTGGACCTTTCCTAGAATTAGAACCAGACCTGTCAAATTTCAAGGAAACTAGAATAATAATTTGGTAGTCAGCCAATACTCCACGACTTCAAATATTAGTCCAGCTGTGCCACGATGGCTTCTCATTCCCTCACGAGGCATAATGGACCAATGTAAAAAGGCAGGGAGAGATAAAGCTGGTTTTGCTGGAGGTTGAAATGTTGTTGGTTCTGTCTGAATTTTGAATTTTACTGCAGGGAGGTGGAGGACACCAAGATAGGATTCTTTGTTGCATGCACATATACCAGATAGCACAGGAGGTATGAAGAGAGTGGAAGAGTAGATTAAGCTATAAGAGACTATAGTGGGACCGTCCTCAAGAGGAACGAGACACCCATTGCGCAAGCCCCAATGGCCACAACCCACTGTAAACAAAGAGATAGGGTGCTAATGAGAGTAAATTCTAATCAAGGGGGAGAGCAAATGCACTAGGGGAGCTAGAGATCAGAATAAGAGAAATGGATACCCAGAAAAATTGTGGTCTTGCCTCGTAGATAGTAATATCCAAGCAAGTATTATGGATAAAGAAAAATGGATACCCAGAAAAACAAGGTCTTGCCTCATAGATAGTAATATTCAAGCAAGCCAGGATTATAGATACAGAGACAATCAATAGGCTTAAAAGTAGTATTTGATAAGCACCTAGCCCTGAGCACTACTAGGTCGACACTGAATCCAAAATCGTTGTTGAGAAATGCCAACCTTTGAGTACATGTTTTTCATTGCAATCTTAACACCTTTATACATCTCAAGTAGAATAACTCTGAGTACATGTTTCTCATTGCAATCCTAACACCTTTAGACATCTTAAACATAATAACCCTGGGGCTCCCAATGTGTTGTGATGCAAACTGCCACATAGAAATGAGAAGTGTTATAACAATCAAATTACCCAAGGGGGAAGCCAAGTCACCCTCTCCTCGTAAAGGAAATAGTTAGGAGCTTTAGGAAGAAGAATGAGAAAGTGGCAAGTTGTCCCTTGTTACATTGTTGTAGCTCAAAGTAACCCACAACGCTTGCAAAAATTTCGTTTGTCAAATACATATGGAGACCAATAATGTTTGGGGTACAGATCATATCATGCATAGGGAGTTAATGTTATGAGCCTAATGGATTAAAGCCGAATGAGGTGACGGCATAGGGCCTACCCCCTCCCCCTCAAACATTTTCTACTTAAAACATCCAATTTGGAGATTTAATCAAATTTATTTTATTTAAAAATTATATATATATAATTTTTAAATTGTAATTCTTACTTAATTATAAAAAGAAATAAAAAAATTAAAACACAATTAAAAAAAACCCTATTTATATTTATTAATGTGATATATATATATATATATATATATATATATATATATATATATATATATATATATATATATCATAATGTTTTTTGGGCATTGAATACGGGAAGAAAGTCAATCTCCCTCTGAGTGCAAAGACAAAAGAGAGGTTGTTGGCAGTAGGGGTTGTGTTTTTTTTAATTGTGTTTTAAATTTTAATATTTTTTTATAATTAAGTAAAAATTACAATTTAAAAATAATATATATATATATATATATATATATATAGAGAGAGAGAGAGAGAGAGAGAGAGAGAGAGAGAGAGAGAGACTTTCTTGCCATACTCAATGTCCAAAAATCATTATGTTATATATATATATATATATAATGTTTTTTGGGCATTGAGTACAGGAAGAAAGTCAACCTCCCTCTGAGTGCAAAGACAAAAGAGAGGTTGTTGGTAGTAGGACAACCCTCAGTATCGACTCACTTAAGAGTGCAACAAAGTTACTATATTCTAGAGTGTCAACATGTCAACTAACAGACTTGAGTCTAAGTGGGGAGGATAACAGCTATTTTGCCCAACCATCTAAGCTAAACTCAATTGAATGAAAATTTTAGGTACCACCTAGGGAAGAAAGTTAGCTTCCCTCTCAGCCCGAAGGCAAGAGAGAGGTTTCTTAAGAGCTCAACAAAGTTACTCTGTCCCAGAGCATCAACATGTCAACTCACGAGACTTAAACTTGGGTGGGGAGGATCAACTATTTGGCTGAACCACCCAAGTTAATTTTTTTTAGCATTGAGTACTCCTCCACGAAGAAAGTCATCTTCCCTCTCAGATAGCCCTGAATATAGATTCACTTAAGAAAACAACAAACTTTAAAAAAAATATCTAAAAAAAATTATATTTTTCTAAAATTTTATATTTATATTAATAGAATATTTTATAATTTTTATAATTTATCAAATTAGTATTTTTAATTTAAATTACTTTGAAAATATTTTCCTCTTCATAGCATACTTTCACCAATAACAATTTATTTTTCCAATCATATAATTATTTTTTATACTTTCACCAATAACAATTTATTTTTCCAATCATATAATTATTTTTTATTTGTATAGACTTTAATTATTATTTTTAAATATGTTTTAATATTTTAAAATATAATTTAAATTAAATTAAATGAAATGAAATGTTAATCCATTCTCAAAATTACTATGATAAGAAAGTGCAATATTTTAAAATTAAGGGTATATTAAGAATACCTTAATATTAATATGAGAAGTGTTTAAATGAAAAATATTCTCCTTTATTAATATTTTCGCATCACATAAAATTTTAAATAAATTTAATTAACTTTTTTATTTTTTTAAATCCAATAAAACAATGTGATTTTAATCATCATTCTGATTATTAAATACAAATTATATGTATATATATATATATATATGAAATGTTTTTATTTATCACTATTTTAAAATTACCCTTTCAAACCCTTTCACCATTGGATACAACTTTGTCACATTTTTGAAAATATTCTAAATGCTCTATTGATTTTTAGTCGTATTATTTTTAGAGCTCTATAATTAAAAGACAAATAATTATCCATTGACAAAATAGGTTGGAACAAAGATGAAATCATTTTTTACTTTCGTTTTTTTTAGGGATTAAAGTGAATTTCATTTATAAAATACATATTGTGTATCAATGTTCCGGATGTTTTATGTTTTTCTTATAAAATAAAATAAATATTGTTTTTTATTCCTTTGTATTGTAATATTTTTTTTTTTTTTCATTAATATATTTGATGGAGACAACGAGTAATTGTTGTTCGGAGGGGGGAGGGGATATGTCAGGGCCTCGAGTTGGCACTAAGGCACTTGAGGCCAATGGGCGCCCATGACCACCCACGGATATTTGGAGAGTTGAAACATTAAAATTGGACTAAGTTAGACGAGAGTGTATGATGGGCGCACTCGCACGAACGTAGGGTGCCCAACTATGCGACGAGGGAGACTTGGTGGCGACTTGGCAAAGAGCCCGTGTAGGAGGACGAGTTGAGAGGCGCAAATGTTCTATAGTGGAGGGCGCCCACACAACTTGGGAAAGGAATGTGCATCACATACTTATACTGACTGACTTATGGACTCGTTCCCACGGGCACGCCCACACCAAGGGTGTCACGCCCCAAAACCTGCGGTAGTCTTTCAATCGCTGATAGCAAGGTGCGGCACTACCAACCGTTTTCTTTTCACCAATACTTATGATTGTAGACTATGCCTAACATTCCATACTTAGTCTTATTTTCGTTACCAAGTATTATTAATGTGTTCCTTTATACAAGTGAAAGCCCATAACATTCACATAACAACATTATACAAGAGAAATGCACAACAGTATAAAGGGAGGGGCAACTCCTTGCAATATGAGTCTGCTCGAATCAATATATTATAGAATCTTCACTTTTACAAAGCTTTACAAGTTAAATCTTGGGAAACCCCAAATTTACACTTAGCCAATTTTCACAACTTCGGCAAACTCGGTTGCCCAGCTCGTCGGCACCTCCACACGGTCGCCGCACGACTCACCAACCCTTCATTCACCTCGTCGCACAATCATGTTGTTTGCCCAACTCGGGCGCGCCTCCAAGTTGCCACACGCGGGCGCCTCTGCCCGAGACACACCTCTGTTCACAATCTCAACACTTCACCAAAAGTCACACCGTGCACACTTGCACGACGGGTGGGCGCTCACCCAAGTCACCCAAGAACCTGTGCCAAGTCGTCGCACAAACCGGGCACCCACCAACGTTTCACCGTTGGGTGCTCCGTCGAATAACCCGGGCGCCACACACCCGTGCACGCCCTCACCCAACCGTCGGGCGCTCCTGCCCACACCTTCACCCACAACCGCGCTATCCCCGTGCAGTCCTGCCCAAGAATGGGCGCATCGCTAAACCTGCGCCTTCTCCTTAGAACTGTGCACTAGACCTGCGCCTCTACCTTGTAGAGCGAAGATGTTGAGCGAGTGATTGCTTGCCAAATGAGAGCCAACGCTCTTGCAATATATACCAAGTGTATGGCGAAGTCTGGCTGCCCAGCCGACTCGCCCAACACTCCACACGCCATCACAAAGTCTCCAAATATCATGTCGGCCCCTCCTACGCATGCTCTTAACCTCCGTCAGCTTCACACATCGTTGGTCGGCCTCCATAACTTTATCACCATGCTACCACACATATAAACATGCTCGCCCACTCCACATATGCATAACATACCGTCGCATATCAATGAGCTCGCACCAATGCCCCACCGCAGCTCGTCCAAGCTTCAACCGAACGTTGTTTGTTCAGCCTACCCGCGTGCCCAGAACTGCAGGTCGTTACAAAGGGGCTCCCAGGCGCCAAGGTAATGTGACATGGCGACAAGGCATAGCAAGCAGGCAGTGTGATGCGACGAGTGGGTGCGACAGACGGAACAAGTGACAACGACGTGAAGTGAACGACAAGAAAGAAACATACGAGGAGGTAGTGTGAACACGAAAGGGATGTGCTCAGGTAGAGGCGCGACCACCTACCTCAGCAGGTTAACTACCCACAGAGCAGCACCCACCTACCCAACAGCAGGTCAGCCAGGGGCTTTCAGCAAACATGTTGGGTCGGCTCAAGAACTTAAAGGGGCGTCGACCAAGTTAATTGAAATTGGTGGGATGTGTATAAATAAAAAAGAGGAGTTTGACCAAGAGAAATCCAAGCAAGGCAAGTCAACCAAAAGAAGGACATCATAGAGCAGCTCTTCGGCAAAGTCTGAGATATCGCAGGAAACTGAAAATTCGCACAAGGTGGGAAGGGACGCAGTAGTAGAGCGACAGGAAGAGTGAGGCTTTCCCAGTAAGCCTGCATGACTGAGCTGAAAGAGTCTTTGTTTTTGGGCAGGAATTTTAGGGTTCCTTTGACAGGTCACACTGTGTGGGAAAGGCTATATGTTTCAGGCATAAGTGTGGTCAGGATTTCACAACTCAGGCTGAACGTGCAGGGAAAGTTGCACGACTTGGGCGAAATTGGGTGGATGAGTTGTTGGTGAAACCAGGCAACTACCATGCCTGGTAACTTGTAAAATATACTTGTATTATATTTGTTGAAGTGTTATAACAGTTGGGGCGAACTTGTTTTGGGGAGTTTCCCCCTCCCATCATAAATTGGTGTTATGTACGATATCACATTGTTCTACATTTTTATTGTTGTTTGGTTATCACACATTACTATCGCATATTTATATAAGTCTTAAATAATAAAAAAGATAATTGAATTTTCGTTGCACATTAGATAATTAAAGAAAGAACACTTGAACAGAAAATTGACTAAGTGTTGGAATAGGCGTAGTCCGAGTAAGAGTAATTCTAAAAGTGAAATTATACTAGTGCCTCACAACACCCACGGTGGATGAAGTCACCACAGCGTGGGGCTGTGACAGATGGTATTAGAGCCCTTTTTGAAGGAAGAGGGTGAGAAGTGTTGAATTTTTGTAGCGGTAGAGGCAGATTAGGGTCAAGGTTGAGCTGAACGAATTGGGCACAATTGTCGTAAGCAGTTGAGTAATTGGTTGTAGTGCGGTGTAGGGGAGGTTTGGCAGGGGCAAGGCAGCAAAGTTTGGGCCAAGATGAATGAAGGATAATTTATGGTCATAACATGTTCTCAAAGTAAACTGATGGTGAACGTTAACGAGGAATCATACGTTAACAAGGGAATCTAGCATGAACGTCGAGGTAGTCTTCATGAACAAGATATTGGACCGAATGGATGAACTGAATGAAAAGACGAATGTGCTTAAGGCAGAGAATGTCGAACTTAGGGAGAAGTTCGCCGGGCAGAGGGAGAGTCACGACGAACTCAAGGTGCGATATGAGTATCTTGAATGGAGATACGATCATACCATGAATGAATTCAAATAACTTGAAGTTGCGAAGGGCCAAGGCACGGATGAGATTTCAAAACTACAAAAGGGCCTTTTTGAAGCTCTGAACAAGATTGTGACTTTGAATAAACAAGTGGGGTAGGGATTGATTAGCAGAGTTGCCCACATCAAGATAAAAGAACCATATTTGTATGATGGAATGAGAAGTGTGAAAAAAATTGGAAACTTTTAGTGGGATATGAAGCAATACCTTGAATGGTTGGAGCATGCATCAGAAGAGGCCAAGGTGAAGGTTGATGTACAAGTCCTTACGAAGGATGCCAAGATGTGGTGGAGGCAGAGAGTGGATCAAATTTCCCATGGTGATGTTGAGGACATCTTGACTTAGGAAGAAATGAAGGAAGAATTGTTGGCTCGTTTTGTCCCACAAGATGAGATGTGGGATGCAAGAACGAAGATCAAATACATCAAGCAAATAGGGAGTCTGCAAGCTTATCAACGGGAATTTGCGAGTGTTATCTTGGAGTTACTTTACATGGCGTAGAAAGACAATGTGTCTTAAACATCATCATTGGATTGAAACCTTCGGTACGCAATGAGGTGAAGAGGTAGAAGATGAAAACACTTGAGGAGGCATTTCCTGTGGTTGATAGGTTGGTAGACCATCATGAAGAAAGGGTAGAAGACAAGAAGAAGAAGTTTGATAAACTGAGAGAAAAAACTTCAAAGGAAAATGAGGCAAAGGCAAGTGGTAACTTGAAGGAAAAGAAGCCTTTGAAATGTTGGTTGTGAGAAGGCTTCCCTTCAAGACCAAGAGTCGTAGCTATTACGCGGTTAGATGGAAAAAGGAAAGAGGAACCAATAGTTGGGATGATGCCAATTTTGGGTGTTGTAGTAGCCACATAAGTTGTTCCAAAACGTGATCCTGAGAGAAACAAATTGGAGTATGTTGAGATGAAGGTCAGGCATGGCACGCTGCTCACCATGGTGGACAGTGATGCGACCCATAAATTCATGAGAGAGGAGGCAACAAGGAAAGTTGGGTTGAAGTTTGTTCCAACTCAATCTCATCTCAAAGCAGTGAACTCTCCACCAGACCAAGTGATTGGAGTGGCAGAGGGAGTAGAAGTGAATATTGGTGAATGGCTAGGCAAAGTTGACTTCACGATCATTTGTATGGATGATTATGAAGCAATTTTGGGGATAGATTTCATGAAATAATTTGAAGCAATGATTGTGTAAAATTTGAAGAATTTTATACATATGATGAAAGGGAGGACGTACCATTGGGCGTTCCGACCATGACAACCATGAAGGGCGAGTGTAAGATAACATCGATGAGTGTAGAGGGCATATTAGTGAAACAAAGAAATCTATGAGAGGTTGAATTGAATAGAGGAAAAACTCATCGAGTAAGCATAAATCATAAGGACATTGCTAGATAGCATTCTGGACTTGACAGGTAGGCTAGAGGCAATGGAAGAGTGCAAGGATGCGAAATCAGAAAACCAATGAAAGGAGGATCAAGAAGCATACATGCAGAGGTTAGAAGAGGAGGATGTTGACACATGGATTGAGATGTTGGAGCAAGTTTAATATGGAGATGGAAGGCCATCAACCTTCCCATCCCAACCATCCTTCTGAACTTAGAATGGAGGGTAGGCTCATTGTCATCTACTCACGTCAATGAGACCCCTTGAAGTGAATAGCAGACCATGGAGGTGAGATAGATAGGAGGATCATTTGACAATAGGATGCGATGAAAATTGTGATGATGTCATATGCATGTGTTCTTGTGGAGGAGACACAACAGTCAGATTAGCTACCCGTCACCAACAAGAGGGGATCCAGCACATGATCTTGCAGAGTTGCTATGGGATATGGGCATGGAGTAGGTCATAGGAAGAGCTATGTGATTGCCGTGATTGAGGATGATGTTCTTGGAAATGGAGTTTACTGGGATTGTGTTGTCAATGGCAATAATATTTTTAGAGTGGGGGAGGATGTCAAGTCCCCAAGTTGGCACCAAGGCCAAACGACAACCATTACCGCCCATGGACACTTGGAGAGTTGAAAAACTGATGTTGGACCAAGTCGGCCGAGAGTGAACGATGGGCACGCTCGCACAAAGGCAGGGTACCCACCTATGCAATGAGGGTGACCTGGTGGTGACTTGGCAAAGAGCGCGTGTAGGAGGGAGAGTTGAGAGGCGCGATGTTTTATAGCGGAGGGCACCCACACAACTCGTGCAAGGAACACGCAACACATAATTATAGCAACTGGCTTGTGGACTTGTGCCCATGGGCCCGCCCTCACCAAGGGGTGCCCGATCACCAAGGTAATGTGATGCGACGACAAGGCATAGCGGGCAGGCAATGCGACACAACGAGCAGGTGCGATGGGTAGAACTAGCGGTAACGATGGCAAGTTAATGACAAGCAAGTGAAGGACGAGCAGGTAACATGAACGTTGAGGCAAGGGATGTGCTCAGGCAGAGGCACAACTGCCTAGCAAGGGCGCCCCCTGCTCATCGACAGGTTGGCCCATGGGTGCGTCCGCCCATGTATGGGCACCCACCTACCTAGTGGTAGGTCGTCAGGAGTGTTCAACAAACATGTTGGGTCAGCTCAAGAACTTAAAGGGGCGTCAGCCAAGTTAATTAACATTGGTAGGACATGTATAAATACAAAAGAGGAGTTCAACCAAGAGACATCCAAGTAAGGAAATTCAACAAAATGAAGAAGAACATCACAAAGGAAACACTTGGGAAAAGTTTATGATATCACAGGAAATTGAAAATTAGTACAAGGCAGAAAGGGATGTAGTAGTAGAGCGACAGGTAGAGTGAGGCTTGTTGAACGAGCCTTCATAACTGAGCTGAACAAGTTATTGTTTCTGGGTAGGAATTTCAAGGTTCCTTGGACAAGTCACATTTTGTGGGCAACGTTATATGTTTCAGGTAGAAGTGTGGGCAGGGCTACATGACTCACGCTGAATGTACAGGGTGAGTTGCACGACTTGGGCGAAATTGGGTGGACGAGTTGTAGGTGCAAACAGGAAACTGCCACGCCTTGTAACCTGTAAAATATACTTGTATTATATTTGTTGAAGTATTATAACAGTTGGGGTGAACTTGTTTTTGGGAGTTACCCCCTCCCATTGTAAATATGTGTTATGTACTATATCGCATTGTTCTACATTTTTATTGTTATTTGGTTATCGCACATATATATAAGTGTTCAATGATAAAATACATAATTGAATTTCCACTGCACGTTGAATAATTGAAGAAATAACACTTGAACATAAATTTGACTAAGTGTTGGAGTAGGTGTAGTCTAGGTAAGGAGCGCCCATATTGGACGAAGTCACCACAACATGGGGACATGATAGGATATGACTCTATCACGATGGGTTCAGCATAACCCTGAGAATGGTGTGTCGAGGAGAGGGTTGATGATTCATATCCACGACGTGAACCCTAGAGTCGGAGCTGGATCATGATGGGGCCTGGATAACCTTGAGAACGTTGTGCTGAGGAGAGAGTTGAGGATTTAGGTTGGTGGTGTGAGGTATGCATCCTAAACCCTAGAGTCCAATATGTAGAGCCCCAAAAACCCCATCTAGCCCTTAAGGTCTCAAAATGATTCAAAAACTCTTAAATTTCCAACCGACAATGATATTTATTTTAGTACGAGAGAAAATTATGATGCCTCTATCTATAATAATTTAGAGATTTTAGGATGAATAACAATGATAATTAGCACACTCATGAACTTTCTCACCTAAGAATTACATTTGTGGTGTAATGCATGTCCGCAATTATGAAAATTTTGACAATGGTTGTTTTAAGTGATTGGAGACTTCCATAATTATTCATATTGTTGGAGATTTCTCGAAGTAAACTATGTAATGTTTTTTATCCATCCAAATTTTGTGATTGTTACTCCATCCACCATTAGGGACCAAAAATATTTAAGGTTAACTAGTGCTAAAGAGCATTTTTACAGGATGAGGAAACTAAGTATTGGTTTTGTTACAGATAAAGAGAGAAATAAATGTAAGAAAAGGTTACGTTGACATTTAAAAATTTAAAATAAAAATAATTAGAAATAAATATTAAATTAAATACAAGAATTAATGATTAACATGGTTATTTGACCAAAATTAAACAATGTCACAAAGAAAAAAAATTACAGCAATGTTAAACAAGGTTGTCACCTCGTTTACTTATTATGCTTATTTAGCCTTGGTTTAGGTAATGAAAGTAAACTTGCTATGATTTTCTAAGAATTATGGTCACCATTAGACATGTTGGTTCCAACATGGAAACCATTGTGTGGAACAGAAGGGACTTCATATTTATCCAATAAAAAGTAGCAACGACAGCCCTAAAGTGCAGCGTGAAGCCAAATTGGTCACATTGGTAGCCAAATGATTCACAATTTTTTACAATGGTAAGGACAATTGATATTGTGAGCATAGTTTTAAAAATCTGACTCCGACTCCAACTCGACTCGGTATCGACTTGGCCTAGTTTATTTCAATGACTCAGTCTTTGTAAAACTACATTAAATATTTATTTTATGAAAAAACATAATTTTAAATATTTTCATTCATGTTTCCAAACTCAAAGCATTAGAATATAGAGAGAAGACAACATATGATCAAAGTATGCTCATTAATATATTTATTATATCAAAATGGCACCCATTTCACTGTCCAATACATGTAATATATAGAGATCATAAGACAAACACATAACCAAGGAGGCTCTAAATGGCCTCTACAACAAAACATCACTAATCACTACTGCTAGAGAAGCCAACATCATTTGGCTCAAACTCTGAATCAGAGTCATCCAAGGAAACCCATGGCTCATCCTCCCCATCAACATCTCCAACTGCAACTGTAGAAGTAGTAGCACTACCAAGCACACGCGTAGCAGCAGTACGCTGAGATACACGAGTTATGCCCTTGCGTCATGATTGAGTAGAGGAAGTCCTTGCAACTGGAGGACTTGGGGCTAGGCCTGGTACTAGTGGATCTGCATTTAACTAAACATTATGTTCAAGCAATGCCTTCATCTGTAAATCCAAATCAAGACCAATATCTTCATCAGGGTCAAACTATGTTGGTTGACTCTCCACTACCCAATCTGATGTTGGATTAATATCTTCCAACACAATGGGATCTGTATTAGGTATTTTGTTCAGCAATTGGTTGTGTCTTAGCCAAAGGTTGTATTAGACATAGACTATATCATTTAACCTTTTTTGTTCCAAACTACTTCTCTTCTTATTGTGAATCCTCTCAAAGACAGACCAATTGCGTTCACACCCAGATGCACTGCAAGTTTGACTCAAAATACAGATTGCAAACTTCTTCAACTGAGGACAACAGATAGAAAATGCCTCCCGCCATTGTGCTGCAAAAAACATAGTTTTGTAATGAGTTAGATAAACAAATTATATCCAAATTTCAAATTATAAATTTATAAACAATTTAGCAAAATAAGAATTTGAAAATTGAACTTGTTTACCTGGCTCATCTGCTTCCCTTGCAATCCTTGCTAGCTTCTTGCTAAAGATACTTGTGGTTCTACTAAAACAAGTGATATTTCAGTGTATCTCCATCTGGTCACTCTCCTTAGGGACCATGTGCTCAAGGCACTCAATCAATCCATCTCTAACCTCCCCAATCAAAGCTTCTACTTGCAGAGCTTTATAATGATACCTTGGGTTCAGGAAAAACCCAACTGCATGTATAAGACAATGGAGTTGATTGTTCCATCTTTGATCAATGATTTCCCAAATGGGCCCATGCTTAGCCACTCTATCCTTGTATGTTTCCTTTATTTTCTCCTTTTCTTGATCCATAGCCTCATAAATGAAGCCCATAGCCAATCTTTCCCCATCCACCAACCATAACACCTTAACTAGTGGCTCAACAACCTTCACAATCTTTTTTTTCCTTTTTCCAAAATATTTCTTCATTAAAAAAATTTCTCACATCTTTTCCCTCTTGTTTGCAAGCCCATTAACATTCATTCCATTCATCATTGGAAAACATCCTCTACAAGTTTCTATGTTGGGAAAGCATAGATTTCAATGTCAAAA
Organism: Pinus tabuliformis; assembly: GCA_031772625.1. Lineage (NCBI taxonomy): Eukaryota > Viridiplantae > Streptophyta > Pinopsida > Pinales > Pinaceae > Pinus > Pinus tabuliformis. The sequence goes on from CM062819.1 coordinate 494,149,531, forward strand.
AAAGAGTTGCAAATCTAGCGATGACATGCCTAACAAGATCCTTGCCCTTTGTGTTTTTCCTCATTAGGTTCAAAATCCATTAGTGATTGTAGATATATTTTGTTATGATTTTGGCATGCTCTATAGTGTTCTTGACCCATTCTATTTTACCAATATCCTCAAGCATGAGGTCTATGCAATGTGCAACACATGGGGTCCAAAAGATGGTTTTTTGTTTTTCCTCTAACAGTTTACCAACAAGAACATAGTTAGAGAAATTATATGTGATGATCTGAATAACATTAGCCACTCCCACCTCTTCAACAACCTCATCCAAAAGATGAAACAAAAAGTGTGCATCTTTCACCCTATCATATGCATCAATTGATTTTAGAAACATGGTTCCCTGTGGGAAAAAGATAATAAAATTTATGATGGTATGGTTCCTTTGATCGGTCCGTCCATATGACATGATGGTACATCATTTTTTTCCCCATGAGCTTTTGAAATCTTTCAAATATTCATCAATGGACAAAACCTCTTTTTGCAAAAGAGATCCCCTTAACTCATGCATAGTAGGGCCTTTGAAGCCCTTTCCAACAGAAAATATGGAATCAAACATAGGTTCATAATATGGTGAACAAGAAACATTGAAGGGGATATTAGCATCATACCACCATCTAGTTATGTAATAACATGAATTTTCTCTCAATTATTTTTTCCAATGGTCATCTAAAGTAGGTTGCATTTGACCACTATTAGCTTGAGGACAATGTGTACTATCATAGGGAGAGGAGGGTGTGACTGTGAAATAAATTTTGACATCACCCTTCTTTTTAATTTTACCCTTGCCCTTTTCTTGAATGGAATCCAAAAAGGGAGGAACATAGAGAAAGGGGTTGGATGCATTAGTGTAAGGGATAGATGAAGAGCCCTCATAATCAAAATTGGGGTTGGTGGTCATCATGTGTTTTATACTCATCTTCCTCCCAATTTTAGCCTCTATTTCATTTTGCCTATATTTTTCTTCCTCAAACTTCTCAATTTTTTCTAGCAAATCCTTCCTAATATCCCCAATTTGTTCTGTCGATGCTGCACATGGAACAATTTGGCCTCTAATACCAACCAAGTGTTGTTTCAGCTTATGAATGTGCCCTCCACCTCCCTTAATTTTTTTATAACAAAATTTGCAATGCATTTGATTATCAATCATCTCAGCATATGCCCAAGCAACATCTTTCATTCTAGGGAGCCATTTTCTAATATTTGGACTTGGAAATGAAAGGACAAAAATATGAAAACGAAAAGAAGAAAAAAAAAATCCTCGGTGTTCATTTCTTTTACAAAAATTACTCTTTTCAATTTCCAGATTTAGAAAAAAAAAGTCATATTTGAGAAGTGAAAAAGAAATACCTCTAGGCTCTAGCCTCCTCAATGCTACTCCAACAAACCAACTCCTCAATGTTGCTCCAATAACTTCCCAAGAAGCTCCTCACTGTTGCTCCAATGATTTCCTAAGAGACTCCTCACTGTGGCTCCAAAAACCAACACCAACTCTTCACAAACTCCTCACAAATACTCACACAAATGAAATGAGATAGCTATGAGGAAATGTGAGGGGGTTGGGTAACTTTGATAGGCTTGGGAGAGGTTAGATGGAGTGTAAAACACCTAAAACCCAAAAAAATATGATTTGGAGTCCACATTTCCCACCTTTTTCTGTCGCGGATCGGCTCGACCTGGTTATGACGGGCTCATCTGTTGACACCTAATCATCAGGATTGGGTGAATATAATGTAAATAAATAAATAAGTAATATGAACAGTCATCAGGAGATGAAGTGAACAGTCTCTCCCTCATGTATATAATGAAGACCTACCTGAAGGAATGAAATATACGAATCAATTTTGCTTGAGGAGTTACTGCCTGGTCTGACATGGTATCAGAGCCAGCTCCCAAAATAGTTGTAACTCCCTTCTGCCTACTACTCTCTGTCCACTATCTACTATGCTCTCTATCCTCTCTATCCTCACTACCTCTCTGCGTGCCTATTGCATAGTCTATCTACTGTTCTTACTGCCTAAATTCAGAAAGCGTTGAGTATAGTAGTGATTGTGAAGAACGCTGGTGGGTTGAGCAACTGTGAAGAACGTTGGTGCAGTGAGTGATTGTGAAGAACGTTGCTCCTGAGATTAGATTGGTGAAGATCAAATTCTGATAGCTCTGTTTCTTTTTCCATGTAAAACAATTCAAGGTGACTGGTGTCTCTGGCTTTTCATTTGAAGTAATTGAGCTGGTTTTTGTTACTAGTTCTCGTTTGATGCAGAAGGACATGGCACATGCAGAACGTTGTGTTGAATTGTTTGAAGAATGCTGCATTGAACTGTTGCTTTTTCCATGTAAAACAATTCATGTTCTTGTCTAATGTAGAAGGACATGGTATCAAAGCGGAAGCACTAGTATATATATGTTGAGTTTTTTTTTGCTATACGCTATTTTGGCATTGTATTGAGCTGTTCATGGCATATGTTAAATGGTGTGCGTTGAATATTAAACCGTTTTGAACGCTGGTCCGTTGGTCGAATCACATGGTATGCGTTGAACTGTTTTGAAGGGCGTTGAATATTGAACTGTTCATGGCATATGTTAAATGGTATGCGTTGAATAGTGAGCTGTTTTGAATATACTAGCTGCGTGTAAATTGAAAGTTGCACTGTTCATTACGGTGAATTTAAGTTGGGAGTGCTACATGCAGGACCACTATCACGCTGTTGGAACTCTGATATATATCTTTGTTGTATGCGTTGTAAAGCTTTGTGTCCAACGCTGTACAATTTTTATATATTTATGGTATATTTAGGCTGCCATATATATATATATATACAGTCACTCACCATATATTTCAGTTGTCTCACCCATATATTCTATAATTTAACATTGTCCAGATGAATTTCAATTGACATTTGAATTTGCTGTCCCGTCTTATTTTTTTTCCCATTAAGAGTAAGAGTTTTGCAGCAAAAGTTCTTTTTGTTACAGTATGCATTCAATCATATCCATCGTGGGAATAGTTATCACTGGCAAAGAGAACTATCCTGAGTGGTCCCGAATGATAAAACACACGCTCTTTTTCAATGAGTTGTGGAAAGGAGTGTGTGTCGGAGACGGAGACAAAGAGCCAGAATAGCCTACCTTTGACAAAGAGCTCATCATTTGGGAAAACAAGAACAGCAAAGCTTATGCATTGATCGCAACATCTGTAAATGAAGAGGTGAGCCACCATATTTTTCCATTTTCAACTACTTTTGAAGCCTTACAAAAGTTGAAAGAACTCTATGACTCACATTCTGCACTTGAAGTTGCTCAACTCATGATTAAACTCTTCACTCTTGAACTGCAAAATAATGATCCTCTTGCTCTTGCATTTGAAGTAAAGTCTATAATGCATGATATCAAATCCACTAAGGTTGAATTGTATATTCCTCTTATCGCTTTTCTCAAGGAACTTTATCCTACTTACTCCAATTATCTTGAGTCATTACAAGCAAATGGAAATCTCAAAGATATCACCTTTGACTCTCTTGTGAAAAAGTTTGCTGAAAGAGAGAAAGCTTTTGGAAAGAAGACAACCCCTGAATCTTCTGAAGAGGCTGTGTGCCTTGCTCATAAAGAAAAGCATCCTACTCAAGATTCTTCAAGAGGAAGAGGTGGTTGAAGAGGAAGAAGAAGATATTTCAGAGGCAGGGGGGCAGACACTCTCAAAGAGAAAAGGCAGATTTACATTGCATACGCTGCAAAAGAAATGGATCACATGATGCCTCTACATGCAAGCTACCATGGGACAAAATTGAGCAGCAAAGAAACCAACAAAAAGGTAAAACTGATGATACAGAAAAAGGTAGAGCACCTGAATCTGCTCACTATTTTGTGGCACAATGTAATATTGGAGTAAATGAAGATTTATTTAATGCTTCACTTGCTTCTTGGAAAAATGATTGGTTGCTTGATTTAGGAGCAACTTTCCACATGACTCACAGAAAAGATTTTTTTGAAGGATTTACTGACAATGTTGATGGAGCAGTATACTTTACAGACCAATCAAAAATCAAGCCATCAAGGCTTGGCACAATCAGGCTTAAATTGCCTGGTCTTCCAGACTTTCTTCTGCATCATGTTCTATATCTCCCACAGCTCAAGAGAAACTTGCTGTCACATCCACTAGCAAGGTCACTCCATTCATATGTTTGATGGCAAGCTTGAGGTAAGAAAAGCATCTAACCACTCACTTGTCATGAGGGGAATAGAAGAAGAAAGGCTTATCAGGCTGCAAGGTACCTCTGCTCGTGCACAACATTTATCATACAATTCTCATTATGAAGAAGGTACACTTCCATCAAGTTTATTATGGCATGCTAGATTTGGACATTTGAACTATGACAACCTCTGCTTGTTGAAGAAAAATGGTGTTGCTAGTTTGCCTACAATTCCTAGGAAACTTAAGCAATGTGATGCTTGCATTCTAGGAAAGCATAGAAAACAGCCTTTTCATGATTCACATTCAAGAGCACATAGAAAACTTGAACTCATTCATTCAGATTTATGTGGTCCAATGCCTATTCCTTCTGCAAATGGAAATAAATATATGATGACATTTATTGATGACTACACCAGAATGTGTTGGGTTTATTTATTGAAGAACAAATATGATGCTTTTCAAACATTCAAGAATTTTCATAAATGGATTGAAAATGATGCACAATCTCATATTGGGTCTATTCGCATTGATAATGGAAAAGAGTACACATCAAATGAATTTGAAAACTATCTTCGTCAACATGGGATCAAACATCAAACAATTGTGCCTTATAATCCCCAACATAATGGTGTAGCTGAAAGAATGAATAGGACAATCTTAAATATGGTACGATCCATGCTCTTCTTCAAAAATGTAAAGATAATGTTTTGGGTTGATGTTGTTCTATGTGCTACATATATAAAGAATAGATGTCCATCTAATGCTATTAGAAACAAGACTCCATATGAAATGTGGTATGGACATGTTCCTTCGGTAAAGCATCTTAGGGTCTTTTGTTCCACCTGTTATGCCTTGATACCAAAGGTACATAGAAACAAACTTGGTGCTAGAAGTAGTAAATGTATCTTCCTGGGGTATTCAAACACCTCCAAAGCATACCGTCTCTATGATGAAGTAAATAAAAAGTTTGTTTTATCTAGAGATGTAATTTTTCTTGAATCATCCAAAACTGACAATGTTGTTGAGCAGCAACTTGATGCTTGGATAGATTCGCAAAAGCAAAATCATTTCAAGAATTTGATAATTAGATTCCACATCTTGAAGGGGGGATTCCTATACTAGATCAACATGTGGAATCTTCTTCTGAAGAACACTCTCACTTGCATGAAACACCAACAATGAATGATGCTTTAAGTGATGTGATTGATAGAATTGGGAGACTCAATCTTGATTCAGTCCCAACTCAATCAACGGAGCAGCCTCAACCATCTGAGAAAGGTCCCCCAAAGTGGCTAACAAAGTCAGTCAGTTCGTTACCAGAATGAACGAGTCATTTTCGTAACGGACTGGCCTTTAGTATGGTTTTCGTACTAAGAAGGCTCGGGTAAGGGTCTGGCTCAATCAACCAGGCCGATTTTGTTTCGATTCGGCCAATTTTTAAAACACTGATTGTGAGTGGAAATATAGTCAAATTCATAAATATGATTGTGTTTGTTTCTGTCGTGGAAGAAAATATGCTCAACAATAGAAAAAAATACTAATTTTTGAATGAATGATTAATGGTTTTTTTACAAGCAGGGTCGTGGCTTAAATAATCCCTTGGCACCTTTTCGAGAACGAGCATGATCTTTGATCGTGCCCAAATTAATTAATTACATAGCATTGCATCCCTCTTGAAAATATGATTTTTACTCAAAACATACGTAACGACAGGTGTCTTTTGCAAATAGCATCTGTCTCCCATGAGGCTTCTTCTTCTGTTAGATTCTTCCACTTGATAAGGTATTCTTTAATTATTCAAGATTACAACTTTCTCTCCCTGGTGGTAACAAATCCTTACGGTTATAAGATGAACTTTCCTTCATCATCTAATATCGGAAGTGTTGTCTGTGATGATTGGTATCTTCCCAATGTCTTTTTAAGACAAGGTAAATAGAAAACTTTATGAACTTGACTATTGTCTGGAAGGCTTAAGTTGTATGCTACTTGGATGATCTTTTTGTTAATATGATATGGTCCATAAAACTTTGGCGCCAATTTTTTTCCCTTTTTGTTTTAGGGATAATTTATTGTAAGGTTAATGTTTAAAAAATACACATTCTCCCACTTCAAATTCTCTCTTTGTTCTATGTTGGTCGGCCTGTTGCTTCATGCAATTTTTTTCAATACTTAGATTTTCTTTTAATGTTTGAAATTCTTTTTGGGTTTCTTCTAATTGTTCCTTTACTGCTGGAACTTTTGTCTCAGAAATGGCCAAATCCTTCCATTTGGTAGGTTCATATCCGTACAAAGCTTGAAATGGGGTCATCTTTGTGGAAGTATGATAAGTTGAATTGTACCACCATTCAACGATATGTAACCACTAAGCCCACTTATTTTGTTTGTCTGTTGCATAGCAACGAAGGTAAGCTTCTAAGAACTTTTTGACAATTTCTGTCTGACCATCTGTTTGAGGATGATATGCAAAACTCATGTTGAGGTATGTTCCAATATGTTTGAAAAGCCCCTTCTAAAATTTCCCTTTAAACTTGGGATCTCTATCACTAACAATGACTTTAGGAAATCCATGTAATTTGTAGACATTCTTTCAAAATATCTCGGCAATCTCTTTTGCTGAATTTGATTTCTTCATTCCTATGAAGTGTGCATACTTTGTGAGTTTGTCTACTACTACAAGAATTTTATCTTTCCCATCTGGAATGGGTAATCCTTCAATAAAACCCATTGATATTTCTTCCCATTTTTGGTTTGGGATATTTAAGGGGTGGAGAAACCCTAGGGTCATAATGTTCTCACTTTTATTTCATTGACATTGATCACATTCTGCTACATATTTTTGAATATCACTATTCATTGCTTTCCAAAAGAATGACTAGTGTGCATTATAGTAGGTTTTAAAGAATCTTACATGTCCGGCTGACAGTGAATCATGCGACTCTTTGACAATGTTGGCTTTAAATTTGGAATTTGAACTCAGATAAATTATTCCCTATTACCATAGAATATCGTTTTTCCATTCAAATTTTGAATTCTGAGGAAGGTTATTAATTATAGCACTTGTTTCGGGATATTTTGCATATTCAGTTTGAATCTCATTAAGCCATTTGGGAACAACTTAGACTACAATTAATGATGGTTCTTCATCTTTCCTAGACAGAGCATCAACTACTACACTATCTTTCCCTTTCTTATGTAATATATCCATGTTGAAGGCAGTGATTTTTTCGATCCATTTTTTTTCTTCTGTAGATAACGTTTTCTGTTGGAGGAGATGTTGAAGACTATTATGATATGTTTGTATTAGTAACTTACTTCCCAAGAGATATTGTCTCCATTTGGCTAATACATGCATAATAGAAAGCATTTCCTTGTTGTATGTAGACTTGAGACATTATTGCTTATTAAGCTTCCTACTCTCAAACGCGATTGGGTGTCCATCTTGCATTAGTACTGCACCTATGCCAAAACCTGAAGCATCACACTCAATTACAAATGGTTTTGAGATGTCTGGAGTTTCCAATACAGGGGCACTAGACATAACTTCCTTCAAGTCTTCAAAACACTTTTTTGCTTCATCATTCCATCAAAATGAGTTCTTCTTTAGAAGGTTTGTTAGGGGTGTGGTTATATGGGCATAGTTTTTAATAAATCTTCGATAATACCTGGTCAATCCTAAGAATTCTCTTAGCTTGGAGATATTAACTAGTTTGGGCCATTCCCTTATAGCCTTGATCTTATTAAGATCTACTTTTACTCCTTCCTTGAATATTATATGTCTGAGATACTCTACTTCTTCCTTCCCAAAAGTGCATTTGGAATTCTTGGCATAGAACTGATGTTTTTCTAATACAGTAAGAACTTGCTTCAAATGTTGTAGGTCCTCCTTCCATGTTTTACTATAAATTAGAATGTCATCAAAGAATACTAACACAAACTTTCTTAGATATGGACGAAATAGCTCGTTCATAGTATCTTCGAATGTTGCTGGTGCATTGGTTAAACTAAAAGGCATTATGTTAAACTCGTAATGACCTTCATGTGCACAGAATGCAATTTTTGCTATGTCTTCCAACCTTATTTTGATTTGGTAATACCCTGACCTTAAGTCCAATTTGAAAAGTATTTAGCATCATGTAGTTCATCCAACATTTCATCGATAAAAGGATTTGGAAACTTGTTTTTAATTTTTATTTTGTTTATTCCTCGATAATCAACGCATAATTTGACTAATCCATCTTTCTTTCGAACTAATACAACTAGAGCAGCATACGAACTTCTACTTCTTGTGATGATGCCACACTTTAAAAGATCTTGGACTAATCTCTCAATTTCATTTTTTTGATGATGTAGATATCAATACAGTTTGATGTTGATGGGATTTGATCCTGCTTTGACTTCTATTGTATGCTCGATTTATCTTTTAGGAGGCATCTTCATTCGAAGGTATTGGAATAAATTTTCGTGATTTTGAATTAGCTCTTGGACTTCTGGTGCTTCTTCATTGACCAAATTCGAAGTTAACATTTCCAATTGATGACACCATACTACATAAGTTGGTGCTCCCTTCCAAATCATTTTCATCATCTAAGATGATGATACAATTTGGGGTTCTCGGGTGGCTGGAACCCATATAACTTGTATTTATGCCCTTCCCATTTAAATTTTATAATTTTCTTCTGATGGTTAGCAGAGTAAGTGCCTAGGGTTTGAAGAAATTAGATACCTAGAACCACATCCACTCCCCCTAATGGTACAATGTAGAACAAAGGTTCTAGATTAGAGTCTTGAATCTGTAATTTGACTTTATGGCATTTCCCTACTTTTTCAATTTTCTTACCATCATCTATCATCACCTTCATGTTGGGCATGTGAAATGTGAAAATGTTGAGTCTTTTCACCATAATTGAGTCCAAAGGGTTTTCGATGCTACCGGTATCAATTAAAACCATTACATTGCTCTTTTTGATATTTCCTCTTAACTTTAATGTCTGGGGTTGCGATATACCTGTCATGGCTGATAGTGATACCTACGAATATTCTCATTATCTAGTTCTTGAGAGAATTTTAGAGAATCTTTGATTTCTTCTATGTCTGGTTCATCACTATCTGAATCATTAGTTGCTTCACATTTATATAGGTTCTTGGTCTCTTTTCCTTTATCACAGCTATGTTTAGGATCCCATTTTCCACCACAACATTTGCATTTGCCCTCTTTCATTGTTATGAAACTAGCTCACAAAAAGATAGAAAAGATAGATCAACTACTTCAAAATCAGCCTCTTCGAACGGGAAACCTCCTTTACATTACACAAATAAACAATTCTTGTATGATACAAATGACAAGACCTCATTTCTATATATAGGAGTCTAAGGGGTCATAATATAATCAGAGCCGACATAACAATAATAATGTAAGGGCACAATAATAACAATAGTGGGCTTCTATTGGGCACAATAATAAAAATATGCAGACTACATGGGCACAACAATATAATAAGGGGGTTGCACTAATAACAATAAGGGGTTACACTAGTAGTATAGGGACCTAACATGCCCCTCTCCTTCAAAAAGTGTTATCCTCAACCCTTGAGTAGTTCTAGATGCTTCTGCATAAAATTCTCGCCCTCCCACTTGGTATAAGTTCTTCCACTTGGTGAGATACTCTGAAATTGGTCGATTTCGTAGTTGTTGGGTTCTTGTTTCCGTGACTACTTTAGTTTACAATATGATTTTTCCTTCCTCTTCAAGTTTCGATAATATTGTTTGAACTGGGAGCTTGTTACCTATAACCTTCTTTAAGCATGAAACATGGAAAACTAGGGGAACTTGGGAAGATGCAGGAAGCTCCAATTTGTATGCCATAGTACCAATCTTTTGCATCACCTTGTAAGGACCGTAGTACTATATTAGGTCCCTATACTAATAGTGTAACCCCTTATTGTTATTAGTGCAACCCCCTTATTATATTGTTGTGCCCATGTAGTCCCCATGTTGTTATTATTGTACCACATAGAAGCCCACTATTGTTATTATTGTGCCCCTACAATATTATTGTTATGTAGGCTCTGATAGTATAGGGACCTAACATTCATGAATTTACAATTTAGTTTTTTCTCCTTCACAAAGATGTGGTGGAACATATTTTGTGTTATCCATGTTCGCAGCTTGGGAAAATCTTCGTCTCGAATATACGCTTTCAACTTTTGACCAGTGCATCTTTTCATGCTTCTTTTCAGGAGCTTTTACCTTCTATCTTGCTACTTCTATAGAAGTAATGTCATGAAGCTCAAGTTTAGCTTGGATATGGGGTTTGAGTCGAGTGGTGTAAGATTGAATGAGATGAGTTTCTGATAATCCAAGTACTCTTGTAGCTAAAGTTTCCCATTCTGGAGTGTATTCGTTCACATCTCCTTTTTGTTGCATTATAGTGAGTGTCAAGAAGAACTCTTCTTCCTTGACACCTTGGAACCTTTTAAAGAATGCATTTTTGGATTTCCTCCAACTGATAGAAGGTGTCGTCTATTTCCACCACATATACCAATTATATGCTTCGCCTTCCATTTGCATGGATGCATGCATGATCTTCTCATCATCATTGTCAATACCATAAATCTTGAAATATTCTTCTGATTTATTGAACCATGCAACACTACACTTTTCGTTACCATCAAATTTGGAGAGCTCGAGTTTTTCTCTTCGTTGATATGTCACAACTGTTGGAGTAAAGCCTAGGGTATTGATTCCTGAGCTTCATATTTGAGAACTGATTCCAGAGCTGCATATTTTGAAAATTAGTGTTACTATCTTGTTGATGCGGTATGGACGATGCTTTTGGAGACTCAGGTTTCTCATGTGATTCTGACGAGTTTGACGAATTTGGATAATTGAGATGTTGAGCAGCTTCATTATTATGGGGTATTTGATCGGGTGTAATATTCAACTTGTCACAAATACAGGTCAACATCACCATTGCTTGACTATGATTTAAATTCACCGTATTTGAAAGGATTGCATGATCCCTTTTAAATTCATTATGGTTCTGCTCGAGCTAACACTCTATTCTCTTTGACGTATTCTGGAGCACCTCAATTTGTTTGCCATATTCAGTCACCTTAGTCTCAATATCTATCAATCTTTTATTTAAATTGGCCATCGAAATTGATGAATCCATTGATCGGGTATGTGGTGGAGTATACTTATCGAGCTTAACTTTTTTTAACTTGATCCTGATATATATATATATATATATATATATATATATATATATATATATATATATATATATATATATAGATTGTTGGCCAATTTAATGTCTTTAAATTGTCAATCATAAATTGTCAACCAGGGTATGTGCATTGATGAAGTATAGGTGCACTATATGTGCTAGAAGTTACTCCTTATGTTGTTATGTTATTGTTAGGGTCAAAACTTAAGATTAGTATGGAGATGGTGTCGTTGAATATATTAATGTCTCAATCCCTAAAGTTATCAGCTAATTTCTTAGGAGTTATTCTTTATTGAATCAATTTATGGATGATATGAGAGTGATTCTAAATTCTACTTGTGTTAGACTATTTTGGATTTTTGTCTTGAATCTTTATGCTGCAGCTCTAATTCATTAAGTGCAAGATAAATCTATTCTATCAAATTGTAAAGAAGTGTTGTTTGAATTCAATTGTTAAGGAGAAGACTCTCACACTTTAACTTATTCAATTTCATTCAAACAAGATATTCTAAACAACATCTACACTATGAAGTAAACACAGTTGGACTACACTATATAAAAGCAAATGAAATAACCATGTTGTACCAGATAAAAAGCAATTCAAATAGCAGATTAAACTAGTTATAAAGAAAAGGGAAGTGCTCATGCATATAACGATTCATTAGCAAACTCATCATACTGCATTTCTTCACACAAAAACAGAGTATTCAAGGAATGAAAAGAAATCTAGTCACTGGTTGTAGGGGCCCTCCACGGATCAGTCCATAATCTCCAATCAATGCAATGCACACACACACAAAACCAATTCTATTTCTTGCAAACGAAATTTAACAAACTGTTTCAAAAATTACATCATCTGGTGCACGCAAAATCACAATGCGGCCATAGTTTTTATAACAAGTCTTTGACATAACAGCATGAGCATTTTAAGACTAAATATCTTTATTCTAACTCAATTATATCACTAAACCTTTGATTTTCTATTCTGAAAGCAAATCGATAATGTTTTAATGAAACTCGAATTCTGTTCCGGCAACAATCATGTGGTTGACTTTAGGGTTTGACCGTGATATCCTGCAATCATCTTGATGAACTGGTTCAAGGGGATAAGAAGGGATCCATGAGGGGACCATTCCTTATCCATTTGTATCCTTTTTTGCTGACCTGGAGCTTCTGAACCTTGCAAACAATGGAGGTAGCTACATAAATCTGGATTAGCTTCAGAAACAGACCAATTATGTAGCCAAATGCATTCTTTAACAAAGCAATAGGGTATATAGTCAAACATGAAGAAGAAGAAATATTATTTCTTACCTTTAACAAAACCTTGTGTATATGGCATTATTTAGGTGGTAAATATAGTTAAAGAGAGGAAACATAAGCGAAAAAGGATATCATGGTAAGACAATCTTTGGACTCTACATTCCCCCAGGTTGGAGGTTTTGTATGTCCTCATACACTTTATCATTGTCAGTCACTTGTGCCTTCTATTCATCACCTCAAGTTTCACTTTTCTCTTCTTTTTGGCAGCTACTGGCATACTAGGTTTTCTCATGAGAATTTTGTATTTTAAGTTGATAATCTCTCTTTGCATTGTCCTAATTTCCTTCTTCAAATTTTTGTTCTTTTTATACCACAAGCTCAAATGAAGGATGAGATTGTCACTTTTTGCAATTTGGGTCTCACTTTGTGCCTTCAATGCTTGATTCTCATTCTTGAGATACCTGTTCAATGTTTCTAACTCAAAAATCTCTTGCTTTAAAATGTTTGAGGCTGAGTGTTCCTGTGGTTCATTTAACTGATTGCTCCCTTCTCCAGGACTTTGAATTGTTTCCTTAGTTGTTGTCTCTTTTCTTTCCAATGACTCTATATAGTCATATATCTCCTGTTGAACAGGGTCAACACCCAGACTATGTAATGGGCTTCTTAGACGTGAGCTGCAAGGTGGTGGTGATACTCTCGGTGATGATTTTGGTGACCCTTTCGGAGAACTTTCAGGGTTTTTAGTTGGCTCATTCTCAAATGGCTTGTTTTCATCGAGATCAATGTATTCTATAGCTTTCGAGACTGTATGTTGGACTGTGTTGAACCTTGTGCTCCTCCTCAGTCTTGAGGTTTTTAATCCCTGTACTTTCCTTCTTTTAGTCTCTGATTTTTATTCTTGAGGAAGGGTCCTAGTTTGTGGTATTTCCTTTGCTCTTTTGCTAGCTACCTTCCTTCTAATATTTCCCTTTTTCATTCTCTACAATATATCTACTATGGGTAGCTCTTCTTCTGATAATTCTAAGTGAGTCAGGCGTTCCTGCTCTTTTACTACTTCTATTGTTCTCTTCCTTCCTCTGAGGGTCCTACTGTTGCTGGCTTGTTCTGGGGACTTTGCTTCAAAATGGTTCCTCAACAAGAAACTCTCCCAGTTATCCCCTATACTCTGAAGATGGAACTCAACCAATATCTTTATCAGACCATGATGATAGATGGTATTTTCTATAAACTGAATTCTCTTTTGAATGTTTGCAGACATTTTCTTGAGACTATGTAAAAGAAAATAAGGAAGATTCATTTGGTGATCTTCAAGAAAATGCATCATCATCCTAACATGGTAAAAATACATATGCCCAAACCGACCCTCACAAGTGACAAATTTTTGAAGTATGAGCAATAAATTTCTCCATTTACTCTTAAGGGTTGTGTTGGGAATACCTTTCTTGAAGACAGTGGTGTCCATATTTGGATTATTCAGGAAGACCATCCAATCTTCTCCATTAATTCCCCTATTATTGAACCATTTCTCCCCGCTCCTTAGTAATTCAGTAGCCTCTGTGATCATGGACTCTGTTATGGTGATCTTAATGTCTCCTATTTCGACTTTAGTTCCATCAAACAAGCGTGCAAATGTCTTTGTCACTTCCCTGTGAAAACCGTTGAATTTTTCAATGAACTGCAACCATTGTTTCTTTTGCAGCAGCTGCTTGGTCTGAGGGTATCCCTCCAATAATTTCTTCCCTGCTAGCTCCGTTTGAACAATGATCCCCATAATGGAGGATGCTTTGCCTCAAATACTGGTTACCTTGACAAGACAATGGTGTTGGTAGGGTTTTGATAAGTGGCGGAAGGACGGAGTGGCTATGAAAGTTCAGAGGAGTGTAAGAACAAGTGGATTATAATAAGGGTGATAGGAATGAATTGGACCATTAGACGCATTTAAAATGATGATTTGGTAATTACTTTGGAGGATTTGGAATGAGGACATGACATGACTTGTAAGTGGTGGCTTATGATGTTTTGTTAGGCGGTCATCACCCTTAAGTTATAATGATTTCGTTTTAATTTTCAGTAGTACTATGTCTTCTTAGTCATCTATGCAATATATCAATCCCTATTGCTAAATTAAAGTAGCACATACCTGTGATCCACTTTTGCTAACCTTGTTTGTTGTTCTGAGATTCCCTACAGGTACTTTTCTCTGTTAGTTCTCTTTCAATTCAAATCACCAAGTGTCCTTGTAGGCTAAAAAAATTATTAGGCTACAGAAACTTGTTGTAGCTACAGAAACTTGTCTGATCTGCGGAAATTTGTTGATTCTGCAGCTAAGAAAAAAAAACTTTTTAATAAAGGAACCTTATTATTTTCTTTTTGAAAGGATAATTTGAAGTGCCAACAAAAATTGGTTTTCACTCTAAATTTTCTGTATAAACCTACCAACAACATGTTGGTTTTCATGTTTATACCTTTTTCTTTTTTTTTTCTCTTTTATTATTATTATTATTATTATTTACTTATTATTATTATTATTATTTTTTATTTTTTATTTTTAGAGAGTAACTGAGTAAAAATTTCTAAGGTGGAAAAGAAGAAGAATTGTTCTTGATCATTTTTAGTTCTGAATTATCTTGGAATATTTTAACAAACTCCTCTTTTGTCAATGACTTCTGGTACAATCTGAGTGGATGTCCATTTACTAATAGAGGAATTTTCTCTTCATCAATAATCTTAATTCTATCTACTCCATTATCAAAAACACTTTCAACTTCATAAGGTCCAAGCCAGTGGGTTTGGAATTTCCCTTGAAAATTCTTGAATTTTGAATCAAAGAGTAATGCCCAATCTCCTAGATGAAATTTCCTTTCCTTAAAGTACTTATCATGCCATCTAGATCTTTGTTGTTGAACTAGGCTAGTTCTCTGGAGGGATTCTTGTCTAATTTTATGAAGTTCATTTAGTTGTCTTATCCTTTGCTTCTATGCTTCTGATAAGTCAAGATCTAACTAAACTGTTGTCTTATAGCTCTGGATCTAGAACTCTATCGGAAGTAAGACTTGCTTCCCATAAACAGGTTCATAGGGAGTATGTCCTGTAAAATTTCTCCATGTAGTTCTGTAGGCCCATAAAGCTTTTGGAAGCTTTTCCACCCAGTCCTTTCTGTGTAGATGTAAAATCTTGGAATGGATTGCTTCAATCACCTTATTTGTGGACTCAACTTTTCCATTGGCTTGTGGATGGTATGGAGTGGACTTCTGATGTTTGATTTTGTATTGATCCACAAGCTTCTACACTAATCTGGATGTGAACTGTGTTCCTTGATTTGTTACAATTTCTCTTGGAACACCAAAACGAGTAAAAATATCCTAAAAAAGAAATGAAACTACAACATTTTCAGTACCAAAAGGAAGTGCTGTAGATTCTACCCATTTAGTAACATAATCAGTACATACTATAATATACTTCTTTTGCTTTGAATATGGGTTGATTGGTCCCACTTCTCAAATGGTTCGATGAGTACCTGTGGTTGCAATGGCATTTCATTTGAAAGAGTGGGTTTGCCCATTCTTTGACAATTGTGGCATATTTTAACATATTCTTTAGTGTCCCTGAAAATGGAAGGCCAATAATATCCTAAAAGCAAGATTTTGTAAGCAGTCCTTCTGTCAGAAAAATGTCCCCCACATGGCTCATCGTGGCAAGCTTTAAGTATTTCTGGTATTTTGTCCTCTCAAACACATCTTCTGATGATGAGATCTAGTCCTGTCTTGTATAACTCTTCATTTATCCATGAATAAGATGTGCTATTGTGGACTATTCTTCTCTTTTCTCTAGGAGATAAATGAAATGGATTTTTTCCTGTAGCTAAATAGTTAGCAATATCTACATACCAAGGTGATTTAGTAGATACTGCAAAAATATATTCATCAAGAAATTTATCCTCTACGGGTTTATCATTATTTTCATTTTGTATTCTAGATAAAAAGTCGGCAATTGTTTTTTGTTTTCCTGGCCTATCTAGAATGGTTATGTTGAATTCTTGTAACAATAAGAGCCATCTGGTTATTCTTCCATTAGTGACTGGTTTATTCATTAGGTATCTAATGGTAGAATGGTCTATGGGAACAAAAGTTTCATAGCCAATTATGTAATGTCTGAACTTGTTAATGGCATGAACTACAACTAAAAACTCCTTTTCAATCACAGTATAATTTAACTCTGCAGGAGTTAAATTTTTACTGGTATAATAGATTGCATAAGGAGTAAGATCTTTTTGTCCCAACACAGCTCCTAAGGTTGAATCTGAAGCATCTATTGAGATATGGAAAGGAAATTTCCAGTTAGGTCCTTTTAAGATAGGTGCTTCAGAAATTCTCTTTTTCAAAGTTTCAAAGGCAGCTTGACATTCAGAATCCCAATTGAATTCACAGTCCTTGGTGAGAAATTTAAAGAGTGGGGATGCAATTTTTGTGAAGGCTTTTTATGAATCTTCTATAATATCTAGTAAAACCGAGAAAAATTCTAACATCTTTTTGAAAACTTGGCACTGATAACTTAGAAATGACTTCAACTTTAGATGAGTCTACCTTGATTCCATCTCCTGAAATATAATGACCTAAAACAATTCCTTCATTAAAAATCCTGAAACATTTTTCATGGCTTAATGAGAGATTTGTTTCTTTACATATTATTAATACTTTTTCAAAATTTTCCAGTGCTTCATTGAAAGAATCTCCATAAACTGTGAAATCATCCATGTACACTTCCACACAATCATGAATAAGATCAGAGAAAATTCTAAGGATTGTTCTTTGGAATGTTGTTGGAGCATTTCATAATCCAAAGGGAAGTACTTGGTAAGCATAAGTTCCCCATGGAAAAGTGAACATGGTTTTATCTTGATATTTAGGGGCTACCTAAATCTGGTTATATCCACTGAACCCGCCCAAGAAAGAAAAATATTTTTTTCCTGCTAATGTGTCTAAGACCTAATCTATAAAAGGTAGTGGAAAGTGATCTTTTAATGTTGCTTTATTTAGTTCCCTGTAATCGATGCATACTCTCCATTTTCCATTTTTCTTAGGAATGATTACTAGGGGTGAAACCCACTGACTCTTAGATATTGGATAGATGAAATTTACATTTAACAATTTCTGCAACTCCTCCTTAACAATTTCTTTTAAATTTGGGTTCATTCTCTGTTGAGGTTGTCTAACCAGTCTTTCATTCTGTTCAATGTAGATATGATGTATGCAAGTTTTAGGATCAATTCCTCTCATGTCAGTGTATTCCCATGAAAAATAAGAAGAATGTTTCTATAAAATTTCTATCAATTGATTCTTTTGCACTTATTCCAGGTTTTCATTAACATTCAAGGTCTTTCCTGAAAATATTTCTATCGAGGAATTCCCAAATTTTTCCATGGAGAGAAATGATACATGTTTAGATGAGAGATACTCATTGTGACTACGATCATAATGTGAAGAAGATTCATTATTTTCCCATAGATTTAGAATTTGGTCTTCTTCTTTTACTTGTTCAGTAGTAAAAATAGGTTGTATATCTTCTTCATCTTCTATCCATTATTCAGTTTCTGTATCTATTGTTGTTCTTTCTGGAGGATATAATGTAAATTTCTTTGTAGAATTTCCATCTGAGATAAACATGTCACCTGATCTACAACCGATGAAAGCATCAACTATAGCTAACCAAGGTCTTCCTAGAATTAATGGATGTCCTCCTAAATTATTCTTAGGTGTTAAGACCATAAAATCAACAGGATATTCCCAAGAATATAAGGATACACAAACATCTTCCAACACACCTATTATCACTCAGAATTTTCTCTAGAAGTTATTAGAAGAAAGAAAATGACCGAGGTAACCACAAAATAACTTTTGGGCATAGGCTCTAGCCAACCTAAGTCTAGAGAGGGCTCTCTCTATATGATTTAGCTTTGTTTGATGGGATTTTAGGCTAGTTCTTAGTGTTCAAGGGTTTTTGATTTGTATTGAAGATTGGGTGGTGGGAGTCTTTAAACAGATGGATAGGATGATGTCTCTAGTCCATTGGTCTATGGAGTCAACAAAAGAGTAGTAGGACTGGATCAACTCACTAAAGGGAATGTTCAAAGGGCAAGATAGCAGAGTAGAGTGCAGGTCTTTAGGCCAGAGGGGTGAAATGGTTTTAACCACGGTGAGAGAGCAATTAATAATTCTCAGACCAGGATTGAAATGAGGAACAAAGGGTAATTGAAAATAAAGGGAAATTAAGAATCCTTTGCTATAGATTATAAAGAAACAACCTAAACTAAGGAGCAATTAAGAATTCCTTAACTTAGATTATCAGTAGAAAACATGTATTTGCCTAACTGTTATAACAGAGTGTAATTAAACAAATTCTGATACAATACTCCAGTTATGGCATTCAACTTTAGATAAAAATTATGGAAACTTTAAGAAATATAACAACAACGTGAGAAAATACTTGTCTACACTTTGCTCTACACATGAATCCTTTGAAATATTTGGTCTTTATTCATCAATCCAGCTTGCTGGCTCAGTCAATGCTCCAATGGCTTTACAGTATTTCGATCAAGAAGTCTATAGAAATGTCTAAGAATCCACACTACATACTTCGAATTGTGAAGTATTTATACTAAGGTTTTATTACAAATATCTCAAACTAACTTGAGATTTAATCTAGGAAATACGAATATCTTCTTGCAAGAAGATAGAGGCAGTTAGTGAACTGATTTCATGATGTCCCTTTTATTGTGGTATTGCTGGCTTTTATTGTTTGATTTTATCTCTTTATGCTCTTTGTTGTTTGAATTATCATGCTGCAGGCTTTATTTACTTCTAGCTTTCATCTAACACTCTCTGACTCTGATGCTCTTTCACTCTGATGACCTGTCTTTATCCTTTCGGTGTGTTTCCTTTTTACTGTACAATTTAACTTTTACTGTGTGTTTCAATAGTAAGTTCTTTTTTTTTTATGTGTATCAGCATTGGGAAGGGGATATTGATCAAGTCTCAGTATGTTTTATTCATTTGTCTTCTAACTGCAGCTCTAGTCTGGTTCCTCTGTTTTGACTGTCCATGTCTCTGTATAAGTGTTTTCTTCTCGGCTCTGTGTGTGACTGTCTTCATCTTTGTTCTTTGTATATTGGTCTTCTTCTTCTGAATATAGGCTTTTAACCGGTTTCTTGTTGAGTCATGGAGTAAACAGGTTCTGTGACTAGTATTAGAACTATTTATCCAAGCTCTGATCTTTGGCTGATTATCTGCACAATTCAATAATTATTAAGAAAACATTTGTTGGCTTGATGGCTTCATTTGCACAGGGATGCCTGGGGAAGGGGTCATGGCATTGTTTTGGATGTGAATGGAGGTGGAATTGCGTCGCAGAGGTTCAGGGTGGTGCTGAAGGGTTTTATGGGTTTACACTGTTAAATGGGTGAAAGGCACGCAAACACGGGTTTTCAAGGTTTAAAGCTTAACGGGAAACTTTTCAAATAAGGCTGAAATTTCATATTTATAGAGGATAGACAGTTTATCGGATCGGTAGGAGGCGATTTTAAGGGTCATCGCACCGCTTTTGTGGCGTGGGCGGTTTTTAGGAGGGGTCACCCGATGTATGTCGGCGCTTGACATGTAGCCATTGAGGGATTGGGGAAAGCCATCTTATCTGGCGGGTAAAGGTAGGCTATCAAGCTCGGCCGATATGGTGGTCAGTTAGATTTGGGCGATTGTGATCTGACGGTAGTCGGGTGGAGAAGATGAGAGGAGGAAATGAACGGGAGTTGAGCGGGGGCCCAAGGGTCTTAATCACAATGGTTTGGGATTAATCCTAGGTTAAGCGATCGGGCGGGGTTTAATCGTGGGATTAGGGAATCGGGTGAGGTTAATGATGGGATTAACTTAGGTTTATCGGGATTAGGTAAATTAAGTAAAGTTGTATCAGGATATGGGTAATTTATATAGTTTTTATTAAAACTAAGGGTTGGGGATATTCACGTAGGGATTTAGTTTATGTATGGGAAAAGGGCTATAATGGGATTTATATAATAAAATTAGTAATTAATATGAAATGAGTGGGAAGAGTGGGTTTTTCCTAAGTAAAAAGGAAAAATGTATGTATTTGTGCACATAGCTTTATACTTAGGATAAAAGGCTTTTTGTGGGTTTTTGAGCGAAACGGGATTTACATGGGGGGTTTTCACTTTTCTTAGGTAAATTGAGTTTAAACCTTAGGAAAAGGGGTTTTCTTAGGGTGATGAAGGGAAATGGATTTTATGAAGGGGAAATGATCTTATGAAGGGGATTCTAGAACCTGTGTCCATAAGTCATTAAGTCAAGGGTCCGGTCCCACCAAAAGTTAGAGAAATGCTATGAGCCTCTTCGACTTGTAGGATTAAAAGTACTAGAACATACTTGTGGATAGGAAATTAGTAAGTAAAAGGGAAAGTGAATGAGGGGGAGTTAATCATATGAACTTGTAAACCTTTGCCTTTGCTTCCATAATTGACCATACATGTTGAAATATGTATCTAAGCATGATGCATGTGTTTTGATCCAATTAACTTTGTAGTTCAACAACCTTTCTTCTACTTACCCATTTCTTACCTCTAACATATTTTCTTCATTTCGTTGGGTGCATTTAGGCTAGCAAACCCTTATTCATCTATTTTTCTTCTGAAAAGTAATCTTTCTAATTCTAACCTTATATCATCCAAGGGCTCAGATTAAGCTTATGAGCTCCTTTTATTTTCTCTACCTAACTATGATCTGCCAAGATTAAACTGTTTGGTCATATTTTATTCTCTAACTATAAACATAAAATTCAAAGCATGAAATAACCAAGATTAAATAGTTTGATTACCATGGATTGTGGCATGAATAACAAATTACACACAATCATTATTATGCATAAAAGTAAATAGTAGTGGCATTTAGACTTGCACACTTTCATGGTCTCCTTGTTTTTGGGGTTCATATATTTTCATTTTTTTTACCTTCTCTTATTCTTTTGTCCTTTGATTTTTCTTTTAGGACATACCCTCTTTACATTTTTTAATTTTTTATAATATGGAAAAAATTTGCAGAAAGCAAAGGTATGTACAATATTACAAGGCTTAACCTTAGTCATTCAAAATTATGATTCCTATTGGTATAGGAACCTAATAGTGGCTCCACTTGGGGATGGAATTTCCTTGTGAAATTTCAAGAACTTTAGAGATCAGTAGCCTTTGAATTGTTTTTGATGTTACCTTGCAAAGTGTCCTTCTATGAATCTGCATTATTGATACTTATGATAGTGAATCTTTTAAAGCTTAAAGACTTCTCTTCGTGCTTCAACTTCAAAGATCATTATCCAATCCAAACTATACTTTTGAAAATAGAATATATACAAAAGAAAATTAATAATTAGGTTCAAAGTAATGTTTTAGCATTTGACCATTCACTGGCCCACCTTCTGCATCAGTACCATCAATTTCTCTTAAGAAGAAATCATTATTTCCTCTATAAGCATAAATGACATAAGGACCTTTCCATAGGAAATCAAATTTCCCATGTTTTCCTTTATCTTCCCTTCTTGAGTCCCACTTGAGCACTTTGTCACCAATGTAGAAATCTTCAGCCTTGGTTCTCTTATAAAAAATCTTCTTAACCTTTTCTTGCACAACTTGAGACTTGACAGAGACCTCTTCTCTTGTTTGTTGTAGATGAATAGTTTGGTTGATTCTTCTTTGAATACTATTTGGTTCAACCTATATTTCTTGAAGTAATTTTATTACTGGTACTCCCAAAGAGGATGGAAAGACAGCTTCCATTCCATAAACTAGTTGATAGGGAGAAGTGCCAATTGATTTCTTAGTAGTCAATCTGTCTGCCCATAAGGCATTGAATAGCTTTTTATTCCAAGTTTTCTTATTGTCCACTAATAACTTCTTGATGATATTTACTAGCCTTTTGTTTGAGGATTTTGCCAATCCATTACCTTGAGGGTAATATGTTGTGGAATGGCCAAGGGTGATATGGTATTTATTGTAGAAATCTATCATTCTTTTGGATTTAAAGGCTGTTGCATTATCACTAATGAGCATAGATGGACATCCAAATATTGATAGAATATTTGTTTCAAGGAAGGTTATGATAACAATATCTATGGCTTGCCTTGAAGGTATGGCCTCTATCCATTTTTTAAAGTAGTCTGTGGAAGTAAGGATCCATTTGTGTTGGGCAGAGGAGGGTGGGTGAATTTCACCAATGAAGTCTAGACCCCATTGTTGAAAAGGTATTTCAACAGAGATTGGCTTGAGGGGTAAAGGTAAGAGCTTTTTCTTCCCCTCAAAAATTTGACATTTGTGACAGGAGGTCACATATTTTTTGACATCAGCAAACAAGGTAGGCCAGTAGAAACTAGCTCTAAGGATTTTATCTGCAGTAGTCTTCTAGTAAAGGTGTCCTCCACAGTCACCTGCATGAAACTC
The DNA here is from genome assembly GCA_031772625.1 of Pinus tabuliformis. NCBI lineage: Eukaryota > Viridiplantae > Streptophyta > Pinopsida > Pinales > Pinaceae > Pinus > Pinus tabuliformis. Next base: position 494,172,745 of record CM062819.1, read on the forward strand.
TTGTAAAACTTTGTCAGATTATTCTTTTAATAAGCAATTGAGAAGAATACCTTCATTATCTCTCCAAAACAAAACATTGTCTAATATACAAAATCTTAAGGATTTCATCTTTAAAAACCTTCTTTTAGTCCTAGATAATTCAGGAGGAGCTTGTAAATTCAATAAAACATAAATAATATCAGCATACCATGGTGATTCAAGAAAGGCCTGGCTGATTAGTGGAGTCACCATCTCCTCTTCATTATCTATTGCTGCAATAAAGTTTATATCCAAGGCCTGACAGTTCGATTCATCCATAAGCTTGGCTAAACCTTGGCCCTTGATTAACTTTGTAGGTTTGATTTCTATATCATACTCTAAAATAGTAGCAATCCACTTTCCCCTCTTTCCATCAGGACCATCCTGAGTTAGGATGTCTTTAACAACTGAATTAGGAACGTAGGCTACTATGTGAGAATATAAGATGTATACCCTAAAATCCTTAATGGCTTTGACTAAAGCCAAGGCCTGTTTTTCCATTATATTGTATTTCAAGGGGGCATCTCTCAAGGCTTTGCTAAAGAAAGCAATGGGTTGTTCATAGCCCTAGCCATTTTTCTGTAATAGGACTGCAACTATTGTGTGCTCTGAAGAAAAGGAAAACAAAATGAAATATCTGTCAAATTTAGGACTTATTAGTACAGGTATTTTAGTTAAGGCTAGTTTGATGTCTTCAAAGGATTTCTTAGCCTCAATAGTCCATTTTATGGTGGATTCTTATTTCAGCATATTGTTTAGTGATCTAATTAATTCTGCTAGGTTAGATATAATCTTCTAAGAAAATTGATTTTCCCTAAGAAAGCTTGTAATTCTCTAATGTTCCTGGGATGTCTTATTTGTAATATGGCTTCTATTCTTGCAGGGTCTATTCTTATACCATCTTTTGAAATTATGTGACCTAACAACTTTCCTTCTTCTAACCCAAACAAGGACTTTTTGGGGTTCAAGGAGATTCCAAAATTCCCACATTTAATAAAAACTTTCCTTCGATGATCTAAATGTTGATTATCAAACTTTGAAAATATAGTAATATCATCTAAATATATCACAAGGAAATCATGAATTTCTTTAGAAAACGCTATATCCATAGCCCTCTGGAAAGTGGCTCCTGCATTCATTATCCCAAAAGGCATTTTCACATACATAAAAGTGCCCCAAGGAGTAGTAAAGGCAGTTTTGGGTTGGTCATTTGGATGAACTAAGATTTGATTATAACCAAAAAACCCATCCAACAATGAGATCCTGGTTGATCCAACTACTCTCTGTAAAATGTGATCCATTTTGGGGAGAGGGTAATTGTCTTTAAGTGACACTTTATTGAGGTTTCTGAGATCCACACAGAGTCTGATATCACCAGTTTTCTTTCTAGTTGGCACCAAGTTTGATAACCAATCAGAAAATCTGATCGGTGCAATTATTTTAGCATCATACATCCTCTGAATTTTTTTTTCAATTGCAGGTAATAAGGCATGATTGATCCTTCTTAGTTTTTGTTTGAAAGGCTTTTGATTTTCTTTAATAGAAATTGTGTGCTGGATGATGTTGGTGTCATAGGATTTAAGTTCCTCATAACTCAAAGCAAAAACATCCCTAAATTCTTTCAAAAACTCAACGTATTTGACCTTTTCAGTTAGAGGTAAAGATTTTGAAAGTTTTATCAATTTAGGATTTTCATCAGTGCCTATATTACATTCCTCTATATCAAAACTTAATGGTTCCATTTTAGGTTTCCTAGGAACATCACTTGAATCAAATAAATCTTCCAGAGGAGTTAATCCCTTTGGTAAGAAGTTATCCTTGGGATTAATTACTTCAGTTTCTTCATTGATCATTTCATCAATTTCCATTAGCTCTAAGTTTTCTACATTTGATTTGGTAAATTTAGTTGGGTTAAGTCTATCTATTTTATCATCTTCTATCTTATTTATTTCTATATTATCCTTAGTGTCAGGATCTATGGATGTATCAATATCTATGTTATTATTTACAAACTCTTCTTCTGAAAGTAAAAAGTTATTTATCTATTTATCATTAGTAAATATTTTCCAATTCTTCAAATTATCTGGAATTGTAGGTTTGTGCCTAACTTCAGCAGTGTATTGATAGTTAGGTTGGAAGGGTAATTTACAAGTGCTGGAAAACATTGCTAAACTATGGGCTTGCATGTTATGTTTTCTAGGGATTACTGCAAGCTTTGTTTCTAGGAAAGTGTTAAGTATTTCTACAATAGTATCTCTATAGCAACTTAATCTAGGGTCTTTAGTCATATATACATCATCAATCTGTTTTACAATTAGTTCAGAGTCTCCCATAACAGAAACTCTTTTAGCTCCTAGATTCCTAACTAACTTAAGACCTAAAATTAATGCTTCATATTCAGCTATATTATTTGTACATTTAAAATTCAATCTATATGCATGGCCTTCTGAGTAATTATTCTCCAAATTATATATCCACACTCCTGCTCCTGCTCCTAACCTATTGACTGATCCATCAAATTCTAAATGCCATAATATCTCATGATCATAATTTTCACTATCTGGTGGAACAAACTTTTCATCATTCACAGCAATTAGACCTTCTTGTTCATTGAATAGCTCTGTAGTCATATTAGTCTCATTTTGTGTAGAAACTAGAATTTCTTTTGGTTCTGTATGAATATTGTCTAAAAGTGTTTCTTGAGTTTGATCAGCATTATACAAGATAAAAGAATCAATATCTGAATGTATGGAGTAGATGGGAAAGTTTTGAGGTCGATCTTGGCTACTTACCATATATTTCATTAAGGTTTCTCGGTATAGTTTCTTAGGTTGTCCAAAAACAGAGATTGTTGCATATGACATATCTAGTTGTAGAGATCCCTGAAGTTTGGCTCCCCATGATCTGGATAACAGCATGCCATACTTTGGTGGGATGTCAGCAACTACAATGTCCATAAGGATTCCTTTGGCAAGATATTGGACTAATGTAACACATAGGTCTTTAATCAATCCTAGACACTTTACTTGAGTAGAGTCAAATGAGAATAAGTCTTTGTAAGGCCTTGTAATGTCTAGGTTCAATTTCTCCATCACTGATTTGGGCATTAAATTGTGAGAGGCTCCAGAATCCAACATTGCATTGTGTATAATTTTGTCATGGATACTAAGGCTTATGTAAAAGGGTGGAACTCCTCCTTCTAATGGTTTGCCATTAACATCTGGACCAAATATGAGTTCTGGTTTGTCATCAAACAAGTTAACTGAATCTTCATTTTCAACAATGTTTAAGGTCTGGTTTATCTATGATTTGTAAGGTTCATTCTTGATTAGTTCTGTTAAAGGGACTGGAATCTTCAGCTTTGCTATCTCTGCTCCCAAATTGAATGGAAAAGAGGCTTTTTCTGTTTGAAGGTTTTGAGTTTTAGCAGTAGGGATTTGAGTAGGATTGTTTTCTTTTTCTTTATTGGTGATCTCCTTATGTGGATTTTCAAGTGGAATTGAAGTGGATGGTTGATCAACAGAAGGTTGATCAGAGTTTATATCTACAATTGTGGGGCCAGAAGGATTTTGGTTCTGCCTAGGGAGAATTTGAAGGATCTTTGAAACGGGGGCTTTTTTTATTTTCTTGGGTTTATTTTGTGTTGTTTTCTTGGTTTGGTCAGGGACATTATCATTCCTTTTGCTTCTTAGATTATATTGCTTGTGGACTTCGAATATAGCAGTCATATCCTTGTTTATAATCAAATGATTCACTAGACTATACCTATAATTGCTGCAGCATATACAGTTCCTGCTCATCTTGGGTTAGAAAAACAATGTCTTCATCATTTACTCCCATTAGGTTAATTTGTGTATCATGCTCTGGAGTTTCTAGTTGGGATGTCTCTACATAATTTTCTTGAAAAGGAGGCCTTATGTTCTAATCTGGTCTATTTTTCCCTGTGTTTTGGTTATTTCTGAAATTTGGGTTTCTAATTGAAGGTGCTTGTTGGTTATCCCATTGGGGCTTCCTTTCCATGTTACCTATTCTCTCCATTATTCTTTCCATGTTTTTGGCCAAGTTATCTATTTTAAGATCAGATGGTGAAGTTTCTTCCTTAGCAGTTCTCTTTTCATTTCTAACTCTAGCCCTTTTAGCTAACAAATTAGCCTCTACACTAATAGCTACACTTTGCATTTCTTCTAATGTTGGGGGGTTTCTTTCCCTAAGTTGGTATGACATATCGGTATCAAAACCATCAGGGAATTTTATTAATGCTAAGTCAGGTGGGGGTCTAAGGTTAACTGGGATTGCATTATATATGTTATTGAATCTAGTGCAGTAATCTTGAACAGTTTCATTAGGTCCTCTCCTAATATTCTCATATTATGAAAGGATTTGTAAGGGATTATTTTTCTTTTCCCACCTATCAATAAACAACCTTTGGAAATTTGCTAGGTCTGCTATATGGTTGGCAGGAAAGGCTTTAAACCACTTCTTGACATCACCAGTCAAAGTTTGGGCAAAGAGTCTCATCTGGACATCGGCTTCATCTATTTCATGTAGTTCAAAGAAGTCAGACATCTTGTTTACATGCTGCTTGGTAGTGTACTGACTAGTAGCATCAAATAAGGGAATCTTACTCTGATAATTTGCAGGCATAACATGAAGTTGGGTAGGTAAAACAAGAGGAGCATATCTGTTTTCCATTGCTGTTGGTTGGGAGGGGATAAGATGTGGGGTTGATATACTTGGGATTAATGTAGTAGTGGATGAAGAACCAGGACTAGTAGGTGGTGAATGAGTAATGATAGGTTGGTGAGGGAGTGAAGGTGTAAATGGTGGTGCAGAATGGAATTAATAAGGTATTGAAGTCGAAGGGAATAATGGTGAACTCAAAGTAGTGGAGAACTGTTCAAAAAACTTAAGGGTAGTAGTAGTATTAATGGATGATTGTGGAGATTTCAGAATGTACTCATCAATTGATCTGTTGTCTTGTTGGACTTCAAGGTGTGCAATGAAATCAGAATCTAAAACAGTTTCGTATATTTCACTTTCAGATTTTGTTTTAAATAATGAAAGACCAAATTGCTCATCAAAGGGAAGATGTTCTAAAAATAACCACTCATCAGGATATGAATTAGCTTTAACTAAAGGTGTTTGACTAACTAAACTTTCTTATTTTTTAGATTTTCTTGAAATCAGGTTGGGATTATCAATTACTAGGGGAGGGCTTGGATTTCGATTAGCCCAAGTGAAATGAGTCTTCCTAGAAGCCAGAATTTCGAATTTTTTAATTGTTTTTGTGAGATTTTTTCAATATAACTTATAACAAATGACTTTAAGAAGCTTAAATTATAGAATTATAAATTTCTTAAAGCTTTATTAGGACTAGGAGTTTTTGGTTCCCCAATGGAGTTGCCACTATGTTATCACTCAGAAATTTCTCTAGAAGTTATTAGAAGAAATAAAATGACCGAGGTAACCACAAACCAACTTTCAGGCATAGGATCTAGCCAACCAAATTCTAGAGAGGGCTCTCTCTATATGATTTAGCTTCGTTTGATGGGATTTTAGGCTAGTTCTTAGTGTTCAAGGGTTTTTTATTTGTATTAAAGATTGGGTGGTGGGAATCTTTAAACAGTTGGATAAGATGATGTCTCTACTCCATTGGGCTATGGAGTCAACAAAAGAGCAGTAGGACTAGATCAACTCACTAAAGGGTGTGTTCAAAGGGAAAGATAACAGAGTAGAGTGCAGGTCTTTAGGCTAGAGGGGTGAAATTGTTTTAACCAAGGTGAGAGAGAAATTAAGAATTCTCAGACCGGGATTGAAATGAGGAACAAAGGGTAATCGAAAACAAAGGGCAATTAAAAATTCTTTGCTATAGATTATAAAGAAACAACCTAAACTAAGGAGCAACTAAGAATTCGTTAACTTAAATTATCAGTAGAAAACATGTATTTGCCTAACTGTTATAACAGAGTGTAATTAAACAAATTCTGATACAATACTCTAGTTATGGCATTCAGATTTAGATAAACATTATGGAAACTTTAAGAAATATAACAACAACGTGAGAAAATACTTGTCTGCACTTCACTCTACACATGAATCCTTTGAAATATCTTGTCTTTATTCATCAATCCAGCTTGTTGGCTCAGTCAATGCTCCAATGGCTTTACAGTATTTTGATCAAGAAGTCTATAGAAATGTCTAATAATCCACACTACATACTTCGAATTGTAAAGTATTATACTAAGGTTTTATTACAAATATCTCAAACTAACTTGAGATTTAATCTAGGAAATACAAATATCTTCTCGCAGGAAGATAGAGGCAGCTAGTGAACTGATTTCATGTTGTCCCTTTTATTGAGGTATTGCTAGCTTTTATGGTTTGATTTTAGCTCTTTATGCTCTTTTCTGTTTTAATTATCACAGTGGAGGCTTTATTTACTTCTATTTTTCATCTAATACTCTCCAACTCTGATGCTCTTTCACTCTGATGACCTGTCTTTATCCTTTCGGTGTCTTTCCTTTTTACTATATAATTTAAATTTTACTGTGTGTTTCAACAGTAAGTTCTTTTGTTTTTATGTGTATCAGCATCGGGAAGGGGATATTGATCAAGTCTCAGTATGTTTTATTCATTTGTCTTCTAACTACAGCTCCGGTCTAGTTCCTCTGTTTTAACTGTCCATGTCTCTGTATAAATGTTTTCTTCTCGGCTCTGTGTGTGAATATCTTCATCTTTGTTCTTTGTATATTGGTCTTCTTCTTCTGAATATAGGCTTTTAACCGGTTTCTTGTTGAGTCTTGCAGTAAACAGGTTCTGTGACTAGTATTAGAACTATTTATCCAAGCTCTGATCTTAGGCTGGTTATTTGCATAATTCAATAATTATTAAGAAAACATCGGTCCACTTGATAGGCACTTGATGGCTTCATTTGAACAGGGATGCTTGGGAAGGGGTCATGGCATCATTTAGGACATGAATGGAGGTGGAATTGCGTCATAGAAGTTCAGGGTGGTGCTGAAGGGTTTCATGGGTTTACACTGTTAAACAGGCGAAAGGCACGCAAACACAAGTTTTCTAGGTTTAAAGCTTAATAGGCAACTTTTCAAATAAGGCGCGAAATTTCATATTTATGGAGGATAGGTGGTTTATCGGATCGGCAGGAGGATGTTTTAAGGGTCATCACACTTCTTTTGTGGCCTGGGCAGTTTTTAGGAGGGGGCATCTGATGTATGTTGGCGCTTGACACGTATCCATCAGGGGGTCAAGGAAAACTGACTTATCGGGCGGGTAAAGGTAGGCTATCAGGATCGTCCTGTTAGTGTCAGCCTTTCCAGCCTTCTTCCAGTGATCAAATATGCTCTTACAAAGTGGTCTCAGAGTGTCAAGGTCAAATTTTGTCATTTCAGTGAGTCTCCAAGCAAAATTTGGTCACTAGGCATTAGGTCTAGGGTTTGCTTTCACTCCTTCTAAAGTTGTCCAAATGGCGGTCCATGTCATCATTCAGCTAAGTCTATCATCATTCATAGGGTTTTCATTATCATCTCAGTGTCTAATGAGTCTTTTTACACCTTGTCCATGCTTCAGTTGCGCCTAGGTAAGGTCATTTCCCTCTCCTAGGGTTTTGAAGGCAATTTCTCTTGGACGGTCAAATCATTAGCAAAACTTGTATCCTGATGTTCATACACCTTCCCCTATCCTTAAAGTACCTTATCAAACACTTCCCAACACTCAGATCCCCCAAATTCCTCATTTTTGCACAAACCCTAGTTTCTTGCTACAACTTGGCAATTTTCTAGGTTGGGCCTGTGTTTTGACCTTTTGGACCCCTTCCGCTCACTCAATCTCTAAGATTCCACTTTCCCCTACTTCCTAACATCCGTCCATACTTCCAAAAATTTCCCCAAGAATTTAGAAACCCCTTATCCCCTTCATTTCGCTTCATTTCGACCAAAACCCTTGTTCCACACATCGGGATAAGTTTCACTAAAATGATGTTTCTGAGCAATCAAAGATGAGTTTTTCAAAAATGAGAGAGGTTTTTGTCCACAACAGGCCAAGGAAGAAAACCTCCTTCACGTTTTACACAGGTGTCATAGTTTTAATACCGGCGAGAACGAAGGTGCTCCAAGGACGGTTGGCCAAAGCACAAAAACGAAGGAAAACGCCCGATCCAGTCCAAATTTTGGCCAAAGCCTCTTTGAATGAGCATGGTACTTGATTGGGGACTCCCAGCCCAAATTTCAAGAAATTTGGAGAAAATTTTGTCATTTGTGAATTTTTTGTGTCAAACACAGGTTTTGTCCATTAACGGGTCTCACCCCCCGCGCGACCCTTCATCTTGGCAACTCCATTTTGAAAAAACTCAGCATTTCCAGATTTTTCATGCAAATTTACACATGCTCATCCATGGACAAGAGATTTTGTGAAGTTTTGGGCCTCCAGAAAGTCAAAAAACAAGCAAAAAATGACTTTCTGCCACATTTTTGAGACATAGAAAGCAGTCTTGGGAGATTGCAATTTTGGAGGGGAAAATGACCACCAAATTCAGAAATTCCAGTTGGGTTAGAAAGTAGACTCACAGACCTTTCCAACAAGCCTACTCTTGCTCAATTTGGACACCTGGAAGTGCCCCAAAAGTGGTCCCAAAGGCGTGCGACCCGTCAGGTAAATTTTCCAAAATTTCAAGTGTACAGCTCAGAAAAACGCAGTTTGACCTTGTTTGACTTTATGGAGTGAATTGTTATCCTCCTTGATGTAATTAATGTGATTTTATGACACTTTTACACTTATTTACCTCTTCTAGAAGATTCATTCATGGAAAAGGTGAAAATTAAATGAATGAATTGGTTTCCTAGCTTATAGAGGCAAGTTGTTTTGACTGCCTAGTTTGTAGTGCTTAGTTTAGAAGTGGTTGAAATAGCTCCTAGGATAGTGAGCTCGACCCATGGAGGCAGGGAAGAGGTTAGATGATCTATATTATGTACTTTCTTTCTCATTTTCATGGTTGGACTGTTGAGGGAGAAGCTATCATTGTATTATTCACTGTATCTCTGCAATTTTTGGCAAAGGAAGACCAGGGTTTTGCAGTCCTCTTTGGGATTCTTGTGGAATCATGTGTTGATGGTGTGTTTCTCTTTGTACTTGTAAGTGTGTTATGTGAATCATTTCCTTTCTTTTCCTTCTGCACATTAAGCAAACGAAGTGTTAAAGTAATAATTCATGACTGTCATGCTCTGCTTTTAAGTTTGTTTAATTTCAATGTTTTCTACTGTCTAAGGAGAATTCAAAGTTATTTTTTGCTCTCCTTAGCTCCTCACCTGTCATTCCTGATCATTCACCTCAATCAAAGGCATCAATACTGTCTCCTACCTTGCCCCAAAGAACCCCCTGCAGAAACAGTGTCCAATCCCCGCACCCAAAATTGCCCTCTCCTCAATTTGCCACCAAAAACCCTAAAAACCCCAAATCAACCCTTTTGATCAGTTTACTAGCCTAAAATCAGTGTTACCCTATTGGTCATCCCATTCATTTGAAGATTTTACCGAGATAGACCAGAGAGAGCCCTCTCCTGCCCCGTAGGGCTAGCTACGAGGCTAAGTGGTTTGATGTGGCCTTGAGGTTTACCTTTCTCAGCCTGAGGTGAAATTTCAAGCGCTAACATATTGGCGACCATACTGGGGAGAACAAATTGTTTGCTGACTGATGTGTTTATTTCATAAGTCTTAGACAGAGTCTTAAGATACGCCAGGTAGCCTTTGAAAACGCTCTTGCTTTGCATCAGCGCAAGTAGATAAACGCTGCTTCAGTCGACCTCCGTGAGCTTGTGAATGTAACACTTCATCTGCAATTTACCCCAGTACATGTATCAAGTTCAGATCTGATTGTTGATGGTGGACAAAGATCAGACACTTGAAAGGCTGAAATCATTCACTTGGTGACTCTAAATCATTTTTGCGATCAGATCCAAAGACTCCACTGGAGGATGATCCCGACCAGCAGAAACATGAAAGGAGAATATGGTAAGATCAGGTACTCAAGTTGGAATTTCATCCAAGACATTTTGTTCTTTGTCATAAATTATTTCTTCTCTTTTCCCAAGAATGTCAAAACTTCTTTGCAAAGTATATTATGTTTGAGAAGAGATCCCATGCCTGCAGTTGATTCTTTCCCTTTGAAAATTGTGATTACCAAAGATTTGCATACCTTTGAGCTTGATCAATACCTTTCTTCCGAATTTTGTGATGGCCATCTTCAAGTTGATGAACCTCAAGTGACCAAAACTAATTCTATACCTGCTGTACATACCCCTATACCTTGTAAAATTCCAGATCGGTATAAACCTCTTGTTTTACCTTTTGTTCTTCATGCTTTCCCCAAAAACTATGATCTATACTTGCCGAGGTTCGATGGTGAAAGTAAGAATGTCAACGCTGAGCAACATGTGCAGAATTTTGAGAATTTTCTTGACCTTTTTGAAGTTGATGAAGAAGATGTTAGAATAAGGCTTTTTGCTCTTTCTTTGCAAGCAAAAGTGAAGAGTTGGTTCAAAGCCCTGCCTGATGCAAGCATCTCAGATTTCCAGCAGTTTGTTAAAGTTTTTCTTGACAGGTGGATGATCGGACAGAACCTTTTCTTGATTGTAGAAGAGTATAACCAGCTGAAAAGATTGCCAGGGGAGACAGTACAACAGTTTTCAGCCAGATTTAACCAAGTTTATTATTCAATGCCAGTTGATATAAGGCCTACCCCTAGATCTGCTCTCTTACACTACCCGGGTGCCTTTGATCCAGAGATGGAGTTTCAACTCAGAGAAAGGGATATTGCAACACTTCACGAGATGCAAAACAATGCAGTAAGTGTAGAGGCGCATCTGCTGATCCGACAGGCAAGGTTGAAAGAAGAAGAGATGAAAAACATAGATCCAGAAAAATCAACATCTCTAGAGGTAAAGCTTGACGTTTTGGTAAGTGCAGTGGAAGAGATGATGCAAAGGATCAACGCAAGAAATGCTTCTGATGTTCAAGCTCATGGCTCGCTGATTGAAGAAGAACAAGTTGCTGCTCCAAAACATTTTCTTTTTGATGCCAATTGTCATAGATCTGATAATGATTGTTTTGTAGATCATCTTGGAGAAGAAAGAACTGTTGATATGACCTGCATGCTTGATGATATGTTTTATACCGATGATTTGCCTCATTTTGATCAGTATGACGATGATTATGTTCTCCAAACAAAAGCTAATCTTGCAGACGAACCAGCAACTAGTTTGTGGGAGGAAGAAGTTCATTTTCAGCAGCTTGAATACAATGTTCAGCCATCACATATCAGCTATGACAGTGACGAGGAAAGTGCAGCAAATTTTGAAGTAAGTGAAGGATCTTTACCTTTTATTTTTTATTCATGTTAGTTCATCAGAGACAACTTCCATGCAATCAGAAATCAGTTGTCAACAAGTCTTGATCTAGACCATCTTGAGGGCAATGAAAATTTTGTTCAAGACTTCTCATATTTAGATTTGCAACCCCCAAAAGCCATTGGTTGTCAAGTTGTAGCTGAAGACTTGGAAGTGGACACACATGATTTAATAATTCAAGATGATTCCTTACCATTTTGTTTCGAATCATTTCAGTTTTTGAAGGGAAATTTGCATAGTCCATCTTCAGTGAAGAATGAGCAGCATGTAGGCAATCATGTAATCACAATGGAACCAATAGAAATGGATACATTACAGCAGTCTTTTCAAGTTTTTCATGATTCAATAGCTGATGTTTTGGATGAGGTTTGCAGTCAAAATCTATCTCCATTGACTACATGTGAGCTTGAAACATGTGCTGATATGAACTTGATCCGGCAGCCGGTTTCTTTGTCATTTTCAGCAGAGGTCTTGTCACAAGGCTCAGCTCAAAGTTTGCATTCATGGTATTAGGAAACGAGAAGTAATCCATTAGATGAGCTAAGTTCCAGTGTGCTTGAATTTCAAGATCCTTATGCAGTGTTTTTGGAGGTGGATGGAGAATTTATATCATTCAACGGATCTGTTTCTAAGTTGTCATGGGAGTTGCCTTTCAGTAGTTCTCTCTTGTTGGTCATAAGTGAGCACTTGCGGAGAATTCGAACAGCAGACGAGATACTTACTTGGTTGCATTGGTTGTTTCATTTCACTTGATCAGGTGATGAATGAAACTGTTAGAGTAGGTTTTGATGAATAAGCTCCACTTTGAGCATCATTTTCAGTTTGTCAGTTGTGTTGAAGTATCGAGTCAGTTTTTAGTTGAGTGAGAGTCAATTTCTGTTGTCAAGTCCTCTGTTTTCAGTCATGCATTTCAGCTTGAGTCAAGTTTGCAGTCAATAAATGTGTCAAGGTCTGTGTTGGTTGTTGGAATAATGACTCCATCGCCCAATGGTTGAAAGCACTGGTCTGCTCTCCCAGAGGTCTATGGTTCTTGGCACCTCCAAGGAGCTACCATCCCCATTGTTAGTGTCAGCCTTTCTAGCCTTCCTCCAGTGATCAAATATGCTCTTACAAAGTGGTCTCAGAGTGTCAAGGTCAAATTTTGTCATTTCAGTGAGTCTTCAAGCAAAATTTGGTCACTAGGCATTAGGTCTAGGGTTTGCTTTCACTCCTTCCAAAGTTGTCCAAATGGCGGTCCATGTCATCATTCAGCTGAGTCTATCATCATTCATAGGGTTTTCATTATCATCTCAGTGTCTAATGAGTCTTTTTACACCTTGTCCATGCTTCAGTTGCGCCTAGGTAAGGTCATTTCCCTCTCCTAGGGTTTTGAAGGAAATTTCTCTTGGACGGTCAAATCATTAGCAAAAATTGTATCCTGATGTTCATACACCTTCTCCTATCCTTAAAGTACCTTATCAAACACTTCCCAACACTCAGATCCCCCAAATTCCTCATTTTTGCACAAACCCTAGTTTCTTGCTACAACTTGGCAATTTTCTAGGTTGGGCCTGTGTTTTGACCTTTTGGACCCCTTCCACTCACTCAATCTCTGAGATTCCACTTTCCCCTGCTTCCTAACATCCCTCCCTAATTCCAAAAATTTTCCCAAGAATTTAGAAGCCCCTTATCCCCTTCATTTCGCTTCATTTCGACCAAAACCCTCGTTCCACACATCGGGATAAGTTTCACTAAAATGATGTTTCTGAGCAATCAAAGATGAGTTTTTCAAAACTGAGAGAGGTTTTTGTCCACAATAGGCCAAGGAAGAAAAACCTCCTTCACTTTTTACACAGGTGTCATATTTTTAATACCGGCGAGAACGAAGGTGCTCCAAGGACGGTTGGCCAAAGCACAAAAACGAAGGAAAACGCCCGATCCACTCCAAATTTTGGCCAAAGCCTCTTTGACTGAGCATGGTACTTGATTGGGGAATCCCAGCCCAAATTTCAAGAAATTTGGAGAAATGTTTGTCATTTGTGAATTTTTTGTGCCAAACACAGGTTTTGTCCATTAACAGGTCTCACCCCCCGCGCGACCCTTCATCTTGGCAACTCCATTTTGCAAAAACTCAGCATTTCCAAATTTTTCATGCAAATTTACACATGCTCATTCATGGAAAAGAGATTTTGTGAAGTTTTGGGCCTCCAGAAAGTCAAAAAACAAGCAAAAAATGACTTTCTGCCACATTTTTGAGACATAGAAAGCAGTCTTGGGAGATTGCAATTTTGGAGGGGCAAATGACCACGAAATTCAGAAATTCCAGTTGGGTTAGAAAGTAGACTCATAGAACTTTCCAACAAGCCTACTCTTGCTCAATTTGGACACATGGAAGTGCCCCAAAAGTGGTCCCAAAGGCACGCGACCCGTCAGGAAGAGGCGCGCGACCCGTCAGGCAAATTTTCCAAAATTTCAAGTGTACAGCTCAGGAAAACGCAGTTTGACCTTGTTTGACTTTATGGAGTGAATTGTTATCTTCCTTGATGTAATTAATGTGATTTTATGACACTTTTACACTTATGTACCTCTTTTAGAAGATTCATTCATGGAAAAGGTGAAAATTAAATGAATGAATTGGTTTCCTAGCTTATAGAGGCAAGTTGTTTTGACTGCCTAGTTTGTAGTGCTTAGTTTAGAAGTGGTTGAAACAGCTCCTAGGATAGTGAGCTCGACCCATGGAGGCAGGGAAAGAGGTTAGATGATCTATATTATGTACTTTCTTGCTCATTTTCATGGTTGGACTGTTGAGGGAGAAGCTATCATTGTATTATTCACTATATCTCTGCAATTTTTGGCAAAGGAAGACCAGGGTTTTGCAGTCCTCTTTGGGATTCTTGTGGACTCATGTGTTGATGGTGTGTTTCTCTTTGTACTTGTAAGTGTGTTATGTGAATCATTTCCTTTCTTTTCCTTCTGCACATTAAGCAAACGAAGTGTTAAAGTAAGAATTCATGACTGTCATGCTCTGCTTTTAAGTTTGTTTAATTTCAATGTTTTCTACTGTCTAAGGAGGATTCAAAGTTATTGTTTCCTCTCCTTAGCTCCTCACCTGTCATTCCTGATCATTCACCTCAATCAAAGGCATCAATACTGTCTCCTACCTCGCCCCAAAGAACCCCCTGCAGAAACTGTGTCGAATCCCCGCACCCAAAATTGCCCTCTCCTCAATTTGCCACCAAAAACCCTAAAAACCCCAAATCAACCCTTTTGATCAGTTTACTAGCCTAAAATCAGTGTTACCCTATTGGTCATCTCATTCATTTGAATATTTTACCGAGATAGACCGGAGAGAGCCCTCTCCTGCCCCGTAGGGCTAGCTACGAGGCTAAGTGGTTTGATGTGGCCTTGAGGTTTACCTTTCTCAGCCTGAGGTGAAATTTCAAGCGCTAACACGGCCGATATGGCTGTGGTCTGTTATATTTGGGAAATTGTGATCTGACAGTAGTCGGGCAGAGAAGATGTGAGGAGGAAATGAACGGGAGTTGAGGGGGGGCCAGGGGTCTTAATCACAACGGTTTGGGATTAATTTAGGAATTAATCATGTGTTAAGCGATCGGGCAGGGCTTATTCGCGGGATTAGGGAATCAGGTGAGGTTAATGATGAGATTAACTTAGGTTTATTGGGATTAGGTAAATGAAGTAAAGTTGTATCGGGATATGGGTAATTTATATAGTTTTTATTAAAACTAAGGGTCGGGGTTATTTATGTAGGGATTTAGTTTATGTACGGGAAAAGGGTTATAATGGGATTTATATAATAAAATTAGTAATTAATATGAAATGAGAGGGTGGAGTGGGTTTTTCCTAAGTAAAAAGGAAAAATGTATGTATTTGCGCACTTAGATTTATACTTAGGATAAAAGGCTTTTTGTGGGTTTTTGAGCGAAATGAGATTTACATGGGGGGTTTTCACTTTTCTTAAGTAAATTGAGTTTAAACCTTAGGAAAAGGGGTTTTCTTAGGGTGATGAAGGGAAATGGATTTTTAGAAGGGGAAATGATCTTATGAAGGGGATTCTAGCACTTGTGTCCATAAGTCATTAAGCCGAGGGTCCAGTCCCACCAAAAATCAGAGAAATGCTGTGAGCCTCTTTGACTTGTAGGATTAAAAGTACTAGAACATAATTGTGGATAAGAAATTAGTAAGTAAAGGGGAAAAGTGAATGAGGGGGAGCTAATCATATGAACTTGTAAACCTTTGCCTTTGCTTCCATAATTGACTATACATGTTGAAATATGTACCTAAGCATGATGCATGTGTTTTGATCCAATTAACTTTGTAGTTTAGCAGCCTTTCTTCTACTTACCCATTTCTTACCTCTAACATATTTTCTTCATTTCTTTGGGTGCATTTAGGCTAGCAAACCCTTATTCATCTATTTTTCTTCTAAAAAGTAATCTATCTAATTCTAACCTTATATCATCCTAGGGCTCAGTTTAAGCTTCTGAGCTCCTTTTATTTTCTCTACCTAACTATGATCTTCCAAGATTAAATTGTTTTTGGGGTTCATATATTTTCATTTTTTTGACCTTCTCTTATTCTTTTGTCCTTTGATTTTTCTTTTAGGACATACTCTCTTTACATTTTCTATTTTTTATAATAGGGAAAACATTTGTAGAAAGCAAAGGTATGTACAATATTACAAGGCTTAACCTTAGTCATTCAAAATTATGACTCCTATTGGTATAGGAACCTAACAACACCATCAGGTTTAATCATAGACCTATCTACGAATTGCAATAAGGTTGGTGTGTATTGAAGGCTAGGAAGCCTAAGTGTGTCTATAACTTGTTTTCTCATTATGTTTATGGCTGCTCCTAGATCAATCAATGTGTTTGGTATTTCAGTTCAATTGATGTGAATTTTTACAATGGGTCTTCCCGGATCTAAGTCTTTTTTAATTGTCGTCTTCCCCATCATAATGTTTACAATTATTCCAAATAACTGAATTCTTTTTATGTCTTTTCTTTTTCTCCCTGATCTTTGTGTACTTAGTTCCTTAATTGTTTTTGTAAAAATTGGTATTTCTTTTATGGCTTGTAATAAAGGAATCTTAATACAAACATTTCTCAATTCATCCATCATATTGTAATCAGGCAAGATAATTTGTTTTTCGACTCCTTCATCAATTTTCAATTGTTCGGGGAAAGGTGGTCTAATTGATACCGATGATTGTTCTATGATGGGAGTGTTTATCGAAACTTCTTCTATTTGTTTATTCTCCTTCTGAGGGAGAGAGGTCTCCCCTTCTTCTGATTGGTTTTTGTGTTTTTGAAGATTGGATCTTGTTTCTTGAATGACAACAGGGGATTTTCTTGGTAACACTTTCCAGACCTTAATTGGACATTATTTAGGTCTAGTGGAGTTATTACGTAAGTTTGAGGATTCTGCCCCTCCATGTTATACACAGGTTGTTGTGGTATTTTATTATTAGGATTCGGAAGTGGTTGGGCAGGTAACTGATTTGGTTTTTGTGGAAATGGTAGGGAGAGCTATGGGTTTTGATTCTGAACTGGAATTTGTGGTAATTGCTTAGCTTGGGGAATTTGATTGATGGTGGTAGAAATTGTGGTGGAAGGTAGGATGGCGAATATTGTTGATATTGAGCATAGGCTCCATAAGGATTTTTCCATCCTTGATTCCAAGGTTGTGACTGTTGCTGAGCCGAAGGCTTCCAAGTTGAATTCCAATTATTTTGTGAAGACAAAGCAAATTGTTGTGGTCTAAATCATTTTGATTGATTTGGTTGGGGATTTTGCCATGGTCTCTTGGCTATAGAGTAGAGAGGGTCTACTGATTCTGATATTCCTTCATTATTAAATACAACCTTGAGACCTGGTAAGGATGGAAATTTCTTCATATCATGATTATCTGCACATATGACACAAGTTTCTATGTATTTTGAATCTAAGGGACACTCTCTTAGAGCATGTTTCTTCCGACATTTGGGACAGAATATGGATAATGCATCATTTTCATAATTTTGCTTGTTTTTTATTTTAAGGGTGTCTATCTGCTCACTTAGGCTCCTTAAAATATCTATTTTGAAGGTATCAAGCAAATTTCCTAATTCTGCCCTGTTGCAGATTTATTAATTCTTGACAAGAGAGGGCCTCTAGGACTCCTTCCAACTCGTGCTTTAACCCTTGAGATATGTACACATAAATCACAAATATCTGCAAATGGTAGTTAGGAAATATCTCCCTTCCCAGTTAGGTTAAGGAGATCGATCCACTCATCTTTAATAGCTCTGAGTAAGAGGGATTTTAAGGTTTCTTCATCCAAATTAATTTCTTCTCTTTTAACATTGTAAACAAACCTTTCTACTAAATCTTCAACGTTTTCATCTTATTTTTGTATCATTTTGAAGACTTCATATTTAAGGTTACCAGGCATACAATAATATCTATATTTGCCTAAGAAAGCCTCTTTCATTTGTCCCCATGTTGTTATAGAATGCACTCCTAGACTCATGAACCATTTTAATGTTGAGTCTTTTAATGTAGGAGGGAAAAATTTTAACTTTTGAGCATCATGCAGAGGGTCATACGATCTGCATAATACTTCAAATTCGAAGAGAAATGTCTCTGGGTCTTCGTTTCTTTTTCCGTGAAAATTAGGAAGAATTGAGGGTGATATATTTTTCATTGTGAGGGTTGTATCTTCATCAAGAATAGGAAATCTAGAAGGATCTTGGTTTCCTATGCCTCTACTCCCTCCTCTATTCCTATCTCCACCTCTACCTCTACCCCTTCCTCCAATCCTATTTTCCTCACCATGGACACTGTGTACCTCTCCTTCCCCTTCTTCTGCCATGATAGATTCTTTGGAACTAATATAATGTTATTCTAATATTTTTGGTTCCTCTATCAATGGTTGTTCAAAATAACTTTCTGGTTCCTCTTCTTCACTAGGAGCTTCTAATTTTTCTCCCAAAATTTGCTCACCAGTGGAGGATAGAAAAATTACTCCTGTAGTTGGGGATGTAGGATTTTCTTCAATTACAGCTTTAGTAGAGGAAGTGGGTGAAGTTCTGGATTGGATTTCTGATCTTGAGATTTCAGGAAGCCTTTGTCGACCTCTAAATGGAATTCGGGTTTGAGTAGGTGGTGTGGATTCTCGAAATCGAGGTGAAGTGAGTGGATTTGTGGGAATTAAACTTCTTCCTCGCCCTACAAATCTACCTCTAGAGTCTCTATCCCTACGCATATCATGTTTTTATTATTTTTTTAACTTCTATTTGTACTTCCCTAGCAATGACGCCAAAATGTTTGGCCAATTTAATGTCTTTAAATTGCCCATCATAAATTTTCAATCAGGGTACATGTACTGATGAAGTACAGGTGCACTATATGTGTTAGAAGTTATTCCTTATGTCGTTATGTTCTTGTTAGGGTCTAAACTTAAGATTAGTATGGAGATGTGTTGGAAATAATACTGAGAGGGGGGGTGAATCAGTATTAGCAAACAACTAACTTTTTCATTTCCATAATCAGATTCATATACACTACTTCAATTAAGGGAACCTGCGTGTACACGCAACTGTGTTTAATGCAACTAGCGTATATCCAACAAACTTATGATTTAGTTGATTCATCATATGTTGATCTTTAATCAATGCATTAAAACTTCATTAACCATGTAAACAGTAACCAGGTGCAGTAAAAACAGAATAGATCATCACACATAAGAAACACACATGAACACCATGATATAAGGTGGAAACCCAATGCGGGACAAAAACCACCTACTGCTGTCTTGCTTTAATATAAGAAAAACCTGTTTACAATCTTGTACTGGCACAGACACATACCAGTACACAGGCACCCACCTGTAGAAGGCTACAACCTTCTCTCGTTCTCCAGTTGCTACTGGAAGGGAGCTACAACCCCCTAGCTCTTGTACTAGCCAATATGTTTACTAGTACGTAGGTGACGACCTACTAAAGGCTACAACCTTCACTCGTTTTCCAGCTGATACTCGAAGGGAGCTCCAACCCCCGGGCTCTTGTACTGGCCGATATGTTTACCAGTACGTAGGTGCCAGCCTACAGAAGGCTACTACCTTCTCTCTTCCTCCAAGGACCACGTTTCATAAATTTTCAGACTAGATACACCTGGATCACAACACCATAATATGAAGGCCACATTTCATCCAATTTTCATACTGGACCCATCAATAACATTGAAGCACAAAATCAATCACCACTGCAATACAACCATCAACTACACCTGCATCATCAATCTTTGAATCACCCAACACTGAATCATTGAAACCCTATCAACAAAACACAGTCACCAGAAAATAGAGCAAAACACAGAACTCTGCAACAACAACCAGATCCAACTGTAACTTCAAATATCATACTTCATACTGTAAAAACTACTTTGATGAGCCGAACCAGTGTGTATACACGCTTTTACCAAAGAAAACCCGCTTACAGATCTGCAAATATTTACTCATAACTTTGAAGCTATTCTAAACATCAGTCATACCCAGATCATAACATTTATACGATAAAACATGTGTCAATAATTCAGATCTAGTCTATCCATGATCAAACCACATAATAATAATACATTCCAAGCCTTATGATCCTGATCCATCATTCATCATCATCCACATAGGTGCATCCATGGTTCAGATCAAGCAAAGCATCACAAACCCATAACCAGCATACTAGATCTCCCACTTCATCAGATATTCAATCCTTGCACACTTGCACTTTGGCCTAATGATCTTCTTCTACTTACATAGGTTTAGTCCTCTCTCAATACCATGGTCCAAAACCATGTAGGACCGATACCTTGGACCTAATACCTAGGGTCAATACCTCAGACCAAATACCATGGACCAATACCAAAATACCATGGACCAAATACCACAGACCAAAGCTTAGTTTTCCAACACGTACGCGCCTTTCCTTCTGTGAAAGTGCATGTGTACATTATCCGCGCCTTTGTATATAGAGAACCTACGTGTATATGCGACTTGGTCAATGGTGAACCTGCGTATACCTTTCTTTCTTCATTATTTGTTGTTTACCTACTATACTGTGATATTTCATCTGAGAGAGTTTCCATCAAAGACAACACCTGTTTCATACCTGTATCATAATGCCAACAAGATGGTGTCATTGATTACATTAATGTCTCAATCCCTAAAGTTATCAGCTAATTTCTTAGGAGTTGTTCTTTATTGAATCAGTTTATGGATGATATGAGAGTGATTCTAAATTCTACTTATGTTATACTATTTTGGATTTTTGTCTTGAATCTTTATGCTGCAGCTCTAATTCACTAAGTGCAAGAGAAATCTATTCTATCAAATTGTAAAGAAGTACTGTCTGAATTCAATTGTTAAGGAGAAGACTCTCACACTTTTACTTATTCAATTTCATTCAAACAAGATATTCTGAACAACGTCTACACTATGAAGTAAACACAGTTGGACTACACTAGGTAAAAAAAAAATGAAATAACCATGATGTACCAAATAAAAAGAAATTCAAATAGTAGATTAAACTAGTTATAAAGCAAAGGGAAGTGCTCATGCATATAATGATTCATTAGTGAACTCATCATACTTCATTTCTTCACACAAAAACAGAGTATTCAAGGAATGAAAAGAAATCTAATTGCAATTGGTTAAAGACCTGTCACTGGTCGTAGGGGCCCTCCATGGATCAGTCCATAATCTCCAATAAATGCAGTGCATACACGCACAAAACCAATTCTATTGCTTGCAAACGAAATTTAACAAACTATTTCAAAAATTACATGATCCGGTGTGCACCAAATCACAGTGCGGCCATAGTTTTTATAACAAGTCTTTGGCATAATAGCATGAGCATTTTAAGCCTAAATATATTTATTCTAACTAAACTATATCACTAAACCTTCGATTTTCTATTCTGAAAGCAAATCGATAAGGTTTTGATGAAACTCAGATTCTGTTCCAGTGACAATCCTGTGGTTGACTTTGGGGTTTGACTGTGATATCCTGCGATCATCTTGATGAACTGGTTCAAGGGGATAGGAAGGGATCCACGAGGGGACCATTCCTTATCCATCTGTATCCTTCGTCACTAACCTAGAGCTTCTGAACCTTGCAAACAATGGAGGCAGCTGCAGAAATATGGATTAGCTGCGGAAACAGACCAATTCTGTAGCCAAATGCATTCTTTAACAAAACAATAGGGTATATAGTCAAACATGAAGAAGAAGACATATTATTTCTTACCTTTAACAAAACCTTGTGTATATGGCATTATTTAGGTGGTAAATATAGGAAAAGAGAGGAAACATAAGCAAAAAGGGATGTCATGGTAAGACAATCTTTGGTATATATATATATATATATATATATATATATATATATATATATATTATTTATTCTTTTTCCAAAGGAAAAATCGAACTTTTTATTAAGAAAATAAAAAGTTACATAAGTAGATGCATTTAAGCATTCCTGAAAATATTGTGAATCCACAATGACGCAGAAAGAGAAAGCACAACTATCTGAGAAAAATGAAAAAACCAACACTTGCTCAAAGAAAAAAAGCACATAGTGTCTAAAATCCATAAACCAGACCTCTCCATGAACAAAGAAAAAGGACTCGTCCAGTACAAAAAATAACATGTTTATAGAAAGCAGTCATAAATAACCATATTCATAAGCCATATGAACAAAAAGCAAAAAATTGTTTGATGATCATGAGCAACTAGGAAAGTAAAAGGTTGTGGTAGCATAAACAAAAGAGCATATTATCCATGGTATGGCGGTTGATTTGACACACGGATCTGCCCCACCACTGATTCAATTATATGCCAGTTATCCAGAACCTGTTGTAGACCCTTTTTAGAAAGGAGATCTGCTTCGGCGTTCCGCTCCCTGTAGATGTGACAAACAGTAATATCAACAAAACCATATTTTAAGCAAGAAATTTCTTTTAATATAGGAACCAAAATAAGATTTTGACATCACTACACATTGTTTGTCCAATTTATAACATTCAAAGAGTCACCAAATATCTAAACTGAATCTATCCCCAACTATCTCAACCAACACAAAAGAAGTTTCAAAGTTTGAAGTTTTGCATAATTGTTTGATCCTGTCCCAATGCCCACAGAAGCTTTTAGGAATCTGTATTCATTAACATGAATGATTAGGCTTGCCCCACATTTGTCCTGAGCATCTAAGGCTCCATCGAAGTAGGTCCATGGAATGTGGGGTCTTATATGCTCTTCTCTAATTATCTTGGGAGTCATAGTGGGGGAAATTGAAGGAAGAATTGCACATATGGAGGCACATTCAGCTTGCCCCACATCTGTGCTAAGCATCTAAGGCTCCATCGAAGTAGGTCCATGGAATGTGGGGTCTTATATGCTCTTCTCTAATGATCTTGGGAGTCATAGTGGGGGAGATTGAAGGAAGAATTGCATATATGGAGGCACATTCAGCCGAAATAGGGTACGGAATTGTGATAGAGTCCTGGAAGACTCCTTTATTCCTAGCCAACCAGATGCCCCAAGAGATGATCAGGGGAATGTTCCTTAAATTTTCATCATTGGTAGAGGACCACCAATTTTTCTAGGCTTCCACAAAATTTGTTCCATTCCATTTTAGTTTGATACCCAAAAGATTTAGCGAAGCCTCCCAGGTTTTAATGGTGAAAGGGGAACTTAAGAGCAAGTGTTATGTAGTTTCATTAGAGTTTTTGCACAAAGTACACCAGCTAGTCCCTTGTTTGTTCCTTTTCTGCAAGTTATCCCATGTAGGCACTTTGTTGTTTAGGGTGCACTAGAAGAACAATCTAGATTTTGTTGGACATTTTAATTTCCATAGTGGCTTATGCCACCATGAAACTTCCCCTCTTGCCCGCCTAACCATTTGAACCAAATTTTGGATAAAATGACCACTAGGGGCATGGACCCACCGAAGTTTGTCTTCCCTCTCCCTAATACTAACATTTGATCTCTGTAGATCTCTAATGATACCTTGCCATACTTCCCCCAATGAGGCTCAAGTTGAAGGTCCTCAACAAATTTCCAACCTTGATTCCATACCGATGTAAGATCCTCATTTACAATTTAGTTGAGGAAGTAAATACTCTATGCATTGAGATGCTCCAACAGATCCCTTGGAAGAAATAAAACCTCGCTGCATCCTACCCATGGATCCACACCCACTCTGTGCCTTTTAGCATCCCCAAGTTGCCAAGAAAGAGTTTCTGTAATATGGTAAAAAGAGTCTAAAGTAGCCTTCCAAATGACAGAGGAATTTTTGAATTTTTTATCAGGGTTTCGCAGCCATTCATCCATAGAAATAGGATCTATATATTTCCTTTTTATCACTGATGTCCAAATATTATCCATGGTTAATAAGCGCCACCCTGATTTTGTCGCCAAAGAGTTTGTGGAAGATGGAGGGTCATTTATTCCCCACCCTCCCAAATACTTTGGGTGAGAAATTTTCTCCCATGCAACCCATGGAAGAACATCATCCACCTTCGATCCAGCCCACAAAAATCACCCACATAATTTTCTGATCTACACTAGAATACCTTTCAGAACCTAGGTAAGAGAAATCCTGTAAACTAGGATTGCAATTAACACTGATTTGATAAGAACCGGTCTCCCAACTCTCAATAGCCACTTAAAGATCCAGTGTTTGATTCGCTTTTCGATTTTTTCTACTAGCCCTTTCCAATCAATTTTCCTGTAGGAATCTAGTTTGAGATAGAAGCCTAGGTATTTAAAACTCTCTGTCATTGGTTTTACTTCGAAGGGGAAAAATGATAGGATTTTATTGACCTCCACACCTAAAAGACCATTATGAACAATAATATATTTTTTATCCTTGATGCTCATCCCCGTAAATTTTAGAAATAAATCCAGTACTAATTTCAGCTGATGTAAATCACCCCTTGATCCATCGCAGAACAGAAGAATGTCATAAATAAAAAGGAGATGAGTAATAAAAATATTTATTGCTACTTCAATTCCTTTGAACTCTCCTGTTTTGTTGGTTGCAAGAATCTGTTGGCTTAGTGCTTCTGCTGCGATAAGGAAAATTAAGGGAGACAAAGGGCATCCCTGTCTTAGTCCTCTCTGACTATGAAAAATGGGGGAGACAACTCTATTGATGAGAACAACAAAGTTCACATTTGTTATACATCCTATAACCCATTTTATGAATCCAATGCCAAACCCTAAGTGAGTCAACAGTAGATGCAAATACATCTAGCTAATCCTATCATAGGCCTTTAACAGATCAATTTTAACGATCATTCCCTTTTTTTTGAGTTATTTTATGATGTCCTAAGATTCCTGTGCCACCCCAATGGCCTCATGGATCTACCTGCCATCAAGGAAGCCAAATTGTTCCTTAGAAATATTTCTAGAGAGGATTGGTTTGAGGCGATTTGCTATGATTTTGGTGATGACTTTATAAGTGCAGTTACAAAGTGAGATAGGTCTGAAGTCATCAAAACTTTGAGGATCATAAATTTTTGGAATTAAATAAAAAAAGGTAGAATTGAGGGGCTCGCGAACAAATCCTCTTAGATGAGATTCCTCCACCACCCCAGTCAGGTCATCGCCTAAAAGGTCAAAAAAGTGTTGAAAATTTTCCACCAACCATCCATCAGGCCCAAGACTCTTATCTTTCCGCATAGATTTGATTACCTCTCCCACTTCCCCTTTTGTGATGGGAGCCATGAGTAGATCATTTTCTTGAATCCTCCTTTGCATATCTAGGGAAAAACTAGGCCACCCAGATCACTTCATCTATTGAGGATTTTTTCGGGGCCTTGAACAAGGTTTTGAAATGTGAGATTCCTAGGGATGCTAGATCATCAAATGATTTTTCCACACCACCATCTGCCTGTTTGATTTTCCATATAGTATTTACATTCTTTCTGCCCTTAGCATATTTTTGGAAGAATTTTGAGTTTTCGTCCCCAGCCTCAAGCCAGATTTCCCTACTCTTGAGCCTCCAGTGTTCTTAAATCTTTTAGGATCCTTCTTCTTTCCACTTCCATTTGTTTTATCATTTCCTTTTTCTCCTCTGTCTCATAATCGTCCCCCTCTGGGCTTTCAAAAGCTTCCAATTCTACCTCTAAATTTTTTTAAACAACTTCATCCCTAATTAGAATTATTTCCCTTTCCCATAAAATCATTGTCTATTTCAATCTTTTTAAGTTTTCCATAAAGGACCGAGCAAGGGAGGATCCTTGGTTTTTGAAACGAGGCCTCCATGTATCTTTTACCAACATGTTAAAAGTCGGATATTTGAGCCAATAGGAGTTAAATTTAAAAGGGGAACTAGGCTTCCTATTGGCCCCTTTTAGCTCCAAGAAAATAGGGAAATGATCAGAGTCCCCACCAGTACTGATCCACTACCTGAAGAAAGTAATTTGGGTTGCAAGATCCTCCTTTAGCAGGAACCGGTCCAATCTCTTAGCCACCCTAGCTTCTCCAACTCACTTATTCCTCCAGGTGGGCTTGAATGTTATCAAATCAACGTCAATGAACCTTCCCATCCAGATTTTGTTTAAGAAAAAATCAGCCAATGGGTTAGCCTGGGCCAAAGGTCCCCAAGACTCTGACAAACCTAAAGAGAATTTGAGATCCCCACCCAGAACGACCTTTCAATTATTCAACGTTGATTTTGAGAACAAATTGTTCCAAAAAAGGGCCCTTTCCTTGTAGAAATTTCTCTATAGATCAGCTAGCTCTGATACCATGTAGAAATTCTAATTGTAGATTAACCTGATAATGCAATGTAACTAAAGCAAAATACTTTAATCTACTTCTACAATCAAACCTGCAGAAGCTTAATAGATTTGAGTAAGATCAAGCTGAACACATATAACCAGAAGAAGAATCAATGCACATGAAACACAGAAGAATACTCAGGGGAAAGCCTCAACTAAAAACCCCATTATCTGTATTATCATACAAGGTGGAAATATCTCATAATTACACAAAGCTTTAGCTCTCACAGCTAGCGAGCTCTCAGTACAATCCTCCTAGATGCTCACAAGCAAACAAGGCTTCTCACAAACCTTCTCCTCTGCCCTCCAAGCTCCTATTTCCTTGCATTGTTTCTCCTGGGTGATCCTCCTGTTACCAAGTGAAAGACGAATCACTCACACTGATCCTACACCCTGTTCGAACTGTGCAATCCTCAAGGAACCTTCTCTTGACTGCATGGATGAGTTTCCTTTATAGGAAAACACATGCAACTGATAGTAACCTGTCCTTGACATTTAACTCAACTGGGTCTTTCTCAGAATAGACATACATGAGTTTTTGATGAGAGAATCTTCAGTTATCTGGAGTACAATAGTTGGATGCATCCATCCAATAACTGACTGAACTCACAATTAGTTCCTCAAACAGTTTGGAACTAATTTAACTGGACTTAACTTAGTAAACTGAGATAACTAATTACAACTCAAATATAAGTCAATCTTATCTCTTTAATTAAGGGATAATCTCCTTAATTTAAGGGATAATTGTCGCATGACTTTAGAAAGACTTCTAACTTTAATTTCTCGAACTAATTAATCAATAATGAATTAATTAATTAATTCCAAGTAGCTGGTGAGACTAAATTCAAATTTTAATTCACAATTTTAATTCAAGGACAAATTAAAATTGGAATATTCTAGATTTTTTTTTTTTTTACATTTCTTGTTGCTATTTTCAACACTTCCTCTCAATAAGAAATGAATTCAACTCAATCCTGATCCTAAACCTTTGGAATGTTCTACATGCAACACTTCTCTCTAGTGTTGTTGCTCCAACAACTCCAAAAACAAAAAAACATCCAACCTGAATCGGTGTGATGCATCTATCATCAAAGTCTCTGACTACTATTGCCTCTGTCAACTGAAAACTTTGCACTTTTGTTGACTCTGCCTTTCTGCATTGTTGTCAATCCTTCTCTGTGCTCTTCAATATCTGATTGCTCTAGCCTCTGTCACTTTGATCTCTGACCGCATCAATCCCACTAATTCCTCCCACTACTATGTACTTTGGGCTCCCTTAGCAAGGTACAATCTATGAGATAAAACCTCTCAATGGACCCTGCCCAATTTCAGCCTTCTTAGGACTATCACTTCACATCGCCCCACCTCACACCTGGAGGTATGGCTGCATGTGATCCCTCTACCCACTTGGATTGAAATTCCCCCCTAATGGAGGTATATGCATGAGTGGATCTCTTCACTTTGTCTCCTCTCTGCTTCTCCAATTGTGGCTCCTCCACAATTGTCTGAGACTTCTTCTGGAGCTGCATGTTGAGATGTAATTTACTCTCCCTCTCAACCACCAAGTCTCTAACATTTTCCTTGCTCCTCAAGGCTTTGCATGCATCTTGAACCTCAAGAGCATACAGGTTATTGACTCGTGAACCGATTTGCTTCACCTGTATCGTGGTGATGTGTATAAGGAAAACCTTTCCCTTACTGAAGACAAAATTGTAGCCTTTGTCCTCGAACATCGCGACTGATACCAAGTTCTTCTTCAGTCCAGGAACATTCTTCACATTTGTCAAGGTGATAGGAGCTCCATGCTCCCTCTGAAAAGCAACCATGCCCACTCCTGAAACACTATACCTTTCATCGTCGCCCATATCTATGTGCATCTTGAGGTCTTTCTCCTCTAAGGTACTGAATAAACTTTTATCGCCAATCATGTGGAATGAGGCTCCACTGTCAAGATACAAACCACAACCCATCATCGATGACACCATGCATGTGATAAGAGTAAAGTCTATTTCAAACTGAGAGGCCAATGCCTCACCTTCTGATCCATTCGAGGATCCCTTCTTGGACTTCTTCGATGGGAAATTAGTCGCATAATGACCCATCTCGTGACAATTAAACCATCTCACTTTAGACTTGTCAACCTTCTTCCCTCCATGAGAAGAATTCGATTTGGAATGGGACGTCTTCCCCTTCCCTTCCCTTCCCTTGCCTTTCTCGCTAAGGCAATATTTTCTTCATCATCATCCTTGGATGAAGAACCATCTCGAGTGCTCCTCCTGATCTCCTCTTGCATGAGATCCTACCACAGTCATTCCCAATCTGACAGTTTCTTCCTTCCATTCACAGAGTCTTGGTAGTTATTCCAGCTCTTTGGAAGGCCAAGGAGAGCGAGGCTCACCATATCATCATTAGCAGTAGTTATTCCCACACTACTAAGCCCATCTCTACAAGTGGTGAGCTTGTTCAGATATGTGGAAATATTATCGCAGTTCTCCATCTTGATTCTTCGAAGCTTATCCTTGAGCACCAATTTCCTCAGGTCGCTACTGTTTTGGTAGAGGTCCTTCAATGTCTTCCACATTGAATATGGAGTATCCCTCCCATGGAGACTCGAGAAAATATGGTCTCGAACTCCCTCAAGGATGATCCATCTCGCCCTCACCACACACTTCTTCCACTCATCCAACTCTTGTGCATTAGTTGAACCTGGCTTTGGGATTTCTTGATCAATGAAATCCTTCAAGCCATTGTCTTCTAATACAGTCTCCATGTGATATTTCCATGCTATGTAATTCGAGCTACCATCCAAAGCATACTCAAGTCTCAAGCCATAGAATGCCATTGACCAACCTTGAAGTATGAGACGAATTCGATTTGCAATTGCAACCCCGAACTTCAAACTTTGAATTCTCTTCTCCGTACACTGTTCACTGCTCCGATAAAATCAGCTATGATACCATGTATAAATTTCTCTATAGATCAGCTAGCTCTGATACCATGTAGAAATTCTGACTGTAGATTAACCCGATAATGCAATATAACTAAAGCAAAATACTTTAATATACTTCTACAATCAAACTTGCAGAAGCTTAATAGATTTGAGCAAGATCAAGCTGAACACATATAACCAGAAGAAGAATCAATGCACATGAAACACAGAAGAATACTCAGAGGAAAGCCTCAGCTAAAAACCCCACTATCTGTATTATCATACAAGATGGAAATATCTCAGAATTACATAAAGCTTTAGCTCTCATAGCTAGCCAGCTCTCAGTACAATCCTCCTGGATGCTCACAGGAAAACAAGGCTTCTCACGAACCTTCTCCTCTGCCCTCCAAGCTCCTATTTCCTTGTGTTGTTTGTCTTGGGTGATTCTCTTGTTACCAAGTGGAAGACTGATCACTCACACTAATCCTACACCCTGTCAGAACTGTGCAATCCTCAAGGAACCTTCTCTTGACTGCATGGATGAGTTTCCTTTATAGTAAAACACATGCAACTGATAATAACCTGTCCTTGACATTTAGCTCAACTGGGTATTTCTCATAATAGACATGCATGAGTTTCTAATGAGAGAATCTTTAGTTATCTAGAGTACACTAGTTGGATGCATGCATGCATTAACTGACTAAACTCACAATTAGTTCCTTAAACAGTTTGGAACTAATTTAACTGGACTTAACTCAATAAACTGAGCTAACTAATTACAACTCAAATATAACTCAATCTTATCTCCTTAATTAAGGGATAATCTCCTTAATTTAAGGGATAATTGTTGCATGACTTCAGAAAGACTTCTAACTTGAATTTCTCCAACTAATTAATCCATAATGAATTAATTAATTAAGTCCAATGAACTTCACCTCATCATGCACTCCCCCCATATGATCGATCTCGGGGTTGTTCTAAATCCTAGTCCTCCCTATTTGTCCATCTTGTACCTCCATCGGCACTAGAATATCTGTTTGTTGATACCTTGCCTCCTCTAGCTGCCCGATCCCCTCCTCATCATCTGGTGCTTGACCCACTCGATTAGGCTCACCCCTTTGTATTCTTCGCCTTCTAAACCCCAAAGGATATTCTCTCGGTAAATGTCCATGTTTGTGACAATGGTGACATCTAAAAGTTAAATAGTCGATTAATTGGGAAAAGGAATATCCATGAACCTATATCTGCATGTTATCGGCTAAGCCCTCCCTCAGATCCAACCTGACCAGTATATGAGCTACCTTCGTTTCCTTTGTTGCAAGAAAAGACATGTTCACTTCGAGAAAAGTACCCAATTTGTTTCCAATGGCTCTAAATACATCCACTGACCAAAGCTGAGGTGCTAATGTTGGAAGACGAACCCACACATGGATTTCTTTGAGTCTCTCTCTTTAGGCATAAAAAATGGGGGTCCATTTTTTGAAAAAAATTAGAGCTTTCCCAAAACCCCAATTGCGCTCTAGTACTAAGTCCACTGCTTCTCCATTTTAAAATCTAACCATAAACTAGCCTCGTGCCAAATTATTTACTTCAACCTGTGAATTTGGTCCCTCGTTCCAAGTTGTTTCTGACCATTCAGAGATATATTTTGTTGAGTAATGCCTGCCCTTTTCTCTCCCAACCAGAATTAACTCTGAGGCTTCCATGGCCTCATCCATATGAATATATACCCAAAGAATCAAATTGGGTCTTTTCGCTTTTTTCCGAATCACTTTCCCCTTCTTCCTCTTCGAGTCAGAGGACTGACCATTCTCAGATTGTAGATGAATCGAATGCCCTTCACTTTCATGGTTCTCAAGCTTAGGATTTGGCCCTAGCAGCTCCTCTAGCACCCAGTTCCTTTGGAGAAAAACCCTGAGATCTATTGGCTTCCCTTCTGCTTCAAAAATGAGGTTTTGAATCCTCTCCCCCGACCCCAGGGGGGCAGATCCTAGAGACCTCACATAATCAAAACCTTGTGATAAGGAGGAAAAAACCCTTGCCCCTTCCTTTCTCGGGTCAGCCCGATGACTCTAATCTACGACTTCTTTTAAAGATGGAGATCCTTTCGAAAATTACTCCTCGGGAACCTCTTCCAGCTTTGCTAATGGAAGAGACTCAGAGAACTCGAGAGCTCGTAGGGTTATAGGGATTTTGCAAGTCTGAGTTCTATTCAATCTCTAGCCCGAAACTAGGTCTTCTACCCCCAGTTCCTTTGAAGAGAGAGGTTTTAAGGCCCTCATTTCTACCAATACCACTGCTCTTTAAGACGTCTTCTAAGCCACCCGTTAGGAATCCAGAAACAGGAACAATAGGAGGTGTTTTTGGAGTTACTAGTATTTCCACCAACGACCCTACCGCTTGACCCACTAAGACCGTTGCATTCACCCATCCGTCCAGCGACCTGGTGTCAAATAACCAACAAACTGCCTTTGAGGAGATTAGTTTTGTCTCTTCCAACAACCCTAAACTGCCCCCAGAGTTCCATTCCAGTCCTGAAACTCCTCTTTTGCCAGGTGGAGACCTAGCTGGCAATTTCACCTTTTCTCATTAAAGGAAATTTCAGCCTAAAATCGCCCATGAAATTTTCATGCTATAATATATAAACCAATCAAAATCATTTAAATATAAAAATAGGTACATGTAAATGTTTTGGAGGGTAAAGAAGAAAAACAACTTTTTTTTAATTGTATTTTTGGCTTATCTCCTTAGAGGTTTACTCAAATTTCAAGTGTAGACACTCGTTGGATTAAGAATTAAATTCCACATCCAACGAGTGCCCATTGTTCATACTTTTGAGAAGACCCACATACCTAAAAATTGAAGATACATTAAAAAATCATGTTGAACACATTTTTTTAATGTATCTTCAATTTTTGTCAATGTGGGTCTTCTCAAAAGTATGGATAATGGGTACTTATTGGATGTGGAATTTAATTCCACATCCAACGAGTGTTTACACTTGAAATTTGAGTAAACCTTTAAGGAGATAAGCCAAAAATACAATTAAAAAAATTAGTTTTCTTATTTTCCCTCCAAAATTCATAACTCTTATTTTATTATTTTAACTATTATTTTATTAGTTTTCCTTAGGAGGCCACTTTTACGCTGATATTTCCTCTAATGAAATTATGTTGAGTGGGCTCCAAGCCCCAAACTGACATAATATCTTCCGGTTCTCGCTCTAAATCAACATAGTCTTTTGGGCTAACCATTTTTATTGTCTATTAATGAGAAAAAACGAGGTTGTAACCGCTCCTGCTGTAAAGCCAAGGTAAGGGTGCATGCAACAAAGAGTAAGCAGTGAAAAATGAAATGTAACCTCCACTATTGAAACAAGAAACCCAATGTTTTTGTCGTTGTAGGTAGAAAACCCCGAAACACCTGCTCTTGTTCCCGAGAAAAGCTATGACTTTGCCCGGGTTAGTCCAAGTGTTGTCTGGTCTCTACACAGAAAGGTCATCTGTGCTACAGTTCCTGCCACCGCTCATCCTTCCCGATGCCATGGGACCGAAAACCTAAGCTCCCCATCGAGAGCTCCCAATAATAATAATAATAATAATAATAATAATAATAATAATAATAATAATAATAATTTATTAATAGATATATTAAATATATATAACTATACTATATAACTTATAGTATATATTGTAATATGTATTAATACTAACGATTACAAATTGTGGCATAATGTTTATATATATATATATATATACACATGGGAACAGATGACCAGAATTTATATATATATATACACGGGAACAGATGACCAGAATTCACAACAAAAATGGGAGAAGTGGAAGGGTCAATGGGCGGAAGACGTGGAATGGTGGATTGTTAAACACACAGGGGTAGTAAGAACAATATGAAAGATAAATCATGGAGTACATTTTTTATTAACAGGAGATATACATTTATAGTACATTATGTGACCATTGGGTTTCACATCCCAAGGTCTCTTGGACTACTTAGTCTATTCAGCTTCCACACTAACCCATTTAGGATTAGGTGTCCAACATTCCCCCCCTTAATCCGAAGGGTTATGTATGAGTCCAAGAAGAGAGCTGTAATACAAAATGTGCAAAAATGCATGGCAGCACAAGGCTGAATGTGCTCTCTGAAATGTTGGTATAAAGGGTGGTGGTTTAAGGATGACCACCAACACTGGAACGCTTAGTGCAGTTCCTGGAACTCTTCCAAAACTAGCAAGAAGCTGAAGTCTTCTGCTAGAGGAAGTGCTCCTATTGTTTTAAAAAGGGAAACCTTCAACCAATAAAGGGAGGTCTCACCCCGCATAAAAGGGAAAAATTCAACCTGAAAAGGGAAGTCTTAACCTGTGATGGTTTAAGGATAACCAACAACTCTGGAATGCTTAATGCAATTCCTGGAACTCTTCCAAAGCTGGCAAGAAGCTGGAGTCTTCTGCTAGAGGAAGTGTTCTCAATTTTTCTCTTGGAATTCTTCCAAAACTGGCAAGAAACTGAAGTCTTCTGCTAGAGGAAGTGTCCCAGATTGCCAACTGAAGGCATGTTCAGGGGCATCTTTGTTTCTGGCTACAACTCTGAAACTGGTGTGGCAGGTTGTGGCTCAGGCTCGCTTGATGTGGCTTTGAAGCTTGTAGATGACCATCATTTCCCCCCCTGTCAGATACAAGGTGAGATGATGGAGAAAACTCAACTGCAAGACTGTTCAATACTCTAGAACAAGTTCTGACATGTGTTTGGAATATCTTCTTGGTTGTTGATGCCCATTGCCAAGAAGCGATCCATCCAAGATGAATCTTTGTTCTTGCAAGACGTTTGTTTCTGAAGCATTTGTGCGAAGAATGACTGGTTTTATGACAGTGCTTACATGGATGAAGATCAAAACAGTGATCTTTCAAACGGCCAACTCGGTCACAGTGTTGGCATTTCACAATCTGTTGTTGTTGTTGTTGCGGTGGAAGAGGAGTAGAATCTGGAACAGCTGGAGGTGAACTATCATGAGGAGCAGGTGAACTGTCATGAATAAATCCAGCACTCTGAAACTGAATGGGCTTTGAGTAGTCTGGAATATGAAAGGACAAGTCCTTGTCATATCCAAGACCAGTTCTATGCTTGTTGTGGACAAGCTGTTCCCAAGGTCTGATGATGGGCTTGGGAAGTGCAGACTGAGTTTCTGCATCTACATGTACAACTGCTGCTTTATTTGAATGAACAGTAACATTATTGACTTGCTGTTTATGGGAGTCTGTTTCAATCCTCTGAACAGAAACAGGTTCAGAATGATGACTCCACTGCTGTAATTCTTCCTGCTGTAGCTTTGTTTCCAGCTGCAAAAACTCAATATTTTCCTGTGCATTTTGTAGACATGTCTGAATTTCTGAGAGAGATCCTATGCTGATTTGTAATGTGTCATCAATAGTAGATTGTATAAGAGTTTTCATGAACTCTAATACTTCACTGATTCTGGCCATTTTTCTTCAATGTTAGATTTACACCTTTTTTTTTTTTTTTTAATAAAATACAATTTATTCAATGCAACAGTAATGTGATATTACTCAATTCCACAATGCACAGAATTGATTGTTCAATAACAAAAATCTGCTCAAGCAATACTTTACAATACTGTCGACTAAATAAATCAAAAGTTACTAGCTTAATTGGATTCCACTACAGCCTACAGAGCCTAGGCTAATTTTCTTAATTCATTGTCTGGAGTACTGTAGCTTGGAATTATTTCTGTGACAAGTCCGCATATGCATTCTTGCTTCACCGAACTCTCAGGAAAGATTCTACCGAATTTTACCCTCAGCAATACACGAGCTGCTTCAGAAATGTGGTCGAGCTGCCACAGAGATTGACCACTTGCCTCGAATGTGCCTCGAGCAGCCTTACATTAGTTCGGCCCGAACTACCTTCAGAAAGTCACCCATGCTGCCTCGGGAGGTAGCCACATTGCCTCAGCTTGGCCACTGGACAAGGACTGAACAGCCCCAAGGAAAGAGCACCAGTCCTGCCTCAGTCCGCACTGTCTCAAAGGGTTCGTCCAACGCTGCCTCTCGAAGATAGACTAATTACCTCATCTTGGCCTCAGGAAAAGGACCGAACAGCCTCAGAGTAAGGCACCAAACTCAGCCGAAATGCCTTAGGGAGACCGAAGTGTCGCGGAGCTGCTCACTACAAAAGCCAGGATACCCCCTCCCCGCTTACATGCCGTTTGAATCAATCTCTGGACTGTGCCTTCTGGCTCATTATTTCTGCACCAAATATTAAAAAATGCGCCTTTTCCCAATCTGCTTATCAAGCTTATAAAATCAAATGCCCATGCTTATTATACTATCCAACCATGTGAATGTTTTAAATCAACATTTTATCCTCCAAACTCAACACAAATTGAATCGATTCAAGACTCTGGAAAACGCAGATCAGTTTAAAACACTGATCGATTTCAACCAGACTTTGATTAAGATCGAATACCAACACAATAAACTTACCTCTCCTTATTCAAACTCGCAA
This sequence comes from Pinus tabuliformis, assembly GCA_031772625.1. Taxonomy (NCBI): domain Eukaryota; kingdom Viridiplantae; phylum Streptophyta; class Pinopsida; order Pinales; family Pinaceae; genus Pinus; species Pinus tabuliformis. The sequence continues at coordinate 494,208,465 of CM062819.1, forward strand.
CACGCATTATCAACTCAGCATTCAACGCTATCATACATTGAATTCTCCAGCGCTTACATTGAATTGACCAGACTTTAAAAGAAAGAAGTATGGCAACATATTATTCAAGGCTGCTAAAACCGCTGTGTCGAATGTAGTATTGAGGCAGCGATGAAACTTGGGTCTGAAACTGGTCACACCTCACGAACCAACAGTCGGACTAGAGGCATTTGCTTCCACTCAAATCATATCCAGTGCTTCAATCTCTCAGAAAATCCTACAATGTTTCAATCCTCTCAAACCGAAGGCGGATTACGAGTGTGCATTCTCAGATCGCTGCATTCCGAGCCGTGGACTTCCATGTGGATTGATTACAGATGTCAATGATTGCAAATGACTCGACTAGGAGTGGGCTCAGTCATGTGGACTCCCACTATGGTCGCCAGCAGAAATATGACATTGACCAGTTTTCATGGAGGAGAAAAGATACGCTCATCAAAAAATATAGGGAAACGCTCATCTAAAAAACAATGCACAGAGCTTTGGATACCAATTGACAGTCTCTGTACAATCTTACAAAATTGAGGACAGAAAAATAGTAGAGAACGCAGGAGTTATCTCAGATTTGCGACTGGCCTTCACAATAAATATTTCTTTTATAAATGTTGACATTCAGATGATAGCAGATACACCTACTTCCGGTGGGCGATGAATACATAAATGTCTATGAAATTTAGCTGCGACTCATCCAAACCAGGTCTGAAATCACCAGCAATCGGATATACTCTATTTGCGTTCAAACGAAAAAGAATGCGGCATTCTCAACAGCACACTCCAACAGCACATCTCCACCTATCTCAGGTATTATCACCACAATAGCCAAGCATATCAGATTTATTAACAAAACATTAGCAGGCATATCATGCTGTCTCAAATATGCAGTGCGCAGTGTTAATATCTCTCAGGCGTATTAACAACAACAGTTTTTTTATTGAAAAAGAAACTATATGCGTAACAACGTTCAAATATATGAAATTTCCATCGTTCATGTCAGGCGTTCAAACAGTGTTCAATTATTACTATGACCATCGCCTTAATACCTAATCCAGCGCAGAGATACCATGTTAGGTACAGAGCGCAGGTATAAGGGCAGCGCAAACGTTCCCATGTCAGATGAATGTCAGACAGAGAGCGCAGGTCTAATTTCAAGGGTCAGGACTGTAAAAGACAGAGGGCGCAGGTAAAGAATGGCACAAATAGCGCTGAGTGAAGGAGCGTTTTGTATGCAGAGAGCAGCGTTTTGTATGCAGGTGGAGCAGCTACAGGAGCAGCGTTCAGGCCAGTGGAAGCATCAGAGCAGGAGAATAATGTCAGAATTTTCTATTTGGGGAATTGTGCGCAGAGAATGCAGCTAAAATACTGCTGATAAAACATTCATGAAATGCAGAACTGACTTGCACAGAAAAGCCATAAAACAAATGGCTGAAATTGGAGCAGGACCAGCAATCGCCCGCTCTGATACCATGTTAAACACACATGGGTAGTAAGAACAATATGAAAGATAAATCATGGAGTACATTTTTTATTAACAGGAGATATACATTTATAGTACATTATGTGACCGTTGGGTTTCACATCCCAAGGTCTCTTGGACTACTTAGTCTATTCAGCTTCCACACTAACCCATTTAGGATTAGGTGTCCAACATGGATGAGAATGATATAGTGGACAACGAAGCGGACAGGGTAGTAGTCATCGTAATTGGAACGCAACGGATGAACATAGAGGTAAACGACAACGGACGAGGCAGACGGAGAATACAAGAACGACAATGGAAGGGAGTGGGTCGAACAAAAATAGAGTCTGAGGAGTGGACTCACTTTGATACCACCTGAAGCAAATATGCTCAGTGATAGACAGAAGAAATAATTTTTATTAATTTTTTAAGAAGGGGCATGATCTTTGATCGTGCCCCAATTAATTAATTATATAACACTTGTTAAATGAGTGAGTGGGCCATTAGTTCGGTCTCTTAGAGGTGAGTGTGACAATTTTTCTAATATTCTTTTTTAAATGAAATTCGAAAAACACTCAAATTTACGAATGAAATTGAAAAACACTAAAATTTACGAGTTTTTAGTAAACTTCCAAATTCTTATCATTATTTTCGGTGAGTGATTAATTCCTAAGTTTCCAAGATGACGATTAGTCTACATCATTGATTCCCAATGAAGTGAGTATGACAATTACTCCAACAGAAAATTGCTTCAAATACAATTCAACTTGAAATCCACATATTATTAATTATTATGTTGGTGGTAAAGCTTATAGGGTGTGACCAGTATTTCAAATCCCTCTTAGGGGAGGGCAGTTCATTTTCCACGTGCGATTTTGTTTGTGAATATCTTATATGAAGTAGAGACCGAGGAGATTCACTTTATTAAATCACACAAACATTGAATTTAATTGTTTTCCTTGGCTTGGTCTTGGTGGCATAGCCCTTCCAGAGAGATTTGAACTTTCCCTTTCCCACCCTAAGCCCAAGTAGGTGATGGACTTGTTAGTAAAAGTTGTGCTGAATAGAAAACTGGTTAGAGTCCAAAGTTAGAAACATCTGCAGTTTCGAGGATTTTAAATCGTGTTCATTTGATTCTCCCTCTGCTGTATATTTTCATTTGCCAAAGAAACAATGATCTTGTGTTACAACTTATTAGAGATCCTTGAAGAATCGAGCTTGGCAAAATGGACAAAATATCTGGTGATAGACATTGAGAACCTCCTCAACATGTCCAAGAAAGGGGAGGAAGATTTGCAGCAACCAGCCAGTAGATAAGTGTGAAAACACAAAGCCATCTTTAAGACATTCGCCCATATTTCTGGGCCCCAATTGTTATATGTTTGTTCTCAACATGTCCATCCTTGAGGCTAAGAATATAAAGGTTGACTCCTTGGCTATCATTCAGCCTCTGTCTCCATGTCTCCATGGTGAAGTTCACCACATTGACCCAATCTCAACTTTAGGCCTGCGCAAACCTACCTTAAAGAAGGCTCTGTACAAACTTACACAAGTCTGCAAATACCTAAACTTCAAGAATTCTGCACATAGCAGACCTCTATACTAGCTACAACTCTAGTTTATTGCTAAATATCAAACCCTCTTGATGAATTTTTAAGACTTAGAATGTTTCCAAAAACTTTTGGACCGCTTTTGATGTTGGATTGAGCTATTCACCATCTCCCATCTATAAATTGATGCATATTAAATATCCACGTTCTCCATGATTCAGAAGACTACACTGACCTTCATGCATTGGACAGGTTTCAACACCAAATGCAGTTCTTCACCCTGCCTTGTTTTCAAGATTCTCAGCCTCTGCCAACACAGTCTTGCTTGCTCTATGTATACAATTTGTGCGGCATAGCTCTTCTTCAAATGATGTAGGGGTTTTTGCAATACCTTACACTGTCAAAATAGAATTTTAGTCAAATACCAATGAACCAAAGATTTTGTACAAGCTACAGGAAAAGTCTCTTAGCCGTCATGCATTACCAATGGACCATCATCAATTCAAGTTTTCTCTTGGCTGACCTGTGCATGGAAATGGAATTTCCCTCTTAAAATAAAAACTAAAATGCTTTGCCTGGCTGGTGGTGCATAATAGGATCCTTGGGATATTCTATGCAAAAGGGGCTTCCAGGGTCCAAGAAGATGTGGGCATTGTTTATCTTTCGGAGAGGACATCAATCACCTTTTCATCCATTTCTCTTTCGCCACTTTAGTTCTTCATCAACTTGGTTCTCCTACAGATTGGGATAGTTCTGACATTGCCTCTTGCCTTGATAGATGGTCAACAGATAATGTTCTCCACATATCATTGGTATTCTTCATCATGTGGGGTATTTGAAAGTCCAGGAATGCCCAAATATTTGACCATGTAAATCCGGACATCTGGCGGACCAGCAGCAAAATCATCACATACTACATGGAAGTTTCCTCATCCTCACCTTCTAATATGAAATGTCCCCCTCCCATATTGACATTTGGTCCATCTTCCCAATTAGTTTTTTTTATGGTGCCTCATCTTTTGGACTTTATGGATGCGGCATGTCCATTCACCTAGGGCCATCACGCTCCTATATATTTCATTGGAACTGTGGCTTTGGATCTAACATCTGTGTTGAGTTACTGGCCTTCTGGGATCCTACATTGTGCTACATGGCTTGGTTTTTTGGAGCTCACTATTTTTGGAGATTCCATGAGAGGTTCTTTCTTTTCCCCTTCTTCGGAGCCTCAAAATCTAGAATTAGAGCCTTGATTCCTGAATTCCAAAACCTAGCTATTTCCCACATCTATCGTTCACAAAATGGTGAAGTAGACCATTTATCAAAGGCAGATTTCTCTTCGGTGACTAAATGGATCTCCTTCTAGTCTTTTGACACCGGCATCCTACAGGAGGAAGGTCAAATTCATATTTAAGATCTTTACCTTTCCTGGATGAAACTCTGTGTTTCCTAGCCTCTGGATGGACTTGAACATTGGATGTTTCTCTCTACATCTGTTTTCAGGGTCCCCTGTATCATCAACTTTCCCCTTTTCTCTGGATCGCTGGAGGCTTTCAGATCCACTTATTAGTTATTAGTTTTGTAGGTATGATCATCCTTCACCTCTGTTGATTTTTTGTCTAGAAGAATCTTATCACTGTGCTGATGAATCTTTATAGGGCTTTCTAAGCAATGAAGTTCCATGTTTCTTTGTTACATCTAAGATTGAATTTTATATGATTAACTTACTCTGTTTTCAGTCGAAATACTGATACAAGTTTCCTGCTTGTAATCACTTTCTTTACTATTAATAGAAAGAGTTTTTTCAGATTGGAAAAAAAAACAACCTACAGGCCTTGCTTTCTTGCATGCACAAGTTTCTAAGAACCATTCTCTTTAAAAAGAAAATGGAGTCTTCATATCTATTCTATATGGTTGCAATCAACAGTCCTATGTTTCAATACCAACGCGATGCCACACGCTATGGACTTCTTTTTTTCCTATTCACCATATTCTTATGGTATCCTTGTGGTTTGATTAAATACCATCGTTCTTCCATTCATCTAACATCGATTCAAAAGGCCACAGTCTAATCAATCTAGCGATTGACTACACCCACACTGTTATAAAAAACCTAGTGATATGATCCCTTCTGCTAGTGACCAACCGAGCAATCCAATAGAACAATTTTATGTTATATAAGATACATTCAGGAATTCATAATGACTCAATGGTGGTGTCAGTGGTCTCACAACCCATACAAAGTCAAGAAATTACAAATTCATAGGAATTTCGATCCAACCTCCTTGATCTCACCTTACCAAAACTTGCTCATTCTCCTACCGATTCTATCACATTAACTCTTCCAAACTTCCTCTATTTTCCCCGGATCTATACACTTTTATGTCAACTTCTTAGTCTTCACCGAAGTTCATAGGAACTTTGATTTATACATTTCCTTGATCTCATTCCAACTTAACCAAATCAACTTGCCTCACCTCATACGCACAGTTACTCATTTTAAGCACATAGAAATGTATCATAACATATGCGCCCGTATTCACTATGGCTTGACTGTTAAAATCCAGTAGTCGATCTCGTTCATGGGATATTGAAACCATCATTCACGGAGCATAAACACATTAACCAAGAGAGGTACACACACGAGGTATAAACATCATATTTTCATTAAACCAAATTCTATACATAACCTCTGTAATCCCTATCTACCTTCTACCTCTCTCTTTTTTCAGAAGTTCTACCTTCTACCTCTCCATGGATCTAATCCCCTATCTACCTTCTACCTCTCTATGGATCTAATCTCACTCTATCTAGGCATTACACAATCCTTGGCCACTCCTCATTTATTATGCCTGCAGTTTTACAATATATATACAAGGGAATACAACCACCAAATTATTAGTTCAGATACCAAATTTCTTCATGAAATCTGAGACTTATGTTGGAAAACATTAATAATTCCAACCACCTGCATTAAATGCAAAGTCTAGCTCCTTCTGGAGAATTCGACGAAAGTTTTGAGAGTTAGATAGCTTCCTGAAGAAGCCACCCTCACCGACTCCAGAAACTTCTCTAGTGTGTATAAAAACCCTCTTTGGCAATCGAATGAGCATGTTTCTGAATGTTTGTGTTCAGTTCTGGTTTTGTGTCTGGGTTCTCTGATTTGGTATCAGAGTAAGGTGAGAGTGTGAGTCTAAGATTGTTGAAGCTGTTTGAGAGCGCTGTGTGCAGTAGTATGTGAGAAACTGTTGTGTGAGTGGTGCGGTTGTGAGATATTTGTTGCACGACGAATAGCTGCTGGGTGGAGACTGCAACCAGAGAGTCAACTGTGTGTGAGTTTGAGAGATCACATTATAATTGCATAAGGCGATGTCTTGGTGGGGAGCATTATTGCAGAAGGAGTTGCTTAAGGCGCGTTGGAGTGAGTCGTTTGCTGTAAGGGAAATCTAGTGGAAGATTCCTAAGAAGGAGCTACTTACGGAAGAGCTGGTCAAAGGAGCCTCTTGCTGAGACTATGGTTGTAGCTCCTGCCTACTGTTGAGAGTGTCATTGTTCAATGGATTAGTGTTGATCGGTTTTTTTAGTAGTGCTCTCAAATATTTTTATGTGAAGTTAAAAATCTATTTCGTATGGCATTTTCATTAAGTTTGAAGTTGATGGAAAAAGTTGCTCTCGCATCTTCTTTCTAAGATAGAAGTCTAATGGTAAAATCACGGTATCTTTTGAGTGTTCAAGTTGAAATCTGAAGAATAGTTATGGTCAAGTAATATATATATATATAGACACACACACACACACACACGAGCTTCAAGTTTGAAATAACTTAGTTTGTGGTGATTGTGCCTAAGTGGATTTATTTTTAATTGATATTCTAAATTTTCTTTATGAAGTAGTGTAATCATAAAAGTTTTGGAGTGGTGAATTTGGAGTTTGATTTTTTGTGTTAAAAAAGAAGAAGAGAGGGCAACCATATTATCCAATGATATTGGATAAAATTTTATGACTTATGCTTGAGGGTTTATATTTGTGAAAATTAGTAATTTTTTTGGTGATTGGTACTTGGTGAAAATAAGTAACATGGCTAATGTATTGGCAAAATCTTATTTATCTGACTCTAACAAGTTAGACGGTGAAAATTATGCAAATTGAAAGTTTAAGTTGCAGACTTTGATGGAAGGAAACAATACATGGATGGTTGTGTCTGGAACTAAAGTTAAGACAGTGTCCCCTCAAGCCAAAGATGTTGCAATTCAAGATTGGGAGCGACGAAAAAACAAAGCAAAGGTGCTTTTGCAGATGACCGTTAAGGACAACATTATTCCACACATTAGAGAGTGCAAAACATCCAAGGAGACATGTGACACTCTAAAAAATTTGTATGAGATGAAGACTACAAATCAAATATTGTATTTAAAGAGTAAGCTTCTTTCAATTAAGATGGAAGAAAATGAAAGTGTGAGTAATTTTATTTCTAGAATTAAGGATCTAAAGGATAAATTAGGTGACATTAGTGAAACAATATCTAGTACAGACTTGGTTACTGTGACATTAAATGGAATGCTTGATGAATATCAAATGTTTATCACTGGTCTTTCAGCTAGAGAGAAGGCTCCTACTTTTGATGAGTTGGCAGGTATACTTATGCAGGAAGAAGAGCGGAGAAGAAGCCTTAAACAAAAATCTCCCAATTCAGATTTGGCATTGATGGCCAAAGGGAAGAAGTCCTTCAAAGGCAAACAGTGGGAGAAAAATAAAGGCAAAAAGCCACAGTTAAAATCATTCCAAGGTACACCTTTACCAAGGACAAATTCCAAATCAAGTAGAGATGATGTGTGTTATTACTGTGGAAAACCTAGTCATTTTGCTAAGAATTGCATGAAAAGAAGGTCTGGTAAATTTAAACAAAGAAGGCATTCAGGAAATTATGTTGATAGAGATGAAGCAATTAGTCATGATTTTAACAATCTTAAATTGTTTGTGTCCAATGTTGCTTTATCAGCAGGAACTAATGATGATAATGCTTGGTTTATAGATTCTGGTGCATCAATCCATATGTCATGCAAAAGAGATTGGTTTGATACTTATCATAAGATTAATAATGGTGGACACATCTATTTAGGAGATAATAGATCACATGAAATTAAAGGATATGGTGATATAAGTGTTATGATGCCTAATGGACAAGAAAAACAAATTCAAAATGTGGTGTATGTTCTAGGATTAAAGAAGAACTTAATTTCAGTCTCTACTATTACATATCAACATTTGAAAGTTGAATTTGTGAAATCACATTGTTTGGTAAAGGATGTGCAGGACAACTACAAGATTGTTGCAAAAGGAATGAGAGTTGGAGGCTTATACAAATTGGATGTAATGAATAATGGACATCAAGCTTTGGCATCAACAAACATGTCAAATATAGAGCCTTGGCATCAAAGGCATGGACACTTAAATCATATGACCTAATGTTATTACAAAAGAAATTGATGGTAGAAGGTCTTCCAAATATTAAGGGTGAACACTTTGAATGTGAAGGTTGTGCACTAGGAAAACAACATAGGGAAGAATTTCCTGTGCATGAAAATAGAAGAAAATGTGAAATACTTGAACTAGTGCATACTGATGTATGTGGTCCAATGCAAACTAAGTTACTTGGTGGAGCATATTACTTTATTATATTTATTGATGATAGCACTAGATACACCTAGGTATACTTTATAAGAAACAAAAGTGATGTGTTTGAATACTTTAAAGAATTCAAGAATATGGTTGAAAAGCAAACATGAAAGAGCATTAAAATTCTTCGATCAGATAAAGGTGGTGATTACACTTCAGGAGCTTTTATATTGCAAACAAAATGGAATTATGCAACAATTTACTGTACCACATACACCTCAGCAAAATGGAGTAGCTTAGAGAAAGAATAGAACATTAGTTGAATGTGCTTATAGTATGTTAAAAAGTAAAGGACTTTCTAATATTTTTTGGGCTGAAGCCATTAATACAATTGTATATCTTAAAAATAGAAGCCCTACTAAGTATCTTGAGCACAAAACACCATTTGAAGCATTTTATGGTTTTAAACCTAAAATTAGTCATTTAAGGATATTTGGATGCAAGGCCTTTGCTCATATTCCTAAAGAGGATAGGAGAAAGTTAGATGCCAAAGCCATCAAATGTATTTTTATTGGATATTGTACTAATCAAAAAGCATATAAAATGTATGATCCAAGTTCTCACAAGTTCTTTGCAAGTAGAGATGTTATATTTCATGAGCATGCAGATAAACAAATAAAAGAAGATGAATGTAATGTATGGAAACCTCCTTATGACAGCTTTAAGGAAGAAGAAGAAGTTGTGGAATCAACTCAAGAACACATGGACATTCCAAAAGACATGTCAAGGAGTCAAAGTCCACAAAGAAGTGATGAAGGCACTCCACAGAGAAGAAGAAGAGGAGAAGGTACTCCACAATGTAATGAACCTCTAAGAAGGTCAACACGACAGATTCAAGCCCCTATCAGGTATAAATATTATGCTTTAATATCTCAAGTAATGACTGTTTTTGAGCCCTTAAATTATGAACAAGCTAAAAATCATAAATAATGGATGGAAGCTATGAAAGAAGAATATGACTCTATAATGAAAAATGAAACTTGGGAATTAACAGAATTACCTAAAAATAAAATCCCTATAGGATCAAAGTGGTTGTACAAGACAAAATTTAATGCAGATGATAGCATAGACAAGTATAAGGCAAGATTAGTTGCAAAAGGTTATTCACAAAAAGAAGGTATAGATTATGAAGATACCTTTGATCTAGTTGAAAAAATGAATACAATCAGAATAATGATAGCATTGGCAACTAAATATGATTGGAAGCTACATCAATTAGATGTAAAGTCAGCTTTTCTAAATGGTGACTTAAAAGAAGAGATTTATCTTGTTCAACCAGAAGGATTTGTAAAGAATGGTCAAGAACATCTTGTATGCAAGTTAAAAAAGGCCTTATATGGACTAAAACAAGCACCCAGATCTTGGTATGAGAAAATCGACAAATTCTTCTTTCAGCAAGGATTTAACAAAAGTAAAAATGATCCTAATTTGTATGTCAAGACATATATAAATGGGGATATAGTATTACTCTCTCTATATGTTGATGATCTAATAATAACAGGGAGTGCTGATAAATTGATTAAAGATATAAAAATGAAGTTATCACAGGAATTTGAGATGAAGGATCTTGGTCAGATGCACTATTGTCTAGCTCTTGAAGTATGGAGAGATGATGGAAGGACCTTAATAACACAAAGCAAATATACAAATGAAGTACTAAGGAGATTTCATATGAATGGATTGTCATGCGGAAAGAGTCGACTTTTCTCAGATCAAAATAACAAATCAAAAAGAACTCAAAGACATTCATGGATTCCCCAGTGGAGTCACCATTTTGTCGTGCGGAAAGAGTCGACTTTGCGGACAAAGCCGACCTCCCTATAAGCCTAAGACTTTCCAGTGACAAACAAGACAAATAAGAGCAATCCTTCTCTAAATATGCATTACAATATGAGAAATCAAGTGTTTAGACCTTACCTGTAACCCAACGCTGTTGTAGTAGTCCAGCTTCGTTGATCCGGATGAGCTCGTCCTTCTCTTCGAAACCTGCATTCACCAACAATCAAACAATTAAATAGCACCTGAATATCACATAAAATAGAACATATTTAACATATAGACCAAGGAGTATATGAAACAACTCATAACTAACAAATTGTTGAGAAGAATGGACTAATTTGTATTAAAAGGTAACAAAAGGAACCATTGCAACCTGAGCCTTGGTGTTGTGCAAGTTCCTCCCAGGGTCCACAAGGGTCCTCCTTTACTCTGATCAGCTCACCCACCTCCCAATGGAAACAAGCAAAGATGGTAATCTCTCCTCACAAGCTTTCACAAGGAAGTCCTAATTCCAGCAGCATCTACCCTTAGGAATGTTCAGCTTTCAACCTCTCTCCCTCTGGCCCAATGCTTGTATTTATAGTGTTATAGAGGAAGTTAATTAGCTCCACCATTGATGGGATAAGCCCCTCTTTCAATGGGATAGCTCCCGTCTTCATGGGATAAGTTCCTCTTTCTTTGGGTACATGAACCATCTGGAGGCGCTTCATACACGTCAAACAAGCTTCTAGAATGCTCTAGAAATGACCACAAGTAACTTTTTAAAGATGAAACTCGCGCCTTTTGACCTTTACAGGGGTACGCACCTACCCCTTTACTTACAGAGCGTACAAGTACGCAGGTATTGTGAACTTGGGTTGCGTACACGCAGGTAAGGCTAAGAGAAACTGCGTACCAGAGATAATTGACTTTAAATGACTTTTCTCTCTTTCTTGGAGTTTGACATGAAGAGCAGAGGTATGAGACTTGCCAAGGAGGATAGTATGACAGTGGATGGAGCCATACTAACTGTAGATAGTCATGGTGACATTTTTTAGTGTAACATGGATGTAACACAGTGAGTACTCCATTGGAACAAAATATCAAATTAAGAAGTGATGATGATGGAACAAAAGAGGTGAATGGAACATTGTATCGACAATTAGTGGGAAGTTTGAATTATCTCACTACCACTAGACCAGACATTGCTTATGCAGTAAGCATACTTAGTCAATTCATGGCTAAGCCTCATGAAAGCCATTGGATAGCTGCAAAAAGGGTCCTTCGATATTTAAAGGGAACTATCAATTTTGGTATTGAATATACTAATGCTTGTAATGTTGAATTGACAGGTCATTTTGATTCTGACTGGGCCGGAAATCCAGATGACAGGAAATCCACCACTGGATATGTCTTCAATATAGGATCAGGAGTTGTATCATGGAGCAGTAAGAAACAGGCAACAATTTCCTTGTCATCAACTGAAGCAGAGTATAAAGCATTATGTAGTGCCACCTGTGAAGCTATATGGCTCAGAAGAATACTTGAAGATGTTGGTGAAGATCAACAAGAACCTACAGTGATCAGATGTGATAATCAAAGCACCATCAAATTGGGGAACAATCCTATATGTCATGCAAGGTCAAAGCATATAGACACACAATATCATTTTGTAAGAGAAAAGGTTCAATCACAAGAAATTGCCCTAATATACTATAATACAAATGAGAATGTAGCTAACATATTCACTAAGCCTCTTGGGAAGGCAAAATTTGAGTTTTACAGAAGTAAGTTATGTGTTGTAGAAAATCAAGATTATATTATAAGCCTAGTTGAGACTTAAACCAGCAAGCATGACAATTAAGAGTATGTTTACAATGTCTTATGTATTGTGCTATAGTATATTTTTCATATCATTGGAATTAAGGGGAAGTGTTGTAAAACATTAATAATTTCAACCACCTGCATTAAATGCGGAGTCTAGCTCCTTCTGGAGAATTCGACGGAAGTTTCGAGAGTTAGATAGCTTCCTGAAGAAGCCACCGTCACCGACTCCAGAAACTTCTCCACTGTGTATAAAAACCCTCTTTGGCAATCGAATGAGCAATTTTATGAATGTTTGTGTTCAGTTCTGGTTTTGTGTCTGCGTTCTTTGATTACTTATTCCTGGTATCTATCCTAAATCCAAATCTGCTAACTTCCCAGATTCATTACATTACACGTCATTTAAGTAAAACAAACACTCCTTGTGTGGACTAAATCTTCTAGAAAATTATGTACATTTTAGGAAAATGTAATTAGTTCAACAAAGAGAACCTCAGACCTTTCGGAGACCTCAAGAATAATATTGTCTCAGGAGATATGCTCCTACAGCAGACTCTTGGGATATTAAAAAAAATTATGGGCTTTTGTTCATGAGTCTGCTTCATTCGACTTGTATCCCATAATTTATGTTGTGGTTGTTCTCTTGCCTTACATACACAAGTACATTCAGTCATTTGGATTTTTCTACTGTCTTATTCATCCAAATGTATCTCCACTTGGAAATCTTCATTATAGACTTCCATAACTCATCTAATTCATTGCCCAAACTTGTTTTTTACTGCTAAATGTTATTGTTGCTGTTCATTTGCTGTTGTACTTTTGTTTCCATACCCTTTGTTGTCCTCCGTAATTTTTTAACTATGCACACTAATCCTCTATGTTGTTGACATTTACTTAACAATATCTTGATGTATGAGACCTATAAGAGATCTGCTCCATGTTTCTTCATGAATCCTTAAGGTATTTGTTTGCCTCCGCCATTGTTGCTGGTTATTTTTATCATCAAAACTCTTACTCCGGTTTACATCTATACATAACATAAATATATTACACCGAACATTATGTTGACTAGGGTCTCGAAGTCCATCCTTAGTCATAAGTCTTATTGCTAACACGACTTGCTTGTCTTCCTGTCTCTCAACCACAAATATGTAGGCTACTTCCTTCTAATGTATCTTATATGCATTAATTTTTCCTTTAACGTCTTGTTCTTCTGCGGCCTGTTGATTACACCCTTTGTTGTACATGTAATAGAATTTCATCTTCATGAGACAATTCCGCCTCTTTCTTCTTTATGCGGAATTGTCAGTGATGCTCCAAATTAGACTTGCTCCTCGTCATATTTCAGAAGATAGTGATGATCTACCTCATCTACAAGTTTTTCGTTCTCCTTTATTGTTCTTGGTCTCTAATTTTCATATCTACCTCTTGGTAATTTTATGATTCTCTTGGTCTCGGTAATGATGCCTTCTTTACCAGTTTATATTGGGAAATGAAGAAACATTAGTGATGATGCAAATGCTAGGTGTGCAGCTAGTAACATGATATAAAAGTGGAAAATTTTCCCATTATTTGTCTCCATTGGTGGGGTATTTTGGCAGCAATGTTAAAAGAGGTTGTCACCTATTTACTTGTTATGCTTATTTAGCATTGCTTTTAGGTAAGGAAAGAAAACTTCCTCTGGTTTTCCAAAAATTATGGCCACCATTAGACATGTTGGTTCCGACATGAAAATCATTGTGCAAAACAAAAGGGACTTCGTATTTATCCAATATGAAATATAAGAAGTAGCAATGACAACCCTAGAGTGCAGCATGAAGCCAAATTGGTCACATTGGTAGCCAAACGATTCACATTTTCTTACAATGGCAAGGGCAAAGGATATTGTGAGTGGAAATATAGTCAATACTATAATTATCTTGTGTTTGTTTCTCTTGTCAAGTATCGTTGTGTTTGTTTCTTTTGTTAAATGAGTGGCCATTAGTTCCAGGGTTCTCTCTGATGGCTGTTATTCTATATAATTTTATTTTAAATGAAGTGATTGTGACAATTATTCTCCTTTACAAATACAACTTATGAATTTAATTTAAAACCAAGACTCTGATATCATGTTTAGGCTTTCCATTACTCCAAAATATATAGGATTTGGTTAACTTCCAAATCCTTATTATTATTTTTGATACCATGTTCGCGTTTTCCATTACATCCAAAATCTATAAGATTTAGTAAACTTCTAAATCTTTATCATTATTTTTGAGTGGGCGGTTAGTTCCAAATTTCCAGAGTGGCAATTAGTCCATGTAAATGATTCTGGACAAAGTAAATATGACAATTACTCCACTAAAATTTTCTTCAGATACAATATTTCAACTTGGCATCCAAATTATTGTGTTGGTGGTAAGGCTTATAGGGTGCGACCATTTGAAGTGTTTTCATGTCTCAAATCCCTTTCGAGTGAGGTCAATTCATTTTCCAAGTGCAATTTTGTTTGTAAATATCTTCTATGAAGTAGAGACAAAGAAGATTGACTTTATTAAATCGCATGAGCATCAAATTTAATTGTTTTCCTTGGCTTGGCCTTGGTGGCATCACCCTTCAAAAGATATTTGAACCTTCCCTTTCCCACTCTGAGCCGAAGTAGGTGATGGACTTGTTAGCAAAAGTTGTGACGAACAACAAACTGGTTGGTGCCAAAAAGTTAGAAACATTTATAGTTTCTAGGATTTTAAATCATATTGATTTGATTTTTCCTCTACTGTATATTTTTCTTTACCAAAGAAACAATGTTTTTGTGTTACAACTTATTCAACATCCTTGAAGAACCAAGCTCGGAAAATTTGACAGAAAATCTGGTGAGAGACATGGAGCACATTCTCAACATGTCCAAGAAAGGGGAGGATGATTTGTAGCGATATGAAATGGGGACCTAAAGGCTTCTTGTCAACCTACAAGAACCTCTCCCACTCCAAAGCTTAAAAAATTTCCAAGATCTATGCTTATGATTGATAATTTGTGGAATTAAAAGCACTGGAAATAGATGTATGCTTTGTTTGCCTTTAACTGTTCAAGTGCTTGAGTTCATTTGCTTAAACTGATATTTAAACATATGACAGTAAATACAATGTAGCAAATAAACAAACACATAAGACAATAATATAACATGGAGTTCACCCTGATATCTTGGGCTACGTCTCCTTGAGCTCTAATCAACACAACTAAACTCTTTGGGATTATGGTTTGAATTCTTTTACAAGTATTTGACTCAACTCCATAGGTTTACAACTGAAAAAATGGGCTTAGAATGCCATCTTACCCCTGGCTATCCTTTAGCTACAGACAGATCTAGGCTTCTCTGGATTAATTCTTTCAGTCAGTGCTCTGAGCTTCTTGAGCTTCTGGCTTCTCTGACTCCCTCAGAATTCTGCACTGTCCCTGGAATTCTTTCTTCTACCTTCTGCACAACAGACACCAACAAAAACTTGATCCTTCAATCCCTTTGTTGTCTGATACTTCACTGAAGCATTTAGGCATTGCCTCCAACCTCAAGTGACTTCGCTCTGTTAAGCACTCTGGCTCTGCCTCCTAACCTCTGGTGGCTATCCTCTCGAGCCTCTGCTAAGAATCGCTCTCACGCTACCTCTGAGAATTTGAGAATCCTCTGAGAACATGAGGACCCTTTTACTTCTGTGTCATTTGTATTTTTATAACCTGTTTGGTTATAGTTCCCTTTTTGCATGGAAACAGACTGTTCTCACAATAGAAACAGTTTACAAATGAAAGGAACGGTGGGAGCGGGTAACCCGACCGTCCGGCCTTTCTCCGGAACTAAATCCCAAAATAGAACATATTTTAACAATACACAGCAATGTGTGGAAATACATAGAAAAACGTGGAAATACATTGAAAACTTGATTGAACAAACTAAGCTAGATCTCAAAGATTATCAACCCGAATCTATAATCCTTTCGGGTTTGTTTCCTTATCACATGTCGCATTGTGTAAGGGTAAACCCCAAACAGAACATGAATCAGCGAATACACGGGAAATACAAAGAAATTTTTTGTTTGAATGCCAAGTCGGATCTCTAACAGAATTAAATTGCATCCATAAACCTTTCGGGTTCGCACATCCATCGCAAATCATAATCGCTTGGTCTAACAACCCAATGCTCTGCTGTGCTCCAATATCTGATCTCTGATCACTCAGACCGGCACCTCATTAGCCATCGACATTTCAGAATATCAGAGTGCCGTTGCTCCCATGGTCCGCAACCCTTAAGCTCCCTCGATCAGCAATCACCGATCGCATCTCGGCCGTCCATTCCTTTTCTGATCCGATGGCTAGAAAGATTTCATCACAATCGGCCTATCGGCATTTCGGCATATCAGCGGTCGGCATATCGCTGGTTCCATGACCCATGGTCCTTATCCTTTCCCGATCAGCAATCGCTGATCAGCGCTATTGCTTGATCGGCGCCATCACAAATGGCAAGTCACAATGCCATAGGTCTTGGTCCTTTTCCCATTGATTTGAGCGATGCGATGTAATTTCTTTAAGGAAATTACGTTAAAACATATTTTCCCTTAAAGACCAATTTAACAAGAAAATGCCTCCTTTTAAAGGGACATTGGGCCAACTTCTTTCTGCCATAACTCCTTCATCTAGAGTCCATTCTGGTCCATTCAAATTGTGTTGGATTCAGGATGAAGAAGTCTACATAATGAGACTATTTCCAAGAGCATCCTTTGACTTGTATTTTTGATCATTCAAAGTAATCAAGGATCATTTTCTAATCACGCCTCCCCATTGGAAATCTTTTGGACCCCAAAAGACTGATATATTGATCTGAACAGTAGATGAGAGTAACAACACCCTCTTCTTTCAGCCTCCATACAGTTGCCTTGCATAGTGCCTCTGAACCAAAGCCTTTGAACACTTCCTTCCTGGATGTGTTGGTTCTCTGGTTAAGAACTGTCTTCCTCCTTGACTTCATGTAGAACTCCTACTAAGAAGGTCACATAAGGTAGTTTGAAATTCTCTGCCTTGATCATTGATCCAAGGTGGGTCAAACCAATGTGAAGTTACATCTGCTTCACAAAATTTTCATTTGTACTTGTTTGACATACTGTCAACAACAACAGGATTATAGACAACAATTGGATGGCCTAAACTCCTGCTTCAACAAAAGAAATAGATTTCACATCTTGTGAACACCTCCATGTATTTACATCTGCATACAAATGATTGACTAGCTAACAAGCCAAAAAAACATGCCTTTAAAACAATTGACCCTTCAAGTCAAGCATGTAGAAAAAGAACTTTAGGATTCTTTTTCAAAGATGAAACGCTTCATCATTATCTCCATCTTGGAGACCAAATCAACTTTTCCCAAGTCAATATTACATTACATGCATGTTTACAACAAAGTAATCAACCCTTCAAGTTAATCACATGTACATGTTCAAATACAAGGAAATCAACAACATCCATGTGTTCATGCACATCATTCTCATGCATGCATTTCATCCCTCAACTTTTGCTTAAGTACATTATACTTTCGAAGCTGAAATGAATATAATGTTGCAGCAATAAACTGAGTCTCCTACTCAACTTTTCCATTCACCTTCTTGGTAAAACCCTGCAACTTGCATCTCATTAGCAAAGAATGCAAATAGATGTGATACATTTCTTTTCACATCAAAAGATATGCAAATTTAATTAGATAAGAACTCTAACCATTTCTTACCAATCCATCTCAAAGGTCCTTCCTTTGTCTGCACATCAACATCAACATGTGAATCATATTGAAACACATCATTCATGGAATCTTTCTTTCCATTCCTGCCATTTTCCCTTTCCACCTTCTTCAAATTTCGTGGAAGCATTGTTGGATTCAGAGTCCAACATTTTGCAGCAATATGTCCTTGCTTATGGCAGTAAGTGAAACACATGTGCAACTTCTTGACAGCATGATTTTCCTTGTCCAGTGGACCTTTGGCTTCTTGCTTCCTTTCCTTCAAAAGTTTCCTGCATGTGGCCATTCTCTTCCAACATCTAGAAACATTATGGTTATCCAAACCACAAAAGGAACAAGCAACTACTTTCCCATGCTTATATGGAAATTTATCATCCTTAACACAATCAAAAGGAATATGATTAGAACCAGATTTATACCTTTCTCTTTCATCTTTATTACCTTCATGAGGAGGTGAGTCAAATGAAGAAGTAGCTCCCTTTGGAACACCATGAATCTCTTCAATAGTTTCTGAGTTCCCACAACTCTCTGGTTTAAGTGCATGCTTATGAACACCTTTGTCCTGCAAAGTATGTTTCAAACTATTGCATTCTCCATGAATACAATCTTTACACTCTTGAGGTAGAATACCTGAAATGAAACTCCTTCTTGGAACTGTTTCAATGGCCTTCATGGCAGCTTTGGAACTTTCTCCATAAGACTGTCCATAGCCAAGACCCAAATACTTAGGCCTTTCCTCAACCATTATTGGCTCAACAATACCCTGTGCATGTTTTCCAAATCCTTTTCCTTCATAGCCCATTTTGGACATTAACTTGGACCCTATGCCTCTTGTATGTTTTTCAAAAGAACCAACATAATCATTCTTAGAGGAATTCGAAGACAAACTGGAATTGTTTACCTCTTCTTCAAGCTGATACTTGACTAAGGCTTCTTTGGCAACAAGGAGTTGTGTCTCCAACTCATGCATCCTTTCCAAATCCATATTTGCAATATGAATTTGTCTCTCCATTTCATGTAATTTGTCAGAAAGAAACCGCTTCTCTTCCTTCATGAAATTCAACTGCTCTCTAAGGGTGATGCTCTTCCTTCCATCCTCATACATTTCTCTCACCATATCCACCATGATGAACAAGTTTTGCTTCATGTCTTCATCACAGAATCTTGTGAAGAAAGAAGAATTTGAGGACTCACTTGTAGAAGTTTTCATTATCAAAATGAAAAAAAGAACTTCAAACAAGATTAACAAAGAGCTTATTCAAGCAACCTTTTGCAACAAACCTCTTGTGCTTCAAGGATAACCTTAAGGTCCTCCAGAATAAGAAGAATGCCTTCAACCCTTCTTCCTTCTTGTCCTCTCCTGGACTTAGCTATCAATAGCTTTCCCTTCACCTTTGCAAACTCAAACAATAGTCAGTTTAAACTAATCAAATAATCAATCCTCGACTGTTTAAACACCTTTCAAGTTAAGCAAGCAAAAAGATTGCTCTGCCAATCAAGCATTCTAATCTGATACCACTTGCATCATGATACAACCTGCTTCATGATACAACCTGCTCTGGTATAACTTACTCTGATATGACCAGCTCTGATACCACCTTCTTTGAAAGTGGGGTTAATCATCCTGAAGCTTTGATACCACTTGATCTGAAATGGGGACCTAAATGCTTCTTGTCAACCTACAAGAACCTCTCCCACTCCAAAGCTTAAAAAATTTCCAAGATCTATGCTTATGATTGATAATTTACAGAATTAAAAGAAATGGAAATAGGTGTATGCTTTGTTTGCCTTTAACTATTCAAGTGCTTGAGTTCATTTGCTTAAACTGATATTTAAACATATGATAGTAAATACGATGCAGCAAATAAACAAACACATAAGACAACAATATAACATGGAGTTCACCCTGATATCTTGGGCTACATCTCCTTGAGCTCTAATCAACTCTGCTAAACTCTTTGGGAATATGGCTTGAATTATTTTACAAGTCTTTGACTCAACTCCATAGGTTTACAACTGAAACAATGGACTTAGAATTCCATCTTACCCCTGGCTGTCCTTTAGCTACAGACAGATCTAGGCTTCTCTGGACTAATTCTTTCAGTCAGTGCTTTGAGCTTCCTGAGCTTCTGGCTTCTCTGACTCCCTCAGAATTCTACACTGTCTTTGGAATTCCTTCTTCTGCCTTCTGCACAACAGACACCAGCAACAGCTTGATCCTTCGATCCCTTTGTTGTCTGATACTTCACTGAAGCATTTAGGCATTGCCTCCAACTTCTGGTGACTTCGCTTTATTAAGCACTCTGGCTCTGTCTCCCAACTTCTAGTGGCTATCCTCTCGAGCCTCTGCTGAGAATCCCTCTCACGCTACCTCTGAGAATATGAGAATCCTCCGAGAACCTGAGGACCCTTTTACTTATGTGTCATTTGTATTTTTATAACCTGTTTGGTTACAGTTCCCTTTTTGCGTGGAAACAAACTGTTCTCACAATAGAAACAGTTTACAAATGAAAGGAATGGTGGGCACGGGTAACCTGACCGTCCAACCTTTCTCTGGAACTAAATCCTAAAATAGATCATATTTTAACAATACACAACAATGTATGGCAATACATAGAAAAACGCGGAAATACATTGAAAACCTAACTGAACAGACTAAGCCGGATCTCAAAGATTATCAACCCGCATCTATAATCCTTTCGAGTCTTTTTTCTTATAGCATGTTGCATGTCACATTGCGTAAGGCTAAACCTCGAACATAACATGAATCAGCCAATACACGGGAAATACAAAGAAATACATTGTTTGAATGCCAAGCCGGTTCTCTAACGGAATTAAATCGCGTCCATAAACCTTTCAGGTCCACGCATCCATCGCAAATCACAATCGCTTGGCCTAACAGCCCAATGCTTTGTTGCGTTCTGATCTCCAATCTTCGATCACTCCGATCGGTGCCTCATCGGCCATCGGCGCATCGACATTTCGGCATATCGGAGTACCGCTGCTCCCATGGTTCGCAGCCCTTAAGCTCCCCCAATCACCAATCACCGATCGCATCTCAGCTGTCCATTCCTTTTTCGATCCGATGGATAGAAAGCTTTCATCGCAATCGGCCCATCGGAATTTCTGAATTCGGCGACCGGCATATCGCTGGTTCCATGACCTATGGTCCTTATCCTTTCCCGATCAGCGATCGTCGATCATCGATCAGCGCTATTGCTTGATCGGCGCCATCGCATATCGGCAAGTCATAATGCCATAGGTCTTGGTCCTTTTCCCATTTATTTGAGCGATGTGATGCAATTTCTTTAAGGAACTTACGTTAAAACATATTTTCCCTTAAAGGCCAATTTAACAAGAAAATGCCTCCTTTTAAAGGGACATTAGGCCAACTTCTTTCTGCCATAACTCCTTCATCGGAAGTCCATTTTGGTCCATTCAAATTGCGTTGGATTCAAGATGAAGAAATCTACGCAATGAGACTATCTCTAAGAGCATACTTTGACTTTTTATTTTATCATTAAAAGTCATCAAGGATCATTTTCTGATCATGCAGCAATCAACTAGTAGATAAATGTGAAAATACAAACCCATCTTTAAGACATCTGCCAATATTTATGGGCCGCCAATTGCTATATGTTCCTTCTCAACGTGCCTATCCTTGAGGATAATAATGTTAAGGTCGAAGTCGTGGATAGTATTCAACCTCTGCTTCTATGTCTCCATGGTGCAGTTCACCATACTGACTCGACCTCAACTTTAGAGGCTTGCGGAGACCTACCTTTAAGAAGACACTACACAAACTTACAGAAGTCTACAAATACCTCAACGTCTGCATATAGCAGACTTATACACTACCTACACCTCTAGTTTAATGCTAAAAATCAATCTGTCTTGATGAATTTTCAAGAATTGGAATGTTTCCATGAACTTCTGGATCACTTTTGATGTTAGATTGAGCAATCCACCATCTCCCATCTACAACTTGATGTATATTAAGTATCTAGGTTCTCCATGATTCAGAAGACCACACCAACCTTCATGCATTGGATAGGTTTGAACACCAATTGCACTTCTTCATCCTACCTTGTTTTCAATATTCTCAACCTTTGCCCACACAGTTGTACCTACTCTCCATACAATTTGTTCGGCATAGCTGTTGTTCTAATGTTGCAGAATTTTTTGCAATAACTTGCGCTGTCAAAATGGAATTTTAGTCAAAATACCAATGAGCCAACTATTACAAACGATTTTGCACAAGCTACATGAAAAATATCTTTACTATCATGCATTCCTGATGGACCATCATCAATGATTCAGGTAAAACAACCTACAATCCCTGCTTTTTTACATCCACGGGGTTGTAGGATCCATTCTCTTCAAAGAGATAATCTAGAATCTTCTGATTTATTATGTAGGGTAGGAATCAACAATCCTATATTTCAATACCAACGCTGATGCCACGAGCTATGGAGTTTGTTTTTTTTCCTATTCACCCTATTTTTACACCAACTCCAACTCCCAAGGCACACTTCTAGTTTGATTCAATACTATCGCTCTTCCATTATTCAACCAATGGTTCACAAGCTCATAATCTAATCAATCTAGCGATTCACTATTAACTAATCCTTCGAGATACTATAAAATATTAGTTTAGAATTAGTTTACAGCAGTTAGAAAAACTACCAGTCAGTCAATCGTAATCTGGGAACTGTCTTAGATTGTATAAATACTTGAGGGTTTCACTTAATAAATAATTGATTCAATGGTAGAGTTCTTTTTGTTTTCCCTGTAATGGTGGTATCAGAGCGAGGTTGAGGATACCAGGTTAGAACTCCATTGGCCTGTTGCTGTCATTGTAGAACATGTGGTGGAATGAGAATTAGGTGTGGGTTGACCGTACGTTGGTAAATTTTCCAACCCACCAAAGAGCATTGAATGGTTTACAAGACCATCGCTGGAGGTATTTGAAAAGCACTTGCGTGCCCCTGCAATGAATGAGAGTCATCGATTTTCGCGTTGACTTTTTTGTTGCAACTGACTATGGTACCACCAACCTCATTAACCATCGACAAGTTTGTGCCGCCGCATACCCTTGATATGTCAGACCGAATCGTTTATTGAAAGGCGTATGTGGTCTTCTTGATTGTTGTCCCTACAATCTAAGATGATCATTGATTGGATTGGTTGTGTGTTGTCCCCACCATTTACTTCGTGAACTTTTGTTTTTCCAACATTGTCGAGAATTGATAGCCAATAAATTATTAATTTTTTAAACTTTTGTTAAATTCTATTAGACTTTGTTGGACCATCGATCTTGCATACTTTTTACATACACTGACATATTTCTCATCCAAACCTTTTGCAGTTTATCAGAATTATTAAAAGTTTTTTTTTTTTTTCATTTCATGACATTCATAATTTCTCTAGTTGGAGTTGTCTTTTTTGGGAAAGACAATTACCTAGAATGGATAATAAAATCCAGAGGTTTATTGGTTTTTAATTATTTTTGGAAAGATGTTTGCCAAGGAAAGAAAGACACAGAAGATAAAAAAATTGCACCAGAATCTCCATACTCATGACAAACAACGTGCCATATGGGAAATCAAGAATAATAAATCTCATGCTATGATTACAACAACAGTTTCTGAAGAGGTACGCAGATACATTCATTGTTGTAAGACAACTTATGCAGCATTAGAAATTTTAAGGGAACTTTATGATTCACATTCAGAATTAGAGATTATTCAGTTGTTATTGAAGTTATTTAATTTGGAAATGGAGGACAATGACCCAATGAAATTGGCTTCTGAAATAAAGGTTATTTTCCATGATATAGAAGCCATAGGTGTTAAAGTATATTTACAATTAACTGTCTTCATCAAATCCCTACACCTTGCATAATCTCATTACTTGGAATCTCTCCAAGCTAGTGGACAATTAAAGGAAATTACTTTTGATAAATTAGTGAATAAAATTGCAGAAAGAGAAAAAGCTTTTGGGAAGAAAGAGTTTATTTATGCTACTAATATAGAAACCTTGTGCCATGCACAAAAAGAACATAAATCACAAAATGAGTCTTCCAAAGGTGGTAATAATCCCAGAGGTCGAGGTAGAAGAAATTTTAGAGGTAGGGGGGGTAACAATAACAACAATTAGGGTGATAGACATCATAACGACCAGACAGAAAAAAAAAAAAAAAAAAAAAAAAAAAAAAAAAAAAAAAAAAAAAAAAAAAAAAAAATCAAATATCATATGTTATAGGTGTGGCAAAATTGGTCATAGTTCAGTTAATTGCAGGGTTCCTTGAGAGAAGATTAATAATGACAAGAAATAACCAGTTAATGACAAGATAAAGCAATCATCTCCTGACAAAAATAAAGCAAATGAATCTGCACATTATATAGTTTCTCACTGCAATTTCAATATTGATAATACTTTTAATACTACATTTTTTCATGGGAGGACAGTTGGATTTTGGATTCAAATGCTACTTGTCATATGGCATTCCGAAAAGATCTTTTTGAAAGTTTTAGTGATAATGTTGATGGTGTTTTTTATTTTACTAATAAGTTTGAAGTTAAACCATCATGAATTGGATCAATTAGATTAAAAATTCCACATTTAGCAGATTATATATTGAAGGATGTTCTTTATATTCCCTAATTTCAAAAGAACTTATTGTCACTCATTCATATCAAACAACAAGGACATTTAGTCCATATTTTTTATGGCATAATTGAAATTCGTAGAGAAAGTGATCATTCATTAATTATGACTAGTGTTGAAGAAGGTACACTGTTGAAATTGAATAGTAATTCATCTATTACACAGTCTGCTACAAATTCAACTTTGTTAGTGCAACAAGATAATCTTTTATATTCAAGTTTATTATGACATGCTAGATTTGGTCATATCAACTATGACAACATTAGAATTATGAAAGAAGAGGGCATTAAAGGTTTTCCCACTATTCCAAGAAAGCTCACACCATGTGATGCTTGCATCTTGTGGAAACACAGTAAACAACTATTTCATAATTATGTTTCTAGATCTTCTAGAAAATTAGGTCTCATACATTCCGATTTATGTGGACCTATGCCTGTACCAACTTCAAATCGAAATAAATATATACTCACCTTTATTGATGACTATTCAATAATGTGTTGGGTTTATCGTTTGAAGGAAAATTCATGGGTTTTTCATATGTTCAAAACATTTCAGGCTATGGTTACAAATGAAAATCAACAAAATATTTGTATCTTAAGGATGGATAATGGAGGTGAATATACTTCAAAATATTTTGAACCATATTTAACAGATAGTGACATCAAACACCAAACTACTATTCCATATAATCCACAACAAAATGGTGTTGTGGAAAGGATGAATAGGACTTTGCTTAAGATGGTTAGATCAATGATGTTTTTCAAAATTTCCAAATTAATGTTTTGGGGAGAAGTTATTTTTTGTTATGAAACCAACTCACAAAAAGATATAAATGATAGATCAATGCCTTAGAATTCAGCCTCTTCAAGGGGGAAACCTCCTTTACATTACACAAATGAACAATTCTTAGATGATACAAATGACAAGACCTCCTTTCTATGTATAGGAGTCTAAGGGGTCATAATATAATCAGAGCCGACATAATGATAATAATGTAAGGGCATAATAATAACAATAGTGGGCTTCTATGGGGCACAATAATAACAATATGGGAACTACATGGGCACAAAAATATAATAAGGTGGTTGTACTAATAAGAATAAGGGGTTACACTAGAAGTATAGGGACCTAACATGCCCCTCTCCTTCAAAAAGTGTTGTCCTCAACGCTTGAGTAGTTCTTGATGCTCCTATACAAAGTTATTGTCCTCCCATGTGGAATCTTCAGCTGGTAAGTTCTTCCACTTGATGAGATACTCTGAAACTAATCGATTTCATAGCTATCACATTCTTGTTTCTGTGACTGCTCCAAGCTCCAATATGATTTTTCCTTCCTCGTCAAGTTCTGGCAATATGGTTTGAATTGGGATCTTCTACAACTTTTGAATGAGTGGCCACACTTGTTCATCCTTCTTCCATTCATACCTTGTTTCGTTTATCCAATCTGGTTGGATAATAGAAATGGCGCACAACAATGCTTCCACATCATCATCCTTTCTTGAGAGTGCATCTGCTACAACATTTTGCTTCCATTTTTTGTAGATGATTTCAAAGTCATAACCCAACATCTTTTTGACCCATTTTTGTTGCTCTTCAGAGGATAATTTTTATTTGAAAAAGCATTTAATACTATCATGATCCGTTTTTACCTTGAAGTGTCTTCCCATTAGATAAGGTCGCCATTTCTTAAGTGCATGTAGTATATCCAACATTTCCTTCTCATAAATAGATTTCTTGAGGGATATTTGTTTGTATGTATGTAACAATAAAAATACCCAATCACCTACATCAAAACTTCTTTCATTGCGATGTTGATCTGCCTATTGTTTCATTCGATTCTACACCAAAGTGGCGTTATCCTTTAAAAATTGGAGAACTTGTTGTTGATGCTCGATGTGATCTTTCACTGCTTGAATCTTTTTCTTCTTGATATGTCCTTCTATATTAAGAGTTTGAGGAGTGGTAATTTCTTCCAGTGCATTACAAGATATGGTCAAATTCATTTCTTGATGCTCTATGTGATCTTTCACTTCTTGAACATTTTTCTTCTTGATATGTCCTTCTATCTTAAGATTTTGAGGAGTAGTAATTATTTCCAATGCTTTACAAGATGTGGTCGGATTCATTTCTTCTTTCTCTGGGGTTGGTTCCTGGTGTATATACTCTTCTTTTAACGTTTCTTGATCCTTTTCTTCCTCCTCCCCACAATCAATGTAAAATAATTTCTTCTCAGCACACTTATGACCTTTAATGTATTTGTTATCACAATTGTGACAAAGCCCTTTTTCTCTTTTTTCCTCCAATTGTTGTGGTGTAACCCTTGTAGGTTGTGGAAGGCTAGGAGAAACAACACTTCCATCTTTATAGTTGTGAGGGGTAGACTTCCTTGTTGCCATAATTTTTCTTTTTACTTTGTAATAAAGCCCTTTTTCTCTTTTTTCTTCCAATTGTTGTGGTGTTGCTCTAAATAAGGTGTTGCTCTTTGTATCCTCATAATGTGCTATCATTTCCTCCATGAAAATTGACCACGTAACAAGTTGTTTACGAGAACAAATCCCTTTATACCAAAAAAATTGATCTGGTTCTAAATATGAGGATGCAATACATACCTTTTGTAACAATGGTACACCTTGTAGATCAAAATATTGCTCCATTTGTAGTATCCAATTTACAGGATCCTTTCCATCAAACTTTCTCATATCACCTTTTCTTGATTTCAGGAGCTCGATCTTGAAATGACTATAACTCTGTACTTTCAGATCTCAAAGTTCTAAAATTGTCTCCTGCAGTAGCCGTCTGAGTCCTCTTTCTAACCCGCAAGTCTGATCAAAATTTGATTCTCCAAGAAAGAGTTATGCCCAATCTCCTAAGATTACTTGATTATATAATGTTTCAGTAGAGCGAACTTGTACAATGTGCCCCGTGTCACTGTTTCAACCTTCAGATCTGAAAACTATGCACAGAAAACTATAGTCTGTCCTCTTTCTGCAACTTCTTACAAAATTTCAATTTGTTGCTCAAAGAGAAAGTTATGACGATTTTCCCAAGGTCACCTATTTAGGATGTAATTCGGGAGCCTGCAGAAACACTAAATGTCTCAGATTATAGCTCCGAAAATATAGCGAGACAAGATCTAAAATTCGGATGCACAGTTTAGACCAATTTCTTCTCAAATGGGTTTTTTTTAGCTTCTGAAACTTCGTAGCGAAAACGTTATAGAGAAAATTCCATGATGACCTGTTTGGAGCAGTGAAACCCTAGAATCCACAACTCTGGGTGTTTTAACTTCAAGTGGGTTTGTAGAATGTTAAGCTCTGTAAAACCCTCGACGTAGCCCTCGGCCCTATAGTTATATCTCGTTCCATATTTCTCACATGGAACCTTGTCGACATAATTCCAATCTAAATCATCAGATACAACAGCCTCCAACATGTCCTTACTATGTTGAATGCAAGTTTCATGTGAAGGGTCGTAAACGTCTCTCAGCCACTCATAAGCACTGTGTTCCTCAAAAAATTGAAGCTTCTTCATATCTATATTGGCTTGTCTATATTCTTCATCTTCATACATTTCTGGGTCTAGAGGACGATATGGTTGTGGCATTGAACGTGGAGAACGGTGCTGAGGTGAAGAATTGCGATAAGTAGGTCGTGATCTGTGACGCCTCTTGTGGTTCGAGTTGTATCTTTGATCATCATCATCACCAACAAATCTGCTGCTGTGCATAGGTGGGGGGCTATCACTATGTCTACGTTTGTGCTTCATTGTCGTGGACTCGTGAACTCTGCGTTTGTGCTTCATTGCCTCAGAATGTCAACAGACATGCAAGGATTTGGCCAATCCAGCATCATTAAGTAGGATGGGGCCCCACCTTAAGCCTTGAGGGGGGTCTCCTGAAATGGGCCCCCCTTCACCCTACCTTCCAACCACCCACCAACACCTCCACCTTTTGGGTGATCTTTTTTGTAAATCTCTATATTTTAATCTACCATTCGGCCTATTCCTTTCCCTCGGCCCCTTCGCCCCTCAGCTTATCTTTTTTCACCTTTATAATTTAATATGCCAGTACTTCAACCCATACTTTTCCTTGAGGCCCACCTTGGCTCGACCTTGGCCCGAACTTGACCCCTCGGCCTTTAGCCCCACCTCAACCCCTGAGCCTTCGGCCTTCGACCCCTTGCCACTAGGCGTCATTGCATTTTCCTGGTGTATATACTCTTCTTTCTACGTTTCTTAATCCTTTTCTTCCTCCTCTCCACAATCAATATAAAATAATTTCTTCTCAACACACTTATGACCTTTAAAGTATTTGTTATCGCAATTGTAACAAAGCCCTTTTTCACTTTTTTCTTCCAATTGTTGTGGTGTAACCCTTGTAGGTTGTGGAAGGCTAGGAGAAATAACACTTCCATCTTTATAGTTGTGAGGGGTAGACTTCCTTGTTGCCATAATTTTGCTTTCCACTTTGTAACAAAGCCCTTTTTCTCTTGTTTCTTCCAATTGTTGTGGTGTTGCTCTTTGTATCCTCATAATGTGTTATCATTTCCTCCATGAAAATTGACCACGTAACAAGTTGTTTATGAGAACAAAGCCCTTTATACCATAAAAATTGATTCGGTTCTAAATATGAAGATGCAATACATACCTTTTGTAGTAGTAGTACACCCTGTAGATCAAAATATTGCTCCATCTGTAGTATCCAATTTACTGGATCCTTTCCATCAAACTTCCTCATATCACCTTTTCTTGATTTCAGGAGCTCGATCATGAAATGACTGTAACTCTGTAGTTTCTGCTATAGACATTTTTGTGCCTTACAGCTATAAGCATGAAATGTCCATAATCCAAGGGATCCAAAGTCCCTAAACATGTTGTTCCTACCCCTAGAGGAACAAGGCCAGCAAACCAGAGCAATTCACAGAAGTTATCCACCAGAAATTGCTCAAAAACAGTCAAATCAAGGATCATTTCAGTGGCTCCACTGGCCACCTGCGTTGCAAAGCACCCCAGTACACTAGCTAGGTGCGTTGCAACGCACCCAGATGCACTACCAGGGTGCGTTGAGCGGGAAATGACAAATGGCAGGGTCTCTTGTGTGAGGTGTAAAGACTGTGGAAGCTTCCAGAATCTTCCTCCATGACACTTGCCTTGCTGAGTTCGACTAAGTGATGAGTAAGAGGCTCTTAGTCTCCAAGTGGAAGCAAGAACTGACAGAGAGAGAGGACACTAGTCAGATCACAAGCTGACTCATCCTCTCTCCAAACATCTATATATGGATCTCTTCTCCATGGGATCTAGAGGCTGGAATTTTGTTATTGCAAAGAACTGTTGTTGGTTTGAGATTGAGATCATTGGGTGCTTAATGCTTTGAAGGGAGGTGAAGATAGGAATTTCATTTTCCGGGAGGTAGATGCTGGATTGGAACTCTCTTGGTTGTATCTCCTCCTGAACCTTGTTATTTCATCAATAAAGCTATTTGAGTTTCTTCTACATGCTGATGTGTCTTTGATGTATGATTGCATTAGTATGTTTAGTTTGTTTCTAATCCTGAACTAGTTATGAATATGAATCTTTGTCTTTGTGTAGTTTTCCCCTTTGTTTGATCTTGCAGGAACTTGGCGAAGCTGGGCGAGCGAGAAGGCAAGTAGCTGGGAGCTCTCAAAGAGAAGAGAAACTGGATCGAGGGACAAACGGAAGACACCGGTTAGTCCATCTAATTTCTCTTCATTCTTAATTCATAAAGGAAGAATACTAGAATAGCTGTTTCTGTTTGTTGCTAAGGCACTGTCACACCTTAGGTGGATAGGATCGTCCTGCATAGGCATTTTTCCCCACAACAAATTGGCGACTCTGCTGGGGAGATCTGCTTAATCATTTTATTTGTGTTTCTATCATTGTTTGTTTCATAGACTCAAGAGCAGCACTCGAACTGCATCTGCTATTCTCAGATGCAAAGTAGACAACTGCTGCTTTGATCCAATCACTGTATTTGTCTATGATCTGAACAATGGACTCACAAATGATTTGATGATCCTTTGTGATAGATCTTAGCCCTCCTTCAAATCATCCCTTTGATTGTACCTTGCTTGTTGCTTTTATTTGGCCTGAAACCGTAGATTAATCAGCAAACCGTGACCCAGAACCCAGAGAAGAACTCTCGTTTCTGCTCCAGCGCAGGCTCTGTGAAGAGACTCTGCATTTCAACGCAGTTCCCGAGAGGGCTACCTGCGCTGTAATTCAGTTTCTCTGTTATACAGGTGCGCTGATCAGCTTATGCCTTGTGCAGCTGGGGTTCTCTGCTCTGTTTTGCCTTGTTTTGATCTCTGATTCCTGCAGCCTGTAACCAGCATAGGTACCTATCTGATAACACCTTTTCTCTGCCTTAATTCTGCCTCCTTTTGTACAAAAAGACTGTGAGTGTTTTTATGTGTTTGTGGTGTCATTTACAGTTTTCCACTGCAAGAGTGAAATAGTCATCCTGTAGCCCTTGATTCAGATCTGTTGATTGTGATCTTATGAGAGAGTTCATTGGTTGTTTACAGTTGATTATACGTTTACTTTTGCTGTTGGTTTGAGTTTGTCTCTTTTAAGTGTCGAAACAAATGTCCATTTCGAAAATCGTTAAGTGTTGTAATCTCTTCTACCCTTGTTGATTTCGAAAAAGTGAACTTGTTTGTATTAGTCATTTAAAAGCAAATTCAAAGTTGTGCAAAAACTTTCTTTTTAGGCATCAATATTAAGAAAGCGGAAAAAAAAACACATGCATTGTGCATTTGCATATTGATAGTTTGCATGCTTGATTTAGGAAAAGTGCATTTAGAGTGTGCTGCTTGCTCTTTGAGAAAAGATGGTGTCTGTCTTTTCCCCTTGTAGCTAGGATTTTCATTGTTGAAAAAAGAGATAAAGATTTTCTTATCATCTTTTAGATTGCATTTAGGAATTGTATCTACATCACGTGGTGAACCTCAAAAGGAAAACTTCTAAGAAAGATCAACATAAAATAAACTGAATGAACTTAATAACGCTTTGTAACATAACGCACAACATAGAGGTCTAGGCTAGAGACGTGTTCTAGCGTCGTAAAACCTGGTATCTGTTAGCCTCGCTGATGGTTGGGTGATTCCTCCTGAGGGACCAAAAGTGCCAGTACGGATTGTGCTCCCACGTACCGTCAGGTATATATTGGGAGACCCCTATAGGCTTAAAACCTTTATCCTTAGGAAGCCGTGTCGACCGCCCTACTGATCGCAATGCACCGAACACAACATTCGGGAAGATTGACTGCCATACCGTAAAACGTATTCTGCAGTTTTGTTATTGGTTTGGCACACCCTCTACCTAGATCTCCAGAGTAGTTCCTTTTGGCCTTTTTCACACTCTATAATGGAAAAAGTCCATCCGAGCATTTGTCACTTCGGGCTCGTTAAAACATCGAAGGAGACTAGAGTCATCTTTTGTTTTTTCTCGACTCTTTAAAATTGAAAAAACAAGTTGTGTCTAAAGCGTCGTTAAAATTTATTTTAAACGGAATAATAAATCACCCTTATTCCCGCGTTAATCTTTCAGTTGAGAAAATGGAGCCCTCCAACCAAGGAATTCCCCTTGGTGGGAATCCTAGTCCCTTCTCCTCTTGGGGAGATGTTGGAGCGCCCCATATGGCCACATTGTCGCTTCCAGGACTGACAATCGGCTTGCCTGTCTGGCTCTTCTCAACCAATGTTGTTCAAAACACCACTACTCCTGAACAATCGAGTCAACAGTTAGACCAGTCCAAGGTTGCCCACCAACCTTCCACTTCCTATAATTCTTCCTCTCCTCCTTCCTCTTCGCTTAACAGAGCTGGCAAAGCCAAAAGCCAAGCTCCTAAGGAGAAGAAGAAGAAGAAGAAGAAAGAGAAGAAGAAGAAGGAGCCAAAGGCGGCTGGGGGCAAACGAATGGCGTCTAACGAAAATCCACACACTGCACTGGCCAGGCCTAAATCGCCATGTGTCATATGCAAGGGAGACCACTTTCACAGAGATTGTCCTTGCATCCCTCGGATACTAAGGGACTGGTCTCCCCGCTTGCACAATTCGGTAGCATCAACCTCTGATAGCCATGTCGATAGCTCACCGTCAACTAGTGAAAGTGAAGCCACAGGACAGAGAGGGAAAGCTAGATTTCCCTGCAAACTATGTGAAGGCGACCATGCCATCCACCGTTGTCCCTTCTTAGACGAGGCTAAAAGAGTTTTGGAAGATCGCCCGATTTTACCAGCGCGACTTCCTCCTGGATATCAAAAACTCCTGCCAAGTCCTTCACCAGTTGAAAACCCGGCTGGCCCGCTCAGGTGGTCAGCCGAAGCACCTATCATTGAGGATAAACCATCTGAATCCATACCTGATGAAAGTCAAAAGGTCGAGGCGGTAGTTGACCCGGTCTTGCCTTCAGAGGTTCTATCTTCGAATGATATCATCACAGAAGAGAATAAAGACGACACCGTCCAAATTCTCTTCATCAACACAGACTCCGACGAACATGGGGGCAGTTTGCCCATTCCTTTATCGCAGGAAGGAACTTCGTCAGAGCCATACCCAACCGTCTACTCAGTCCCACCTCCAAACAACCTAGTTGTATCCTTTGACTGGAATCAACTAGGCAGACCCCGCTTACCAGCAAGCATACCATTCAGAATTATCGTTCAAATATATAGAATGGTCATGGCTGGTACCATCATTGATGAGGGGGCTTCTGTGAGTATCCTTTCCTCTACTGCTTGGAAAGCGCTTGGTTCACCATTGCTTTTGCCTGAGATGAGAAATCTGACAGGCTTTGATAAAGGAACCAGTCGACCTTTAGGGATTCTTCCCAATGTGCCCATAACATTGAAAAGGAAGACCGTTCAAATGAACGTGATGGTCGTTCAAGGACCCTTGGATTATAATCGACTCCTTGGACGAGACTATATTTATTGCATGGGAGCCATCGTTTCCTCACTCTTTAGAGTAATGTGTTTTCTGCATGAAGGAAGAATGGTCAAGCTCGTGGACCAACTTTCATTTCTCGGATCACGCATCGCAAATAGTCATATACCACCCCTAAATGGTCTCTTCACTCAAGAAATGTCTCAACCCATGGTCTGTTCTCCTGATGAGCGCGAGTAATCCGGAAGGATATGACTGGAACCCAGGGGGCATGCGTCCTGGTCTGCTTCGGCAGGAAAACTTTGGGTATAGGGTAGGTTTCCGCGGGAGAATATGACTAGTCTGTACCCCATCC
The DNA here is from genome assembly GCA_031772625.1 of Pinus tabuliformis. Lineage (NCBI taxonomy): Eukaryota > Viridiplantae > Streptophyta > Pinopsida > Pinales > Pinaceae > Pinus > Pinus tabuliformis. The sequence continues at coordinate 494,242,446 of CM062819.1, forward strand.
GGATTGGAAGAGGGGTTATTCTAGAATAGGATTCTCTTGTCAAAGTTATGTGTTTGGCACTAAGGTCATTCACCTTTGTCTATCTCGGTAGACATCGCTGAGGAAGTGTTTTGTTTGGGGTGCAAATAGAACAATCTTTGGATAGGCTGAAAGAGGTAGGCCTCTCTCGGTAAAACAATTGTTTTGGCGGAAATGAAGTAGAGGTAACCTTGAAACTCTGTCTTATACCTGGGGGCATGCAAACCTTTCGGAGTGCAAGCAAGGGCAGCTATTTATTTTTTTAAATTTTTAGGTCCTCCCTTTAAACCCGTAGGTCTAACCCGTTAAACTCGTAGGATTAGTCGTTTCCGAACTTGCATAAAGAAAGGATCCCGGAGCAAAGCTTTATAAGGTGCAAGCTCCATAAAAAATGGAATCTTAATGAGACATTCTTATCATATGACTGGATTAATCGAGCAGTTTTAGCACACAGTTCATGCTCGTTAAAAAATAAACGCAAGATCCGAGCAGTTTTAGCACATAGTTCATGCTCGTTAAAAAATAAACATAAGATCGAGCAAATGTTTCCACCCGCGTTTAAGCTCATTAAAAAATGAACTATTCTGGTAAATAACCACCGTGAATGCACCATTATCAGCCATTAAAGCCTTGGTCGTGTTAGCCCGTCACCTCCACTTTTCTATTGGCCGATCATTCACCTCCATATGATTGTTTACCCATTTTGAGGAACAGCTGCGAAGAGTGATTTCATTAGCCATCCTTGTGACACTGCCATGATTTGGAAATTCCAATCCTTCCCTGGAATCAGCTGCTACCCATCTTATCACTCGTTCCTCAAAAGACGAGTCTTCTTTAAGCTCTTTTCATCTGACTCATAAAATATGAAAAGATTGCCGAGTTTTGGCCTTCCAGCTTGTTAAAGCGACCGGAAGTGCTATCCCTCCTCTAGATTTTAATCTTTTTGGACCTGAGGGATTATTGCACAAAAAGATCGAGCGCTTGTTTTGTTCGGCTCGTTAAAGATATCGAAAATTCATCCCTTCTGTATTGTTTTATACTTTTTCGGACCTAAGGGATTAGATGACAAAAAAGGACTTTTGGAGTTAACTTTACGTACCTTTTCAAACTCTCTAAAAATGAAAAGGACCGAGTTGTCTTTGTCGCTAGACTCGTTAAATGCATTAAATAGCGACAAACTTGTCTTTAGACGAGAACGAGTTTCACTATTGCTAGGCTTGTTAAAACATAGCGATGGGCTTGCCCGAAGGGCAAGTTATAGAACAAGCATATGTTATCCTCCTCAAGCTTGACAAAAATAAAGAGGTACTGGTCAGCAATGACTGGGGAAAAATTGGGAGAAACTCAAAGAAACTTTGATGGTAGCAAGTCGCTCTTGAACATGACACTTCTCCTCCGTACCACAATCGAGTTGGGTTGTTTCATTCACCGGTCACATCACCATGGTCTCGCCATACCATCCATATTTGGGGTAAATGCTACCAATCCATCGCATAAGTGTCGCCATATGTTCAAGAGAAGTCGTTCAGAGAAGTCACCTGTGTCCCATCCACTACCATACATTATACTCTTTCATGACCACCACCCTGAATCATATATCATCAGATCGTTTTCACCTCCATCAAAATCATTAGCTCCGTTCCGTGTCATTGATGTGGGATTCATCAAGGCCCTCCTTTGACGGATCGCTTCTTGTCGACATCAGCTCATTATCCAAGAAGTTGATCTAGGAACACCCCCTTCAGTACTTTGAAGCTTGCATGCCTCAATGGCAAGTTTCTCACTTCCGGCGACAGGTATACATCAATGAACTTCGACCGAAATATTTTGCGTGGTGTTCGACGCCAAGTCCTCTATTCACACCACGTGAATTTTACTGCAGTACCTTGAGGGTCATCATCATTATCAGTGATTCCTCTCGCGCTTGTTAACAGTTTACATCATTGACTGGTAATCAAGCGATGTCTTTCCATGTTCGACTTCAAAACAATTCTCACATGGATCGACTTGTACTTAGAGTGAAGATCGGACGAGATTGAAGACCCCGGATCTAGTTTCATCCATCCGGGCTGCGATATATATTCAGGAAAATAAAGACATGGAAATGTACAGCTTTGCAGCACAGATGATCATCCTACCAAAAGGATGATGGCTCTATCAGAATCATCAGTCTATCATCAGACGATTGTCTGTACTATGAACATGAAAATGAATTTATAAAGCTGAGCATGGGAATGCCCGCCTCAGCTAGATCATGAAAAAGTATGAAAATAATGTATTGTATTGTACTTATTACAGGTCTCCTCCCGGCATTGAAAGAACTTCGGATCCTCCTAATAAAGCATTTCACCCGATAAACGACCTCATACTTTATGGGGCAACTGTTATAGACATTTTTGTGCCTTACAGCTATAAGCATGAAATGTCCATAATCCAAGGGATCCAAAGTCCCTAAACATGTTGTTCCTACCCCTAGAGGAACAAGGCCAGCAAACCAGAGCGATTCACAGAAGTTCTCCACCAGAAACTGCTCAAAAACAGTCAAATCAGGGATCATTTCAGTGGCTCCACTGGCCACCTGCGTTGCAAAGCACCCCAGTACACTAGCTAGGTGCGTTGCAATGCACCCAGATGCACTACCAGGGTGGGTTGAGCTGGAAATGACAAATGACAGGGTCTCTTGTGCGAGGTGTAAAGACTGTGGAAGCTTCCAGAATTTTCCTCCATGACACTTGCCTTGCTAAGTTCGACTAAGTGATGAGTAAGAGGCTCTTAGTCTCCAAGTGGAAGCAAGAACTGACAGAGAGAGAGGACACTAGTTAGATCACAAGCTGACTCATCCTCTCTCCAAACATCTATATATGGATCTCTTCTCCATGGGATCTAGAGGCTGGAATTTTGTTATTGCAAAGAATTGCTGTTGGTTTGAGATTGAGATCATTGGGTGCTTAATGCTTTGAAGGGAGGTGAAGATAGGAATTTCATTTTCCGGGAGGTAGATGCTGGATTGGAACTCTCTTGGTTGTATCTCCTCCTGAACCTTGTTATTTCATCAATAAAGCTATTTGAGTTTCTCCTACATGCTGATGTGTCTTTGATGTATGATTGCATTAGTATGTTTAGTTTGTTTCTAATCCTGAACTAGTTATGAATATGAATCTTTGTCTTTGTGTAGTTTTCCCCTTTGTTTGATCTTGCAGGAACTTGGCGAAGCTGGGCGAGCGAGAAGGCAAGTAGCTGGGAGCTCTCAAAGAGAAGAGAAACCGGATCGAGGGACAAACGGAAGACACCGGTTAGTCCATCTAATTTCTCTTCATTCTTAATTCATAAAGGAAGAATACTAGAATAGCTGTTTCTATTTGTTGCTAAGGCACTGTCACACCTTAGGTGGATAGGATCATCCTGCATAGGCATTTTTCCCCACAACAGTTTCAGATCTCAAAGTTCTGAAATTGTCTCCTGCAGTAGCCCTCTGAGTCCTCTTTCTAACCCTGCAAGTCTGATCAAAATTTGATTCTCCAAGAAAGAGTTATGCCAAATGATACTAGATGTTATGAAACCAACTCACAAAAAGATAGAAAAGATAGTTCAATGCCTTAGAATTCAGCCTCTTCGAGGGGGCAACCTCCTTTACATTACATAGAAGAACAATTCTTGTATGATACAAATGACAAGACCTCCTTTCTATATATAGGAGTCTAAGGGGTCATAATATAATCAGAGCCGACATAACAATAATAATGTAAGGGCACAATAATAACAATAGTGGGCTTCTATGGCACACAATAATAACAATATGGGAACTACATGGGTACAACAATATAATAAGGCGGTTGTACTAATAACAGTAAGGGGTTACACTAGTAGTATAGGGACCTAACATTTTTGCAATATATATTAAAAATATATGTCCTTCTTTTGCTCTTAACAAAAAATCACCATATGAAGTTTGGTACAACGGGTTACCAGTAGTTCAACATTTTAAAGTTTTTGGATCTACTTGTTATGCACTTATTCCTAAGCATCAAAGAAACAAATTAATTTCCAGAAGTCGAAAGTGTATTTTTCTGGGATATTCCAATACTTCAAAAGCATATAGATTATATGATGAAGAAAAAATAAAATTTATTCTTTCCAGAGATGTCATTTTTTTAGAATCTGCAAAAGATTTTTCTACTATTGATAGACAACTTGCTTATTTAGAGAAATTTGCATCCAAGAAATTTTACTTTGATTTCGATAAACAATTCCACATACTGAAGGGGGGGGGGGGGTTCCCATTCTGGATCAGTCTGTGGGTTTTCCATCTTTAATTCATGAAGATGTTTCTGTTGAGGAACATTTGGAAGATAATATTGTTTCTACATAATTAGAAAGTGTTCCTGAAGAACTTGCACTTCAGGATGAGCAACCTTCACAACAACCTCAGCAATCCTTGAGAAGATCCACTCGTATTCGTAGATTTCCAAGAAAATATGATTATTATGAGACAAACGATTCTTATACAGGTATTGTTTCTCATGATTGTAATTATTCCATGATTAGTGAACCTAGTTGTTTTAAAGAAGCTACTAATTGTGATGAATGGAAGGATGCAATGAAGAAATAATATGATGCCCTCAAGTATATAGGAGATGGTTCACTTGATAAATACAAGGCCAGACTTGTAGCTAAAGGCTATGATCAGAAGGAAGGTGTTGATTATACAAAGACTTTTCCTCCTACAGTGAAATGGGGCACAATCAGAACTCTATTTTCCCTTGCAGCACAAAAAGAATGGAAGAAACATCATATGGAGATTTGAAAGAGGATGTATACATGTTTCAACCAGAGGATTTTGTTGTTAAAGGAAAAGAAAATAAGGTATGAACATTGGTAAAATCATTACATGGACTGAAACAATCATCCCGTGCTTGGTATGAAAAGTTGACTGAACACCTCCTTAAGTTGAGTTACAAAATTTTTGACCTAGATGATGCAACTTTATTTGTCAAAAAGATTGGAAAATTTGTTGTATATCTAGTTGTCTATGTTGATGATTACATGGAACAATGATAGTTATATAGTGTCTATTAAAAGAGAGCTACAGAAAATCTTTGACATGACATATTTGGGTTTGTTGCATTATTATTTGGGAATTGAATTTGCTCAACAACCCAAACACATTTACATTTCTCAAAATAAGTATGTTGGATAGCTATTAAAAAAGTTTGGAATGCAGGATTGTAACCCTGTATCTACTCATATGGAGCATAATTTATAACTTACTTCCATTAAAGGAAGTCCATTTGATGATCCAACAAAGTATAGGCAACTTGTTGGAAGTTTAATTTTTTTAACCACTACTAGACCTGACATTACTTTTATTGTAGGATACTTTCCAGGTTCATGCATCAACCTTGTGAAGGTCATTAGAATGCAACAAAAAGAGTGTTGAAATACTTGAAGGGCACTTAATATTTTGGCATCAAATACTTCAAAGTTGTAGATTTCCATCTCATTGAAAATTCAGATTCTGACTTTGATGGTGATAAGGAGATGATGGGGTCTCTACTTTTGGTTATTTGATGAATCTGGGATCAGTAGCCATTAGTTGGAGGTCACGCAAGAAATCTGTCCCTATTGATTCTACCACCAAAGCTTAATATGTTGCAACAGCTCAAGCCACAAAATAAATCATTTGGATTCGTAAGATACTTGAACACTTGTAGGAGAAGCATAAAGATTCAACTCCTTTATTTTTCGATAATTCTTCTGCAATTTAGTTGACCAAGAATCCAAAATTTCATGATCGAAGCAAGCACATTAACACGAAGTATCACTTGATTCGACATTAGGTAGAGGCCAAAGTTATTCATCTAACACATTGTCCTACTTCAGAACAGATAGTGTAGAGCTGTAACAAGGGTCTTTTTCACCTCTAGTTATCTCACATTACAAGTCAATCCGGGAGCGTTTTGTTAATGTAAAGGGTATCTCAATTTGAGGCTATTTGTCAGAGTAATGCTTCGTAGTATAGGTCTAAGAAATACAAGAGTAAACGGATGCTGAGCTATGGCTAAATTACTTTTGCATTAAAGAAATCACACGCGGCAATTTTATCAGTCAAGCGTACGTAAGCAATAACCCATCCCTCTAGAAACTGATGAAGGAAAAGGAATTAGAGTATGGATCATGGATCTGGGAGCATAATAGCGTCTGCTGTGTCTCACGACAGCCTTGATCCTCCTCTCACACCAAACCAATGAATGCAAGTAAAAAGGAACAACAAGAAAGCAGAATGGAACGACAATTCAGAAATGGAACAACAGTAAAAGGAACGGCAGTAAAGAAACTAAATCTCGCGAGTTCAACACTCTCAATTCTTGACATCAACTTACATACAAAGAAAGAGCAATCTTTTGTACAAGTAGACAACTTAATCAACTGGAACAACAAACCACCATAAACAAGAAACGTCAATCATATTTACACATAATCTGAGATAATCACTAGTAATCCACACACGACATTAATTCCATCCTCTTGTGATCATCACTCCAACCATATGTAGCTAAAACGTTCCACCTATAAATTCTGTAACAGAAGTGAACAGCTCAGAACGATGTTATGTGATCAATTATGGAAATATGATGTGAACTTGTTACAAAGATTTACAAAAGGAAAACTACTGATGAACGAGTATGGAACAGCATGTAAGTATATCAGATTATTAAAAACAATAAACAAACCACACAAAGCCAAACTGTAAATGATACAATCAGCCAGTGTCTGTTGGAGCCGGGCCCTTAGCTTCCAATGGCACACCACCGTAACTTACTTCAGATGCAGAGAGAAAGTAACACCAAATATATTATATTAACGCATCAATGATAGTACAGCAAGACCAAGTCTCAGAGAGACTCGATAGTCTGAGTTTAGCCAACTGTGAAGTCTGTAAACGAAAAGTAAAGATACAAGATAATCAAAAAGTCCCTTAAGTCTTCGATGCTGCCCCTTTTTATACAAGTAATGGCAGAGTTAACTATACAACAAAATAATTGAAAGTAACGATCCCTCAGGATCAAAGATCCTGAGGGATCTGTTAAACTGTTAACTCCTCTCTTTTCTTTGCCCAGCCTTCCGAACTGATAGTCCTTCATCTCGTCCCGGATTGATCTGCCGTGATTTACTCGCTCTGGTCTGGATTTTATTTGATTTCGGAGGGACAGCCGTTATCTCCTCATGGAACTCTCTTTCTGCACCGTGCCTTCCTTCTTTTGTCTTTTCCTGCATAGAAAAGATAAATATTAGTGATTGGGTCATTCGTGCTCATTCTTATTACATTCTCCTTACTTTATAACAAAGAAAAGGGTACAACTATTGCTTGAAACACAACTAAGTTACTCGTTAAAACATACCTTTCCAATGCTCTACACACCCCCCGACTTACTCTGTTTCATGGCCTCATGAAAACGTTATAATTAACATGGAGGGCGGTGAGAGAATAGGCGGGAGAAGGTATCTCGTGAGGAGGTCTGCAACCATGGTGAGCAACCAGATTATCAAAGAATTGATTCAATTGATCTGCAGGCATATCATACAAGGCCTGATACCCAGGTGCAGGGTGCCAAATAATTGGGCTACGGAACCGGTATCCTAACCAAGATGGCCCAGCTTGCAAAATGCGCTGGCCATAAAGGCTCAACCGTTCAACAGCCAGCTCAAAATTCTCGTATTTGAATGGCTCCCTAAGCTGGATGCTTGGGGTAGAAATCCGATAGCGGAATTTGGCAGCATCCAGGGCAGAATCCTTAATGGCCAAAAAGAATTCCACGCTATTTCGGATCAAATCCTCATGCATGGGTCCTAACAGTTCCATGACGCCCTGGGTTCTCATAAGGCTTTTGTGTGATTGCCATAGGTGAACTGGGTCTCTAGGCTCGGCCCTGACCCATAGATCTAGGCTGTGCTCCTGCCTCTGAAAGGCATTATAAGCCCTGAGCCACTTTAACTGATTGACCCCAAATGAAACAAAGGCTTGTAGCTGTATATCTCCCACGAAGGGGCCAGGGTTTAAATCAGTTTCCTGTTCAAGCACCATGTTGTGCAAATAGAATTCACATAGTAACCGTTGGACCTTAACCCCATAATGTTTGCAACAATCAATAAAATCATTAACAGTGTTAATCTGAATAGGGGCACCCGCCCTGACAGCTTTTATTTTCAATCTTAAGTATCTTTCAAGGAGAAATAAAGCATAATTCTTTGCAGGGGCCCTGCAAGTCAAAACATCATTATACAGCGAACATACAGTGTCCAATTGTTTAATAACAGCATCTAGTCGACGCGTTACCTTGTCAACCTTTTCCTGTTCCTTCTGCCATCCTTCAAAGGCCTGACTCTCTGATTGACTCATGTTCCGTAGTTGCTGCTGCAGTTCTTCATGTTTTTCCCGAGGGATCATTTGTTCCCTTAACTACTCAGCTTCTTGCTGCAACTCCTCGTATTTCTCCCGAGGGATCATTTGTTCTTTTAACTGCTCGGCTTCCTGTCGGGCTTGCTTTGTCTCGTGGTGCAAGGCCTTGGTTTTTGGATCCTTTTTCCATGATTTCTCAGAGGCAGGGAGTCTTACCTAGATCTTGGCGTTTCGCTACCTGGAATTCGTATCCCGAATTATCCCTAAAGGTGGTGCCTCAGTTTGGACTGCTTTGTTTTCCCTTTCTTTCTTAACATGAATAAAGGGGTACGATGGCCCCTCTGTAAATGGAATGTCATCTTGCGGCTCAGTTTTGATCGGAACGGCAGTTGGTTCCAATGGGCTATTTGGAACAGCAGTCTATTCCTCAACGTCAATAGGAACGACATTCTGATGTTCCATATCAGATGGAACGGCATTTTGATGTTCCATATTAGATGGAACGACATTTTGTTCCTCAGTGCCGGCTGGAACAGTCGTAGGTCTAGCAGCAGAGTATCGACCTACGAGACGCCCATAAGCCCTTTGCCTTCTCATCTGACAGGACCCTGCTACATTTGTCCTTCTTTTTCTCCTTACGGTCCTTCTCATTCTCAGGCTGGCTTTCAAACTTCGAATTTTCTGTCGAAGCTGGGCTATAATATTCAGCAGTCTCTGCTATTTCTTTCTCAATTTCTTAATTTCTTTTGCCTTGGCAGTGGGCGCATGAGTGGCCCTCAGTTCTGCTCCTCTTTCATCGAGGGTTTCTTCTGGCATTCTGGGAACGAACTGTTCCCGACAAGCGTTTTCATTCTCCACGTCATCAGCAGGTGGATTTTATCCTGGTGTCTTGGGAACAGATTGTTCCTGGTTGATATTTACATTTTCTTCGTCGACCACAGGGGGATTTTCTCCTCCTGCCATTTCTTCATGCAATTTTTCATGCGTCTCTTCCCCAGAGGGTCCTTCAGGAGGGTCTGCTGGACTGGAAGGTGAAGCATAATCTCCCAGGCTGGCCAAGATGGTGGCCAGCTCTTCTTCCTCCACATGGTCCTGTGGCGGGCTGTCCCCCAATTGTTCCATTTCCTCCTCCTGAATTGGCTGCTCAGTGGCTCCCCCCGGATAGTCGGCCTCGGCCTCAGGGTTAGAATGTTCATTTCCTTCCTCGGCTTCTGCTTCGTTCTCAACTTGTTCCACATTTTCCCTCGAAGGTTCCTGTTCTGGCGCTGGTGGTTCATCTGTTATCTCGATCGGCTGGTCAATGCTTGGCTGGATTTTCTCCAGCCTGCCTTTTATCCTTGCCAACCGGGCTGACTTCCTAGGCCTTTCGGGCTGTTCAGGTGTATTGGCCCTCTGTTCTTCCACCACCACCTTTCTGTGTTTTTCAGATTGCTCTGGCGTGCCAGAGGAATGCCTTCGTTTCGAGGGAGCACGCTCTTCTGTGGCCAGTTCCTCATGTTTTTCTGCATGTCCAGATACTCTAGAGGAACGTTTTCGTTTTACTGACTCCGTGCGTTTCTCGGGTTGCTCGGGTGTATCCGAGGGATGTTTGGGTTTTGGTGATTCTCTGGGTTTCTTGGGTGTTTCAGAGGTGCTAGCGGGATGCTTAGCCTTTGGGGATGGTGATGCCACTTCCCCTCCAATTGCTGTAATAAGCTCCCCCCAGCTACTCTGCTGCTGAGTGAGACTGTGGCTCACTATCAGGCAGATCAACCCATGGTGGCTAACCACTGCGTCTTCATGGTGTGCCTTTTTCAGGCTCCGAGAGGCATCATGCAATAATGAATTTAACAATGCAGGGAGATTCACAGAACATTTTCCTTTTAACATAGCCAGGAGCTTAAGGTGACGCGGTCTTACCACATCTTTTCGTCCCTCGCAGGTGATGTAGCTTTGTACCACCTTTGCCAATTCGCTCCAAGGTTCTCCTAGCGTTGCCGGCAGCACTCCTTTTCCCTTCACTGTTAGACTCTGTCCTTCGTCTTGGAAAATTTCTATGATCTTTTGCAACCTCTCTTTCTTTGTCGTCCAGATTGGTCTTGAGGCTGGTAATCCTGTTACTTCCGCGATTATTTCCTTCGTGACCATTATCTGCTTCCCTCCCACTTCGGAGTGTTCTTACTGCAGCACGCAGGCGGCTAAAATAAGTTAGCCACCCCGCCCTTTCTAGGATCTCCCGAGCAGCTTCGGAGACTACTAGCTCACTAGGCTCGCTTCTGATAGCCTTGCCTCCCATGGTTCTATTTCGGGATCCTGGATGGAACAGTAATTATCTGTCGTAGAAAACGTAATCGCAGCCGAGAGAAAAAAACACAGAGCATGCATGCATGAAAATAAATTGTAAATAACAACTTTTGCAAAAATAGCATTGTCATGCCGTTAACCCATACCATACCTTCGTACCATATCATTTTCGAATGATGTGCTAACACGTGGCCGGCGGAGTAATGAGGTCACCTCCCCCCTCGCAATATGATAGGCTGTCCCAGCCGTCAAATGGAGGAGGAGTCGCCATCCCGTCACCAAGCCATAAAGGAACAGCATATAGAATTTTGCCATGTTTCAGATTAGACAAGGAAATACCGAGATCGAGGCAACAGGTAGATCGCGTTTTGCATAAGCCTGCGTGATGTGATGCAAGACAGGGGGATAGGACGTCTGGCACTCATATAAATTCTGAGGTAGTCATAGTCAATACCTTTGCCATGATTGGCGGTGATAGATATTCATGCGACGTATCCATCAAAGTGTAAGATATAATTATTACGAGGATAGGAAGAAGTATTTGATATGATCCCAATTGGTGTATATATTACGACTTCGATACCATTAACAGAGCTCTGCTGTCGACAGGTGTTCATAACCTTGGCAGAGTTGTTTATTTCACCCTGGAACCATGATCCTTTGTGTATTTTTGAAGAGCAATTCTTGTCAAAATGCAGGCCATCATGCTAGCTTGGTAACCAGATAACCATGATGCCATTCACCAGAGAGGCGCGAAACGTGGGCAGGCCGGCTCGTAATGAGACCCCCTGTTCCAAGGTTTATTTATGTAGTGAACCCGTTGGACCATATCCCTGGTGTGGTGGCCATGATGGGAATGCCACTTCGCTTCCAATCTTATGATCATAGTAGGCTGGTTCTTTAATGAAACCCCCTATCCTGAATTTGACAAATAATTTCTTTTTTTATTTTGCTTTTGCTCTTTTTTTTTGTTTTGAAGGAGACTTTGCTCTTGTGTAATTACACATAAGGGTGGTTCAACCCTCCTTAAGAGTGGGAATGGCGGAAGGAGTCTTGTCATCCCAATAGGAAGATATAAATCTTCTATTCTTATTTCCCAGTAATAATAAAGAAAATTGTAGGAACTCAACATGATAAAATTTTCCAACAAGGCAGAGGAGGTGAGACTATGACAGCAAAAGTGATGAGTGTGTGGATCCTTTCTTTGCTGTTGCATCAATACTAGGGCTTGTTAAAGATAGCGATTTATGATATGCTGATCTCGATATATCCTGGCTTTTATATTCATTGCATAAATGTATAGCTGCTACTTATGGCCTTGGAAAGAGGATGGACAACACATCCTTTGTATGAAAGGGACAAGAGCATACTACTCCTTTTTGAAAGGGAGGTTGAGGAGGAGTTCATCTGATGCATTGTCTTAAAAAGGCAGCAGAAGCACACAACTGCTGTTTCCTCTGAAAAAGGAACAGCTAAAAATACTCAAGTGCTGTTCTTTTTGAAAAGGAACAGCAAAAAAACATACAAGTGCTGTTCCTTTTGAAAAGGAACAGCAGAAACACTCAAGTGCTGTTCCTTTTGAAAAGGAACAGCAAAAACACGCAAGTGCTGTTCCTTTTGAAAAGGAACAACAAAAACACACAAGTGCTGTTCCTTTTGAAAAGGAACAGCAAAAACACTCGAGTGCTGTTCCTTTTGAAAAGGAACAGCAAAAACACACAAGCGCTGTTCCTTTTGAAAAGGAACAGCAAAAAACACACAAGTGCTGTTCCTTTTGAAAAGGAACAGCAAAAACACACAAGTGCTGTTCCTTTTAAAAAGGAACAGCAGAAAAACACAAGTGCTGTTCCTTTTGAAAAGGAACAGCAAAAACACACAAGTGCTGTTCCTTTTGAAAAGGAACAGCAAAAACACACAAGTGCTGTTCCTTTTGAAAACGAACAGCAAAAACACACAAGTGCTGTTCCTTTTGAAAAGGAACAGCAGAAACACTCAAGTGCTGTTCCTTTTGAAAAGGAACAACAAAAACACACAAGTGCTGTTCCTTTTGAAAAGGAACAGCAGAAACACTCAAGTGCTGTTCCTTTTGAAAAGGAACAGCAAAAACACACAAGCGCTATTCCTTTTGAAAAGGAACAGCAAAAACACACAAGTGCTGTTCCTTTTGAAAAGGAACAGCAAAAACACACAAGTGTTGTTCCTTTGGAAAAGGAACAGCAAAAACACACAAGTGCTGTTCCTTTTCAAAAGGAACAGCCAAAAACACACAAATGCTAAAAACATATATACAAAATTTACAATCTTATATACAAGATAAAGATGAAATTTTTTTTTACTGATCTATAGGTGAGGAAGTTTTTGCTTCCTCTCCCATAATCTCCATATTAGTATCTTGGCGTAGCTGCTGACAAAAAGATTCCCGAGTGAGCGGTTTGTGATACGGACGAACTCGGTGGCCGTTTACCTTAAATGTATATCCATACCCATCGATTGTGATCAGAGTAAGGGTCCCATTGTCATGGACTTTTTGAATCTCGTATGGTCCCAACCAACGAGTCTGAAGCTTCCCCGGGAAATCCTGAAATCTAGAATCATATAACAGAGCCCAGTCTCCTTCATGAAATATCTTGTTTTTGATGAGCGCATCATGCCATTTGGCTCACTGTTGTTGAATCAGTGCTGTATTCTGTAATGCAGAGAGCCTTATTTCATTTAATTCATTAATTTGGTGTAATCGACTTTTCTGTGCTTCGCTTAAATCCAATCCGACTTCTTGGGTAGTTCGCAGCGTTTGGATCTCGAATTCTATAGGAAAAATGGGCTGCTTTCCAAACACTAAGTGATATGGTGAATAGCCGGTGGTGCTCCTCCATGTGGTTCGATAAGCCCATAGTGCTTCGGGAAGTCGGGCGGCCCAATCACGCCGATGTGAGGCAACGGTTTTTGTCAAAATAGACTCTATCACCTTATTGCTGCTCTCGACTTGCCCATTTGCCTGCGGATGGTATGGGGTAGTAATTTTATGCTGGACACTATAATTATTGAGTGTTGCAGCTAATTTGTGTCCCACAAATTGTGGTCCTCCGTCTGTAATTACTTCTCTTGGAAGACCATAACGTACAAACAAATGGAACAAGAACTGTATTACCGAATCTTCTGTAGCTCTAGGCAATGCCTCTGCTTCCACCCATTTGGTAACATATTCAGTTGCCACCAAAATGTAGGTTCTTTGGTTTGATGGTGGGTTGATGGGTCTGACAAAGTCCAGAGCCCAGCGTTCGAAAGGTTCGATCACTAATTGAGGCTGCAAAGGCATTTCGTCAGCTGGACCAGGTCGTCCTGCACGCTGACAGCTATCACAGGCCTGGACAAATTTTTTTGCATCCTTGAAAATTGTAGGCCAGTAGTATCCCGTTTGTAATACTTTATGTGCTGTTCTTTGGTCAGCAAAATGTCCTCCACATGGCCCGTCATGGCAGGCTTTCAAGATATCAAAGATTTCGTCCTCTCGAATACATCTTCTGATTTCCATATCTGCGCCTGTGTGAAACAAATAGCCCCCCACCCACGAAAATCGAGTGCTTTTCTGAACAATCTGCTTCCGTTCATTGGGGGTTAAATGTTTTGGAAGCTTACCCACTGCAAGATAGTTAGCGACATCAGCGTACCAGGGATTCTGAACAGCGACAGCAAATAAGTGTTCGTCTGGAAATTGGTCCTCGACTGCTGCTGCTTCAACTGATTTTGGTATTCGTGAGAGGAAATCAGCTACAAGGTTTTCTTTCCCCGGTCGATCTCTGATTGTAATATCAAACTCCTGCAACAGGATCAACCACCTGGTTATTCTTCCATTTGTAACGGGCTTATTTGATAAATACTTAATAGCAGAATGGTCTGTATACAAAATAATGGGATAGCCTGTAATATAGTGTCTAAATTTATTAACAGTGTGTATCACAGCTAAAAATTCTTTTTTGGTGACAGTATAATTTAATTCAGCCGGAGTCAAATTTTTGCTGATGTAATAGATGGCGTATGGCTTTTTATCCTCTTCTTGGCCCAGAACTGCACCGATCGCTGTGTCTGATGCGTCAGTTGAAATTTGGAATGGTAAATTCCAATCAGGTCCTCGGAGAACTGGAGCTGTAGATACCAGCTTCTTTAATTCTTTGAAGGCTCGATCACATTTCTCTGTCCATAAGAAGTCAACATTTCCAGTTAATGCATGTAAAGGTGTGGCAATATGTGAATAATGTTCTATGAATCGTCTATAATACCCAGAAAAACTAAGAAAACTGCGTACCTCTGTTTGATTAGTGGGGGTCGGAATAAGCAAAAGTATTTGAATTTTAGCCGGGTCTACCTGAATACCAGCTGCTGAAATATAGTGTCCCAGAATGAGTCCTTCGGTCATCATCATGTAACACTTTTCGTGACTCAGACAAAGTCTGGTAGCGATGCAGCGCTGTAGGACTTTTTCGAGGGTATCTAGAGCTGGATCAAAGTCATCTCCATATGGTGTGAAGTCGTCCATGTAGACTTCTAATCCATCATTAATTAAATCTGCAAAGATGCTAAGAACAGCCCTTTGGAATGTGGCTGGGGCATTACATAAATCAAAAGGTAAGACTCGATAAGCGAACATTCCCCATGGACAAGTAAAGGTAGTCTTATCCTGGTTTTCAGGGGCAATCTGAATCTGATTGTATCCGCTGAAGCCATCCAAGAAAGAAAATAATTTCTTGCCTGCTAAGGTGTCCAGTACCTGATCTATGAATGGGAGAGGGAAGTGATCTTTTTGTGTGGCTTTGTTTAATTCTCTATAATCCACACAGATCCTCCATTTCCCATTCTTTTTAGGTACTACCACAAGTGGAGAGACCCATTTGCTGTCAGAGATAGGATAAATAAAATTAACATCTAACAGTTTCTGAAGCTCAGCTTTTACAACATCCTTTAAATGGGGGTTGAGTCTTCTTTGCGGTTGACGAACAGGTCTTGCATCTTTTTCGATATAAATATGATGTGTGCATAGCTGGGGATCAATCCCTTTCATATCGGGATAGTCCCATGCAAATGCCTCCTGATACTTTCGTAAGAGCTGGATGAGTTTTG
Source organism: Pinus tabuliformis (assembly GCA_031772625.1). Classification (NCBI taxonomy): domain Eukaryota; kingdom Viridiplantae; phylum Streptophyta; class Pinopsida; order Pinales; family Pinaceae; genus Pinus; species Pinus tabuliformis. Next base: position 494,258,260 of record CM062819.1, read on the forward strand.
TCTCTTGATCTGGTGTCAGATTAGCGTTAATATTTAAGGTTTTCCCTGGTTCGATTTGCACTACTTTGCTATTAGCAACAGAAGTCACAGGTATATTTTGGTCATGTTCGTCTTTTAGAGGATCCTCCTCTAATTCGTTATCAAATGCCGCTTTTATCATAAAGCATTGTGTATACGACGTGGATTCTGTCTGATTAATGAATTTATTGATGACATCGTCTTCCGTTTGATCTTTGAAATCTAGCGCTTCCTGGACTGTTAATGGGGGTCTAATATTGTCAGTGATATATGAGGCAGGGCGCAGGTTGGTTCTCATCATCGTGATGCTTGGCTGCGCTAGAGGGTACAAGATTAAATTTTTGATATCCGGCCCTCTGGTTATGGTCATGTTTCCCTGCCGGCAACCAATGTAGGCGTCAGCAGTAGCGAGCCACGGTCTACCTAGAATTAGCGGATGTCCATCTAGTCGGGTTCTTGGATTGATTATCAGGAAGTCGGTCGGGTATTCCCAGGAGTCCACTGAAACCATGACATCATACAAGGTGCCTTCTGGTCTAATTACTGATCGGTCAGCTAGTTCTAACAAAGTGGAAGTAGGTTCTACCGATGTAATTCCGAGCTTCTGGAAAGTTGATGTTGTCAGGATGTTAATTGCAGCCCCTAGATCAACTAAGACGTTGGTCAAGGTCTGCCCACAGATTTGAACAGTGACAATTGGGTTTCCAGGGTCCTCGTATTTAACTGGTGTTTCTTTTCCCGATAAGAGGTCGGATAAGGTGCCGACTACCTGGACTCTTGGGTTAGCGGTTACATTTCTTTTTGATTTTCTGCTACACAGGTCTTTTATGGTTTTTGCATATATAGGGATATCCTGTATAGCTTGAAGGAATGGAATTCTTATATACAAGTTTTGTAGTTCTCCCAAAATATCAAAATCTGGATATTGTGTTGGTCGTGGAATGGCCAATCGTTCTGGGAAAGGTGGAGGAGATGTAATTATTTGCTGATGAACTTGGTCTTTATTTACATCTTCCTGTTGTGACGGCTATTCTATAGGTAACTGATCTTCAATGTGAGTTGTTCTATGTCCCTCAGTTTCTATTATTCGCCCAGATCTTAACTGAAGATCATTGCATTCCCGTAGATCAGGTTCAATCTCTGAGGATTCTATAATTTGAAGAGATTGAACTGGTCTATTATTCGGATTGGGGTTGGGTTGGGCTGGGAGCTGCGGTCTCAGATTAGACTGGGGATTTTGTTGTAAGGCTGGCAGAGTTGGTTGAGGGAGTGGAATTGATCCTGCTGGCTGATATGTCGATTTTGGCCAGTTTGTCTGCCAGGGTGAACCTTGCGAAGTAGAAGGGGTCCATGGAGGATATGAATTATTCTGCCAATATGGTGGGGGATAAGGGAAGTTTGGCCAACCAAATTGGTTCATCCAAGGATTCGGAGTAGGAAACATTTGAGGTGACCAATTCGAAAACGGGGGCTGAGACTGATTTTGCCACATATTCTGTTGCTGAGCATTGAACGGCGGAGGTTGAAAAGAAGAGGAGGGGTCTGAAAACATACCAGGTTGCCTTGGCTGCCATTGACGACGCTGGTTAATAAAATATGCTGATTCTGGCTCCTCTTCTGCTTCTTTGTATACTGCCTTCAAACCAGGAAGTGAGGGGCAGCTTTCAGTCAGGTGGTCCTTGGTGCAGATAGCACATGTTTGGACTGTATCCAGCGGGCATTCCTTGTGGCTATGTTTCTTCCTGCATCGAGGGCAGAAGATCGCTAGATTCTGTTCCGCCTCTGCTTGCTTCTGTTTAGCCTGCACAATATCAAGCTGTGTAGTTAATGTCCCCAGGATATCAGTTTTAAAATTTTCTAGCAAATTTCCAAGTTCCACACGGGTTACTCCCTCTGTTGATGTTCTGTTATCTCTGGTGAAGCGATCATATTCTGCTGGTTTTATCCTCGTGCTGCCTCTTGAGCTCCTGATACACAGATCAATGATGTCAGCAAAATTTTCCTGATAAATGTCTCCTTTCCCCATAATATTCAACATTTCAATCCATTGTTCTTTCATACCTCTAATTAATGCGGTTTTCAGCACGTTATCAGGCAGAGGTAACGATGCATAGGGAGATCTTTGCAGGTTATATTGGAAACGTTCTACATATTCTTCTAGAGTTTCGTTTGGTCTGGCTGACATTTGAAAGATTTCATCTTTTAGTTCTCTTGACCTACAGTAATCCTGATATTTCTTTAAAAAGGCTTCTTTCATTTGATCCCAATTGTTAATAACCCCACCACCTAAGCCCATAAACCATCTTAAAGCAGCCCCCTTCAATGTGGAGGGGAACAATTTCAATTTCTGGGGATCGGTGGTGTAATCGTATCCTCTACATAATACATCAAATTCGAACAAGAATGCATCCGGATCTTCTGATGTAAGGCCATGAAATGTGGGGATATGCTGGAGAGGGATAGCTTTCATGGGCGCATTTGCTGCAGAGTCTACTATAGGATATTGCAATGTGGAAGTCTGGGTGTTTGGCTGATTCTGCGCCATGGGATCGAATATATGCCAGTAATCTTCAGGAATTTCCAAGAGAGTGTTCCTTGGTTGAGAAGGGATAGTCTTGACAGGAATTGTTTTGACAACACTTCCTTTATCAGGGATGATGATGGTCCCAACTGTCTGAGGTGAATGAATTCCTTCAACAAGGATTTTTACAGCGCTTCCTCTATCCGGGCTATTCAGAGGTTGATCTGGTCCAATGGGAGATCTGGGTTTCCCGATTTCCCCTGTTTCTCCTCCTCTTTCGCAAAGGTTACTAAGATTCCCTTCGTGCAATAGTCCAGGAGTCAAATTTTCAATTTCTTGAAAGTCCTGTTCCTCTGTTTGACTGTGCACTTCAGCAAAGGCTTCAGATGGTGATCCCGAGGCCTGAAGGGAGCTAGTAGGCTATTTAGAATTGATTTTCCTATAACCTACTGATGGCTGAGATTCGGCTTTCTTATAGATTTCATCGATGAAGGTTGTTCGTCCAAGGGTCACCGGCCCCTTGGCTTTGGGTGGAGGCTTTTGATCTTTTTCTGGCTTTTTCTGCTTAGTCATGCACTCCAATTAAGCTACTAAATCCTATTTAACCAATCAATTCTACTAGGAAAGTGGACGGTGGAACAAGGCTTTTACGTGCTCCGTACGCAGGTTCTTACCTTCCGTTTTTAAAATCCAACCCTCCCCTAGCAGATTCGTACACTACCATGTTTAAAAAACAAATGGCTATACCCTTTCCCCAGCAACGGCGCCAAAATGTAGAGCTGTAACAAGGGTCTTTTTCACCTCTAGTTATCTCACATTACAAGTCAATCCGGGAGCGTTTTGTTATTGTAAAGGGTATCTCAATTTGAGGCTATTTGTTAGAGTAATGCTTCGTAGTATAGGTCTAAGAAATACAAGAGTAAACGGATGCTGAGCTATGGCTAAATTACTTTTGCATTAAAGAAATCACACGCGGCAATTTTATCAGTCAAGGGTACGGAAGCAATAACCCATCCCTCTAGAAACTGATGAAGGAAAAGGAATTAGAGTATGGATCATGGATCTGGGAGCATAATAGCGCCTGCTGTGTCTCACGACAGCCTTGATCCTCCTCTCACACCAAACCAATGAATGCAAGTAAAAAGGAACAGCAAGAAAGCAGAATGGAACGACAATTCAGAAATGGAACAACAGTAAAAGGAACGGCAGTAAAGAAACTAAATCTCACGAGTTCAACACTCTCAATTCTTGACATCAACTTACATACAAAGAAAGAGCAATCTTTTGTACAAGTAGACAGCTTAATCAACTGGAACAACAAACCACCATAAACAGGAAACGTCAATCATATTTACACATAATCTGAGATAATCACTAGTAATCCACACACGACATTAATTCCATCCTCTTGTGATCATCACTCCAACCATATGTAGCTAAAACGTTCCACCTATAAATTCTGTAACAGAAGTGAACAACTCAGAACGATGTTATGTGATCAATTCTGGAAATATGATGTGAACTTGTTACAAAGATTTACAAAAGGAAAACTACTGATGAACGAGTATGGAACAGCATGTAAGTATATCAGATTATTAAAAACAATAAACAAACCACACAAAGCCAAACTGTAAATGATACAATCAGCTAGTGTCCGTTGGAGCCGGGCCCTTAGCTTCCAATGGCACACCGCCGTAACTTACTTCAAATGCAGAGAGAAAGTAACACCAAATATATTATATTAATGCATCAATGATAGTACAGCAAGACTAAGTCTCAGAGAGACTCGATAGTCTGAGTTTAGCCAACTGTGAAGTCTGCAAACGAAAAGTAAAGATACAAGATAATCAAAAAGTCCCTTAAGTCTTCGATGCTGCCCCTTTTTATACAAGTAATGGCGGAGTTAACTATACAACAAAATAATTGAAAGTAACGATCCCTCAGGATCAAAGATCCTGAGGGATCTGTTAAACTGTTAACTCCTCTCTTTTCTTTGCCCAGCCTTCCGAACTGACAGTCCTTCATCTCGTCCCGGATTGATCTGCCGTGATTTACTCGCTCTGGTCTGGATTTTATTTGATTTCGGAGGGACAGCCGTTATCTCCTCATGGAACTCTCTTTCTGCACCGCGCCTTCCTTCTTTTGTCTTTTCCTGCATAGAAAAGATAAATATTAGTGATTGGGTCATTCGTGCTCATTCTTATTACATTCTCCTTACTTTATAACAAAGAAAAGGGTACAACTATTGCTTGAAACACAACTAAGTTACTCGTTAAAACATACCTTTCCAATGCTCTACAGATAGCAGATATCTTCACCAAGGCACTAAGATGAGAAAAGTTTGAAAAATTCATAATGTTACTCGACATGTTAGATGTCCCTTCAAATTAATGGGGGAATGTGAACTAATCCTTCAAGATATTGTAAAATATTTGTACAGAATTAATTTGGAGCAGTTAGAAAAACTACTAGTCAGTCAATTGTAATATGGCAACTGTCTCGGATTGTATAAATACTTGAGGGTTTCACTTAATAAATAATTGGTTCAATCATGGAGTTCTTTTTGTTTTCCCTATAACTTTGACTACACCCACACTGATATAACAAACCCAGACCCCTTTTGCTATAATTTTGCTTCGTGTTTCAAGTTGAATAAAATTCCAGTTTATTTCCTTGGAAAAAAAAGAATCATGATGAGCAATATGTTAATTATGTTAATATTTGCATTTTTCTCGAATAAAGATTCCATAAATTGAATTTAATTATTAATGTATGGTAACCCGAATAAAATCCACAATGAAAGAGCATTGTATTAATGATAAAATCATTTATTTATACATGTTCAATCTAGGTATGAGACAATTGTGTCTCGGTAACTTATTAATTGTAAAAATGGAATGTAAAACTAATTACATATTGTACAATAACAATCCCAAAGGTTTGGTTAATATTCCCCCCTTAATGTGAAGGGATATCTAACATGCCAAGGAACATTATGAACTTTTCAAACTTTTCACGTCCTTGTGGCTTTGTAAATATGTCTGTGATCTACTCTAAAGTGAGACAATGTGTCAGATGAATAAATTTAGCCTCTACATAATGTCGAATCAAGTGATATTTGGTGTTAATATGCTTTCTTCGATCATGAAACTTGGGATTCTTGGCCAATTGAATTGCAGAAGAGTTGTCAACGAGTAGTGGAGTTGAAGCCTTTTGTTTTGTTTTGCATCATGATCTTTCGTTTTGCCAACATTGTCAACAATTCATAGCTGGTAAATTATTAAGTTTTTAAACTTTGGTTGAATTTTGTTAGACCTTTCGGGACCATCGATCGAACTTGCATTTTTTTTATAGACAGTGACATATTTTTCATACAAACTTTTGCAGTTCGTCATAATTATTAAAAGTTTTCTTTTAATTTCATGACATTCATAATTTCTCTAGTTGGATTTGTCCTTTCTGGGAAACCCAATTACCCATAATGGATAAGAAAACTTAGGAGTGCATTTATTTTTAATGATTTGTGGAAATATTTTTTCCAAGGAAATAAAGACGCAGAAGATAAAGAAATTGCACCAGAACCTCCAGATGATGACAAACAACGCGCCATCTAGGAATTCAAGAATAATAAATCCCATGCTATGATTACAACATCAGTTTCTGAAGAGGTAAGAAGATACATTCATTCCTATAAGACAACATATGCAACATTAAAAATTTTAAGGGAACTCTATGATACACATTCAGAATTGGAGATTATTCTGCAATTAATGAATAAAATTGCAGAAAGAGAAAGGGCTTTTGGGAAGAAAGAGTCTATTCCTGCTGCTAATACATAAACCTTGTGCCATGCACAAAAAGAACATAAATCACAAAATGAGTCTGCCAGAGGTGGAAAGAATCCTAGAGGCCAGGGTAGAAGGAATTTTAGAGGCAAGGGGGGTAACAATAACAACAATGAGGGTGATAGATATCATAATGACCAAACACAAAAAAAAATTCAATCTAAATCAAATATCATATGTTATAAGTGTGGAAAAATTGTTCATAGTTCAGTTAATTGCAGGGTTCCTTGGGAGAAGATTAATAATGACAAGAAAGAACCAGTAAAGGACAAGATAGAGAAATCATGTTTTGACGAAATAAAGCAAATGAGTATGCACATTATATAGTTTCTCACTGCAATTTCGATATTGATAATGTTTTTAATACTACATTTTCTTCATGGGAGGACAGTTAGATTTTGGATTCAGGTGCTACTTGTCATATGAAATTCCAAAAAGATCTTTTTGAAAGTTCAGTGATAATGTTGATAGTGTTATTTATTTTGTTGATAAGTATGAAGTTAAACCATCAGGAATTGGATCAATTAGATTAAAAATTCCACATTTAGCAGATTATATATTGAAGGATGTTCTTTATAGGTTATATATTGAAGGATGTTCTTTATATTCCCCAATTTCAGAGGAACTTAATGTCACTGATTCATATCAGACTACAAGGACATTCAATCCATATTTTTTAGGGCATAATTGAAATTCGTAGAGCAAGTTATAATTCAGTCATTATGACTAGTGTTGAATAAGGCACACTGTTGAAATTGAATAGTAATTCAACTATTACACAATCTACTACAAATTTAGCTTTGTCAATGCAACAAGATAATCTTTTATCTTCAAGTTTATTATGGCATGTTAGATTTGGTCATATCAACTATGAAAACATTAGAATTATGAAAGAATAGGGCATTAAAGTTCTTCACACTATTCCAAGAAAGCTCACACCATGTGATGCTTCTATCCTGGGGAAACACAGTAAACAACCATTTCATAATTATGTTTTTGATCTTCCAGAAAATTAGGTCTCATACATTCCGATTTATGTGGACCTATCCCTGTACCAACTACAAATCAAAATAAATATATACTCACCTTTATTAATAACTATTCGAGAATGTGTTGGGTTTATATTTTGAAGGAAAATTCACAGCTATTTGATATGTTCAAAACATTTTATGCTATGGTTACAAATTAAAATCAACAGAATATTTGTATCTTAAGGACGGATACTGGAGGTGAATATACTTCAAAATATTTGAACAATATTTAATAAATAGTGGCATCAAAAACCAAATTACTATTCCATATAATCCACAACAAAATGGTGTTGTAGAAAGGATGAATAGGACTTTGCTTAACATTATTATATCAATGATGTTTTTCAAAAATGTCAAATTAATGTTTTGGGGAGAAGCAGTACTTTGTGCAGCATATATTAGAAATAAATGTCCTTCTTTTACCCTCAACAACAAATCACCATATGAAGTTTGGTACAACAAGTTACCAACAATTAAACATTTTAAAGTTTTTGGATCTACTTGTTATGCACTTATTCCTAAATATCGAAGAAACAAATTAAATTCCAAAAGTCGAAAGTGTATTTTTCTGGGATATTCCAATACTTCAAAATATATAGATTATATAATGAAGAAAACATAAAATTTATTCTTTCCAAAGATGTCATTTTTTTAGAATCTGCAAAAGGTTTCTCTACTATTGATTGACAACTTGCTCATTCAGAGAAATTTGCATCCAAGAAATTTTACTTTGAATCTGACAATGCAGTTCCACATACTGAGAAGGGATTTCCCATTCTAGATCAGTTTGTGGGTTTTCCATCTTTAATTCATGAAGATATTTTTGTTGAGGAACGTTTGGAAGATAATATTGTTTCTACAGAATCAGAAAGTGTTCCTGAAGAACCTGCACTTCAGGATGAGCAACCTTCACAACAACCTAAGTAATCTTTAAGAAGATCCACTCATATTAGCAAATTTCCAAGAAAATATGATGATTATGAGACAAGCAATTCTTCTACAATAATGTTTCTCGTCATTGTAATTATTCCACAATTAGTGAACCTAGTTGTTTTGAAGAAGCTACTAATTGTGATGAATGGAAGGATACAATGAAGAAAGAATATGATGCCCTCAAGTATAAAGAAGATGGTTCACTTGATAAATATAAGGCCGGACTTGTAGCTAAAGGCTATGCTCAGAATGAAGGTGTTGATTATACAAAAACTTTTGCTCCTACAGCAAAATGGGACATAATCAGACCTATATTTTCCCTTGCAGCACAAAAAGGATTGAAGATACATTGTATGGATGTGAAAACAACCTTTTTAAATGGATATTTGAAAGAGGATGTCTCCACGTTTCAACCTGAGGGTTCTGTTGTCAAAGGCAAAGAAAATAAGGTATTCAAACTGGTCAAAAGGATTGGAAAATCTATTGTATATCTAGTTGTCTATATTGATGATTTGATGATTACATGGAACAATGATAGTTATAGAGTGTCTGTTAAAAGGGAGCCACAAAAATTCTTTAACATGGAATATTTCGGTCTGTTGCATTATTATTTTGGAATTGAAGTTGCTCAAAAACCCAAACACATTTACATTTCTTAGAAGAATTATGTTGGACAACTATTAAAAAAGTTTGGAATGCAGGATTTTAACCCTGTTTCTGCTCCTATGGAGCATAATTTGAAACTTAACTCCACTAAAGGAAGTCCATTTGATGATCCAATAAAGTATCAGTAACTTGTTGGAAGTTTAATTTTTTTAACCACTACTAGACCTGACATTACTTTTGTTGTAGGGATACTTTTCAGGTTCATGCATCAACCCTGTGAAGTTCATTAGAATGCAATGAAAAGAGTGTTGAAATACTTGAAGGGCACTCAATATTTTGGCATCAATGTTAGGTCCCTATAATACTAGTGATTACCCCATTACTATTGTAGTTGTATCCCTTATTAATATTGTTGTGCCCCTATTGTTCCCATATTGTTATTACTATGCCCCATAGAATCCCCCTATTGTTATTTTTGTGGCTTTATATTATTATTGTTAGGTCGGCTAGGTTATATTGTGACTCCTTAGACTCCTATATATAGAAAGGAGGTTTTGTCATTTGAATATCCAAGATTTGTTCATTTATGTAATGTAAAGGAGGTTTCCCCCTTGAAGAGGCTAAATTCTAAGGCGTTGATCTATCTTTTCTATCTTTTTGTGAGCTAGTTTCATAACATTTGGTATCAGAGCTTTGGATTCTAGGGTTTCGCTACTCCAAATAGGTCATCGCGACATTTTTGCTATAACTTTTTTTCTGCGATGTTTCAGAAGCTAAAAAAAAAACCCATTTTCAACGAAATCGTACTGAACCTCGGATTCGAATTTTAGAGCTTTTTGCACTACATTTAAGGAGATATGATCTGAGGAAGTTGGTCTTTTTGCAGACTCCTGAATTACATTCCAAACAGGTGACCTGGGGAAAATTGTCATAACCTTCTCTCTGAGCATCGAATTGAAATTTCATAAGAAGGTACAGAAAGAGGATGGACTGTAGTTTTTTGTATATATTTTTCAGAGCCAAAGGTCGAAAGAGTGACTTGTGGCACGTCGTACAAGTTTACTCTACTGAACGAGTCTATAATCAGGTCACTATGGGAGATTTGGCATAACTCTTCCCTGGAGAATCCAATTTGGATCAGACTGGTCGCATTGGAAAGAGGACGCAAAGGGCTACTGCAGGTCGAAATTTCAGAACTGGATGATCCGAAATTACAGAGATACATCAGATTCAATATCAAGCTCCTACAAAGTGAAAAAAGGTGTGTAATTTTTTTTAAATTTTTGCATAAGCTTGGTTTGAAAAATTAGTTTGAAGGAATTCAAAGGGCATAGTAAAGCATTATTATCGATAATTGATGCCTTGAGGAAGGAAAATGAAAACACCTAGTAAGCAACCTGAAAGCTCTAGCATGAATCATGAAGAAGAGGAAGAAATGCAACATGATATATCAAAATTACGAGACCAAGTGCAACAAGTGTCACTTGCACAAAAAGTAACAGAATCTAAGATGGATGGTTTAAAGAAAGACATAGAAGCTAAGATGGATGGTTTAAAGAAAGGCGTAGAAGCTAAGATGAATGACGTGGAAGCTAAGATGGACGATTTTAAGACAGGCATCGAAGATTTGAAGACGGGCATGGAAGATTTGAAGACAGATTTGATAAAGTTTCTACAAGAAATGCTTACTAATGGTGAAAGGGTAGTAAAGGAAACTCATGATGAGAACAAAAGAAATGTTAATCATGATTTCATAGACTCTAATGTTGGACCGAAGACCCACCATATTCCAAAAATCGATATGAGGAAGTTTGATGGTAGGGATCCCGCAACATGCATATTACGAAAGGAGCAATTTTTCGGTCTCAATAATGTGCAAAACACACAAAAGGTACGATTGCAACTTTATATTTGGAACCAAATAAGTTTGTATGGTATCAATGGCTTTTCTCTCGTAAACAAATTATCACTTGGGCAATTTTTACGGAAGAATTGATAGCACATTATGAGGATACAAAAAGCAACACTTTTTTTAGCCAATTGATAAGTCTCAAACAAAAGGGTTCAATAATGGAGCACATTGAGGAGTTCCTAAAATTGAACATAGGGTAAAAAATATTCCAGAGGAGCATAGGATTGATGTGTTCATAGGGACTTTAAAGGATAATATCCAACATGATGTTCGCCTTTGGGAACCTGATTCATTAGAGAAGGCATTCAGGTTAGCAAGGAAAATGGAAAGCAAAATTATGGCAACCAGGAAGCATACCACTCACAACTATAAAGATGGAAGTGTTGTTGCCCCTAGTCTTCCACAACCTATAAGGTTGACACCACAACAATTAGAAGAAAAAAGAGCAAAAGGTCTTTGTCACAGTTGTGATAGCAAACACACCAAAGGTCATAAGTGTGCTGAGAAGAAATTATTCTATATAGATTGTGAAGAGGAAGAAGAAAAGGAGAAAGAAAGGTCAAAAGAAGAGGATATACTCCAGGAACAAAGCCTAGATAAAGAAGAAATGAATCCGACCATATCTTTTAATGCATTGGCTAGAATTACCACTCCTCAAAGCATCAAGATAGAAGGACAAATCAAGAAGAAAAAGGTAATAGTGTTGATTGATTCAGGAAGTACCCACAATTTTATTCATTGTAAGATAGCAAAACAATTGAATTGCTTCCTATATCCAGCACCAGAGTGTCAAGTGATGGTTTCAAATGGAGGAACGATAAATTGCTTTGGAAAGTGCCATAATATCAAGCTATCCATGGGAGAATATGTATTGACTAGCCCAATGCTTTCCATTCCAATGGGAGGTGCTGATGTTGTACTAGGAGTCCAATGGCTACAATCCTTGGGTACACTAGCTTTTAATTTTCAAGAACTTTTCATGAAATTTTCTGAGGAAGGAAAGGAAGTTGAATTAATGGGTATTGCAGGGAAACCGGGAAAGATAATCAGCTCTAACGATATGACAAAGCTTCTAAAAAAGGAACAAAGAGGTGTAATTGTACAGTTATGTTCACTAGATGTTTCCACATCGGAATAATCTATTTCTCTAGATCTCCAAAAAGTCTTGGACAATCATTCCAAGGTATTTGAGACTCCCAATGGTCTCCAACCTATTCTTGATCATGATCATGTAATTCATCTAATTCCAGGAAGTGTTCCTCCAAACATCAAGCTGTACAGATATCCCTATGCCCAAAAGAGTGAAATTGAACGTATGGTTGCAGAAATGCTAGAGGCTGGTATAATTCAACCTAGTCAAATTTCTTTCTCTGCTCCAGTAGTATTCATGCACAAGAAGGATGGATCATGGCGCATGTGTCCGGATTATAGGGAGCTCAACAAGCTCACTATTAAAGATAAGTTTCCCATTCCGGTCATTGATGAATTACTGGATGAATTACATGGATCAATTTACTTCACCAAGTTGGATCTTTGTTCAGGATATCATCAAATCAAAATGAAGACTAAAGACATTCCGAAAACAACATTTAGAACTCATGAGGGTCATTATGAATTTTTGGTCATGCCTTTTGGCCTTACCAATGCACCTTCTACATTTCAAGGTTTGATGAATTCCATTTTCAAACCCTTCCTTAGAAAATTTTTGTTAGTATTTTTTGATGATATACCAATCTACAACAAGCCTTGGAAGGATCATGTTGAACATGTTGACAGGGTGCTACAACTATTGGAGGAGAAACAATTATGTGCAAAAAGATCCAAATGTTTCTTTGGAGTACAAGAGGTGGAATATCTGGGTCATATTGTATCTCATGAAGGAGTTAAGGTAGACCCCAACAAAATTAAAGCCATTAAGGAATGGAAAATCCCCACATCCATAAAGCATCTACGAGGATTTCTCAGGTTGATAGGGTATTATCGCAAGTTTGTTAAGAATTATGGGAGAATAGCAGCACCTCTAACAACATTATTGAAGAAAGATGCATTTTCATGGACTCCAGAAGCAACAAAGGCCTTCGAACATCTTAAAGAGGCAATGTGCCAAGCACTGGTCTTAGCTACACTAGACTTCACAAAAACCTTTATTATGGAATGTGATGCTTCAGGAAATGGAATTGGCGCTGTTTTAATGCAAGATGAAAGACCCATTGCTTTTGAAAGTCATCCAATCAAGGGAAAGTTTTTACACAAAGCTATTTATGAGAAGGAAATGTTGGCAATACTACATGCACTTAAGAAATGGTGACCCTACCTAATGGGAAGACACTTCAAGGTAAAAACGGATCATGATAGCCTTAAATACATTTTAGAACAAAGATTACCCTCTGAAGAGCGACAAAAGTGGGTCACAAAGATGTTGGGTTATGACTTTGAAATCATATATAAAAAAGGGAAGCAAAATGTGGTGGCAGATGCACTCTCAAGAAAGGATGAGGATGTGGAAGAATTGTTATGCGCCATTTCTATTATCCAACCAGATTGGATAAACGAAGCAATGGAGGAATGGAAGAATGATGAAGAAGTGTGGGCACTTATTCGAAAGTTACAACAAGATTCTAGTACATCTGATACATTTAGCTGGAAAAATGATTCGTTATGGTAAAAATATCACTTATACCTCTGTAAGAATTCCCAACTCAAACAAAAGATTCTTATTGAATTGCACACTTCTCCCTTAGGAGGGCATTCAGGATTTTTAAAAAAATACCACAGGGTTAAGAAGGAATTTTTTTGGGATGGCCTTAAATCGAATATTCAAAAGTTTGTGGCGGAATGTTTGGTTTGCCAACAAAATAAAGTTGAAACAATTAAGACCCCAGGTCTATTACAACCTTTATCCATTCCAAGCCAACATTGGGAGGAGGTTTCAATGGATTTTATCACAGGTTTACCCAAGTTTGAGGGAAAGAGTGTCATCATGGTGGTAGTTGACAGACTTACCAAGTATGCACACTTTTGTGCATTATCACATCCATTTAAAGCCAGTACAGTTTCTATTGCATTTATGGAAACAATTCAAAAGCTACATGGAAACCCAAAGATTATTGTAAGTGACGGAGATCCCATTTTCACTGGAAATTTTTGGACAGAATTATTTTCTCGTCTTGGTACTCAGTTAGCTCATAGCTCATCTTATCATCCTCAATCTGATGGGCAAACTGAGATAGTAAACAAATGTTTGGAAGGATATCTTCGTTGCTTTGTATCTGATAAATAGACATAATGGGTCAAGTGGCTGCCTCTGGCTGAATGGTGGTATAACACTTCCTTCCATACAGCAACAAAAATGACACCATTTATGGCACTTTATGGATATCAGCCACCATCCATCACATCATATTTAAGAGAAAATTCTAAGGTTCAAACAGTGGAACATCACATCGAACATCAACAACAAGTCCTCCAACTCTTAAAGGATATCCTCGTGTTGGCACAGAATAGAATGAAACAACAGGCATATCAACATCGCAGTGAAAGAAGTTTTGATGTAGGTGATTTGGTATTCCTACGGCTACAACCATATAAATAAATGTCCCTCAAGCAATCTAAGAAGGATAATTAATTATCACCAAAGTATTATGGTCCGTACAAGGTGTTGCAAAAGATTGGTACTATGGCATACAAATTGGAGCTTCCTGCAGCTTCTCGAGTGCACCTAGTTTTCCATGTTTCATGTTTAAAGAAGGTTATAGGCGACAAGCTCCTAGTTCAAACAATATTTCCAGAACTTGACGAGGAAGGAAAAATTATATTGGAACCAGAAGCAGTCAAAGAAATAAGAACTCGACAGCTACGAAATCGATCAATTTCGGAGTATCTCATCAAGTGGAAGAACTTATCCGCTGAAGATTCCACATGGGAGGATGAGAATTTTATACAGAAGCATCTAGAACTACTCAAGCATTGAGGACAACACTTTTTTGAAAGAGAGGGGCATGTTAGGTCCCTATAATACTAGTGATTACCCCATTACTATTGTAGTTGTATCCCTTATTAATATTGTTGTTCCCCATTGTCCCCATATTATTATTACTGTGCCCCATAGAATCCCTCTATTGTTATTTTTGTGGCTTTATATTATTATTGTTAGGTCGTCTGGGTTATATTGTGACTCCTTAGACTCCTATATATAGAAATGAGGTTTTGTCATTTGAATATCCAAGAATTGTTCATTTATGTAATGTAAAGGAGGTTTTCCCCTCGAAGAGGCTAAATTCTAAGGTGTTGATCTATCTTTTCTATCTTTTTGTGAGTTGGTTTCATAACAATCAAACACTCCAAAGTTGTAGATTTGCATCTCACTGGTTATTCAGATTCTAACTTTAATGGTGATAAGGAGAATGAGGTGTCTACTTCTGGTAATTTGATGAATCTGGGATCAGTAGCCACTAGCTAGAGGTCACGCACAAATATGTCCCTGTTGATTCTACCACCGAAGCCGAATATGTTGCAGCAGCTCAAGCCACAAAAGAAATCATTTCGCTTTGTAAGATACATGAAGACTTGTAGGAGAAGCATAAAGATTCATCTCCTTTATTTGTTGATAATTCTTCTGCAATTCAGTTGACCAAGAATCCAAAATTTCATGATCGAAACAAACTCATTAACATGAAGTATCACTTGATTCGACATTATGTAGACGCCAAATTTATTCATCTGAAAAATTGTCCTACTTAGAACAGATAGCAGATATCTTCACCAAGGCATGTCAGATGTCCCTTTGGATTAAGGGGGGAATGTGAACTAATCCTTCGAGATATTGTAAAATATTAGTCTATAATTAATTTACAGAAGTTAGCAAAACTACCAGTAAGTCTATTGTAATCTCGCAACTGTTTCAAATTGTATAAATAGTTGAGGGTTTCGCTTAATAAATAATTGATCGAATGGTGGACTTACTTTTGTTTTTCCTGTAACATTGACTACACCCACACTGATATAAAAAATTCATCCCTTTTTCCTGGGACCAATAGAGTAATCCAAATAGAACAATTTTATGTTAAATTTTCTATGCTTTGGAGTTCATAATGACTCAATGAGTCTTTATAGAAAAAAACAATGGAACTAACTTACATACCTTTTTCTCTTTTCATTTGATAGCAAACCCTTCTGGATGAAACATATAAACATCTCCTTCAAATTTCCATTCAAAAACGTTGTTTTAACATCCATATGGTGTATCTTCCAGCTATTCTGAGCTACAAGAGAAAAAAAAGTTATAATCGTGCCCCATTTTGATGTAGGAGAAAATATCTCTCTGTAGTCAACACCTTCCTTCTTAGTGTAGTCTTTTGCTACTGGCCTTGCCTTGTATTTATCAAGTGAACCATCTACTTTGTATTTGGTCTTATACACCCAGTTACAACCAATAGGTTTGATGCCAGCAGAAGGATCCACTAACCTCCAAGTTCCATTCTTAATAAGTGCATCATATTCATTTTTCATTGCATCCTTTCATTCATCACAATTAGTAGCTTCTTCAAAACAATCAGGTTCACTAATTGTAGAATGATTGAATCCACAACCATGAGAAACATTACATGAAATCGAAGTAACCCCATCTTTAGAAGAACTTCCTATTTCAAAATCATCATACTTTCTTGGAAATCTCTGAACATGTGTGGATCTTCTTAAATTTTGTTGAAGTGGTTGTGATTGTTTCTCATCTTGAAAAACAGGCTCAAGAACAGGGTCTTCAAGAGAAATTTCTGGTCTTGTAAAAACATTACTATCATCCAAATCTTCTTCAATAATAACGTTCTCATGAGTCAAATATGGAAGAACCACATACTGATCCAGAATGGGAACCCCCCATTCAATATGTGGAACATCATTATCAGATTCAAAATAGAACTTTTTGGATGAAAATTTCTCTAAATGAGTGAGCTATCTATCAACAGTGGAATTATCTTTGTCACATCCAAGAAAAATAACATCTCTAGAAAGAATAAATTTATTTTTCTCCTCATCTTACAACCTAGAAGCTTTGGAAGTAGTAGAATATCCCAAGAAAGTACATTTGTGACTCCTAGCACCTAACTTGTTGTGCTGATGTTTAGGAATTAATGCATAGCATAGAGAACCAAACACTGTAATATGTTGAACATCAGGAAGACGATTATACCACATTTCATAAGGAGATTTATTATTAATGACAGAATAAGGACAACTATTTCGAATATAAGTTACACAAAGCACTGCTTCTCCCCAAAACATCAACTTAACATTCTTAAAGAACATCATAGATCCAATCATATTAAGCAAAGTTCTATTCATACATTTTATGACACCAATCTATTGTGGATTATAAGGTATGGTAGTCTGATGTTTGATTATGTTTTCCTTTCAATAATGTTCAAAAGAATCAAAAGCATATTCACCACGATTATCAGTTCTGAGAATGCCAATGTTCAGTTTAGTTTCATTTTTGACCATCAAATGAAAAGTTTTAGAATTTTCAAATACTTGTGACTTATCTTTCAAGAAATACACCCAACACATTATCGAATAATCATCAATAAATGTCTGCATATATTTATTACCATTGGCACTTTCAACGGGCATAAGACCACATAAATCTAAATGTATAGGACCTAATTTTCTTTAAGCTCTAGAAGAAGAACTATGAAAAGGTTGCTTAGGATGTTTCCCCAAAATACAAGCATCATACAGTGTAAGCTTTCTTGGAATTGTAGGCAATCTTGTTATACCTTGTTGTCTTATAATTCTGATACTTTCATATTTAATGTGACGAAAACAAGCATGCCACAATAAAACGGAAGATAGAGTAACATTTCATTGTGCTAAAAGAGAACAACTATCATGAGAATTCATTACAGTAGATGATATGCCATTCAATTTTAGAAGTGTACCTTATTCAACAATGGTCATAATGATTGCATGATCAGCTACTCTACGTACCTCAATGATGTCATCGAAGATATGTATGGAATTCCCTTGCTGTCGAATATGTATAAGAGACATTAGATTTCTTTGAAATTGTGGAATGTAAAGGACATCATGTAGAACATAATCTACAAGCTTTGGTATCTTCAAACGAATGGATCCAATTCTCAAAGGCTTAATTTGAGATTTGTCAGCAAAATATATTACTCCATCAACTTGGTCACTAAAATTTTCAAAACAAACTCTCCTAAAAGTCATATGACATGTGGCACCTGAATCCAAAATCCAATTGTCTTGCCATGAAGAAAATGCAGTACTAAAAACATCATTAATATTAAAATTGCAATGAGAAACAATATAATGTGTAGAATCTGATGATTTTCCCTTATCTGGTGGTGGTTGATATTTCTTTTCATTCAACTGTTATCTCCTTTCACTGAATTTCTCCCAAGGGATTCTACAATTAGCTGCAGTGTGACCAAATTTTCCACATCTAAAACATTTGACATTTTTTTTCTCCTTGCTGCCTATCACCTTGATTATTACGTCCCTCCTTCCTCTAAAATTTATTCTACCAACGATTGAAATCAATGAAGTCATGATTACTTGCACCCAAACAAATCCTTTTGCAAATATGAATTATATGCAATATTCTTTAAAATGAAAAAACACAAATCCCTTTCTCCTTTTAATTTAAACAAATATTTGACTTAATGGTTTGTTGGTGAGCACCAAAAATAACCTAGTAGAGAGTTAGGTTCAATCCTCACTATTTCTCATTCTCTTTTTATCTTCAACTTTTAAAACTTAATTCAAATCAAAATAAAAACAAACTTGTCCTGGAATATTTCCACCACTTTTAACTCCAAGTTAATTAATTTCAAACTTTGCCACTTTTATTTTTACTTTCTCATTTCAGTTTTCTTTAACCATTTTCTTTCTCTTAAATATATTTGATAAAGGAAATGAGAAATATTTTCTTTAATCACAATTTGATACAATTTCCATTCACTTGATACTCACCAACTTTTCTCCTATTAGCTTTCACGTTTCTCTAATTCTTTCTCTGTTCACTTTCACCTATCTGGCTCTGTGTCTTTCTATGTTCACTTTCACCTTTCTGGCACGCCTCTTTCTTTGTTCACTTTAAATTTTCTGGCTCTCCCTACTTCCACACAAAGATTTTGTTTCTGGAAGTAATATAAAATATATAGGAAATGTATTGACCTTACTTGTGGTCTCATATTCTGGAAAATGTCTCCATATTCATTTAATTTTTATAAATCCTCATCAAAAAACTATGTAAATATTTTTTTACTTTCACTTTCATGAACCTTGAATCATTCTCTAATTTCGAGTAATATTTGGATTAAATTCAAACGCCAAATATGAAAAAAAATATTCCACTAAAAATAATTAATAATTCACTTCCAAAAAAAATGCTTCAAAGCTTCGCTAATATTCAATGTTATTTATTCACTGTCGATTGTGCCAACAATAAGATTTACTGGTGGGTAATCACTTTTACCTTCGTTGCTTTTAACTTGGTTTTCAGCACTCCAACAATCTTTATTTCATGCCTTTGCAAGCCATGAGCTCCTCAGAATGCATTTATGAAACTTGTACATTCTTCTCTCCATAAACTTCAAACCAATGTCTCCTTAAAAACAAACTCAGTAGACATGGAGTTTATAAACAACTTAACCAGGGCTCTGATATCATTGTATAATCCCGAAAAAAAATCCACAATGAAAGAGCACAATGAAAGAACATCGTATTAATGATAAAATCACTTATTTATACATGTGCACTCTAGGTACGAGACGGATGTGTATCGGTAACTTATTAACTGTAGAAATGGAATCTAAAACTAATTACATGTTTTACAATAACAATCTCGAAGGATTAGTTACCATATTGTTATTAGTATATACAAATTAAAGGTTGAGATTTATGTTGGGTAATTTAATTATGAGTTAAATCCCTGTCATTAATTTTCAACCTGAGGTTCGTAGAACTGACGAAGTATACCTGTACTATATTTCCTAGGTAGTTATTTATCAGAATAGATTAGTCTAATGCAAATAAATATAACTACAAAGTTAATTAAATCAATCCAATCGAAACCAAACTAAACATAAAGAAATTGAAATCACTTGCATAAAGGAAATCACACTTGCTTGAAAATGAAAATCACACTTGCATAAATGAAATCACACTCACACCTGCTAAAATGAAATCACACTTGCTAAAAGGAAAAGCACACTTGCATAAAATGAAAACACACTTGCTAGAAATAAATGAAATAAAATAACTACACTAAGTTACCAATATATACAAAGGTGTGCAAATTGTGGTTGATGGGGACCCTCCATTCCTTAGCAAGCACACTTGAACAACTATCACATCTTGGAGATCAAAGTGGCAGTATGTATTTCATAAAATGAAGATACAAGATATTACAAGAATTCTCTCTCCTTATTTTACAAGTCACATCTTAGATGGAACTTGGAAACTCCAACTAGCAACTAACACTAACACTAACACTTAACCACTAGTTACTACTAACAACTTACAATTGACAACTAACAACCCTTTGTATGAAGGGTGTGCTTCTATTTATACAAAAATTGAGGATAATTATACAATAAATATAGATCCTTATATCTCTCCTAAATCCATGTTTATCTCTTGTGGTTACAACCAATCGCCTAAAAATGTAAGATACAAATCCTCTCATCCATGATTCTTCTCCTTTGAATGTGCATAGTCAATGATCCACATCTTCTATACTTATTCCACAAATCTTTATGAGTTGGAATTTGAAATTCGAATTTGTGGTTGGGTGGCCAAATAGAACCCTTCTAGAATCTCCAAGTAGCCGTACAATATCACAAAACTCATAACGCTTTTAGATATATATGAAAATATGTTAATTTCCTAATATTTAATCACAAATTCACTTAAAATACTTTAAATCAATGACTTGGAAAATAATAATAATAAACCCATATGATTATGAAAATGGTTACTAAATGTAGGGTTATGGAGTTACAGAGTTACGGAATGAGGGTAAAATGATGGAAATGAAGGTGAAAGTGGATGACATTTTGGAGACCCAACATACCCCCCACTTAAAGATATTGCATGTCCTCATGCAACTATTGCATTGATTCACTTAATCATAAGTTTATCTTCTTGAAATGTTTTGCTTCTTTATGAGCTTTGGCTTTGTATTGATTCTCTTTTAACTTTGCATAATCATATCATTTGATAACTTTTTATTCTTTAGCAAAGTGTATTTTGAAATACATTTGATTGCAACATATATTTTTATGGTTGGTTCTTGTGTGACAACCAAAATTTTATGAGTATTGGTTCTTGTGTAACAATACTTCTATTATTTTTGTTGCAACAAAATACTTGAAAACATTGAGAATTCCCATAGTAGTTGTTAGCCATTTAATGTGCTCATTAATTGATCATTGCAAAACATAAACTTTTTTAATGAAAACACAATAATAGTTGATTTGGGAAAAATATGTTGGTTAGGATGAAATTAGATGTGATGTGTGGCATGAAATGTGAATATGAATTGATATCCCTTCCCCCCAACTAAAGGCGTTTTCAGTTTTTCGCAAATGAGAGAAGGAATATAAATGAGGTTTGGGATTTTCCAAAATCACAATTTTAGCATTTAAGGAATTACATGATTAAAGATTAGAAAATTACATACCTTCACCTACTTGAAAAGTGGACAAGCAATGTATATAGAAGAGTGTGGTTGTTGCTGCTGGATCACGGTGTTAGTGTCAGTCTTTGCAGCCTTCCTCCAGTGATCAAACATGCTCTTACAAAGTGATTTTAAGGTGTGAAGGTCAAATTTTGTCAGTTCAATGAGTCTTCAAGCAAAATTTGGTCACTAGGTATTAGGTCTAGGGTTTGATTTTACCCTTGTCAAAGTTGTCCAAATGACATTCAATGTCACCAATCAACTGAGTGTACCATCATTCAAAGGGTTTTCATCATCATGTCAAGTTCCATTGGGTCATTTTACACCTTGTTCATGCTTCAATTGCGCCTAGGCAAGGTTCATTTCCCTCTCCTAGGGTTTTGAAGCTAATTTCTCTTGGATGGTCAAATCATCGGAAAAAATTGTATCCTGATGTTCATACACCTTCCTCTATCCATAATGTACCTTATTCAACACTTCCCATCACTAAAATTCCCCAAATTCCTCATTTTCGCAGAAACCCTAGTTTCTGCTACAACTTGGCAATTTTCTAGGCTAGGCCTGTGTTTTGCCTTTTTGGACCCCTTCCCCTCACTAAATCTCTGAGATTCCACTTTCCCCTACTTTCTAATATGCCTCCCCACTTCCCAAAATTTTCTCAAGAATTTAGAAGCCCCCTATCCCCTTCATTTCGCTTCATTTCGGCAAATCCCTTGTCCCACACATCGGGATAGGTTTCACTCAAATCAGGTTTTTGAGCAATAAAAGATGAATTCTGGAAAAATGAGAGCGGTTTTTGTCCAAAAAATGCCAAGGAAAAAAAACCTCCTTCACTTTTTACACGTGTGTCATGGTTTTGGAGAAATGTCAAAACTATAGTTGCCTCGGGAGAATTGATGCACCTCTGAAGTGACCTTGGGAAAATCAAATTTTCTCCTATCTCAGTTGGACAAATGACTTTCGTGATGAGTCAAATGATAACTAGACACAAAGTTCTTTCCAATGAGCTATCATGAGCTCAATTTGGAGTTGAGGAAGGCATTCAAAAGCTGACTGTAACAGCACTCTGCCTTTAGGTAGCCTCATTTGGCACATTTTGACCAGTCTTGGGAGATTTGATTTTTGATAGGGAAAATGAACTCCAAATTGAAAAATTATAGTTGGGCTGAAAAGTAGACTCAAATAAATTTCCAACGAGCTATCCTACGCCCAATTTGGACACCGGGAAGGCCTCCAAACGTCTCCTGCAAAAACCGCTACGCACAGGCTATATGCGTCGCGCCTCAAGCCCAGTGCGCCGCACCACTTCCTAGTGCGCGGAGCTAAAAATATAGAACTCCAAATGAGGAATGGTTTAAATTTTTGGATTCATCATGAAAAATCATGACTTCTGGTGCCCGGACAAGAAATTTGGAGCATTTTGGGTCACATGAAAAATTTTTGGGCAAAATACAGGGTTTTTCTCCCTGTGCGCGCGGTGCTAAAAACCTAGAGCTCCAAATGAGGAATGGTTTGCATTTTCGGATTCAGCATGGAAAATCATGACTACTGGTGCCCAGAGAAGAAATTTGGGCAAGATATGAGTCTCCAGGAGGTCAAAAACACCGAAAAAATGGCCTCTCTGCCCCTTTTTTGACACACAGGAAGCAGTCTTGGGAGAATGAAGATTTGGAGGGGAAAATGAGCACCAAATTCAGAAATTCTAGTTGGGTTAGAAATTAGACAAGACCGGCTTTCCAACAAGCCCACTTGGGCACATTTTTGACACCTGCAAATGCCCCAAAATAGGCCCCAAAGTAGTGCGACGCACAGAGAAAATGGCGCGACACACAGAGGAAAAATTGCCAAATTTGCTTCCGTTTCGCGAATTTTCGATTCGCGACTTCTCCAAGTGGGCCCGCTCATATACACTTCGGTTTTTTGGCACCAAAGGCAGCATTTAAAGTATTTTTTCCCCAGATTGGCTTCTATCCAAGTGGCGAAGGAAGGAAAACGGTCACCCAAGCCATTTGTCATGTTTGTAACGCTGCACCTGTAGCTGATGGTTGGCTCTTCATCTCCATTTTGTAATGATTCGAGTAACTCCCCAACCCTTGGGCGTTATATCTCTTCATGGCACATTCTATATATTGTGTGCAAGCTATTTGTAAAGGGTTGGTTGGTTTGTAACTTCTGGGAGACTGTGGGAAAGAAACTCTGTTTCTTCACTGTGTATTTTTGACAGAGAATTAATGAAAGGCAGCGACTCTGTTTCATGAGATTCTTGTGGTTGTGAGTGTAGCAAATGTGTCTCTTATGTTTTCATATGTATTTCGTTATGTTTCATAATTCAATTCATATTCATTTCCAGTGAAATTTTCTGAGTGAGATTAGGTAGAATTCAATTTTATTGCTCTGCCTGTGGGAAAATTTCATGTTCAGTGTTCTTCTTCTGTTGAAAAGGATTCAAGTTCCTATGCCCTTTTCACACTCCTCAGAAATATCTCTGTTCCGCGGTATTCCAAACTAAATTGCTACACTTTCCGCCTGCCTTGCCTCACGAAGTAATCTGTGCCTTTGTATTAAATTCTCTGTTCTTTGCTGACCGTTGGTCCCATACCATCCCAGAAGCTCGGTCATTCATAAAAAATGTTTCTTGTATCCATATTCACTTACTAGCCTAAGATCAATATTTCATTGTAAGTCATCTCAGACCGTTTTTTGCTTATCTATTCACTGAGCGTGACTCGGAGAGAGCCCTCTCCTGTTCTGGTAGGGCTAGCTACCAGACTGAGCATGGTTTGTGGTTACCCTGAATTTTTCCTTCCTTCAGCCTAAGGTAGATTTAGGTGCTAACATAGTGGCGACTCCGCTGGGGAATGAAAATGGTTTGCTTGAAGATTGTTTTGCCCCAGTACATATCTCAAGTTCAGAGCTGATTGTTGATGGTGAACAACGATCAGACATAAGAAGACGGCTGAAATCATTCACCTGGCGACTCCATTCACTGAAGAACCCAACAATCGGTGCTTCATGGTGACTCCACTGGAGGACTAACTCTTTCTCTGCGAAAATGGAAGGATCTTACACAAAGTTTGGGTATCCAAAGTGGAATGGTATTCATGTTCTACTCTGCTTTCTTGTAAATTACTTCTTCGCTGTTCTTGAAGCTGCCCTAAAAGTTTTTCAGAACTTGTTGTATGATAAAGGTGATCAGAATCTTCACTCGACCTATTCAAAAAGTGTAAATATTGAGTTCCCCATAGATCCTGGCCTCCTTACTTTTCCCACATCTTATGATGCCTCTCTTCAGAGTGATGAGCCTAAAGAAAACAAACCTGATCCCATCACTTTTGTACATATTCCTACAACTGTTATAATCCCAGATAGGTATAAACCTTTTGTTTTACCTTCTGTTCTTCATGCTTTCCCCAAAAACTATGATCTATACTTGCCAAGATTCGACAGTGAATGTAAGAATGTCAATGCCGAGCAACACGTGCAGAATGTTGAGACTTTTCTAGACCTTTTTGAAATTGATGAAGAAGATGTCAGTATAAGGCTTTTTTCTCTTTCTTTGCAAGGCAAAGTCAAGGGTTGGTTCAAAGCCCTGCCGGATGCAAGCATCACAGATTTACAGTAGTTCATCAAAGTTTTTCTTGACAGATGGAGGGTTGGACAGAACATTTTCCTTATCGTAGAAGAGTATAATCAACTGAAAAGACTGCCGAGGGAGACAGTACAACAGTTTTCAGCGAGATTTAATCAAGTTTATTATTCAATGCCGGTTGATATAAGACCCACTCCTGGATCTGCTCTCTTGCACTACCCGGGTGCCTTTGATCCAGAAATGGAGTTTCAGCTAAGAGAAAAGAATGTCGCAACACTTGAAGAGATGCAGAACAATGCAATAAATGTAGAGGATCATTTGTTGATCAGAAGGGCAAGGTTGAAAGGAAAAGAGATGAAAAATGTGGATCCAGAGAAAACTACACCTTTAGAGGAAAAGCTTGACATTTTGGTGAGTGCAGTAGAAGAGATGGTGAGGAAAATGACTGCAAAAGATGAAAATGACGTTCATGAACAAGTGGCTGATCCAAAACATTTTGCTTCTTATCTCAGTAGTCATAAGGATTGTTTTGTAGATCATATTAGAGAAGAAAGACCTGTTGATATGACATGTATGCTTGATGACGTGTTTTATACTGACGATTTGCCTCAGTTTGATCAGTATGATGATGATTATTATGCTCTCCAAACAAAAGCTAATCTTGCAGACAAATCAGCAGCTAGTTTATGGGATGAGGAAGTTCGCTTACAACAGCTCAAGTACAGTGATCAACCGAGGCATATCAGCTATGGAAACGATGAGGAAAGTGCAGCAGATTTTGAAGTAAGTGAAGGATCTTTGCCTTTGTGCTTTGATTCATTTCAGTTCATCAGAGATAATTTCCATGCAATCAGACATCAGCTATCGACAAATCTTGATTTGGATCCTCTTGAGGGAGATGAAAACTTTGTTCCAGACTTCTTATATTCAGAGTTCCAGCCCCCAAATGCCATTAATAGTGAGGTTGCACATGAAGACATAGAAGTTGGCTTATATGATCAAACGATACAAGAATATTCCTTACCTCTCTGTTTTGAATCATTTCAGTTTTTGCGGGGTAAATTGCATAGTAAATATTCAAATGAAAATCTTGTAGGAAATCAACAATCTCTCAGTTTTAATGTTGAAGATGAGACAGATGGTGAAATTTTTGAGCAGGTCATTAATAAGAAATCTTCCCCTGAAATGATTGATGAAATCATTTTGGATACAGAACCAGATTTGGAGCCACCAAACACAATTCAAGGTCAGATTACAGATGAAGGTAAGGCAGCCGAAATACATGATTTAATGATGCAAGAGGATTATGTACCCTTGTGTTATGAAGCATTTCAGTTTATAAGGAATAATCTTCGTAATATCTCTAAAGAAAAGGATGAACAGCCAATAGGATGTCATATAGTTTCAATAGATACATCGCAGTAGTCTCCTCAAGTTTTTGATGATCCTTATGCTCATGTGTTAGATTTTGTTTGCTGTAAAACTTCTTCTCCATCAGCCAACCAGGAGACAAAAGAGAATGTTGATAATCATCTGTTTCAAGGGTCACCTTCATTGTCTTGTTTAACAGATTGTTCATTTCATAGCCCATACCAAAGTTTGCAATCATATGAGGAGATTGATAAAGGAGGCTTTGGTTCTGTTTGGAATCAACAACAGAGTTTGGTTCTTCACGAAATTCACGATCGTTTTGACCTCTTGCTGCAATCATCAGAGAAAGACTGTGCATAAGTGAGGAAAAGTTTAATATCTAGCTATGAAGATTACTTGGACCAGAGCAGTAATGTGTTAATGGAAATCAATGGCAATGCTTATGAATATCCTTTTGTAGTATTCTTGAAGTCATCCAGCCAATTCATGCTTTGCAAGTTTGTCAGCAGTGAACTTGATTCCAAGTTTCCATGGGAGCTACCTTTCGATTCTTCCCTTTTCCTGCGCATCAGAAAGCATTTGGGAAGAAATCAAATATTAGCCATAATGCTTACCTAGTTGCATTGGCTGTTCCATCTCACTTGACCGAGTGGTGGAAAGAGTAATTAGGGTAGGTTTGCTGAATAAGCTCAAATATGAGCATCTTTCCAGTTTGTTAGTTAGGATTTAGTCATGTCTGGCTTTATTATGGTTTTCAGTTTGAGTCTTCAGTCAAAGTTCGTCTGCATAATGTCAGTTTTCGTGTTTTGACTCCATAGCCCAATCGATGAAGGCACTGTCTGCTCACCCAAAGATCTGGAGTTCTTGGCACCTCCAAGGAGCTGGAGCTGCCATCCCTATTGGAGCCAATGTTAGTGTTAGTCTTTGCAGCCTTCCTCCAGTGATCAAACATGCTCTTACAAAGTGATTTTAAGGTGTCAAGGTCAAATTTTGTGAGTTCAGTGAGTCTTCAAGCAAAATTTGGTCACTATGCATTAGGTCTAGGGTTTGATTTAACCCTTGTCAAATTTGTCCAAATGACGTTCCATGTCACCATTCAACTGAGTGTACCATCATTCAAATGGGTTTCATCATCATGTCAAGTTCCATTGGGTCATTTTACACCTTGTTCATGCTTCAGTTGCGCCTAGGCAAGGTTTATTTCCCTCTCCTAGGGTTTTGAAGCTAATTTCTCTTGGATGGTCAAATCATCGGAAAAACATGTATCCTGATGTTCATACACCTTCCCCTATCCATAATGTACCTTATTCAACACTTCCCATCACTAAAATCCCTCAAATTCCTCATTTTCACACAAACCCTATTTTCTTGCTACAACTTGGCAATTTTCTAGGCTAGGCCTGTGTTTTGCTTTTTTGGACCACTTCCCCTCACTCAATCTCTAAGATTCCACTTTCCCCTAATTTCTAACATCCCTCCCCACTTCCCAAAATTTTCTCAAGAATTTAGAAGCCCCCATCCCCTTCATTTCGCTTCATTTCGGCAAATCCCTTGTCCCACACATCGGGATAGGTTTCACTCAAATGAGGTTTCTGAGCAATAAAATATGAATTCGGGAAAACTAAGAGATTTTTTTGTCAGAAACATGCCAAGGAAGAAAAACCTCCTTCACTTTTTACACAGGTGTCATGGTTTTGGCGAAATGTCAAAAATATAATTGCCTCGGGAGAATTGATGCACCTCTGAAGTGACCTTGGGAATAAAATTTTCTCCTAGCTAAGTTGGCCAAATGACTTGCTTGATGAGTCAAATGATAACTAGACACAAAGGGCTTTCCAATTATCTATCATGAGCTCAATTTGGCGTTGAGGAACACATTCAAAAGATGACTGTAACAGCACTCTGCCTTTAGGAAGCCTCATTTGGCACATTTTGACCAGTCATGGGAGATTTGATTTTTGATAGGGAAAATAAACTCCAAATTGAAAAATTATAGATGGGTTGAAAAGTAGACTCAAATACCTTTCCAACGAGCTATCCTACGCCCAATTTGGACACTGCGAAGGACTCCAAAAGTCTCCTGCAAAAACCGCTACGCACATGCTATATGCGCCGCGCCTCAAGCCCTGTGCGTCGTGCCACTTCCCTGTGCGCCGCGCACTTGGGCGGCGCTAAAAATATAGAACTCCAATGAGGAATGGTTTGCATTTTTGGATTCAGCATGAAAATTCATGACTACTCGTGCCCGGACAAGAAATTTGGAGCATTTTTGGGGCATTCTGGGTCACATGACAAATTTTTGGGCAAAATACAGGGTTTTTCTCCCTGTGGCGCGACGCTAAAAATATAGAGTTCCAAATGAGGAATGGTTTGCATTTTTTGATTCAACATGGAAAATCACGACTACTGGTGCCCGGACAAGAAATGTGGGCAAGATCTGAGTCTCCAGGAGGTCAAAAACACCGAAAAAATGGCCTCTCTGCCCCTTTTTTGACACATAGGAAGCAGTCTTGGGAGAATGAAGATTTGGAGGGGAAAATGAGCACCAAATTCAGAAATTCCAGTTGGGTTAGAAAGTAGACAGGACAGGATTTCCAACAAGCCCACTTGGGAACATTTTTGACACCTGCAAGTTCCCCAAAACAGGCCCCAAAGTAGCACGATGCACAGAGAAAATGGCGCGGCGCACAGAGGAAAAATTGCCAAATTTGCTTCCATTTCGCGAATTTTCGATTTGCGAATTCTCCAAGTAGGCCTGCTCATCTACACTTTGGTTTTTTGGCACCAAAGGTAGCATTTAAAGTATTTTTTCCCCATATTGGCTTCTATCCAAGTGGCGAAGGAAGGCAAACGGTCACCCAAGCCATTTGTCATGTTTGTAACGCTGCACCTGTAGCTGATGGTTGGCTCTTCATCTCCATTTTGTAATGATTCGAGTAACTCCCCAACCCTTGGGCATTCTATCTCTTCATGGCACATTCTATATATTGTATGCAAGCTATTTGCAAAGGGTTGGTTGGTTTGTAACTTCTGGGAGACTGTGGGAAAGAAACTCTGTTTCTTCACTGTGTATTTTTGACAGAGAATTAATGAAAGGCAGCGGCTCTGTTTCATGAGATTCTTGTGGTTGTGAGTGTAGAAAATGTGTCTCTTATGTTTTCATATGTATTTCATTATGTTTCATAATTCAATTCATATTCATTTCCAGTGAATTTTTCTGAGTGAGATTAGGTAGAATTCAATTTTATTGCTCTGCCTGTGGAAAAATTTCATGTTCAGTGTTCTTCTTCTGTTGAAAAGGATTCATGTTCCTATGCCCTTTTCACACTCCTCAGCAATCTCTCCATTCCACGTTATTCCAAACTAAATTGCTACACTTTTCGCCTGCCTTGCCTCATGAAGTAATCTGTGCCTTTGTATTAAAATCTCTGTTCTTTGCTGACCGTTGGTCCCATACCATCCCAGAAGCTCGGTCATTCATAAAATTTGTTTCTTGTATCCATATTCACTTACTAGCCTAAGATCAATATTTCATTGTAAGTCATCTCAGAACGTTTTTTGCTTATCTATTCACTGAGCGTGACTCAGAGAGAGCCCTCTCCTGTTATGGTAGGGCTAGCTACCAGACTGAGCGTGGTTTGTGGCTACCCTGAATTTTGCCTTCCTTCAGCCTAAGGCAGATTTAGGTGCTAACACATGGAATGTGAAGTAAAAGAATATGATATGCTTTTTATTTCTCTTGGTTGTATGAATTAAGGCTGAGATTGGAATATTTATTGCTATGGCTGTTGAATTCTGACTTGAGTCTTGCTATAAACTGTTGAAATCATGTAGTCTTCATTCGTTCCACTCAATGGCATAATTCTTATCTATGTGAATAAATGTGTCGATGTCGAACATAGAAAATAAATTGTTAGATTACTGGCCATTAATGAATGCCATTAACCAACACGAGACTACTCACCATTGATGTCAATGAGAGTCAAGATGCCTAAGTACATCTTACTAGGTACGAATAGATGTGTCGTAGTTAAGTCACCTAGAAGATCTAACAAACAAGGGACATTGATGTATTCCCAATGTTTATTGGCGAGAGAGCTTTCCATTAAGGCATGCAAGCCTAAAGGTACTTGAAAGATCTCTAGTTTTGATCCCAGATGATGTGTCGGAGTCGATGGGTCAAAACTTGTTAGAAGGAAGGCCTTAATGAATCCTCCATCATCTAATGCGAGTATGAAATAATAATTTGAAGGGCTATAGATTGGAAATTTGCATTGAAGCAAGGTTTATTTGACAGAAAGGGAAAGGAAAATGGGGTGACTCAACTTTGTAAGAGAGTTGAATAAATTTATTTTTGGGTTAAGGGTGAGTGAAAATGAGGCAGGAAAGTATGAAGATTGCAAGGGAAATGAGTTTTTTGTAGTAAGGAGATGGAAAATTATGGATCGACTGCAGGCTTAGAATGTGTAGCAATAGTAAAATTGGTATGTGTTTAGTAGCAATGGTGTAGTGGATCTAATTTTACATTGAATGATCATGCTCTTCTAAAAGAAACTTGGTCTTTAAAAAGGTACTCATGCATATAGTAATCTTCTTTCATCGTCCTGGAACTTGCAAAAACTTAGTAATTTCTACAATAAAATGTAAGACTATAAAAAGAGAGAGGTGATTAGTCCCTCTTCATTTGATATATACACAAAAAAACTCAAAAATAATACTAATAAAACAAATTGAAGAACGAAAAATTAAATGAACTTTTACCTTATCAGTACCATGGATCACCTGTTATTGTTTTGTTGGTGACTTATTCATTGTGTTTCTAACCAATTTTGAGTTTGAGACCTCTTCTCCACACACTTAATGCTTCATCAATAGACCATAAACCAAATTTGCATAAGCTACTGAATTTTGTCGATTCTGCGGCTACCAAAAATCTGGATCATTGCATTGTCTTGCCATTTTACAACTTACAATTTGACTCAGGTGGTGGTTTATCAATCATTGCAGTTGGATTTTTAATGTTTGCAAGTTTTTATGAAAGTCTAATTCTGTAACCGTGTTTTTTCTTTTTCTCTAGCCGTCCACTCTCATCCATGATCTTGTGGATCAAGAAAATGCTCAAAATTAAACATTATTGGATCAGTTTTAAACCAACTCCAAAGTGTAGATCTCATCACTCTGAATCCAACGCAATTTGTTTCACTAAAATCTGACTTCGGATGCTCCTAGAATCACATTCTATTCATTTTAGGAAACAACTAAAAAAATGAATTTTCGGTCGCAAGAATGCTGACTAGGTCATGACATGGAAAATTTGACTAGATCTTCATCGGTCAATGAATGATTAACACTTGGCACTGTTTTACTGGTTTATATACAGTTGTTTTTTATTAGTTCAAGGTTTGTTGTGGTGGGCCAACGAGGAAGTGCCACGTGGCCTCCTCGTGGTGGAGAAAAAATTTTTGTAGGGTCAAACAACCCTCCATGGGAATCGAAACCATGACCTCCAATCTACTAACAAAACTCTTTACCAACTCATCTAACCATGTTTCTTGTTAACATAACTCCCAAACATTTATTTAAAGTTTTAATGCGCGCAATTTTGGGGAGGAGGTCGGGCTAAGGCCTAGCCCACGGTCCTCCACCACCATAGAACCATAGGCGGGGGCCAAGGGCTAGGCCTTAGCCTGACCCATGGTCCCATGAAAACTGCATATGACCAGTGCTTAAAGGATAAAGAGGTGCGACAAATGAATTGGGATTAGCCCCTGATTTTTGGCACCTGATGTGGTCGCATGGTGTGACATGACCATGATATTCAAAATTGGGGGCTAAATGTGGATTTTAACCATCCTACAATTTCAACCACCGATCGGTAATGTAAGCCAGGTTTGCATGTAGTTTCCTCGTTCGGGCGCATAGGTCGGTTTTGGGTTGAATTTTAGGATTATTAACAACAGAATTGGGTAGAAACTTAAAATAGTGATATTTTACTCAATTTTTTGCCAAATGAGGTGCAAAAAGAGTCAAAACATGGGTTTTTGACAGTGCTCCATTGGAGACATTGGAGACATTAGTTTTTTTGTTTGAGCTTTTTAAAAGCCTGTAATTATACTTTTGATTATAAATTTAGATCTCTTACCCAATTTTTATTGCAAAATTTTAAAACTAACTTGATTCAATTTTCTTTTCTAATCTTCTAGGTCACAGAGAGAACAAAAAGAGAGCATACTCATAAATATTGAAACTCTTTTTTCATTTGGAATGTGAAATTTAAAAAGACAAAGCAAAAGGATTTGATCTCTAACTTCAAATTGTGGCTCTCAAAACTCTATTTGTTCTCCTTCTTCTCAAATATTCATTCTCTTTCTACATCTTCCTAAAAATTATTAGTGGGTTGGGTGGCTCTTGCTGCACCACCAAAAATAAAATTTCAAATGAAATCTAACTTGAAAACCATAAAAAAAACATCATCAAACTTGGTTTTATTCATTAATTCTATCATACTCTACTCTACTGGAAATAGAAAATTTGTTTCAAGTGTATGCATATTTTCAGTGTAACCATGTGTGTAGCAGGAGTAAAAATATATTCATTCTTAGTTTTGAAAAATATACATTAAAACATATCAAAGCATGAAAGACTAGTTGTTTTGATAATGCAATCAATAAGTAAGGAAGAATGAAAGAGTGATGTGACTTGATCCTTGATTGGAACCATCTTTCAATAAGGCCATGACATTCCTTATTCCTTTCTTGGTTTAGATCACATTGAATATCCTCCTTTATTATGCATTCCTCAATCTTAGATTCTACTAGTTGCTCCCCATCAAAAGTATTGCATGATTGTTTAATTTGTTCAACATATTGAAAAGAGGAATCAAAAGAGACTTGAAGATCCTCTTGTGGAGGTGGAGAGATAGACAAGTTTCTGCATGCAGTTAAAATAAACTCTTCCTGAGAGGCAAATACCCCAGCTATTACTAAGATTCGAGAAAGTTCTTGGAAGAAGATTCTTCAAACTCTTAATTGTCTGTGAATTACTCTAACTAGTTGATAATTCATGCCGTGCACACAGATTAGTACAAAGTTTTAAAAAATTATTGAAATTTAAAATGCAAAATGATTTTAATATGATTTTAACCATGCATCTAAAAATGAATGCAACTATAATGAGTTTTCTAAACTTTCAAAATAAACACCTATGTATACCTTCCCAGAAATGACACCAAAATTTTGGGTGATTTAATTACGAGTCAAATCCCTGTCATTAATTTTCAACTCGGGGTTCGTAGCACTGGCGAAGTATGCTTTTACTATATGTACTAGGTAGTTATTTATCATAATAGATTAATCTAATGTAATTAAAGCTAACTACAAAGTTTATTAGATTAAGACAATCCAAACCAAACCAAACATAAAGAAATTGAAATCACACTTGCCTAAAGGAAATCACACTTGCTTGAAAATGAAAATCACACTTGCATAAATGAAACCACACCACACTTGCATAAATGAAATCACACTTGTAGACTTGAAATCACACCACACTTGCATAAATGAAATCACACCTGTAGAATTGAAATCACACCACACTTGTGTTGATTTTGGGTAGAACCTGATATGGTCTAGATCTAAAATTTTGTGGAGGGGTTAGAACACATGAGATCTCCAAGACACAGAAATCGTTTGGAGAAATTCCACCAAGATGAGGAGTTATTAAAATAATTAATATTTTTAATGGGTTCCGAAGTCTAAACTTAGGAAAATAAAAATATTAATGGGTATTAATAAGAATATGGGTGAAAAACTTCTAAGTGATGAGGATCAAGTTTGTTTTAATCTTAGTCATTGATTAGGGACTTAATCTCAGTCGTTGATTCATCAACAGGAAAAGTATAAGAGGAGGCTTGAGGGTCATATGGAGATACACTTGAGAGATCAACCAGTTCGATTTTTCTAGGGCGTGTTTTGCTGAGAAAATTAAATAGGTGATCTGAGTTGCAGTGAGAGGGGCAGTTCGGTAGAGGGACTTTAGTCCAAGGCCGAGAATACATAGTAGAGAGGTAGAGTAGCACCAGGAGAGACAGCACAGAGGGGAGAGCTCTGACATAGTGACACGGTGTCGCAGAGAGGCATTGTTGCAGTGAGGCAGTGTCGCAGTGATGCAGTGACGTAGTGTCATAGTAAGGCAATGTCATAGTGACGCAATGATGTAGTGACACAGTGACACAGTGGAGGCTAAGAGCTCCCAGTGACGTAGTGTCGCAGTGACGCATCTCCTAGAGGAGGTGACGCAGTTCTAGTGCAGAGCTTGGAGCAACCATCGTTTCCTAGCACTGGGAACAATGTAGTCACTTGTGGGGTTTTTTCACTATCTGTCTCCAGATAGAGGTACTTCTGTCGAGTTTATTCTCTGTTGGGTGAGCCAGATTTGGCACCCTAGTTGCATTCAAAAATATGCTTAATAATATAAGCCCTCTATATGCTACACGAGTTTTCCTGAATTGGGTTTTTCCAGGGAAGATTGTCCAAAAATAACAGTGTCCCTTGTGTATTTGTCTCGTTATATTTCAATTCATGATCTATATGTATGTGTAGTATGCAATAGTGATTTAATCACTGTTTAAGTAATTAAATAAACTTGTTGAATCTAAAAACAAGTAGGAGATGGTAAACCAGTGATTGCAGTAGGATTTCTTATGTGTAGATTCATAAATTTTCACACGGTATTAGAGGATTGCAGATCATAGGATACTGAAGACATCATCCGAGAGATCTAGAGAATTTTCTACAGAAAATCATTTGTCCTGAGTGTTAGTGTCATTTCAGAGGCAGAGGAGTAGTTGAAGGAGTGTTGCAGTGCTAGAGAAGTGATGCAGAGGCTCACACAGTGCCTGCGTCAGCATTTCGAGCCTATAAAGGGTGATGCAGAATCTGGGAGGAGCTCAGGTAGTGACTACATCAGCTCTCTGGGCCAACACAGAGCCTTAGAGGCTCAAAACAGTCAGTTGTCAGGGCTCAAAAGCAGATTCGATCTGAGGAGTTGGTGGGACGTTATTGCTGTTGGTGCAGAACATTGTCTATGGAGACAGAGCCGAGGTACGGGGGGTCACTTCCTTGATATATTTCTCACCAAAGAAATCTAGATTTGAGTTACAACAGCAAAGGAGGATTGGAGAGCATTGATTCGATAGTTGGCTAGAGGATTTACGTGAAGGAAATTAGGACTCAGAGGGAGTATAGAGGAGCTTGTTCCTTAGAGTGTTTCTTGAGCCAAAGAAATCTAGATCCAAGTTTTCCTGGATTACCAGTAGGAGAGGGAGAAGAGAACCAATCCTACATTTGTTTAGCAGAGATGGCGATCAATGGATTGAGGGATCATGACAGATTAGATGGAGCATCCAATTTTGTCATCTGGAAGGCTAGGACCCTAGTGATCCTTGACAAACATCACATCAAGGACTATGCCTTGAAAGTGGTTGCTATTCTAGTCGACGTTGATCCATTAAAGAAGTACGAGGAGGCCCAGGCGAAGGCCAAGTGCATGATCCTAGACAGGGTCAAATATCATGTAGTACCACACATTGCTAAGAAGGAAAGAGAAAGGGAGATGTGGGAGGCGCTAACCACCTTATACCAGGGCAATTTCGTCCAATGGAAGATGCTATTACAAAATTAGCTAAGATAGTACTAGATGCAGAAGGGAGAAGAGATCGATTCCTTCCTCCCCAGGTTGCAAGGGATTTGCGATCAGTTGACTTCAGTGGGATCTACACTAGATCCTGATTTCATGGTTAGGACTACCCTGAATGCAGTCACTAAGGACTGGGAGACATTTGTCCAAAGTATCTTAGGCAGAGCGACTCTCCCCAATTTGGAGGAGATGCGGGAATCTCTTCAACAAGAAGAGATCAAGAGGTTGACCAAGGTAGGAAGTAGCGGCAAAGGAGCTTGGGTCAAGAAGGAGGAGGACGAGGATGCAACTCTTACATCATTGGGACAATAAGGGCAACAAATGAGGAAGAAGAAGGAAATTTCCAAGGTCAGATGCTTCAAGTGTGGGGAACTTGGACACTTCGGCACTCAATGCCCTAGAAGAAGGGCAAGGGGGAGGCTTTTCACTTGAAGGTTGCTCCAGTGAAAGTTGATAGGGAAGGTGAGGATAATGATTGTGCCATGAGTGATCATGCACCTCTGGAGAAGAGGTGGGACGACATGGAGTTGTAGTCGAGAGGACTACATGAAGGGAAGGATCTTTGAGGTGCCCAAATTCTTGGATAACATATGGCTACGGGAGCCCTTAACGATAGTAGAAAAATGAAGGGTGTCAGTTGGAGCAAGGTGTGATGGAGCAACAGTGGCAGAGCTGGAGTGCCAAAGTCTGAGGCAGCACAGTGGATGTTGTTGATCCAAGTGGATCTCCAGACTCAATGGCATGGAAAAAACTCAAAATTCAAAGTGGTGGAAATTTAATGAACTTGACATCAGATCGAAGTGCTTATCACCCTAATTCCAACGGTTCGAACGGAACTCCAATCCGAGTCCAAATTAAGGAGATAGAGGAAGTCAAAGTTGGGTTGACTTTTGATGACTATGCAAGATTAATGAAGGCGCAATTTGGACTTTTTCCAGTAGACAGAATCCAGCCAACTCCGACCAGATTCTGGGAAAAATTGTTGCCTCGTTAAAATGACTGCTTCGGTCCAAAACCAAAATTTTCAAAATAGGCATATTGTTTTATATAACAAAAAATATTAAAAAAAAGGGGTGGCGGGCCACCAACCCATACCACATAACATTAAAATGTTGGTGGAGGGGCGGGCCATGACCCTCGGCCCCTCCCATGGAACGGTTGTAACAACCATAAACAAACCGAGGTAGGCGGCCATGACCACGCCACCCCACACCATGGAATGTAATGTAGAAATTCTCACTCTAGGTCAATAGATTATGCAATCTACTAAAACACAATACAAGATCTACTTGTACAACACTTTGCGGAAGCTTAATCAATTTGAGCACGATCAATGAGAACACATATAACTGAGAATGAGAAGCAATCACACATAACACAAAAGAAATAACCCGGGGAAAGCCTCAGCCTAAAACCCCAACTGTGTATTATCATATAAGTGGAAATATAGTCTGGATTACAAAACAAATCAGCTCACAAGCTATCCTGCTCTCTCTGCAATCCCTCTGGTGCTCATAGATAGTCAAAGGCTTCTCACAAACCTTCTCCTCTGCCCTCCAAGCCTCCTATTTCCTTGCATAGTTTCTCTTGGGGTCCAGTGTAGCCACTTGTGTGAATTGGCCTCTTCACACACTCACTAACCTCTAATCTAACTGGGCAATCCTAAAGGAGATAAATCCTTCTCCATGGATGAGTTTCCTTTATAGGAAAAATCCATCCAACTGATAGTACACTATCCCTCCTCCGGTCTCAACTGGGTCTCTGTCTCAACTAACATGCATGAGTTAGTCATGAGAGAATATTCAGTTATCTGAAGTGCAACAGTTATATGCAAGAATGCATTAACTAACTGAACTCACATTAATTTAAACAAACTGTTTAAATCAATCTAACTGGACTTGACTCAGTTAACTAAGCCAACTAATTACAACTCAAATTAGAACTCATCCTTATATCTTAACTAATGGATAAATTCCTCAATTAATGGAGAAACTGTTGCATGTGCTCACACAGACTTCATGTTTGATTTTTCAGAACCAATTAACTCATGTTGAATTTATTTATTTATTTTCAAACAGTTGTTAAGTTCAAATTCGAATTTTACTTCCTATTTTAGTCCAGGGACTGACTAAAAATTAGGAATCCATCTCGAACTGCTAAAAATAGAATGCTATTTTTATCACTTCCATTTTTTATTCCTTGTTGCTCAATCCAGCACTGGTACCCAAACTACGATTTAGAACAGTGCTATTTTTAGCACTTCTACATTAAAATGTTGGTGGAGGGGCGGGCCATGACCCTCGGCCCCTCCCATGGAACAGTTGTAACAACCATAAACAAATCGAGGTAGGCGGCCATGACCTCGCCACCCCACACCACGAAATGTAATGTAGAAATTCTCACTCTAGATCAACAGATTATGCAATATACTAAAACACAATACAAGATCTACTTCTACAACACTTTGCAGAAGCTTAATCAATTTGAGCACGATCAATGAGAACACATATAACTGAGAATGAGAAGTAATCACACATAACACAAAAGAAATAACCCGGGGAAAGCCTCAGCCTAAAACCCCAACTCTATATTATCATATAAGTGGAAATATAGTCTGGATTACAAAAAGAATCAGCTCACAAGCTATCCTGCTCTCTCTGCAATCCCTCTGGTGCTCATAGACAGTCAAAGGCTTCTCATAAAACTTCTCCTCTACCCTCCAAGCCTCCTATTTCCTTGCACAGTTTCTCTTGGGGTCCAGTGTAGCCACTTGTGTGAATTGACCTCTTCGCACACTCACTAACCTCTAATCTAACTGCGCAATCCTAGAGGATATAAATCCTTCTCCATGGATGAGTTTCCTTTATAGGAAAAATCCATCCAACTGATAGTACACTATCCCTCCTCCGGTCTCAACTTGGTCTTTGTCTCAACTGACATGCATGAGTTATTCATGAGAGAATATTCAGTTATCTGAAGTGCAACAGTTATATGCAAGCATGCATTAACTAACTGAACTCACATTAATTTAAACAAACTGTTTAAATCAATCTAACTGGACTTGACTTAGTTAACTAAGCCAACTAATTACAACTCAAATTAGAACTCATCCTTATCTCTTAACTAATGGATAAATTCCTAAATTAATGGAGAAACTGTTGCATGTGCTCACATAGACTTCATGTTTGATTTTTCAGAACTAATTAACTCATGTTGAATTTACTTATTTATTTTCAAACAGCTGTTAAGTTCAAATTCGAATTTTACTTCCTATTTTAGTCCAGGGACTGACTAAAAATTAGGAATCCATCTCGAACTGCTAAAAATAGAATGCTATTTTTATCACTTCCATTTTTTATTCCCTGTTGCTCAATCCAACACTGGTACCCAAACTGCGATTTATAGCAGTGCTATTTTTAGCACTTCTATTTTTAGCATTTCTTGTTGCCATTTTCAACACTCCCTCTCAACAAGAAAAGCTTCAACTCAAACTTGATCCTGTACCTTTGGAATGTTTTGCATGCAACACTTCTACCAAGTGTGGTTGCTCCAACAACTCTAGAAACAAAAAAACTCCCCACTGACCTCTCTGTTGGGCTAGAAACATACTCTGATGTTGAAGCTCTACCTACTGTTGACAAGTGCTCCCTCTCTGACCTCTGAGCTACTGCAACACTCCATGCATCTCGCACCATTGCACACCTCTCTGTGCCATCCTGCACTGGTGCAACACTCTTGTGCCTCTCACATTGTTGCAGCCTGCTAGCTCTACACAATCCTGGGACTCCTGCACTGTAGCTCTCTCTGCCGCTCCATCTACGTCTGTCTCTACCCACTCAGTCAGTCCTGCTACTCCTCGTTTGGGCTCCTGTAGCAAAGTTGAATCAAAGAGGTTGGGTACCTCAAGGATCCTGCCCCTATTCCATCCTTCTTGGGACGATCACTCCACATCTCCCCACCTCCTACCTACAGGTATGGATGCATGTTATCCCTCTGCCCACCTGGCTCGAAATTTCCCCCTACTAGAGGTCTCTGGATGAATGGATGCCTCCACTCGATGTCCTCTTAGCTTCTCTAGTTGTGGCTGCTCCACAACCTCCTGAAGCTGCTTCACCAACTGTGGCTCCTCCACAATCGTCTGAGACTTCTTCTGGCGTTGCATGTTGAGAGGTAATGTACTCTCCCTCTCAACCACCAAGTCTCCATCAGTTGCCTTAGTCCTCAAGGCTTTGCATGCATCTTGAACCTCAAGAGCATACAGGTTCTTAACCCATGAATTGATCTGCTTCACCTGTCTAGTGATGATGTGTCTAAGGAAAACCTTTCCCTTACTAAAGACTACATCATAGCCTCTGTCTTCCAGCATCGCGATCGACACCAAATTTCTCTTCAGTCCTGGTACATACTTGATATCGGTCAAGGTAATGTGAGCTCCATGCTCCCTCTGAAAAACAACCGTGCCTACACCTGAGACACTATACTTTTCATCATTACCCATCGCTATGAGTATCTGGAGATATTTCTCCTCCAAAGTACTGAACAAACTCTTGTCGTCGGTCATGTGGAAAGAAGCTCCACTATCAAGAAACCAACCACTTCCCACCATGGATGAAACCATGCATGCGAATAGTGTGAAATCCAACTCGAGCTATGAGGCTAGTGCCTCACCTTCTGATCTTTCCATGGATCCCTTCTTGGATTTCCTCAATGGACAATTTGTAGCAAAATGGCCCACCTCATGCCAACGAAAGCATCGCACTTTCGATTTGTCAAACTTCTTCCCACCTTGGGAAGAACTGGATTGGGAAAGAGAATCCTTCTCCTTCCCCTTCTTCACCTTACTCGCTAAGGCGCAGTTTTCTTCATCCTCCATGGATGAAGAACCATCTCTGGTGCTTCTTCTTATCTCCTCCTGCATTAGATCTGACCAAAGTCGTTCCCAATCTGGAAATTTCTCTCTTCCATTAACCGAGTCCTGGTAGTTATGCCAACTCTTAGGAAGACCGAGGAGTGCAAGACTCACCATGTCATCATCAGCTGTCGTGATCCCTACACTTCCAAGCTCATCCCTGCATGTGGTGAGCTTGTTCAGATACGTAGAGATTGTGTCACCCTTTTCACAATTGATCTTCTGAAGCTTGTCTTTCAGTGCCAACTTCCTTTGATCACTGCTATTCTGATATAGATCTTTCAATGTTTTCCACATTGAAAACGGTGTCTCCTTCCCATGGAGACTTGAGAGTATATGGTCTCGAACTCCCTCCAGAAGAATTCTCCTTGCTCTAGCCACACATTTCTTCCATTCAACCAATTCAGCAGCACCAGTCAACTTGGGGACTTCTTGATCAATGAAGTCCTTTAGACCGTTATCCTCTAGTATTGCTTCCATGCGATCCTTCGAGGCTATATAATTCGAACTTCCATCAAGGGCATATTTGAGTCTTAAACCATTGAACGTCATAGGTGAAATAGAGATGTGATAAGAACTCAATTTCTATATTTAGGAATCACAAACTTCAAACTTCTCCCTTCTTGTATACTGTTCTTCCTTGATCACCTTTGCTCCGATACCATGTAGAATTTTTCTACAAATCAGCTAGCTCTGATACTATGTAGAAATTCTCACTCTAGATCAACAGATTATGCAATATACTAAAACACAATACAAGATCTACTTCTACAACACTTTGCGGAAGCTTAATCAATTTGAGCATGATCAATGAGAACACATTTAACTGAGAATAAGAAGCAATCACACATAACTCAGAAGAAATAATGCGGGGAAAGCCTCAGCCTAAAACCCCAACTCTGTATTATCATACAAGTGGAAATATAGTTTGGATTACAAAAAGAATCAGCTCACAAGCTATCCTGCTCTCTCTGCAATTCCTTGCTACAAATAGACAGTCAAAGGCTTCTCACAAACCTTCTCCTCTGCCCTCCAAGCCTCCTATTTCCTTGCGTAGTTTTTCCTGGGGTCGAATGCAGCCACTTGTGTGAATTGGCCTCTTCACACACTCACTAACCTCTGATCTAACCGTGCAATCCTGAAGGAGATAAATCCTTCTCCATGGATGAGTTTCCTTTATAGGAAAAATTCATACAACTAATAGTACACTATCCCTCTTCTGGTCTCAACTGGGTCTCTGTCTCAATTGACATGCATGAGTTATTCATGAGAGAATATTCAGTTATCTGAAGTGCAACAGTTATATGCAAGCATGCACTAACTAACTGAACTCACATTAATTTAAACAAACTGTTTAAATCAATCTAACTGGACTTGACTCAGTTAACTGAGCCAACTAATTACAACTCAAATTAGAACTCATCCTTATCTCTTTAACTGATGGATAAATTCCTCAATTAATGGAGAAACTGTTGCATGTCCTCACATAGACTTCATGTTTGATTTTTCAAAACTAATTAACTCATGGTGAATTAATTAATTTATTTTCAAACAGCTGTTAAGTTCAAATTCGAATTTTACTTCCTATTTTAGTCTAGGGACTAACTAAAAATTAGGAATCCATCTCGAATTGCTAAAAATAGAATGCTATTTTTAGCACTTCCATTTTTCATTCCCTGTTGCTCAATCCAGCACTGGTACCAAAAACGTGATTTATAGCAGTGTTATTTTTAGCACTTCTATTTTTAGCATTTATTGTTGCCATTTTCAACACGTAACCACTATATGTTAAAAGGTGGAAGTTGGCTGGTGGGCCAACCCTTGGGGCATGGACCCAACCACGCCCAAAGAAACACAGCTCTTAAAACACGGAGGTGAGTACGGTGTGCGGGCTGCCTAAGGCGAGCCCGACCCAACCCATAATTTTTATTTAAGGGGTTTGTTTAAACGTAAAGAGATTATGTGTGTAAAAAAAGGAGGAGGCGGGGTTTGACTGCCCAACCTCCTCCCTATTAAACAGATCTCAAACCAACTCCGCCAACAGCACTCTTGAGAAATCCATCAACCATTTTTTATTTAACACTCAATTCATCAGTGCACCCGGGGAGAGGAGGCAGTGCACGCAGTTCGAGGAAGAATTTTGCAGGAGGGCCGAATTTTCACTTTGTCAGAATTAGACAAAATTTATATGATTTCAGCACTTCTTGATGCCACAAACGCAATGGCATTGTTCATTTCTCCATCAGAGTTATGCATTTTTCAGACTTTTTTTCATATGGAGGTATAAAACTTTTTTTTGTAACTGATGCTTGTACTCTTCTTTCTCATACCACTTAATGAATGAAGGCCGCCCCATTGATCAAGCAGGGCCCGGAGACGTAGTCCAAGTCGAACGAACTCCGTTATCAAGTCTTGTTGTCTTCTTTCATGCTTTATATGTTTCTCCTCTTCTCTCATGTGCACATTAAGTTTTCTATGTTAAGCTACAATTTATGCATGTAATTCTTTAACACATCTATAAGCAAAAGATTTTGGATCAGTTGTAGCAATGCGAGAGGAACATAACATTTTGCAGCAGTGCAATAGCAGCAGAGGGTCAACACAAATTAGAAGCAGAGGTAGCTTCAACATCAGGAGGCATCCAGGTTGACCAACATGTTCACTTTTGGGTGAAGTTTCAGTTGCTTACTTCTTAGCAACTGAGTTGCAATGTACTAGTTAGCAGTGGCAGTGTTATGGGTAGCATGAGGCAACATTTTGAGAGGGAGTTATAGTACAAATGTAGCCGTGGTAGTGGCAGAGTGATGGGAAACAGTACAGGAAGCGGCAGTGCAGTGGATGAAGGGCATCAGGCTAAGCATCAATAGCACAAAGGACCGATGTAGTGGATCATTGTAGTACTTCTGTTGAGAATTGTTACTAGAGCACATTCCTCGCTAAGAGGGAGTGTTTATTTTGGGTAGCATCGGATGTGATATAGCTCTGAAATTTTGTGGAGGGGCTAGAAAACATGATATCTCCAAGACCCAGAAATCATTTGGAGAAATTCCACCCAAATTAGGAGTTATTAAAATACTTAATATTTTAATTGGGTTCCTAAGTCTAAACTTAGGAAAATAAAAATATTAATGGGTATTAATAAGAATATGGGTGAGAAAATTCTAAGTGATGAGGATCAAGTATGTTTTAAGCTTATCCATATATTAGGGACTTAATCTCGATCGTTGATTCATCAACAGGAAAAGTATAAGAGGAGGCTTGAGGGTCAGATGGAGATACACTTGAGAGATCAGTCAATTTGTTTTTTTGGGGCGTGGTTTGCTGAGAAAATCGAATAGGTGATCTGAGTTGCAATGAGAGGGGAATCTCGGTAGAGGGACTTTAGTCCAAGGCCGAGAATACATAAAAGAGAGGTAGAGCAGCACCAGGAGAGACAACGCAAAGGGAGAGCTCTAATGTAGTGACACAGTGTCGCAGTGACGTAGTGATGCAGTGACGCAGTGTCGCAATAAGGAAATGTCGCAGTGACATAGTGATGCAGTGACACAATGATGCAGTGGAGGCTAAGAGCTGCTAGTGACACAGTGACATAGCTCCTAGAGGAGGTGACACAGCTCTAGCGCAAAGCTTGGAGCAGCTATCGTTGCCCA
The DNA here is from genome assembly GCA_031772625.1 of Pinus tabuliformis. Classification (NCBI taxonomy): domain Eukaryota; kingdom Viridiplantae; phylum Streptophyta; class Pinopsida; order Pinales; family Pinaceae; genus Pinus; species Pinus tabuliformis. The sequence continues at coordinate 494,303,043 of CM062819.1, forward strand.
GCACTAGGAACAACACAGTCACCTATGGAGTTTGTTCACTATCTGTCTCCAGATAAAGGTACTTCTGCCGAGTTTATTCTCTGTTGGGTGAGCCAGATTTGGCACCCTAGTTGTATTCAGAAATCTACTTAATAATACAAACCCACTATATGTTGCACCGATTTTCCTGAATTGGGTTTTTCTGGGGAGGATTGTCTAAAAATAACAGTGTACCTTGTGTATTTGTCTCATTATATTTCAGTTCATGATTTGTATGTATGTGTAGTCTGTGATAGTGTTTTCATCGTTGATTAATTAATTAAATAAACTTGTTGAATGTAAAAACAAGTAGGAGATGGTAAACTAGTGATTGCGGTAGGATTTCTGATGTGTAGATTCAAAAAATTTCACAATTGCATAAATGAAATAACACTTGCATAATTGAAATGACACCACATTTTCATAAATGAAATCACACTTGAAGAATTGAAATCACTCCACACTTGCATAAATGAAATCACACTTGTAGAATTGAAATCACACCACACTTGCATAAATGAAAATCACACCACACTTTCATAATTGAAATCACACTCACACCTGCTAAAATGAAATCACACTTGTTGAAAGGAAAAGCACACTTTCATAAAATGAAAATACACTTGCTGAAAAGAAATGAAATAAAATAACTACACTATGTTACCAATATGTACAAAGGTGTGCAAACTGTCATTGAGGGGGGCCCTCCATTCCTCAGCAAGCACATTTGAACAACTATCACATCTTGGAGATCAAAGTGGCAGTATGTATTTCATAAAATGAAGTTACAATATATTACAAGAATTCTCTCTCCTCACTTTACAAATCACATCTTACAACCTCCAACTAGCAACTAACACTAACACTTAACCACTAGCTACTACTAACAACTTACAATTGACAACTAACAACCCTTTGTATGAAAGGTGCACTCCTATTTATACAAAAATTGAGGATAATTATACAATAAATATAGATTCTTAGATATTTCCTAAATCCACATTTATCTCTTGTGGTTACAACCAATCACCTAAAAATGTAAGATACAAATCCTCTCATCCATGATTCTTCTCCTTTGAATGTTCATAGTTAATGATCCACATCTTCTACAATTATTCCACAAACCTTCATGAGTTGGAATTTGAAATTCGAATTTGTGGTTGGGTGGCCAAATAGGACCCTTCTAGAATCTCCAAGTAGGCCTACAATATCACAAAACTCATAACACTTTTAGATATATATGAAAATATGTTAATTTCCTAATATTTAATCACAAATTCACTTAAAATACTTAAAATCAATGACTTGGAAAATAATAATAATAAACCCATATGATTATGAAAATGGTTACTAAATGTAGGGTTATGGAGTTACAGAGTTACGGAATGAGGGTAAAATAATGGAAATGAAGGTGAAAGTGGATGACATTTTGGAGACCCAACAATTTATTTCCAAGGTAGTTATGCCATTTCTTCCCTTTTAATTAAATTGATTAATTGAAAAAATGTCATATGAACAAGTATCATATGAAGTGAGTTATGGTTTTTTGGGCATGTGGTATTCATAATCCATGGTATTGTAACAAATCATATTTAAGATTAAGAATATGCATGGTAAAGTAGTCATAAATTTCCATGGTTAAGAATCTTATTCCATGTTTTTTTAAATATAAAATAAAGTTATATAATTAGCTCTTTTTTTTATATTTCATGCAATGTGAGGTGTACCATTAAGTAAGTGTTTTGATGTTTATTATGGATCAATGTCTACTAGCATTTATGAGCCATTTAATTTATATGGTTGTGCTAGTATAACAAATTTAGTCAAGAATTTCATTTGCAATGTTGTGTACAAATTGATTATAACTTCAAGGTATGTGTGAATATGATGGATTCAAAGTTCTTGGATAATAACCAGGCATTAAAAAACTTTAGAAATAGGAATGCATCACATACATGGTACACATCATTAAATTGAAAGGTGACAAATAAAGAATCACAAAAGATGATAAGGCAATGAATGTGAATGTTAGTGGCATTAGCTAACAAACCAATGACCGCAACATATTCTACTTGGTTATTCATGGTTGGCCTAATATGGACACCACTTGAGTCGAGTAGAGTCTGGGAGGGTGAATAAATGGCCCAAGATGTAGATGCAAGATTCTCGTGCCATTAACTAGGATTGTTTGTTATGAAACCAGCTCACAAAAAGATAGAAACGATAGATGAATGCCTTAGAAATAAGCCTCTTCGAGGGGGCAACCTCCTTTACATTACACAAATGGACAATACTTGGATGATTCAAATGACAAAACCTCCTTTCTATATATAGGAATCTAAGGGGTCCAATATAACCAAGCCGACCTAACAATGATAATATAAAGGCACAAAAATAACAATAGAGGGATTCTATGGTTCACAATAATAACAATATGGGGACAATAGGGGCACAACAATAACAATAAGGGATACAACGAAAATAGTAATGGGGGAATCACTAGTATTATAGGGACCTAACATGACCCTCTCCTTCAAAAAAGTGTTGTCCTCAACACTTGAGTAGTTCTGGATGTTTTTGTATAAAATTCTCATCCTCCCATGCGGAATCTTCAATGGGTAAGTTCTTCCACTTGATGAGATACTCTAAAATTGATCAATTCCATAGCTATCGAGTTCTTGTTTCTTTGACAGCTTTAGGTTCCAATATAATTTTTCCTTCCTCATCAAGTTCTGGCAATATTTTTTGAACTGGAATCTTGTCACCTATAACCTTCTTTAAGCATTAAACATGGAAAACTGGGTGCACTTGGGAAGCTGCAGGAAGCTCCAATTTGTATGCCATAGTACCTATCTTTTGCAACACCTTGTACAGACCATAATACTTTGGTGATAATTTATTATCCTTCTTAGCTTGCTTGAGGGACATTTGTTTATATGGTTGTAGCCGTAGGAATACCCAATCACCTACATCAAAACTCCTTTCACTGCGACGTTGATATGCCTGCTATTTCATTCTATTCTGCGTCAAGCTGAGGTTATCCTTTAAGAGTTGGAGAACTTGTTGTTGATGCTCGATGTGATCTTCCACTGCTTGAACCTTAGAATTTTCTCTTAAATATGATGTGATGGATGGTGGATGATATCCATAAAGTGCCATAAATGGGATCATTTTTGTTGCAATATGGAAGGAAGTGTTATACCACCATTCAGCTAGAGGCAATCATTTGACCCATTGTGCCTGTTTATTAGATATAAAGCAACGAAGATATCCTTCCAAACATTTGTTTACTATCTCAGTTTTCCCATCAGATTGAGGATGATAAGATGAGATATGAGCTAACTGAGTACCAAGACAAGAAAATAATTATGTCCAAAAATTTCTAGTGAAAATGGGATCTCTATCACTTACAATAATCTTTGGGTTTCCATGTAGCTTTTGAATTGCTTCCATAAATGCAGTAGAAATTGTACTCGCTTTAAATGGATGAGATAATGCACAAAAGTGTGCATACTTGGTAAGTCTGTCAACTACCACCATGATAACACTCTTTCCTTCGGACTTGGGTAAACTTGTGATAAAATCCATTGGAACCTCCTCCCAACGTTGTCTTGGAATGGATAAAGGTTGTAATAGTCTTGGGGTCTTAATTGTTTTAGCTTTGTTTTGTTGGCAAACCAAACATTCCGCCACAAACTTTTGGATATTCGATTTAAGGCCATCCCAAAAAAAATCCTTCTTAACCCTGTGGTAGGTTTTTAGAAATCCTGAGTGCCCTCCTAAGGGAGAGGTGTGCAATTCCCTAAGAATCTTTTGTTTGAGTTGGGAATTCTTACATAGGTATAACCGATCCTTGTATCATAACGAGTCATTTTTCCAGCTAAATGTATCAAATGTACTGGGATATTTTTGTATCTTTTGAATGAGTGCCCACACTTCCTCCTCATTCTTCCATTCATGCCTTGCTTCATTTATCCAATCTGGTTGGATAATAGAAATGGCGCAAAGAAATGCTTCCACATCCTCATCCTTTCTTGAGAGTGTATCTGCCACAACATTCTACTTCCCTTTTTTGTAGATTATTTCAAAGTCATAACCCAACATCTTTGTGACCCATTTTTGTTGCTCTTCTGAAGATAATCTTTGTTCTAAAAAGTATTTAAGACTATCATGATTAGTTTTTACCTTGAAGTGTCTTCCCATTAGGTAGGGTTGTCATTTATTAAGTGCATGTAGTATTGCCAACATTTCCTTCTCATAAATAGCTTTGTGTAAATACTTTCCTTTGATTGGACGACTTTCGAAAGCAATGGGTCTTTTTTATTGCATTAAAACAACACCAATTCCATTTCCTAAGGCATCACATTCCACAATAAAGGTTTTTGTGAAGTCCGATGTAGCTAAGACTGGTGCTTGGCACATTGCCTCTTTAAGATGTTCAAAGGCTTTTGTTGCTTCTAGAGTTCATGAAAATGCATCTTTCTTCAATAATGTTGTTAGAGGTGCTACTATCCTCCCATAATTCTTAACAAACTTGCGATAATACCCTGTCAACCTGAGAAATCCTTGTAGATGCTTTATGGATGCAGGGATTTTCCATTCCTTATGGTTTTAATTTTGCTAGGTTCTACCTTAAAACCTTCATGAGATACAATATGACCCAAATATTCCACCTCTTGCACTCCAAAGAAACATTTGGAGATTTTTGCATATAATTGTTTCTCCTCCAACAGTTTGAGCACCATGTCGACATGTTAGACATGATCCTTCCAGGACTTTCCATAGATTAGTATATCATCAAAAAATACTAACACAAATTTTCTAAGGAAAGGTTTGAAAATGGAATTCATCAAACCTTGAAATGTAGAAGGTGCATTAGTAAGTCCAAAAGGCATGACCAAAAAGTCATAATGACCCTCATGAGTTCTAAATTTTGTTTTTGGAATGTCTTCAGTCTTCATTCTGATTTGATGATATCCTGAATGAAGATCCAACTTGGTGAAGTAAATTGATCCATGCAATTCATCCAATAATTCATCAATGATAGGAATGGGAAATTTATCTTTAATAGTGAGCTTGTTGAGCTCCCTATAATCTAGACACATGCGCCATGATCCATCCTTCTTGTGAACCAATACTACTGGAGCAGAGAAAGAACTTTGACTAGGTTGAATTATACTAGTGTCTAGCATTTCTGCAACCATACGTTCAATTTCACTCTTTTGGACATAGGGATATCTGTAAGGCCTGATGTTTGGAGGAACACTTCCTGGAATCAAATTAATAGCATGATCATGATCACGAATAGGTGGGAGGCCTTTGGGAGTCTCAAATACCTTCGAATGATTGTCCAATACTTTTTGGAGATCTGGAGAAATGGATGATTTCGATGTGGGAACTTCTAGTGAACATAATTGTTCAATTATGCCTCGTTTTTCTTTCTTTAGAAGCTTTGTCATTACGTTAGAGCTTATTATCTTTGCCGGTTTCCCTGCGATACCCCTTAATTCTACTTCCTTTCCTTCTAAATAGAATTTCATGAAAATTTCTTGAAAATTAAAAGCTATTGTACCCAAGGATTGTAGCCATTGGACTCCTAGTACAACATCAGCGCCACCCTTTGGAATGGAAAGCATTGGGCTATTCAATACATATTCTCCCATGAATAGCTTGATATTATGGCACTTTCCTAAGCAATTTAGGGTTCCTCCACTTGCAACCATCACTTGACACTCTGTTGTTGGATATAGGAAGCAATTCAATTCCTTAGCTATCTTACAATGAATAAAATTATGGGTACTTCCTGAATTAATCAACACTATTACCTTTTTCTTCTTGATATGTCCTTCTATCTTGATAGTTTGAGGAGTGGTAATTCTAGCCAATGAATTACAAGATATGATCAGATTCATTTCTTCTTTTCTATGGTTTTTTCCTAGTGTATATCTTCTATTTTTTACATTTCTTGTTCCTTTTCTTCCTCCTCTTCATAATCTATGTAAAATAATTTCTTCTCTGCACACTTATGACCTTTAGTGTATTTGCTATCACAACTATAACAAAGCCCTTTTGCTCTTTTTTCTTCCAATTGTTGTGGTGTCAACCTTGTAGGTTGTGGATGGCTGGGGGTAGTAACACTTCCATCTTTATGATTGTAAGTGGTAGGCTTCCTTGTTGCCATAATTTTGCTTTCCATTTTTCTTGCCAACCTGAATGCCTTCTCCAATGAATCTATTTCCCAAAGGCGAACCTCATGTTGGATGTTATCTTTTAAAGTCCCTATGAACACATCAATCCTATGCTCCTCTGGAATATCTTTTACCCTTATATTCAATTTTTGGAAGTCCTCAATGTGCTCTATCGTTGAACCCTTTTGTTTGAGATTTATCAATTGGATAAAAAAAGTGTTGCTTTTTGTATCCTCATAATGTGCTATCATTTCATCTGTAAAAATAGCCCAAGTGAAAATATGTTTACGAGAGCAAAGCCATCGATACCATACAAACTGATTTGGTTCCAAATATAAAGTTGCAATGCGTACCTTTTGTGTGTTTTGCACATTATGGAGATTGAAAAATTGCTCCATCTGTAGTATCCATGTTCCGAGATCCTTGCCATCAAACTTCCTCATATCGATCTTTGGAACATGGTGGTTCTTCGATCCAATGTGAGTGTCTATGAAATCATGATCAACATTTATTTTTTTCTCATCATGAGTTCCCTTTCCTACCCTTTCGCCATTAGTTAGCATTTCTTGTAGAAACTTTGTCAAATCTGTCTTCAAATTTGTCTACAAATATTCCACGCCTTTCTTTAAATCATCCATCTTAGCTTCCACACCATCCATCTTAGCTTCCACGTTGTCCATCTTAGCCTCCACGCCGTCCATCTTAGCTTCCATGTCATTCATCTTAGCTTCTACACCTTTCTTTAAACCATCCATCTTAGCTTCTACGCCTTTCTTTAAACCATCCATCTTAGCTTCTACGTCTTTCTTTAAACCATCCATATTATTTTATGTTACTCTTTGCGTGAGTGAAATTTGTTGCACTTGTTCTTGTAATTTTGATATATCATGTTGCATTTCTTCCTCTTCTTCATGAGTCATGCTAGAGCTTTCAGGTTGCTTACTAGGTGTTTCCATTTTCTTTCTTCAGGGCATCAATTACTAATAATGATACTTCACTATGCCTTTTGAATTCCTCCAAACTAATTTTTCAAACCAAGCTTATGCAAAAATTTAAAAAAAAAACTACACACCCTTTTTCACTTTGTAGGAGCTAGATATTGAATCTGATGTATCTCTGTAATTTTGGATCTCCCAGGTCAAAAATTTCTTCCTGTGGTAACCCTCTAAGTAATATTTTTAACCCCGCAAGTCTGATCAAGATTGGATTCTCCAATGAAGAGTTATGTCAAATCTCCCACGATAACATGAGTATAAACTGGTTCAGTAGAGCGAACTTGTACGATGTGCCGCAGGTCACTGTTTCAACCTTAGGTTCTGAAAATGATACCCAAAAACACTACAGTCCATCCTCTTTCTATAACTTCTTATGAAAATTCAATCTGATGCTCAGAGAGAAAGTTATGATGATTTTCCCAAGGTGACCTATTTGGAATGTAATTTGGGGGTCTATAAAAACCCTAACTTCCTTAGATTATATCTCTGAAAATATAGCGAGACAGGATCTAAAATTCAGACCGGAGGCTCATCACGATTTCATCTCAAATGGGGTTTTTTTAGCTTCTGAGATGTCGCAGAAAAAGTGTTATAGCGAAAATGCCACGATGACCTGTTTGGAGCAGCGAAACCCTAGAATCCAAAGCTCTGATACCAAATGTTATGAAACCAGCTCACAAAAAGATAGAAAAGATAGATGAACGCCTTATAAATAAGCCTCTTCGACAGGGAAACCTCCTTTACATTACACAAATGAACAATTCTTGAATGATTCAAATGACAAAACCTCCTTTCTATATATAGGAATCTAAGGGGTCCAATATAACCAAGCTGACCTAACAATAATAATATAAAGGCACAAAAGAAACAATAGAGGGATTCTATGGGGCACAATAATAACAATATGGGGACAATAGGGGCACAAAAATAACAATAAGGGATACAACGAAAATAGTAATGGGGGAATCACTAGTATTATAGGGACCTAACATTGTTGGTGAAACCAATGTGAGATGTCGATGAATGATTCATATAAAAAACATAGGGATGGGTAGATTAGGAGAAATGGTCCATCTTCCAAGTATGCAAAAGAAGAAAATATAAAAAGCATGTAAAACATGAATAGAGGGACATAAGGATAACTATTAGGAACAAAATTTATCAGAATATAGCCCATCTACTGAGTCCTTAAGATAATTCCCATTAGGATGGATCAATATGTATTCTCCTATAATAAGGAAATGTTTGATAATAAATGGCCCTTTGCACAAATTTTCAAAATTTCCAAGACCTAAGGTTTCCTTGGAAACATCATATGCTAACACAAGGTCACCCTCTTCGAAGGAATGAGAGTTAATGCTACAATCAAAATATGTTTTGTATATTTTCTTGGTGGCTTCATTGATTTGGAGAGAGGAGCATAAATCCTTGATGGCGCTTTCTAAAACAATGAAGCATTTCTCTAGTGGACTGGTGTTAGGTAGAATCTCCACAACCATGCACAATATGGGTATCTCATATTCAATGGCTAGCATTGCTTCCACCCCATGAATGATACAAAAGATTGTAAAACCAGTGGTGGTTTTACCTAACATTCAATAATCCTAAAGGATGGAGAAAAACGTGTAATTCCAATTGGCTTTGTGGTTGTTCACCATGCATTATGGCATAGTTTTATAGATTTTGTCCAAAGCTTCCACTTTCCCATTTGATTTGGAGTATTATGGTGACGTAAACTCATGACTGAAACCAATGAGAGATGTGAGTTACTGGGAAATATCATTCTCAATGTGTTATGCATGGTGTAAAAAAATCTCCCTAGGGACCCCGAAGTGAGTGATGATATGATTGAAGAAGAAGCAAGTTGCAGTGTTAGCTGTATTATTGAGGGTGGACATGGCTTCAACCCACTTTGTAAAGTAGTCAATGACGACTACAATCTAACTATGACCATTGTTAATGGGGGTATTTCATGTCATAAAGTTGATTCCCCACTTACAAAAGGGTCCAGCCATGATGACAGGCTATAAAGGAGTCAATGGTGCTCAAGCTTAATGAGTATAACGCTGACAATTGGTGAAACACTTAATAAACTTGAATGAAAAATTACGAAAAAGTGTAGGGTAGAAATAACTAGTCTAGATCCATTTTTGGGAAGTAGAAATCCTTAAAGGATGCCCCCCACATGTGTTTCTATGACAATCAATGAGGACAAGTTGAGCTTCCTCCAAGGCGAGTAGGGAAAATTTTAAGGGCTAATATTCTTGAGTGGGCTAATTTTCCATGCTTTTTCCAAAAAACGATTCGCCAATTTCCATTTTTCTAAAAATTATCCAAAATTTTATAGTAAAAAATTATTTTACCTTAAAAATTCCCAAAAAAATTATAGAAACTATATAAAATAAATAGAAATTTGAATTTTTTTACAAAAATATCACGAAACATCTTACAATTTTCATATTAGAGACTATTAATATTAGCCAAGGTTTCTAATCTTTAAGATAAATTTTCATCATTAAATTTTTCCCTAAAGGTGAGGCACCACTACAAGCTAGTGTCCACTCCCCAATGATAGAGAACATATTCAATGAGGAGCTACTGATGGGATTGGTGGCGAATGAATTGGTGATCATCTAAGGAAATATGAGCACCAAACTTTTGAGTTTGAAGATATATTAGGATATCACCATACCAAGGGTCATTAAAGGAGATGATGATAAAATATTCATTTGAGAAACTATCATTAATTAGGCAATCCTTGGTGTCACGTGGTAAGTTTATGGTGAACTTGGCGAGGATAACTGCTTTATTAGCTTTTGGACTAGAAAATTTAAGATAAAACTCTTGAATAATGATAATGTAAAATGCATATTTTTCATTCATGAGTCTACGTCTAAGAAGATAGAATTTTCCATAACCTTTTCGGTACAAAACAAGATATAATGATGGAATTTTTTAATTGCATGAACCAAAGCAAGAGCTATATTTTTATCCTAGTTATAGTTGATGGGTGGCCCTTATAAGTTACTATTCATATATTATATGATGTATTCAATACCAGCATCCCAATATTGAACTAAAACCCTTGTGATTAAGATGTCTAACGCTAATCAATACAAGGTGTAATCCTTAGTGAAATCGGGGGGACTTATGAGTGGGGATTTCAACAAGACATATTTTAAGTTATCCAAGGATTGTTGAGCTTGGTAATCCCTTAAAAATGAGATGTATTGACTCAAGGGACATATACATGTATAAGTGCAAATGGAATAATCTAGGATAAAGCATCATATCAAGTTGGTCTTTCTGTAAAGACTCTAAAGCTAGTGTAGAGTTTTGGGTGAAGGAATTACATGAATGGAATATAATTTGAGGGGATCCACCATGAATCCTTACTTAAAGATAATGAACTTGAGAAACCACACAATAGAAAAGAAAAAGACACATTAAATGGGGTTTAAGTGAATATTATATTGATGACATAGTTAAAAGATAGTGCAGTATCCTCAAGAGGTTGAGAATAACATTTAGAGTGAGTTGTAATGTCGTCTAAATGAGAAAGAATAAGATGGGAAAGGTCATGGAAGTGTATGTCATTTCTCATTAGAAAGTGGCCCCATCATTCTTAACACCAAATGGCATGACGTGAAATGTGAAGGTTCTGAAAGTGGTGTTGAACATGGTTTTTGTACTAATCCACATGGTAGATTTGGATTTGATTATGACCTAAAAATCCATCCATAAAGGAGAGGGCCCCATGTTTGGTGCAAACATTGATGACTTGATCGATGAATGGAGTTGGAAAGTTATCTTTTGAACATGATTGGTTTATATCACTAAAGTCAGTATGGATGTAAATGGTACCCGACTTCTTCATTACAAGGAATAGATTAGAAACTCATGAAGTATAAGCAATAGGGTAAATGAACCTATTGTTGTCAATCTCGTCAATTTCAACTTTAATGACCATTTCCTTTAATGGGTTTCATACTCACTACTTTTGTTGAATGGGTATAACATCGGGCCATGTGTTGATTCAATGTTAAACAATTACAAAGTTGAAGCCAAGAATTTTTGCATAGGACCGGGGGAAGATATCATTAAATCATTGAAAAATATATTTATAGGTGAGCATCTCCTCTATTGAAAAAGTTTCCCCGAGTAGGAATTCTCCAAATACACCTAGTTTCTTAGAGATGTCCACCTTCATGGTAAGGGATATATTAACCATGTTTCCTTCTTTGAATGCATTGGGTGCAAGGATTGAGTTTTTGACCCAATCAAAATGACCAAGGGGAATAAAATAATTTTTCTCAACTACCAAAATCTTCTATGCATCAAGTGGGAGAAAATATGATCAGTGTTGCATTGTATCTTAGGGGTAGTCAAGTACCATCATGGCCTCAAGAATATTCTCATATGAATCGAAAATGTGTGATACCAACATAGTGGATGTCGAGGATGCATGAATGGGCTAAGAATATTTGAACACATTGCAAGTGTGCAACACATGACTATAGGTTGTTAAATTGGTAGTAGTGGAATGCTAACTATTACCCACCACCTATGGGTAGTGTAGATAGGAGAAATTGTTTCTCCTAGATGGTCATCAGCTGGCAGCTAGCAGCCCCTTGCATCCACTAGATATCTCGATGTGCCATTATATCGGTCACCTGAGCCAACCATGTGGTCCCTCGCCCACATTTTATGATTGCATGTTTAAAGGTGGGCCTCCTGACCACGAAGGTATGACTTTTCATTGGTATAGTTGAGTAATTTTACTTACTTTTCATGGGCACTTTTGGCCATGGATTTGTGGGGGGATTTAGCAGAAAGAGTGGGCTAGGTTTGTATTCTTGTCTCCATTGCCCGATTTCGTGGTTAGCCTTGTATCATAGTCCCATGGGATCTCCTTTACTAGCCATTAGCTTTAGGGATGGAGCTACATGGTAAATATCGATTTTGGTTACATGGTCCCACTTCCATATAACAGCTACATTACTCCTCTTACACTCACTTTAGCCCTATTCATCTCTTTTCACATCTGGGTCCACATGTGTCTACTGGGTCCACATAGGGTTAGCCTCCCCCTCCCCTTGTCCACACCTTGGGTCAAGCCTGGAACGATGCCCCAGAGGTTGATGTAGCTAAAAAGAAATTTAAAAAGCATAAATTGGCCACTCTCAATAGGAAATGACCCATAAAAAGCAAAATATTACTAGGACACACAAATTTAGCACGTTGGCAAAAGCCAAACATGATCTCTACCCCTTATCCATGGCCATCACCCTAGTTCCTATGGGCCCCAGATGAGCACCCTCAATCTTTAAGGAACCCATGATTGTTGATGAATTACCCCACCTTAAGGGGGTATCCCTTGTTATATATTACACATCAAGCTCTCCATCCCCTTGAGCCCCAAGCAGTTATGAAGAAAAATCAATCAAAGGAAAAATGAATATGAATAAGGGTGGAAAAAAAAAGGTTGGGGTATCTCATGTACCACGATTTTCTCCCTCCTACACTCATATACCCAGGTGTGGGATTCCTCTATTATAGCTACCCTTTTACCATGACATGGGGTCTGGATGATTCCCCTAATCTCCCACTCTGTTCCATTACTATATCATGTGCCACCTACCACTTTATGGATGTACCATGGACATGTCACCCCATTTAAAGGTTGAAACCATCTAATAGGGTCCCTGATTAACCCCCTTATTAAGCTTGGAGACACTTGTATATGCCAAAGCCCACCATGGAAGGGCATGCCACCATGAAGTGCCCCATTGATTCCATGAATTATAAGCTCTTTTACTTGATTATTCTAATGATTTTTTGTATTGTAAGGCAAGGGGACACATTGGATCTTATGCAAGATTGTAGGTGGGTCTCCATTTGGGGCTTGGTCTCCCTATACGGGATCCTATCCCTCTAAAGGGCTACATAGGAACTTGTAGGGTGAGCATTGAGACCCATGGGCCTCTACCATAATAGGGAGTACTTCATGGATCCCCATCACCACTCATTCATTTCTCATGTATGACCTTGGGACAAGGATGATGCACTTGGTTCACCATGCCCAATTAGCTCCACACTTGTACCATACACTTGGAAGATGTTCCAAGGTCCAGAGGATGTCTCCCGCTATAGAGAAAAGACTTATATAGTCATCCTCACCTTTACAAATGGTATGCGGGCATTTTTTATCCGCTTGGAGACCCATGATGATGTCCTTGTGCCCCCCACACCCACTTGGGAGAACCATAGGGATTTGCTTGGAAAACAAGGGGCCAACCCCTTGTCCACTATGTTTGAGGTTCATTCTCACATCATGGCACACGCAGGACTTCATTAGTCCTCCTCAAAGGCCCAATGACTCACTTTATTGATCACTCAACCCTCTTGAGAGGATTCTTCTTGTATTATTGAGCTATTTGGTGGGCTTTTCACCAAAGGTATTGTTATTATGCACATTATTTTAATTTATGGGCTTAATTAGGCCAATTTAGCTAAATCTAATTTATTAGAGAGTGTATAAATAGAAGTGAGATTATTCATTTAGGTCATAATCACTTGGATGGGGTTATTTTCTCGTGAAATTTTTCGCTATCCCTTTTGGAGGGCGACTTCAGATGTTATGGATGAATTTTGATGTTTGGATATCTCTCTGTTGTCTTGGATATTCATTATTAGCATAATTTGATTATTGGATATACTCTTTTATACATGTAAGTACTCTTTTAATGCTTATACTTTTCATTTATTTTTTTCACATGAATGTTGTTTGGATTTTCACTATACAAGTTTGAAATTTACTGCTACTCTATATGAAATTGTGGGATTTTTTGTTCTTTATAGTGTTGCATCATTTCATGGGCCATGTATGAATGTTTGAATTTTCCTAGAGATAATTTATGTTAAATACATCTCGATAAGTCATTATTTATTGCAAAATGAAGTATAAAGTCCTTGCAGTAGTTTTTCTCATGCTCTATATGCCATGTGAATTTGTTGAAGGCCTCCTTGATTGGTTTAATTCTTCCCAAACCATAAATTCTCCTTGACTATGATTTGTTTGGTTAATTGTGGGGATAAGTTGTCTTCTCAAGGATTGATTTGAGGTTTAGGTATCACCAACTGCGCATTTAGGATGAGGAAATTTATAAGACATTGTTTAGGACAAGGCATAGGCATTATGAATTCGTGGTAGTGCCCTTTGGGCTTACTAATGCACGAACTAATTTTATGTGCCTAACGAACAATGTGTTAAGTCTTTATTTGGACAAGTTTTTGTTGGTTCTTGTTGATGACATATTGGTTTACTCAAAAACCGAGGAGCATGAAGAACACTTAGTTACAGTGTTACAATTGTTGAGGGAGCACAAGATTTGTACAAAGTTGAGCAAGTGTGAGTTATTTTAGTCTCAGTTTTAGTATTTAGTACATGTCATCTCAAAGGAAGGTGTGGAAGTTGATCCAGATAAGATTAAAGAAATTATGGAATGAGCAACACCAAGAAATGTGTTTGAAGTTAGATTATTTATGGGGCTTGCAGGTTACTACAGGAGATTTAGTATAAAAAAATATCCAAGATTAGTTATCTAATCACAACATTGCAAAAGAAAGGGTGCAAGTTTGAGTGGACAATAGAGTGTTTTGCAAGCTTTGAGCAGCTGAATATTTTTTAACCCATGCGTCAGTGCTTAGAATAGAAAACCTAGATAAACACTTTGTAGTGTGCACAGACACCTACAATGAAGAACTTGGAGGAGTCTTGATGCAGGATGACCAAGTGGTATGCTATGAGTCAAGGAAGTTGAATAAACACGAGAAAAATTACATGACTCACGATTTAGAGTTGGTCACCATTATTCATACATTGAAGATGTGGATACATTATCTCCGTGGAAGGAAATTTACTTTGATGACTCATCATGGAGGGTTGAAGTATTTGTTTGATTAGTCCAAACTAAATGTTAGGAAGGTGTTGATGGCCAAATATGATTGAAATCAACAATTGGGGAGATCACCCAATTAGGGCCCCAATTAGGCCCTTATCCATTGGGAATGGTAATTCTAACCGCCTAAAATGGGTCCATATACACCTCACTCTCCCTACTGACTTGTGATGTTTCTAATTGCTTAGAAACAAGAGGCAATAAGACTTACCCTCTCAAAACTAGCTTGCAAGAAAGTAGTCCTTAAGCTAATATAAGGGCTTAGCCAAGCCACCAATGAGGTTGCTCCTACAAAAGGATACTAAAAAAAATGCAAATAATTAATCTAAATCTAAATGCAAAGCTACTTTCTAATGCTAGAAAATCAAAGAAAGTTACTCTAACTCGTCACATAGGAAGTAGTTCCCAAATACAAAGTGAAAATATTAAAGATAACGTGGATTTAACATGCATTTTTTGATAAATATTGAGTTGTTGAAGTAGTTATAACAGTTGATATTTTTAATGCATGACATGCTCTATTTAGAGATTAAGAAATAATAATAAATGAGTCATTAAAAGATGGAAGTAGTTCACACATTTTTAATGACAATTAAATTGATTAATGATGACAAATTTTTGAGTAAATAGTTACTTATAAATTCTTTTAAATACAAGAGAAAACTAAAGATGAATGGTTGATCTATGCAATTATTAAACCAGGTAGTTGGTCCAATACATAGAAATTCACATATTCAACAATAGTGCTAAACCATGGAATTTGTTGGACCAAATCTCCCATAAAAGAATAAGATTTTATTTAAATAAAAGTATTTGAAATACAGTCTTAAACTTGGATCTCATGGTCTATTTTTACAAGGAATTTATCCAACATTGATTTGAAGATATTCAACTCTCCCAGTAAAGAATGGAGTTGTAGTAGTGCATGATCTGCCTCTCTAACAAAGATTTGATCTCAAAAGGAAACCCCCCAAACTCAGATCTGAGTATTTCCCTCAACCTACAGGAAAAAATTCTCTTCACAATAGTGCAAAGAGTACTCTATTTTCAGCCAAAAGGAAACCCTTTTTCATTCTCCAAACTCTTATTTATAATTTAAAAAATGAAATCCGCAAAAGGAGAGTTGTTGAAAAGCAGTTTTGATCTCTGATTTTTAGAATTGTAGATGTTTTTTGCTGATTCATTGCTCCAACCTTATTGCTCAAAGAATCATTGGATTCATCCCTGGGAACAAATTCTTTGTTAAAAATAACCAAAATTTAAATTAAAACCAATTAATAATGAAAATGAAAACTCATATTTGTAACTTTATGAAAAGAAAATTAACGAATTCAAATCCAACTTGATACCATATTTGTAATACTTGTAATACTTGTGACTATCTAAGTAACCTGCAAGACAACTCACTTAAATGATTTAATCAATGTAACCTACAACAAAGAGGCATGAATGGTAAATGAAGAAATAAGAGATGCAAGTGAAAAAGACATTCAAAGGAAACAAATAAATTGTACGATAGGGCTCTAAGGCCCCTGGGATGGCCAAGCCCAAGGAAAATAAGAGTCCTATGGAGGAAGCAAAGCTTCAAAGGCTAAAAATGGCAGAAAAATTCATTATTTGAATCAATCCAAGTACATCCCTGCTAGAAATGAAATTAGAGCCGCTAAATAACAAGTTTTCTCCACAAGAAGACTAAGAAATGCATGCTCCTAGAAGAAAATTTGAATTGGTACCTATAAAAATTGATGGGGAAGCATTCTCCTTGAAAGGAGGAATTTTTCCCCTCCAAAATCCCTCAAATAGTGGATCTCATTCCCAACACTAGGAATTTTCATTAAATGACAGGGAACACATTGCTAGATTTTCTCAATCACTAGAGATCTAGAATTTGTGTTATAGTTTCATAGCATCTTGTTCCATTTATTATCCAAACTTGATCCTCTTGTAGCAGGGAGAAAGTCCCTATATTATCTCCTCCTCCAAATCTTCATAATCTGCCCAATATTCTCATAGTATTCTACAAAAATAAATAATATTAGGCACAAATATGCAATTATATCTAAACCTTCCCAATGAACATATTAAAGCTAAACATATGTCATTTAATGCAAAAAAAGGAGGTTTAATGTGTTGAATGATGGTCAGATGGGCCTTAATTTATGTCTAATTTTGAGGCTCATCAGACCCCCCTGCTGAAATTGTTGCTCATCCTTTGAGCAACTTAGTGACTTAATTGTGCCTCGTTCATGGCCCTAGTGGCCTCCCTGATATGTCTTGTAGTTGTCAAACACTTTCCTGTAGCAACTTTCTTCCTTCCTGTAGTAGGGCATACTCTTCTTTTAGTTGTTTGGTCATGGCTCCCCTAGTGGTTGGCTTCTTCTGAGAGGCTTGGGGCTCCTTTATTTTGGATTGGAAGGATGTTATCTCTTTAGTTTGCTTATTATTCTCCTTCTATCCTTTGTTCTTATTTTTTTCAAGAAATTTTTCTTCTGTTCAACATTTTATTTTTCTCTCCCACCCTCTTCTTTGTCTGTAGAGCCCTCCCTGATTGTCTTTTCAAGTCCAAAAAATCTTCTCTATCCATGTCAAAAAAATTTGTGCATGTGTTCTCAAAGTTTGTGCAAGGGAACCCTGTTGCCAATTATCAATTTCAGAGAACTTAGGATTTTAACTTATGGAAAGAGGAGGAGTGCTTATTGTTGATGAGTGAGGTATGCCAATTTTAAAACAACTATAATTTCTCATGATAATGCTCATCCTCACAAGAAAACTCCACACTTCAATTTTTTTGTTCTCATGGTTCTGCTACAGGATGTTTAGTGGAAGAATTTTGCAAAAATTGTAATAGATGAGAGGTCAAGTACTTACCCCTTCCTTGTAGAATCCTTCAAAATTCTAGGGTTTTGTGGTCAATAATTCTCAAGATAGGGCCCTTTTTTTCCTCTTGGGACAATCTTGTAGCAGGAAAATTGTCTCTTGTAGCACCTACTCTGTCTCCTAGAGCACACAGTTTGTCTCTCCTTTAGCGGCTCTGTTTCTCCTGTAGCAATGTTGTTTCTCCTGTAGCAATTATGCCTAATCCTACAGAACCTGCAAATCAACTATGTATATCTTATGTACCACCCTAGGTAGCCTCCGGTAGCATCTAGCTCGATCTTTGATGCCTTAATGAACCTCTCTGACTATTTTGGGAATGAGTGTCAATACAACTTAAGTTGAGTCATGTTCTTTTATTTCTTTCTGTGGTAGTAGGCTCGGTGCGCTTGGTTATCTGGTCCTCATTCCTCATAATTATCACTTTCCCCAGTTTGACTTCTCCACATTGCATGGGTATTTGAGTAAAATGCAGTCTTACTAGTCAAGGGTGGCCAAGTTTACTGGCCACCTTCAACCTATAAAACCTTCTCCCTTGTTCATTGAAAATAATATTTTTTAACCATAATATGCTCAATAAGAGAGGTGAAGAACAATGCATACCTATGTTTACATGTGACATGAAATTGTTGGAGATGCCTGCATATTGGAGCTAGTCCACATAACATGATTATCATGAAGGTGTTGATTTCCTTTACTTTTTTCTGCACAGGTCTTCATAGATTGATGATTCTTTGACTGATAAAATTGTTGTGTGTGTAGGTTTATTTCTTGTGTCCAATCTATTGTTGGTGGAGTGGATGGAATTTTTCCTAAGGAGGGTGATCCCATTCTCAACTTCACAAATGGGTTCAAGATGTTCAAGGTGGTTGGATCTTCTTCTTTGTGGGCGAAAAAGGAATTGATGTTGAGTTCTATTGTAATTGTACAGGTTTCTACAAGAGCAATCTCCTTCCTATATTAGTTAGTTAATTCTTATTTTGAGACTTGATATTGCATGTAAGATTTAGGGAAATTCATAAAAGGTATAAGGACAGGGTTAAAATCATCAGGAAGTGGTATAAGTGATGGAAAAATTGAAAGAAAAGATTTTCTGTGTTTCTTTATGTATGGCAAAATGGAAATTGAAGCTGACTTTTGGATAGATGGAGTGCATGGGTGATGAAAGTGATGTTGCTGGACCTCTCTCAAAATTTCCTAAAGAATATATGACCTTTTGGCCTCTTTATTGAATTGGATCTGCCTCATGTAGCACTTATGGTTGCTCCTATAGCATTTCAGGACAATGTCTTGTAGCAGAATTATTTTATCCATATCTCTCAATTGGCAAATTGGATTGACCAGAATTTTTTTTAGCATGTTTCCATTGTCCTTATGCACCTCCTCATAAAAAATCTTGGCCAATTGATGCATGAATATTGAGAAAAAATAAAAATGGTTGTAGGTGATGGAGGTCGATTTCGTGAAACGTGTGCACTCAAATTTTCTAAAATTCTTTGAGCATGTTACCATCATCCATATGCATCTCTCCATGAAACAGATCGGCCAATAGATGCACGTTTTTAGAGACATGGTAAAAATAATTTTCAACTTTGTGTATTTTGGCCTCTTGTAGCATTTTAGGACAACGAGAAAAATGAATGGGAAAGGATTGGAAATGATGGGTGGATTTTGGAAATGGATGGGAGTGATGGATTGACATGGCCTTGGTGATGTTGGAGCGTTTGGGAAAGGAGGAGAAAACCCAAGTTTGACTTCCTTTAACTAGGTTTTTTTTCAATTTTTTCTTTTGGTGCTAAATTTTTCTTGTTGCTTGCAAAGGTTGGAGATCACCTGCATTCATCAGAGAGAGATACATGGAGAAAATATATTTTTTCATTTTTATTTTAGGCCTACTAGTTGCCTCAATGAGGTTTTCAACTAGTAGTTCTGCCTAGGTGTCTCAAAGGAAGTTTCACCTAAGATATTTTCTTTTTCTCTTTTTTTCTCTTTTTCCAACCCATTAACCGCCTCATGGAGGTTTTCAATCAATGAGCGAATCTCGCGTGCCCAAAAAGAGGTTTTCACCTGAGATTTTATTTATTTCCTCTTATTTTTCATTTTTCTATTTCTTTTTCTATCCTCCTCTACTTAATCTAAACTTAAACAGGAATGCAACAACTTACAGATATAATCATAAACACATAGATGCAACAGAAAAACACTTCATTTCATTAATAGAAAAATATTGAACTATGCTTACAAAGAGAATAGAAATAATAAGATAGCTCAGGCAATGGTAGATTATCTCTAAGAAGAGATGTGGCGGCTACATGCCTCTGAACTGAGTTACAATGAGGCTCAAGGGTCTTTTTATAATTGAACAATAAGAGAAAACCCTAATCTGAGGAGATATAACACTAAGAGTTTATGGGCCCCGTTGGGGTTAGTTTGACAGCCAACTTCCCGGGGTCAAAACTTGGTCATATTATATATGTTTGATGCATATGATACCTTGTTGGAAAGATCTATAAGAGGACTACAATTGTTGGTCCAATCACTATATCAATTGTTGAAGCCATTTTGCCAAAAAAACATCGTTTATGGCCTCAAAATGGCTCCAGAAGTTCAAGACTAGAAAAACTACCAAAAATAGTAAATCGTGCTACAATTAAGGAAACATTCGTGGGGGTCCAAATGGGATAGGCGGGTGGCCACCAACATCCACCTGGATCAATACTTCAAAAAAGCAAAATCTCTTTCAAGTATAGGAATACTTCCAATGGAGCCATGTGCACATCAAGATGACAAATAAACTCATGTGTAGGTTCGAAATATATGCCTTGGCATGTACTTGAATTTGAGATACCAACTGCTTTGACTAAGATGACATCAGGAATTGTTGAAGAACAGTGAGTTGTTGCAACTTAATGATTGTCTGGAACCATATTTCAATATACTTTTGATGCCCCTAGTCCATTTGCACATTTGGGTCTCTTTATGTGTCCTATTCTACCATGAAATCCGTATCTTCCTATTTTTGTTGATTGTTCTCTTGAACACATGGAGGATATGATGGTAAACATGATGGAACTTTCTCAATCTCTAATTCTAATGTCTACTTTTCATCAAGTGCATCTCATGATTCTTTGGTCTTCTCATTTGAATCTTCTTTTTCTGAATGTTGTCCTTCAATGACATCAAGAGAATTTCTTTTTTGCAATACTCTTCCTGAGCTAAGATGAATACCATTTAGATCAAGAGTATTTGTTTGTAAGTATTATACCTCAACATTGTAAGTGGGCTGAACTACTTCCATGTGTGGGTTTGGAAATGGTGGTATAAGTAGCTGAGTGGAAGTGGATCTTTGAGATGGATGTGGTTGAAGTTGTGGTTGTGGTGGAGGTGGATGGTAGGGATAACATGGAGTTGGGTATAGAAGATATTGAGGAAAATATTGAGGATATGGTGGATTTCTCCCATAAGTTCATTTCCAACCTTGTTTCCAATATTGATTTTGGGGTTAAGATGGCCAAGTTGTCAAGAAAATAGTGTGTTCTAATTACTTTGAGATGGATGTGCATAAGCTTGAAATTTTGAATTAGGTTCTTGAATCATATCATGTTGACTAGGTTGCCATGGTCTTCTTGGAGCTACATCACATAGCTTCTTCGGTGATTGAATTTCTCCATTGTCCTCTTGTTAAACTCCCTTCAGCCTTGGTAACAATGGGAAATATTTAATAGTCTGTGAGTATGCATGGACAACACAAATATCAAAATCTTATTTTTTCTCATCTTACATTCTTAACATTTCTATTTGTTTGCTTAGATTACTACAATTTTTTGTTTTAAAATTATCAAGCAAATTTCCAAGTTCATCTTGACTTACCGATCTTGATGTTGACTTACTTACTCTTACCTTTCTTCTTGATATGTGTTTGTATGTTTCACAAATTTCTTCAAATGATAATTAGTATACATCACCTTTACTCATGAGATCAGGGAGATCAATCCACTCATCCCTAATTGTTCTAAGAGGTTTTTTAGTGTGTCAAATCCTAAATTATACAATTTTTCCCTCTTAACATTATACATAAATATCTCTATTAGATCCTCAAGGCTCTCATCTTATTTTTGAGTCATTCTAAAGATTTCTTCTTTAAGATCATAATCTTTATATTTTTCTAGAAATGTCTTTTGCATATCATTACATGATCTTATTGAATTAGTCCTTAAATTCATGAACCATTTAAGAGCTCTATCCTTCAATGTTGCCGTAAATAATCTCAACTTTTGAGTGTTTAGTAAGTAACCATAAGATATACAAAGGATTTCAAATTCCAAGAGAAAGGTTTTCGGATCCTATGACCTCATACCATGAAAGTTGGGAAGGAAAGATGAAGGTATATTCTTCATATGAACATTGACATCAGTATCTTGAATGGGAATTCCATGAGTATCTTCTTCATTATCATCATCTCCATCCATTTCTTGTACCTTCTTTGCCACCTCTTCTTCTTCTACCTACAAAAGTAGATGGTGATGTGGTTGTTACTGCACCATGTGATCAAGTGGGGGGGTTTAGTGTTGGAGAAGTATATTTTATTTTATAATTTTTTATGAATAGGAATGCTAATGAAATGAAAATTTTGTCTTTGAAATGAAATATCCCTAATGATTTTTTTGTTCTTGCATAAAGTAAAAGAAATTAATCAACTATGGAAGAAAACAATACATGCTTTGACACCTTCCTAGCAACGATGCCAAAAAGTGATGAGCCCTAATAATACAACAAAAATGTTGCAACTCCCAAAGCTACCAACTTAAATTATCAACTCGGGGTTAGTACAAAGTTAAGAGGTGTTGACACTATATGTGCAGCATCCAATGTGTCATTCTTTCGTTGATCTAATGTAATGGAGTGAATGTCATGAAATAAAATCCTAAAATAATTGAAAAAATGGAAATGTTTCTCTATTTTCAAGAAATAGAAATGCTATTTGCTCAAATGTAAACACTAATCCTAATGGAAAGAGGGTAAAGGTTATGCCATTTTCAACAATGAAAACTATTTCTCTATTTGCATAATGTAAACCTTGTGCTACTTGCAACAATGTGAATCATTAGTCTAATTACATAATGTGAAAATTTGTCTTGAAAAGAGACTAATCATATGTAAGAACAACAATTTGTAATTGAAATCCTAAGAGCATGAATCCAAATAAATAGGCCTAAACTACTTTGTAAAAAGGAAAGTCTTAAGTGGTGCTTATTCTTCTCCAATTATGGATTATAGCCTAGGGTTCATTATTGAAGCCTAGGAGACTAAAACCAAGCTTTTGGAGAAAATTTGGCCAAGTGTAAACGTGCTACAGGAGTGCTACAAGAGGTGCTACAGGAGGTCTTGTTTTGCTACAGGGAGAGATAACTTGTCGAATGCCCAAGTAAATCAAATAAAATGGGATGGGAAAAATTTTGTTATTAATTAGGATGTATTAAGACTCCATTCCAAGTGTAATCACTCCAAAAATACCCATGTTAACATGTGCTAAAAAATAGCATAAATTTACTACTCTAAAAAAATTGAAATTCAAGAACTAGTGAGCTAGTTAACCTACCAAATGCCTAACCTAATCAAGCACAAATTCTATGGGTTGAATTTTTTTTATTAAATTGAATGTTTTTTTGACCCAATACAAGTGTAATAAACTTAAATGAAGCTTATTAACACGTTCTAAAAATAGCAGAAAATTACTACTATTTTATTACAAGAGACTTCCATAAATTCTAGATTTGTGAACTAGTAGATCAACCCAAATAGCTCAATGATGAATATGAATTTTAAAAGTTGTTATAAGGATGTATCATTCTTGTGGATTTGTAAATAACCTGCAAGAAATTTCACTTCAATCATCTAACCAATGTAACCTACAACAAAAGAGGCATGAATAGTAAATGTAGAAATAAGAAATGCAAGTGAAAAGACATTCAAAGGAAATAAATAAATTGTACAAGAGAGCTCTGATGTTCTTGGGATGGATAAGCCCAAGGAAACTCGAATTCCTATGGAGGAAACATGGGGGCTTCACTCAATGAACCTATGAAATATTGTGTGTGTTTGTGGCATTCTAAACAATAGCCTTAATTTTATTACATATTGGAAAATATCTCTAAAATACATATTATTTAACCCCCTTCCAATACCAACCCAATACACCTTCCCCATTAAAAAAACCCCTACTTTTAGTAGATATTGTAGGTATTCATTTTTTTCATTAACATTTTTTACACCCCTTTATATTTTTTCATTAATTTTGAGCTCCATTTCTTATACCTTCCAATATAAAAACCCTTTACTCCATATTATATGCTCAATATATCATGTCATTTTTCCCTCAATATATATCCCCCAATATGAATGCACATGGTATGGTATTTCTCTCCCAGTGAAGCCCTCGTGGGAGGAAACAAATATTTAGAGGCTAAAAATGGCACCAAACTTCATTATTTGAATCAACCCAAGTGCATCCCTGCTAGAAATGAAAGCATAGTTGCTAAATAACAAGTTTTTTCCACAAGAAGACTAAGAAATATATGCCCCTAGAGGCTGTCAGACCAGGTAGTAACTCCCCAAAAACAATTCGTTAATATTCATTCAGGTTGGTTTTTATTATATACATGAGGGAGAGACTGTTCATTTTATCTCCCAGTGACTATTCATATTTCTTATTATTTATTTACATCAATTTTAGTTATTCACCCAATCCTGATGATTAGGTGTCAACATTCCCCCCCTTAATCTGAAGGGATGTTGGTGAGTCCAAGCATCATTCTGAATCATTCAAGATTTTCTCTTCCAAGCGCTTTGGTGAAGATGTTTGCAATTTGCTCATTAGTGGAACAATGGTGGAGATGGATTGTTTTGGCCTCAACATGATGTCGAATCAGATGATATTTAGTATTGATGTGCTTCATTCGATCATGGAACTTTGGGTTCTTGTCGAACTTTATTGTCGAGGTATTGTCAACATGAGTGGAGTTGATTGTACTTGTTTTACCTACAAATCTTCAAGAATTTTCCTGAGCCACACAATTTCTTTTGTTGCCTCAGCTTCTGCCACATATTCTGCTTCTGTTGTGGAATCTGCTGGAACTGATTGTTTGCGTGATCTCCAGGAGACAACTCCTGATCCAAGGCTCATAGCATAACCTGAAGTAGATACCCCAGTTTCTTTGTCTCCATCAAAGTCTAAATCAAAGTATCCAATCAAGCTGAAGTCGTCCACCTGTGTATAGTTGATTCCAAGTCTTGAGTTCCCTTCAAGTACCTTAGAACTCTTTTTGCATCAGACCAATGTCCCTCACAAGGCTTTTGCATAAACCTGGAGAGTATTCCAACAGCAAACGAAACGTCTAGTCTGGTAGTAGTTAGGTAGTTGAGACTTCCTACAAGTTGTCTATACTTTGTTACATCCTCAAATTCTTTTCCTTCAATGGATGTGAGCTTTATGTTTTGTTCCATTGGAGTAGTAGAATTGCATTCTGTCATGCCAAACCTGTTCAACAGATCTCCAATGTACTTCTTTTGAGAAAGAAATATGGACTTCAGATGTTGAGTTACTTCAATACCAAGATAGTAATGAACATAGACCAAATCATTGATTTCAAAACCTTTCCTCAATTCCTTCTTAATGGATGCAATGTAGCTTTCATTGTTCCCTGTTATCAAAAGATCATCTACATATACCACAAGATATACAACTGTTTTGCCAACATTCTTGACAAATAAAGTTGCATCATCAAGATCATAATGTTTGAAATTGAGCTTCAGAAGATGCTCAGTTAGTTTTTCATACCAAGCTCGCAGTGCTTATTTGAGGCCATACAAGGATTTCACAAGGTTGCATACTTTATGTTCATGTCCTTTGACAACAAATCCTTCAGGTTGGGACATAAAAACATTCTCTTTTAGATCTCCATTCAAGAAAGCAGTTTTTACATCTATTTGATGAATTTCCAACCATTCTGAGCTACTAGGGAAAAGAGTGTCCTGATGGTAGCCCATTTTGCTGTGGGGGCAAAAGTCTCCTCATAATTGACCCCTTCCTTTCGGGCAAAACATTTTTCCACAAGCCTAGCTTTGTGCTTGTCAAGTGAGTCATCTACTTTATACTTGTTCTTGTAGACCCACTTGCAGCCAATTGGTTTGATTCCTAATGGAGGATCAACTAGCTTCCAAGTGCCATTCTTTACCAGGGCATCATACTCTTTTTGCATCGCTTCTTTCCATTCATCATGAGAAGCAACTTCTTTGAAGGAATTTGCTTTGAAATATGTAAACAAATTCAATTCACAATCATAAGAAACATCCATATCAACAGGTGAATCAGAGTCATCTACATCACCTCCATTTTGCCGGTTTGAATTTCTAGTTCCTGTCTTTCCAACCTCATCAGGATGAACACTTTCAAGTGTCTTTGTCAGCCACTTTGGGGGACCTTTCTCAGATGGTCCAAGCTACTTCGTTGATTGAGTTGGGACTGAATCAAGATTGAGTCTCCTAATTCTATCAATCACATCACTTAAAGTATCATCCGTTGTTGGAGTTTCATGAAAGGGAGAGAGTTCTTCAGAAGAAGATTCCACATGTTGATCTAGTATAGGAATCCCCCCTTCAAGATGTGGAATATAATTATCAAATTCTTGAAATGATTTTGCATTTGTGAATCTATCCAAGCGATCAAGTTGCCACTCAACAACATTGTCAGTTTTGGATGATTCAAGAAAGATTACATCTCTGGATACAACAAACTTTTTATTGACTTCATCATACAGACATTATGCTTTGGAGGTGTTTGAATACCCCAAGAAGATACACTTACGATTTCTTGCACCAAGTTTGTTTCTATGTACATTTTGTATCAAGGCATAACAGGTGGAACCAAAGACCCTGAGATGCTTTACTGAAGGAATGTGCCCATACCACATTTCATAGGGAGTCTTGTTTTTGATTGCATTAGATGGACATTTATTCTTTATATATACAATACATAGAACTGCATTAGGCCAAAACATCAATTTTACATTTTTGAAAAACATCATGGAGAACACCATATTTAAGATTGTCCTATTCATTCTTTCAGCTACACCGTTCTGTTGGGGATTATAAAGCACAATTGTTTGATGTTTGATCCCATGTTGGTGAAGATAGTTTTCAAATTCATTTGAAGTGTATTCTTTTCCATTATTAGTGTTAATAGAGCCAATATGAGATTGTGCATCATTTTCAATCCATTTATGAAAGTTCTTGAATGTTTGAAAAGCATCAGATTTGTTCTTCGATAAATAAACCCAACACATTCTGGTTTAGTCATCAATAAATGTCATCATATATTTGTTTCCATTTGCAAAAGGAACAAGCATTGGACCACATAAATCTGAATGAATGAGTTCAAGTTTTCTATGTGCTCTTGAATGTGAATCATGAAAAGACTGTTTGTTATTCTATCCTAGAATGCAAGCATCACATTGCTTAAGTTTCCTAGGAATTGTAGGCAAACTAGCAACACCATTTTTCTTCAACAAGTGGAGGCTGTCATGGTTCAAATGTCCAAATCTAGCATGCCATAATAAACTTGATGGGAGTGTACCTTCTTCATAATGAGAATTGTATGAGAAATGTTGTGCACGAGCAGAGGTACCCTGCATCTTAAGAAGCCTTTCTTCTTCTATTCCTCTCATGAAAAGTGAGTGGTGGGATGATTTTCTCACCCCAAGCTTGCCATCAAACATATGAATGGATTGACCTTGCTGGTGGATGTGGACCAAGGAAAACAAGTTTCTCTTCAGCTGTGGGAGATATAGAACATGATGTAGAAGAAAGAATAGAAGACCAGGCAATTTGAGCCTGATTGTGCCAAGCCCTGATAGCTTGAGTTTTGATTGGTCTGCAAAGTATACTGCTCCATCAAAATTGTCAGTAAATTCTTCAAAAAAATCTTTTCTATGAATCATGTGGCAATTTGCTCCTGAATCAAGCAACCAATCATCTTTCCAAGAAGCAAGTGAAGCATTAAATAAATCTTTATTTACTCCGATATTACATTGTGCCACAACATAATGAGTAGATTCAGGTGCTTTACCTTTGCCTATGTCATTAGTTTTACCTTTTTGTTGGTTTCTTTGCTGCTCAATTTTGTCCCAAGGTAACCTGCATGTAGAGGCATCATGTGATCCATTTCTTTTGTAGCGTATGCAGTGCAAATCTGACTTGTCTCCTTGAGAGTGTCTGCCCCCCCTGCCTCTAAAATGTCTTCCTCTTCCTCTTCGACCACCTCTTCCTCTAGAAGAATCTTGGGCAAGATTATTTTCTTTATGAGCAAGGCACACAGCCTCTTCAAAAGATTCAGGGGCTGTCTTCTTTCCAAAAGCTTTCTCTCTTTCAGCAAATTTTTTCACAAGAGAGTCAAAGGTAATATCATTGAGATTTCCATTTGCTTGCAATGACTCAAGATAATTGGAGTATGTAGGATAAAGTGCCTTGAGAAAAGTGATAAGAGGAATATCCAATTCAACCTTAGTGGCTTTGATATCATGCATTATAGATTTTACTTCGGATGCAAGAGCAAGAGGATCATTATTTTGTAATTCAAGAGTGAAGAGTTTAATCATGAGTTGAACAACTTCAAGTGCAAAATGTGAGTCATAGAGTTCTTTCATCTTTTGTAAGGCTTCAAAAGCAGTTGAAAATGGCAAAATATGGCAACTCACCTCTTCACTTATAGATGCTGCAATTAATGCATGGGATTTGTTGTTCTTATTTTCCCAAATGGCGAACTCTTTGTCTGAGGTAGGTTGTTCTGGCTCTTTGTCTTTGTCTCCAACACATACTCCTTTCCACAACTCATTGAAAATAAGGGTGTGTTTTATCATCCGGGACCACTCAAGATAGTTCTCCTTGCCAGTGAGAATTATTTCCACAATGGATATGATTGAATGCATTGTAAAATCTAAGTGCTTCAAAAATACTTCTGTGTTGCAGATGTTTTCCTGGCTGCTGCGCATCATACACCAAAAAGAGGTCTCAGTTCTGGTACCGAGGACTGCTCCATTGGCAATGGTTACAGTGCGTAGTAGAGTAGATAGGCCTGATGCCGAGGGGATATGGAGGTAGTGTAATACCAGAACTTCTTCAAGGTAATGAAAAACTTGTGTATGGTAGTAGAGAGGAGGGGAGGTCTGCGTATTACCAATGTGTATTGTTGGGAGCAACGTGGAGAGAGCAGCCAGAGGTTTTACAATGGAAGTCTAGCAATGGAACGCTGGTAGCACTTAAGGGAGCAATACAGTGAAGAGAGGAAATGAAGGCTGGCAAATGGTTCCCCTATCTTCTCATTCCCCTGCATCAACATAGAGACCAGAACATTCCAGAGTGCATTATTTTCAAATTGTTGCAAGGGAATGAGCATTTATGATGCAGCGTAATATAGATTAATTCCATTACTTGTTTGCTTCCTCCATAAATCAAGTGACTAGACCATTAAAGATTGCAGCCCAAAAAGAGAAGTTCATGAAAACAACAGGTTGAATGTTGGATGAGAGATAATTGCAATGAGGAGTAGGTATTCGATGGGTATACCAAGCGTTACCCAGATTATCACATAGAGGGAAAAGAAGAATATGGCACACTATAGGAAATGCAGGACAGATTTCTGAAAAATGGCAGAAGGGAGTTACAATGGCAGATAGAAGCCAAAAATGGCACTGGCTCTGATACCATGTCAGACCAGGCAGTAACTCCTCAAAATCAATTCGTTAATATTCATTCAGGTTAGTCTTTATTATATACATGAGGGAGAGACTGTTCATTTCATCTCCCGGTGACTATTCATATTTCTTATTATTTATTTACATAAATTTCAGTTATTCACCCAATCCTGATGATTAAGTGTCAACAGAGGAAAATTAGAATTGCTACTTATAAAAATTGATGGGGAAACATTCTCCTTGAAAGGAGGAATCTTTCCCCTCCAAAATTCCTCAAATAGTGGATCTGGTTTCCAACACTAGGAATTTGCATTAATTGACAGGGAACACATCCTAGATTTTCTCAATCATTGGAGCTCCAGATGTGCAATAATTTCATATCTTGTTCATTTATTATCCAATCTTCATCCTCTTATAGTAGGGATCAAGTCCCTAGATTATCTCCTCCTCCAAATCTTCATAATCTGCCCAATATTCTCACAATATTCTACAAAAATAAATAATATTAAGCACAAATATGCAATTATCTCTAAACCTTCCCAATGAACATATTAAAGCTAAACATATTTCATCTAATGAAAAATTCAGAGGTTTAATGTGTTGAAGGATGGTCATACGGGCCTTAATTTATTTCTAATTTGGAGGCCCATCAGAAATGGAGCATGAAATGGTGACCATTAGACACAATTTAAAAGTGGCTCAAGGCAAGAAGAAGAGATTTGCAGACTAGCATAGAGTGCATAAGGAATTTAAAGTAAGGGAGCATGTTTATCTACGAGTTAGACCCAAGAGGAGCTCTCTGGAAATTTGGTCATGTGCTAAGCTGGAACCATGGTTTTGTGGGCCACTTCAAGTACTTGAAAGGACAGGGTCAGTAATACATAGGTTGGCCTTTCCACCAACAGTAAAATTTCATAATTTTTTTCATGTTTCTTTACTCAAAAATTATGTATAGGATGTTAATCATGTGTTTCATTTATCGATGTTACAAGTAGAACCAAAAGAAGAGTTCCATCTAGAACCTCTATCCATCCTACATTGGAGATAACTCATACTCTGGAATCAAGTAATTGAGCAAGTCAAAGTGCAGTGGAGGCACTTTTGGCCCAAGGATGGTTTGATTAGATGCAAATATCTTATCCATTTTTATTTGTTGGTAGAGCAAATGTAAATAATTTTGTAATTATTGTACATAACTATGTATATAAAGCTCATGGTGATTTTGTGCTTGGTTTAAAGCATGTTTTTAACATGTTCGGATATAGAACATTGAGGATGGTGTTCCTCCAAGGGGTTGTGGTTTGTGACAATCACTTGTGGTTAAATCCCCTCTTGTAAATATTGTAATTAATTTTTTTTAATTAAATAGCTAAGATTCGGGACACAGATTCAAAGCTTCAGGGAGGAAATGCTTGGAAAAACTAGAGGAGATAAACATTAATGTTTGTCATGGGGTTGACTGGTATGCTTTAATAGGTTGACTGCACATTGATGAAAAGGGAGGAAGTATGTGGGATTCCCTAAGAGGGAGGATGAGCCCATACTCCTCTTGGGATAATCCAACAAGGAAGAGAGGATTGTGCATTAAAAATAAGATACAATGCTAATAGAGGAGGTTGTTTGGGGACTTAGATGAAGCTTGATCATTAAATGGTATCATGATCAACTGGTATCAAGTGTGGTTTTAATAAAAAGGAAAAATGATTGAAAATTTGGTAGTTGGCTGAGTTATGGGGACTAACAAAACCACTATCCAGGAGACTTTCCATTAGTATAGAAGGTCGTGACCGCACACTTGCATAAAGGCGATTAGAATGATCAGGTGAATGTGGCAGGGAGATACCCCAAGGATGATGGCATGATTTAGCTAGGCAAGGAGTAAGAGGAGTCAAAGGAAAGACATAGGGTAGTGCAGCATGTGAAGAGGAGACTTAGCACGAGATAGCAAGAATGGATGGGGTGAGAACACAGAGTGATAGACCCAACAAAAAATAACATGGAAGAGACTCCTTAAGGAAATGCAAGAAGGAATTATTGAAGCATAAGCGACAAAATTCTCAAGAATTAGAGAATCACATTGCACCACATAGTGGATAGTAGAAAATAAGAGAAGATCACTGGCAGAATAGCAAGGAGAAACACGTTTTGGGCTGTGAGCATTGAAAGAATTGGGTGGGCATCTCTCAAGTGAAGGGCAGAGGTTCTTTGGACTCTTGGTTTGGGTGGAGGTTGTATACCTTTGGATTCATGGTTATAGAGTGCCTAGGTTTCCTTCCTTTGATTCGTTCTAGGCTTAACAAATAATTTAGTGAGCTTTGGACTCTCAATTTAAGGTGGAGCTGCTAAAGCTATTGTTTCCTGGTTATTCTCAGGGAGCTCTAGACTCCCGGTTTAGGGTGGAGCTATTGTGGGAATTTGTATAAGGGTGGAGGTGGGACAACCTTTAGATTCCATTTATTAATTGAAGGGTGGAGATGGCACTGTCTCTAGATTCCCTTGATTAGATGAAGGGTGGAGATGGCACAATCTCTAGATTCCTTTGATTAGTTGGTTACTGGAGCTAGAATGATCTATGGATTCCTTGTTTCAACTTACTTCAATGGTTGTTTCCTTTGATAAATCCTCCTCAAGCTCTAAATCTGGCTCGGGGGTGATTAGCTACAAGAAAGGTTGTAATGCAAGCCAATCTAAGGATGGGTGGAGAGTTGAAGTCCTAATCTCAATTGCCATATTTTACATCATAAGATAAGTGTTTATCTCGACCTCTGTGTATGTGTTTAATGTGTAAATTCTCACAATGTTATCCAAATGTTTATACTAATGTTGAGGAATGTTACTTCTTGTATGGATTCATAGGAATGGTTTAATTCTTATATGATTTATGTATAATGGCTAATTTATGTGTCTATTTATGTACTTAAATTTAGTCAAATTAACAGGGTATAAGAAATGGGTGAATCTCTATTGTTTGATTTAATTCTTGTATTGAAATTATTTATAATAACAAGCTTTGTATTATGGAATTGTTGGTAGAAATCATGTATGTATGTATGTATGTATGTATATGTATGTATGTATATATATATATATATATATATATATATATATATATATATATATATATATATATATATATATCTATATCTATATCTATATATATAGATATATATATATATATAGTTTTGGTTGAGATGGGTTGAATCCCATATAAGCTCAGGAGAGGTAGCGAAGCTATTTAAAGGAAAAAGGGGAGGGCCTTTGTTGGTTAATCATATATTCATATATTTTATGAGCTCGAGAGAGATAGGCATGACTGAGTGCCAAGAGTCCTTGACGAAGTCCTACTTAACCACATATGTATTCAAGCATAATCTCAGGAGGGATAGCCTTGTCGACTAAGTGCCGCAGGCTATATATATATATATATAATCCCAGTGAGTGTGTGAATGGTTAAGTACCAAAGGTGCATATGTTTGTGTGTCTATGTGAGGATCTAAGAGAAGCTTAGGAGGATGTGAAATCGGCTAAGTGTTGGAGGGTGGCCTCTCGTAATATAGTGTGTATGTATATAACACAATGTTAGGGTTGACTCGCCAAGAGACACGGATCTCCTTAGCAATTAACAATAACTATTCCCTTCTTAAGGTCCTGTACCTTAATGAACCCTAGAAGCATACATAAGTGTGACAATGAGAAATGGAGGCCGAGATACACATATTTCTCCAACAAGAGATGGTAATATTACCATCTCGGCCCTCAGGTCTTGGGACCTCTGGGTATTCTATGCCACAGGTGTTTCATATTAAAAATGAGTGAGTTTTGATATAGGGCTAGACAGAGGAATTCATGGTAACTTTTGTGAGGAGTTCCATCTCGGGCCTCGGGGTTGTGAGGTGGTTCCCAACATGATCAGCGGTGACTAAATTAAATCGACAATGCGAAAACCCTACATGGAGGCCTTAAGGCTGGAAACCAAAAGGAGGGGTCAAATCGATTATAACGTGAAAGAGAGAATTTACACCAAATGTCAAGACCAATGGGACCTAGGTTATATGGCTATATGATATGGCTCGAAGCTAACATGGCACCATGGTGGCATGCAATCACAGTGGCATCCCACATGGCATCTAGATTAGGCCACATAGGAGTGTTGAAAGGGACAGAAAGGAGTGACTAGTGGAACTCCCAGAGGAGGCCAGGTGGATGGCATGACATCGAGTGACATCATCTTGAACCTTAGGGCTTCGATACCTCACGAGTTTTGTGGAGAGAAAATAGCATGCCGAGGAATGTGCTTGACGGGGGCCAATAACCGGAGGCATTTCCATTATTTGTTGTCAGTCTCGTATTGTGACAATGGACAACTGGCATGATTTGGGCCGAGATTGATGAGGGGTGGGGGCCGTGGGATGGGATTTCTCACCCAATAACTAACGTTAATTTTTCTGTCACACCCAAGGGTCCAACACTTAGTGAATTCATGCAGTGTGCTAAGTATAAGGAGGTCGACATCTCCTATAATGAAGAAAAGGCTAGCTTACAAGGTAAAGGGGGTGGTTCGATGGGACCATGAGCTACTGAGGTGGTAATGCCACGTGAGGTCCATGTGAGTTCCATGTGGTAAAATAATGAGGGGTGGAGGGTTGCCACGTGGGGTCCATGTGAGTGCCATGTGGTAAAATAATGTTGATGTGGTAGGGGTTAAATGGCCCGAATTCAAACGATGATATATTTTAATACGAGAGTCATTCTTCATTAATTTTTTATATTTCCAGAAAGCTCTCAACAAGTCGAACACAATGGCGATGTCTAACTTATGTTTCGAAGAGTTTGAAAATTAAGGAAATTTTAAGACCTCATTTCCATGATAGGATTTTGGAGGTCGGGTTAGAGATAGTAATACCTTCATCTACCCTTAAGATGTCTAATGGGGTGGATGGGGGTGTTACAATAGGTTGAAGGAAAAAAAATAAAATTGGGAAGTTATTAAAGAAGATGTGTAAAATTTAGTGGCAGAATGTTAGGCATGCCAACAAAATAAGGGAGAGTCAATCAATACCATAGGGCTCCTTGAGCCATTAGCCATACCAAGCCATCATCTAGGGAGAACTTTCAATGGATTTTATTACAAGTTTAACCAAATCTGAAAGAAATAGTGTCAATATGGTAGTGGTACATCAAATTACAAATCAAGCTCATTTTTCTCACTTTCCCATCCTTTTAAAGCAAGTACAATGGTTGAAGCATCCATGGAAGTACTCTAAAAGATACACAGAATAGCAAGGATTATTGTAAGTTACAAAGATCAGATTTTCGCTGGAAAAATTTGGGTCAAACTTATTTTTTGTTAGGGTACTCAATTGGTTCACAATGCATTTTACCATCCCAATTTGATGGGAAAATTAATATTGTGAATAAATGTTTAGAAGGATATCTATGTTACTTTACATATGCTAAATAGACACAATGGATCAAATGGTTTCCATTGGGAGAATGGTGGTACAACATATCCTCCCATCATGAAAAATGTCACCATTTATGACACTTTATGGACATCATTCTCCATCCATAACATCGCCCTTGAAAGGGAATATAAATATGCAAATAGTAAAGAACGACATAAGGCAGCAGCAAGAGGTTCTCAAATTATTGAAGGACAACTTAGTTATGGCATAAAATAGGATGAAACAACAATAAGATCAACATCACAGTGAAAGGGAATTTGAAGTGGGGGATTAGGTATTTTTGATACTACAACCATGTAAAAAAGAAGATGTCCGTCAAGAAACAAAAGAAGGACAATAAATTAGCACATAGGTATTATGGCCCCTATAAGGTGTTGTAGAGGATCGGAAGTAGGGCTTACAAATTTCAGTTGACTCCATTTTCACGTGTACATTGAGTCTTTCACATTTATTTCCTAAAGGAGGTAATCAATGAAAACATCCCAGTCTAAACTATTTTACAAGAGATTAATGAAGAAGGGAAACTAATACTAGAACCAGAAACAATCATGGAAACAAGGACTAAGTAGCTGAGAAATTGAGAAATTATTGAATACTTCATTAAGTGAAAGAACCTACCAATGGAAGAAGAAACATGGGAAGATAAGTTGTTCATGCATAAATATATGTAGATTGTGAAGTCTTTCATTAGAGAAATTTTGAGGTAAAAAATGGGCCTCAAAACAAAAATGTATAACAAAAAACAATGTTATAAGAACCAATAGGATTCAATATGATGAGTCAACCATGGGGGATGATTCACCATTTTTTGAGTGAAAAGGTAAAAAGATATAAAATAAATATATATATATATATATATATATATATATATATATATATATATATATATATATATTCAACTCATATTTTCAACATATCTCCATATGAATTTACTCAAATTCTGAGTGGAATCATTCATTGGATGTAGAATTTAATTTTTCACCCAAGGAGTACCCATGTTGCAAACTTTGGATAGACCCCACGACATAAAAAATGTGAAATACATGAAAAATCATGATTGCAATCATGTTTGTTCATGTCTTTCACATTTTTCATGTAGTGGAGTCCAACCAAAGTATGCAAGATGGGTACTCCTAAGATGAAAAATTAAATTCTTCATCCAACGAGTGCTCCCACTCCAAATTGGACTAAAATCATAGGAAGATAAGTATGAAATATGAGTTGAAAAAGTCATTTTTTCTTTTTTTCCCTCTAAAACTTGATGAGGTAATCTTGTTGAAGAAAAGTTTAACTAGGTTCGGTATTTGTCAATGTAATTTTGATCTTTGTACTTGTCAAGGAAAAGAAATATTATTTTTATAAATTATATGAATGAGTTTCTTGCTCATTCTATAGGTCTAGGAAAGTCAAAGAATCAAAATCATGTCAAAGAGCTCTTCTTGAGCATTTATGTAATGTACATGGGTCAACCTAGTGTCAAGTAGCCCTCCAAGACAAGCACCATCCTTCAAATAAGAAGACTGCAAGAAAAACAATGAAGAGAACATCATGTCGGCCTCATATATATATATATATATATATATATATATATATATATATATATATATATATATATATATATATATATATATATATATATTGATGTCATGTCAGCTCATATAAAAGACACAATGATTCACCTGGACAAGTCAGCTCAAAATGAAGACATAACACCTATATATACCCAATTGGGGTATCCGCAAAAGCATAGGAAGAATCTCAGACTTGTCTGAGATTTCTCGGAAGTCCACTACAGAATCTTGGATGACATATTGGGTACAGAACTTTGGACTAGTCTTACAACTTCAGATGAAGAGCATAAACTTGGAATCTCTCTGAACTTCGGATAGGTACAGATCTCGTTAATGATTACAGAGCCTCCTCCTTGATGGTATAGATCTCGGTGAAAGAATACTACAGTCTTAGCTTAAGGGATCTCAGTAAAGTAGTCTCGGCATAGTTATGGCAAGGAATATTTCATTGTAAAGGAAAAACATAGTCACAATCTCGGTGAAGAAGTTGATTTTGGGGTCCCACAGTGGTATGTTGAAAATGGCAACAAGAAATGCTAAAAATAGCATTTCTATAAATAGCATTTCAGGATATACTCCAACTCTGTTGGAAATAGCAAAAAATAGAAATTCTAAAAATAGCATTGTTATAAATAGCATTTCGGGATAGATTCCAATTTTAATTGGTCCTTGAATTAAAATTCAAATTTGGTCTCAGCAGTTGTTTGAAAAATAAATAATTAATTCATCTTGAGTTAATTAGTTGGAGAAAAACAAACATGAAGTCTATGTGAAGACATGCAATAGTTATCCCTTTGATTGAGGAAGTCATCCCTTAATTAAGGAGATAAGGATGAGTTGTATTTGAGTTGTAATTAGTTAGCTCATTTAACTGAGTTAATTCCAGTTATATTAGTTCCAACAATTTGTGGCACTGATTGTGAGTTCAGTTAGTCAATGCATGCATGCATGCAAGTAGTGTATTTCAGATAATTGAATATTCTCTCATAAATAACTCATGCATGTCAATTCAGACAGAGACCCAGTTGAGATCAAAGGAAGGGACAGTGTACTATCAGTTGGAGGAATTTTCCTATGTAGGAAACTCATCCCTGCAAAAGGAATTATCCCCTTCAGGATTGCGCAGTTATTTCAGAGGTTAGTGAGCAGTGTGTGAGGTAATTACACATAGGTGGCAGTTTGAGGACCTAGGAGAAACTGCGCAAGAAAATAGGAGGCTTGGAGGACTAAAGGAAGGCATATGTGTTGTCTATTCTATCTATGAGCAGTAGTGAGGGATTGTACTAAGAGCTAGATAGCTTGAGAGATAAAGCTTTTTGTAATCCTCAGATATTTCCACTTGTATGATAATACAGATAGCGGGGTTTTTAGCTAAGGCTTTCCCTAGAGTATTCTTCTATGTTTCATGTGTATGATTTCTTCTTCTCTGTTATATGTGTTCTAATTGATCTTGCTCAAATTGATTAAGCTTCCGCAAAGTTTGATAGTAGAAGTAGATCAAGTATTTTGCTTTAGTATATTGCATTATGATGTGATCTACGGTGAGAATTTCTACATGGTACACATAGTCTCGGCATAATCATGATGAGAAGACACTTTGTCTAAAAGGTGCAGCCATGAGACAGACATGATCTCGGTGGAGTTAGGAACAGATCTCAATCATATATATGGAAACCTTGTTGGTATGGTGAAGATCTCAATGAAGGAGCAGTCACGGTGCAGCTATGATAATGATATCAACATTGACAAAGGAAGAGGATTGGTGTCTTTATCCCAGAGTGGCCTAATAGGTCAAGGGTCATGGTTTTGGTATTCATCAATTGGAATATCTATAAGAAGAATTTTGTGTGGGTTTTCCTCTCCAAGAGGGAGAGGTTTTGGCCCTAGTAGAATGCAAAATTCTTGTGTTCTTGTCTTTTTGTTTTTGGTAGCTATTTGAAGGAATAAGAAACGCACACTATAATAATGTCAAAGGGAAGATCGTGCTAATAAGAAAATTAAAATGCCTCACAAATAGTTATCAAGTCCAAAAGAATTTCATTAACTACATGTGCCCTAGATTCTTCAACATGGTATCATAGGTATGATTGCAGTCTAAGGAAGAGCATAAAAGAGACACTTAAAAGATCAGACTTCAACCAGCAACAACAAGACAAGTCAATATCAATCTCAGTTAAGGTGAAGGAGGAATTCTCTGCAACTTCGTATGAAGAATAGAATTCAGATAGCATACCTCTGAAATCTTTGTGGTAATCATAGTAACACCCTCGTACATATCTCAGAAATCTCGGATAAGGAACAATGGTACAATCTCTTCAACAAAAAGGTTCAGGCTTCGGATGGTCACTGTAGTTTCAGATGAATGTCATTGAACTGGCTACTGTCTTGGCATAAGCATCATGATAAGGGTCTCGGTACAAGAAGGAAACACTCTGTTTTATCATACTTAACAGTGTTATGGAAGTCTCGGTATAGAAAGGAAAACACAATCTCTACATAAAGGTGATGACAAGGATCTCAGGGATCCCACATCAACATACACAGTATTGGTACAATTCGAATGGAGAAAGTCTCATTGTAACACTTTAGGCAGTTCTGATCTTAAGCATAAACATGATGATGATGGTGTAACAATGGATCTAGGTACAGACCTCATGAAGACTTCAGTAATATAATGAAGCTCAGATGGGGACAGAGTATACAATCTCGCATAGACGAAGAGGAGCGCTAAAGCACTCATGGTTTCAGCATAAATTACAATCTCAATTTTGATGCTAAATTACAAGAATAAGTCTTGGGTTCCTTACTACCATGATATCAGTCAAACAAAATATTGTTGAATAAGACAATCTCAGTAATAAGACATTATCTCCATACACAATCCAATTACTATCCCTGTCTATGTTATTCGATGGCAAGTTTGGGCTCACATCATATTGCCTCTCTATATACTTCCATCACAAGCATGTCAACAATGTGTTCAAATGTAGAAGGAGTCTAAATTACCAAGAAGATGAATTAGGAATCAGTATGATCTCAAGATCATAAACCAATTTCGGAAATGACAAGATAAAAAATTTCATGGTGCTAGAACGTCTCCAAATAAGTCTTGGTAAAAGAATACTAGCGGATCATGATGGGGAGCTCAAGCAAAGGAAGCATCAAGGTGAAGATCTCCTCTTCACATGCCAAGTATCTCTCATGTTTAATCAATTTTTGATTTAATGAATTTGATTTGCAAGGGAATGGAAATGCTAGAGGATATTCATAATCCTCATAACAAGGTCCTCACATGAAATAAGGACGATAGTTATGGTCCTCATAGATGAATGAAATCATTGAATAAGGTCTCATTTGAGTTCATTAAGGTAGGCATTATGTTAGGTCCCTATAATACTAGTGTATTCCCTTATTATTATTGTAATTGTATTCCTTATTGTTATTGTTGTCCCCATATTATTATTATTGTGCCACATAGAAGCCCACTATTGTTATTGTTGTTCCCTTGCATTATTATTGTTATGTCAGTTATGATTATATTGTGAACCCTTAGACTCCTATATATAGAAAGGAGGTCTTATCATTTGTATCATCCAAGAATTGTTCATTTTTGTAATGTAAAGGAGGTTTCCCCCTCGAAAAGGCTACGTTTTAAGTCATTGATCTATCTCTTTCTTCTATTTTGTGAGCTGGTTGCATAGCAATTGGTATCAGAGCTTTGGATTTTAGGGTTTCACTACTTCAAATAGGTCATCGTGGAAGTTTCGCTATAATTTTTTTTCTACGAAGCTTCAAAAGCTGAAATTAAAACCCATTTGAGACAAAATTATGATGAACCATGTGAGAGAATTTAAGAACTTGTCTCACTATATTTTCGTAGATATGAACTGAGTGAATTAGGGTTTTTACAGGCTCCCGAATTGGATCTCAAACATGTCACCTTGGGAAAATTGTCATAACTTTATTCTGAGCATTTGATTCAAATTTCGTAAAAAGTGATAGAAAGAAGATGGATTTTATTTTGTTGGGTATCACTTTTAGAACCTAAGGTTGAAACGGTGACACTGGCACGTCGTACAAGTTCACTCTATTGAACCAGTATATAATTAGGTCATCGTGGGAAATTGGGCATAACTCTTTCTTCTAGAATCCAATTGTGATCAGACTTGCGAGGTTGGAAATAATACTAAGAGGGTTATCACAGGCCAACATTTTAGAACTTGGAGTTCGGAAATTACAGAGTTACAAGCATTTCAAGATCGATCTCATACAAAGAAAAGAAAAGAAAAAGACAAAAACAAAAACAAAAAACAAAAAACAATAAAAACACAAAAAAAAAGTGTGTAGTTTTTTTTTAACTTTGCATTAGCCTTGTTTGAGAAAGTAGTTTGAAGTGATTCAAGGGGCATTGTGAAGCATAATTATCATTCATTGATGACCGAAGAAATAAAATGGAAACAACTATGACACATGAAGAAGAGGAATAAATGTAACATGATATATCAAAATTATGAGACCAAGTGCAACAAATTTCACTCTCACAAAAAGTAACTGAAGCTAAGATGGATGGTTTAAAGAATGAAATGGAATCTAATATGGGTGGTATAGAAGAAAAATTTAAAGGCAACATGGAAGAGTTGAAGATAGATTTGGCAAAGTTGCTATAAGAAATGCTTACTAATGGCGAAATGGTAGTAAAGGAAACACGTGATGAGAACAAAAGAAATG
Source organism: Pinus tabuliformis (assembly GCA_031772625.1). Classification (NCBI taxonomy): domain Eukaryota; kingdom Viridiplantae; phylum Streptophyta; class Pinopsida; order Pinales; family Pinaceae; genus Pinus; species Pinus tabuliformis. The sequence continues at coordinate 494,344,590 of CM062819.1, forward strand.
TTAGTCATGATTTCATAGACTCTAATGTTGGATTGAAGACCCACCATGTTTCAAAGATCGATATGAGGAATTTTGATGGCAAGCATCCCGTAACATGGATACTACAAATGGAGCAATATTTCAAACTCCATAATGTGCAAAGCACACAAAAGGATATTTTGATCTCAGTTTGTATGGTATTGATGGCTTTGCTCTCATAAACAAATTGTCACTTGGGAAAATTTTATGGAAGAAATAATAAAACATTATGAGGATACAAAAAGCAACACCTTTTTTAGCCAATTGATAAATCTCAAACAAAAGGGCTCAATGGTGGAGCACATTGAGGACTTCCAAAAATTGAATATAAGGGTAAAATAGATTCCAGAGGAGCATAGGATTGACGTGTTCATAGGGAATTTAAAGGATAACATCCAACATGAGGTTCGCCTTTAGGAACCTGATTCATTGGAGAAGGCATTCAAGTTGGCAAGTAAAATTGAAAACAAAATTATGGTAACAATGAAGCCTACCACTCACAACTATAAAGATGGAAGTGTTGTTGCCCCTAGCCTTCCACAACCTACAAGGTTGACACCACAATAATTGGAAGGAAAAGGAGAAAAAGTGCAGTTGTGATAGCAAATGCACTAAAGGTCATAAGTGTGCTGAGAAGAAATTTTTTACATAGATTGTGAGGAGGAGGAAGAAAAGGAACAAGGAACATCAAAAGAAGGGGATACACACCAAGAACAAACCCTAGAGAAAGAATAAATAAATCTGACCATATCTTGTAATGCATTGGCCAGAATTACCACTCCTCAAACTATCAAGATAGGACATATCAAGAAGAAAAAGGTAATAGTGTTGATTGATTTGGGTAGTACCCATAATTTTATTCATTGTAAGATATCCAAGGAATTGAATTGATTCCTACATCGAGCACCAGAGTGTCAAGTGATGGTTGAAAATGGAGGAACCATAAATTGCTTTGGAAAGTGGCATAATATCAAGATATCCATGGGAGAATATGCATTGAATAGTCCAATGCTTTCCATTCCAATGGATGGTGTTGATGTTGTACTAGGATTCCAAGGGCTACAATCCTTGGGTACGATAACTTTTAATTTTCAAGAAATTTTCTTGAAATTTGTTTCGAAAGAAAAGGAAGTTGAATTAAGGGGTATCACAGGGAAACCGGGAAATATAATCATCTCTAATGGAATGACAAAGCTTCTAAAGAAAGAACAATGAGGTGTAATTGCACAATTATGTTCGCTAGAGGTTCCCACATTGGAATCATCTATTTCTCCATATCTCCAAAAAGTCTTGGATAATCATTCCAAGGTATTTGAGATTCCCAAAGGCCTCCCACCTATTCATGATCATGATCATGCTATTCATTTGCTTCCAGGAAGTGTTCCTCCAAACATCAGGCCTTACAGATATCCCTATGTCCAAAAGAGTGAAATTGAACGTACGGTTGCAGAAATGCTAGAGGTTGGTATAATTCAACCTAGTCAAAGTTCTTTCTCTGCTCCAGTAGTATTGGTGCACAAGGATGGATCATGGCGTATGTGTTCGGATTATAGGGAGCTCAACAAGCTCACTATTAAAGATAAATTCCCCATTCCTATCATTGATGAATTATTGGATGAATTGCATGGAGAAATTTACTTCACTAAGTTAGACCTTCGTTCAGGATATCATCAAATCAGAATGAATACTCAAGACATTCCGCAAATAGCATTTAGAAATCATTAGGGTCATTATGAATTTTTGGTCATGCATCTTAACCTTACCAATGCTCCTTCTACATTTCAAGGTTTGATGAATTCAATTTTCAAACCCTTCCTTAGAAAATTTATGTTACTATTTTTGGATGATATACTATCTACAACAAGTTTTGGAAGGATCATGTTCAACATGTTGATAGAGTGCTCAAACTATTGGAGGAGAAACAATTTTATGCAAAAATCTCCAAATGTTTCTTTGGAGTATAAGAGGTGGAATATTTGGGTCATATTGTATCTCATGAAGGTGTTAAGGTAGACCCTAGCAAAATTAAAGCCATTAAGGAATGGAAAATCCGCACATCCATAAAGCATTTACGGGGATTTCTTAGGTTTACAAGGTATTATCGCAAGTTTGTTAAGAATTATGGGAGAATAACGGAACCTCTAACAACATTACTGAAGAAAGATGCATTTTCTTGGACTCCCTTGAACAATATATGAGAGAACACATGGAATGGCTTGTATTAACCAAAGTCCAGTACCAGATTGTGCTTGGGAAGCCCATGATTATCCGCAGGATCTACACAAAAGCCTGGAACACAATGCAGTATAAAAGGGACAAATTCCCTGATCTTACTATTTTTGATGTAAATAATATGGACCAGTCATAAGGGCTTAATTGTGACCAGATTTCCCGTGGGCTTTACTGTACCAAAGTATCCACAATGTAAATAAAATATAATTTTCTCGTGGGCTTTTACGAAAAAGCATCCACTTTGTTTTGTCGGCATGAATAATTTTCTCGTGGGCTTTGAAAGAAAGCATCCACTTTGTTATCTTCCATAGGATTTGCTTTTTCGAATAGAATCTACTATCAGATTTGCCCTGGCATTACCCGAAAGAAACTATTCCTTTCCTTAGATGGGAATCTTTGTGCAAATGTCGCCTTAGCACTATCCGAAAAGTAATGATTCTATCCACCATTTACGGATGGCCTACAGTAATGTTTGTCCCCTCTCATTCCTATATAATGAGGGTAAGGCTCATTGATGAGGCATTCGAGTTTAGATTGAGTCTAGAGTTTTGTGTGTTTGAGTCAAGTGCCTCTCCTACTCTGCATCTGCGGACATTCTGTCTGATCTACTTGCATCACGAGAAGAACTTAAGTCCTTAGGTGATTTGGGAGCCTACACATCAGTGTGCTCGGCACTAGTGAGAACCTAAAGTGGCTAAATCATATAGAGAGTCGACCAGTCTATATATGTGTCGAAGTCTGATTTTGAGGTAGAGTCTATCCTTCGCCAAGTAGCCTCCGGTATTGCTTGTTCCATGCGAACAACATAAAGCCTGGTAAATGTGAAGATAGTCAATCTCTGTAAGGAAATCTATCTATAAGAATTCTTCCGTAAACAAAGTCATATCCATTCTAAAATAAAATGAGTACACCATTCTGTATCTGAATACATCATCTGCGCATTAATATTGTCTGTTGTGGTAGTAGTTGTCTTTGTGCCTTCATCCGAAGTTCGCAGGAAGTTCGCCAAAGGAACGAAGGGACGCCAAGGCCATTGTTAGGCGAGGAAGACGTTGTTGAGGCCATAAGAGCGTGAAAGTTCTAAGTAGGTTCACCACTGATTCACCAGGCGTCGATTGTCAAAGTCATTCGAAGAGACGCAGCAAGTAGCAAGCTCGTGACAGGAGCCCTTGCTTAAAATTGGGGAAAATTTGATAGTAGATTCTATCCAAAAAAGCAAATCCTATGGAAGATAACAAAGTGGATGCTTTCTTTCAAAGCCCACGAGAAAATTATTCATGCCTACAAAACAAAGTGGATGTTTTTTTGTGAAAGCCCACGAGAAAATTATATTTTATTTACATTGTGGATACTTTGGTATAGCAAAGCCCATAGGAAATCTGGTCACAATTAAGCCCTTGTGACTGGTCTGTATTATTTACATCAAAAAATAGTAAGATCAGGGAATCTATCCCTTTTATACTACATTATGTCCTAGGCTTTTGTGTAAATCCTACGGACAATCATGGGCTTCCCAAGCACAATCTAGTACTGGACTTTGGTTAATACAAGCCATTCCATGTGTTCTCTCATATATTCTTCAAGGGAATTATTATATGGGGAGGACTTGTAAGTTGACCATTCACCTTTAGTCATTTGTTTAACAGTGTTATAAACAGGGTGATTACAGTCTGTACTACATTGCTCAATACATGGTTTGCAAAGATTTTTGCAATATTTTTCATGTTCTATAGGGTCCATGGCAGTTCTGTTTATTCCATAATCAGTCCACCAGTCTCTAAACCACTTACATTGCTGATATCCTTGAAAATGACTGATGGCACTGAACCTGAGTCTGGTGTAGTAGGTTTTGATCTTGTCGTCGAGGTTGAGAAATTCCCACCAGAGCTGTTTGTAGTCTACAAAGTTATACACTGTATCTGGAAATATGATCTTGGGATCATTTCTTGGCCATCTGGCAGCTGGCTAGGTTCTAACATGGCCTGGTTCATTCTAGAGATCTCTTGTCCTATATATGCAGACATACCTTTCATACATTCCTATGCTGCGTCCACCATGGCACCAAATAGTGGCAATGTCGTGAAAATTTTGTTCCAAAGCCTATCTTGCAAGGTCACCATCCCGTCTTGCTTTATCATATATCATATCATGAATCCACTTTCCTCCTTTAGGGTATACTTTTCTTTCTGGAACAAAGTGTTGGAGGTCAGTGTGTGGCTGCAAATTGGCGTCTAGCACCTTCGTATTTCAGAGCTACCACGTGGGTTTCTAGTTTCTTTTGTAGGTTTCCCAGTCTTGGTCATCTGGCACGGTTCTCAAGACTTCTTGTGTCTGGTGCTGGCCCCATTCTGTGATGATCATCATGACATGATCTTTTGTTTCAATGTATTCTCTGCTAAGAAAATTAGGCAAATTATTGTCTTTTCCTTTGATGTGCTCTACCTGAAAGTCAAAGTTTGCAAATAAAGCCTGCCATCTGGCAAACTTGGCTTCTCCGGCCTTCTTGATGTATTTTGTTAACACCTTCTGCAGAGCATATGCATCAGTTCTTAGAAGAAAAGGTTTATTAATAAGATAAACTTCAAACTTACTCATGCAGTTCCATGCTGCCTTGACTTCTTTCTCTATTGTGGAGTAGTTCAGTTCGGCTAGATTCCATACTCCTGAGGCAAATTGAACAACTTGCTCTTCTTTTCCAACCTTTTGCTTTATAATACCGCCCCATCCAATATTACTTGCATCGGATTCAACTATTTTGTATGCAAGATCATTAGAAACATACAGAATGGGCAAGGATTTTACCTTGGCCTTGATGTCTTTGACTGCTTTTGTATGGACTTCTGTCCATTCAGGAGGATTCTTTGTCAACCTCTTATTTAAGATTTTTCTGTCACTGGCACAGTCTTGATAAAAATTGCTGATGTAATTAAGGTGACCTAAGAACCTTTGCAGTTGGTTGTTATCTGTGATAACATTTGGAAACTTATCTGCAAACTCCAATGCATGCTTTTGCAGAGAAATCTGCCCATTGCAGATCATATGGCCCAAAAATTTGATAGTGATTTGAAATACCTATATCTTCTTCTTGCTAAGCACTAAACCATTGTGCTTAACCAAATGCTTAAAAATATTTACATGTTTAAAATGTTCCTGAATAGTCTTAGAAAATATTAATACATCATCAATATATACAATCAGCCAATCAAAATATGGCTTGAAAATGTCATCCATTACCTTTTGAAACTTTGATGGAGCATTCTTGAGTCCAAAAGGCATGACATTCCATTCATAATGTCCTGCTGGTATGCTGAAGGCAGTTTTAAACTTATCTTTCTCAGCAATGGCCACTTGCCAAAATCCTGCTTTCAGGTCGAACTTAGAAAATATCTTGGCACCTGCTATCCTTCTGATCAAGTCTCCTTTGTGTGGGATTGGATAGGTGTCATCAGCCAGGACTGAATTTAGAGGCTGATAGTTTATGACTAAGAACTCATAACAATTCCAAGGACTGTTGGATTCTCTGATCAGTCTTCTGCTGAGGAGCTGCTGAATCTCTTTCTGGTAAAGATCTCGGTACTCTATGTTCATCAGGATGGCTTTGCTTTTACAAGGCTTGCCAGTGTATCCTTCCTCTTAAGGGAGCTCCACTTCCTATGCCAAAAGGCATTAGGTTCTTCAGAGAAGCATTCTTCTTCTATTATTTTCTTTAAATCTCCAATTTTGTTCTGGATCTGAGGCAGCTTAAGTTGTTCTTCTATTCTCAGCGTACATTTCAGATCCTTTAATTCTGATAGTCTAGCTTCGGCTCTATCCAGATCTTGTACAGTGTGTACCATTGTAGAAATTCTAGGATTGGAGATATATGGGAGTTCAATTTTCTTTCTTGTCCCTTTTGAGGTGGGGACAGAAATAAAATATCCAGCTTTACCTCCTTTGAGTCTAAGTGACCCATGAGGTTCTACTGCTGCAAGAAAGATATTACCAAGAATGCAGTCTACTAGAATATTAGCTACTACAAACTTCGTATAAATACAATGGCTTTCAAAACAAACAAATGCTTTGGGTACTTTGTATCTAAGCTTTTTGTTACCCAATCCTACCACTTCTCTTTCTGCAATCACCCAATATTTTACTGGAATATTTTTCATATTCAAAATGTTAATATCTGCTCCAGAATCAATAAGAGCAATCATTTCAAACATTTTCCCTTTTATGCAAATATTTATTAGAACATGGTGCTGTTGGTATGAAATGGTCAACAATCTCATGTCTCTGAATCCAAAATTTGGATCCTTCATACCTTCAGCAATTTGTACTGCTTGATTATTTCTATGAGAAGCAGTATGCCATGGCTGATTATCATCGTCTTCTTTTGCCATCTGTTTTCCTTTCTGGATTTCTACAACTTGAGCTTTCAGTGCAAAAATTTCGATTTTGAGATTATGAATCTCTCTACTAACTTCTCCTAGAGTAAGAGATCTTACTCTTTCAGGCTTCTGCTGATGCCTTTGGAATGATTTTGTATTCTTTTCATATGATGCATCAACAAAGAGAGATTTCTTACTTGGACTATTTGAAGCTTTTGCTTTTAGCTGATCCATAAAAGCTTCCGTCAGACGATTTTTCATTTCTCCATCCTCCATGGTACAGATTTGTGACATGGTTTTTAGATCTTCTTCTTCCGTTGCGGCCATAAGGACTTTTTCCTTCTAGGGCTTAGGTTGTTCCCTGTGTTCTTCACTTGAGTCACTAAAATATTCAGAGTCAAAATTATATTGGACATGACATGCATATTCTTCAGAATCAGAACACAAACAATCTGAAGAAATAGAATTTGAATATTGCCCCATATGAGCATGGAGTTATTCTTCAGTCGAAGAACTAAATGAATCATAAGAAGATTCATTTATTTGGTGCTACTGAGTGATTTCTCTGATTGTGATATTCGAGCAGTGTTCTGTGCTGTGAGCATGAGAACCATATTTCATACACACAATTGGTCTTCTTCCTTCTTGCTTTACTTGTTTGTTTCTTTGGGCAAAGACTTGGGACTTCTTTCCCCTATTTAGTTTTGATTCTTCACCCTTTGGACATCAGGAGGATGTCCAATTTTCCCACATAGCCAACAAGTAAATTTATTCCATCTGACTTGTTTATGAGTATGAAGATGGATATCAGAAGGATTGTAATAATGAGTTTTGGGAACATATTTATAATACCCTCTTTTTGTTCCAGAGGCTTGACCATGCCTCAAATTTGAATATCTGCCTTTGGACTATGGATAATTTCTCCAGTTTTTGTAGAGAGTTTCTTTAAACTCTCTTTTGGCTTTTTTCTTAGCCTTCCTTTTCTTTATCAAAGGATCATCCAATGTTAATCCATATTTGCTGCATATGGATTTTCTGTCAGGCAGTCTGGAAAGCTTTTCCAAAGACTTATTTACCTTTGAGCTAGTGCATAGACTGACTAATGTCCTTGTAATGAGAGAATAAATTTCTCCCCATGTTTATGACTCAAAAGGTAATTGAAAGACTTCCTGCATTTTAATATAATCAACAAATTTAGATGGCAGAGCTGTAAGATATACCTGTTTCCATAACAGGTTCTTTGAGTCCTTGAGTTCATATATTCTCTGCATCCAATCTCTATGGAAGTCATCATATTGACACATTTTGTGGCACTTTAAATTCATTAGAATGACTTCATTTTTATCAGCGATTTCTGTTTCACTGCTGCACCAATGTTCCAAGATCATTGATGTAAGTGCTCCTATCATGTTGCTGATAACTGTGCCATCAGGATTATGAATCACATCTCCTTTCTCATCTTTTAGCACTTCTGCTTCCATTGTTTCTATGAGTTTTGGAGATGATTCTATCTCCCACCACCTAAGTAGTGTCCCTGTAAAACACTGAATAATTGTCCTACAAGCATCAATTTCATATTTCCCTCATAGACACATGAGTTTATATTCTATGTACATGATATCAATCATTTGCCTTATTTGGCGTACACTCACGTTATCTATATTCCACTCTTTGTGGGAATCTGGAAAAAATGTGTGCACTTCAAGAAGTTTTCCTTTGCCTTCTATGTTAAGTGCTGGATATCTGTTGAACTTGTGTTCAAGCGGTTCATATATAGGGATGATTTGTGTATCCTGGTATTTATGTTCCTTCCCTATGTCTGCTTCTTCATCCTTAAACAAGGATGCTATTGTGATCTTATTTGTAGCCTCAGTATCTGATGAAGACATGGCTACTTCTTTAGGAAATAATGTAGGAAACCTGTCTACAGATTTCACGAGGTCCTGAATTCTTATGATTCTTTGTACAAGAAAGGAGTTTGGAACTAGTTTCTCAATTTTAGACAGACTTATCTTTTCAACTTTGCCAGTTAAACTGGATATAATTTGTTTGGTTGCGTCTAAATGACCAACTAACTTTTCTTCTACTCCTTCTATTTTGTTCAATGACTCTCTTGCATAAGAACGAATCATGCTAGTTTCAAACTGTACATTGTTCAAACATTTATTTACATCATTTAAGGATACTTGGACAGTATCAATTTGTTCCCTGATTTCTATTGATTTTGCAACATTCATTTCCAAGCCTTTTATTGCAGTATTTGTCCAGTTAAGCTGTTCCCTAGCTTTCTGAATTCTTCCATCAATGCCCAAGGCATTGTCATCTTTCTGGATTAAAGGGATGGCTTTGGCTGCATTTTTGTTTTCTCCTATGACAAATCCTTTATAAGGAGGAAAGGTCGTAGCGGTATCAATTTTTGATCCATCAAGTGCAGTCCAAGCATGCTTGCTTGTTGAGGTGCTGGTTGAACTGGTAAAGACATTCAAGGGAGCAATATTATCTTTCCATGAATAAAAAGATATCCAAGTGTTATTCATCTCCATATAATGCTTCCAATCGTCAGAAAACTGTTTCTTCTCTGCAAGAGTATAGTTTTGATTGAACTCATCTACTTGAGGATTAGTGTACAGATCCCAATTTAGCTTGGCTTTCATCCATTGGGCACTAATCTCAGATTTCAAGCATCCATCCATAAGGGAGAAGAACTTATGCATTTCCATTACTGCGGGCTTTTTACAGTTAGAAGGAACAGGGCGAAATCTGCAATCTGGAATCAGGCCATTTGCCTGCTCAAGGTATCCCAAACCATATTTGGGTTTGGCTGGTCTCATTAAACACATCATCTTTGTTAGTCTTATATCATCTCCTTCGAGAATGGTAAGTTCATGCATCATGAGCAAATGATCTGGATTTGATTCATGTGGGAAAGGAATATCTGTGCATTTGGGATTTGGGCATGAATTTACAGATGTAGTAGGAGGAGTAATTCCAGTTCTGGGGTTATGATTTGAATGGAGGTTAGACTCAACTAGAGTAAGCAGATTAACAAGTTCTTGACAAGTTGGGCATTTGACTTCTAAAGAAGAATAATTTACAAGCTGGGCTAATTCATACAAAGAATTATGTTTACAAAAAGATGAAGAGGAACAAGCTATATATATAGTGGAAGGATCTCTGTAATACTTGGATTGCTTACAGGCTAACTCTATTCTTCTCTGGTCAATAGTAGATCTTCTGGGGAATGAAATAACTGCAGAAGACAGATTTTCTGTAATATCAGCGGAGGTAATAGCCTTAGGAATGAGAGGCTTAGGATTATTTACAACCCAATGTTCTGGAAATGTCAAGTCTTCCCATTGAATGGTCTGATGCTCAATTTTCTGATTCTTTGCATCAGTGAGGACAACTATACTTGACTTTGAGTCTCTGCTGGGTGTATGGCGGATGGCTGGCCAAAGGGTATTGGTGTGACGGAAACAACCCTTGGTCTGGATGGCTATATTATTTCTCTTTTTCTTCATATCAAAACCAGTTGTTTGGATCTGTAATTGCAAAATCTGATCTATGGTTTCGTCAAAGGTATACACAGAGAAATTGGGGTAACAGTCAAAGTAGACTGGGCCATCGGATAATGGAGCAACAATCCCACCTATTAGGGAATCTGTATATTTATTGTGCGTCATATCTCTTACAGTAGCAAGCACAAAAGTATTTAAGCCTTTATGGGTTAAGGCATTGATCCCTACTCGGATACATCCTAAATGCAAATAATTTGTCTTTAGCCTCTTTGCCTCTGCCTGTAGTTCTTTGGGTTTTAACAAAGATATAGTCTGTATATTATCTGAATTCTCCTGGACCTGGCTTACAGACTCTTTAATGCTTATTCTAGTGGCTGCAATCAAATGAAAAGCAGAAAGGTCACTATACACTTCTGAGGGAGCTATCTAGGGCAGTTCCCATCGGGCTGATGGCTGGGATTCTTCATAAGAAAGTTCAGCAGAATTTAAAACTCTACTGGAGCTACTAGCAAACATTTCCCTTAATGGGTTTTCCTCAGCCTGTGAATCTCTCTCTTCAAGTTCTCGAAAGGAAACAAATTTTCTGAAAGATTCCATTCTTAAATGAGTATTTTAGTTTTGAATACCAACCTCAAGAACCAAATGTTACTGGCTCTAATACCAATTTTAAGCAGGGGCTCTCGTCATGAGCTTGCTACTTGTTGTGTCTCTTCGAATGACTTTGACAACCGACTCCTGGTGAACCAGTGGTGAACCTACTCAGAACTTTCACGCTCTTATGGCCTCAACAACGGCTTCCTCGCCTAACAACGGCCTTGGCGTCCCTTCGTTCCTTTGGCGAACTTCGGATGAAGGCACAAAGACAACTACTACCACAACAGACAATATTAATGCACAGATGATGTATGCATGACCTCTTTGGTAAATCTACAAATAAATATGCATGTATTTAATAATGATAGGATGGCAAAGTTTACAAAATGGTTCATGTTTTTCTTCTTTTAAATACAGCTTTACATGATATTTAATAATTAAAATGTGTAAATTTATACAGTTTAAAATTTATTTTAGATAATAATTATATAATATTAAATATGGTATGACACTATATATCATAGATGTAATTAATTGTGTATTTTTTATGAAAAGGTATTTATTTTTTTAATTTTTTAATAATAAATAATATTTATTATTATATTAGAAATCATTTTTTGGGATTCACTTGATTAATTTTTCATGATTTTTAATGTAGTATTCATTGCATTCGGTGATGCTCATATGGGTAAAGAAGTAGGATTGAAACTAATAAACATGAGATTGAAAAATTTTGTAACACCCCATGGACAACTAACAATAATACTTAATATAAATTCTATATCCTTTTAAGATTATTATGAAAGTAAAATTAGAATTATAACCACCTATTTCTCATTGCTTTTGTGTTAATTATTTTTTTCACTATAAATTTGTATTTTCTTAGCAACATATATATATATATATATATATATAGAGAGAGAGAGAGAGAGAGAGAGAGAGAGAGAGAGATGAATTATTGGTTTTCATTTATTTGGTATGCTATTAGTGGATACATTTAATGTAATTTTGTGCCAAATAAGATTTCATTATTTTTTGAGCTTTTGTTGAGTTTTCTAGATTTTCTAAAAAAAAAATTATAGCGGTGCATTAACTAGTTTTAAAATTAAAGAAACTCCATTTTCTAATAAATTTTTTGTTAATTAATTAATTTTTAAAATAGAAATAGATATATTTAGTATATTTCAACCATATATAATTATTTATGTGAATTTATATACATTTTAGGTGGTATTAAAAAAAGATAACACATATATGGTCACATATACATAAACGTAGTAATCAAACTCATTATTTAACTTACTATCTAATTAATTAATATTTTATAAGATTTCCTCTAGCATTATGAGCTTAATTGTAGTTATATGAAGATAAATAAACAAGTTAACCGACTATTTTATTATTTAATTAGCATTTATATTTTTATCTTAGTAATTCATTTGTTAGTATTAATATGAATTTATTTAGTTGAAAAAATATAATGCTTAATTGGTTACATCTAAATAAACTTTGCAATCATATTAACTTATCAGTTAACTTAATATTTATTTCATTATTATTTGATCCTATAATATTCCCTATAGTATTATAAGTTTATATATAGTTTAATCAAGAAAATAATAAATTATTTCTATCTTTAATGTTCTCATTTCATATAATTTTAATTAAACAAAAATAGATTTAAATAAAATAAATCTAACAAATTAACTAATTTATTAATTAAATATCTAATTCTTCCCTAAATCTTAATCTGGTCAAATATAGTTGTTTCTGAGTCAATTATAGCTGTTCCCTTTGGTCAAATTAGTTGTTTCTTTCTAGCCAGTTGCCCAGTCAATTATAGCCATTCCATTTGGTCAAATCAGTTGTCTCTTTCTATCGGTTGGAATGCTCGATCTCTCTATTTAATCTGTTGCCAAGGTCCGGTTCTTCATTTTGTCCTCAAGATGAACCACACTTGCTCGTTTGAAACTCGTAGACAAATGGATTTCGATGTGATTATTGCTAAAACCATGTCTCAAACACTTGATAATGATCACAAAAGCCCTTAATTCTATAATATATGAAATATTTAATATAGTTATACCTAATGATTATAAATAATGATAATATATAAACTAGGACTACATAGTAGCTAGTACGTGAAACCTATCTTAAATATAAATTAATTAAATTAAAAAAAAAAATAAAGGCAAAGATTGACAAAAATAAATCAACTAATAAAATGTTGTATTGTTAAGTGTCATCACAAAAAATTAAGAAAGATGATTAACTGATATTGTTTATACACTTTAATATATATATATATATATATATATATGTGTGTGTGTGTGTCATTAAAAAATGAAAGTAGACACACAAAAAACTATAATTCATGAAAATTAAAATTAAGATAATAGAAAAAGGAAAAAAATAACTAAAAATAATAAAAGTTAAATAAAAAAGAAATAAAACTAAAAACAAAATATTAGTAATTAACATAAATGGAAATTACTAAATAGCCCATAATAAGACCTCAACCAATTACATTAAATAATAAATAAATTCAAATAATAATAAAAAATCAATTCTCAATGTTAAATTATGCATAAGTGGACAAGTCAAAGATAAACTAATACCTAGTAAAAACAAATGTTTGGTTAAAAACAAAATAATAGGCAGTCAAAGCAAAACTGAATGCCGTATAATAATGTTATATTGAGTATTAATATAAAATCTTAATTAACTGATATTAAAATATAAAAAATCATAATATATTATAATTCTAGTTTTAATATTAGTAATTAATTATGACAAGCATATTATATAATTATTGTAATATTTGTTTATAGTTAATATTATGTATTCTGATACTACAAAATAATAATATAATATATAAAATAATAGAAGGAATAGAAGATTTGGGAACATCATCTTGAAAAATAAGGACCTTGGAAAAATCACAGTAGCCAAGTTGGTGAGTTAGCTTCTTGTACAACATCCCATAGACCACCCCGTCATGCTAGACTTCCCTAACCTGCAATGTGGTGAATGAAATGGATCTCGGACTTTTGAGGGGAACCGAACAATATGAGGTGTCGTTGTTGTTATCTCTGGGTTGCATGGAAGACAATTGTAAAAAAAATTACATCCTACTTTGAACTCCCTTGCTGACAAGCGAGACCATGGATGAGATCGTCATGGAATTGAAGGAGGGTTCGCTTTTCGAATCTCTCTAACACATCTCGGAGGATGACTCCCTGTTATAGACATTTTTGTGCCTCGCGACATGGAGCATGAAATGTCAATAATTACAGGGATCCTCAGTCCCTAAACATGTTGTTCTTACCCCTAAAAGAACAAGGTCATCAAACAACAGCACTTCCAATCAGTTCTCCACCTGAAAACACTTCAAAACAGGCTTATTTTGGATCATGTCAGCTGCTCCACTGAGCTTCTGCGCTGGAATGCAACTGTCCCTCCTTGTACCTGTGCTGGAAGTCAAGATTAATGAAGGCTACCTGCGTTGGGCGAGATTGGCCAAGTGGCACAGTCATCCTGCAAGGTGTCAACTGCCCAGGAAGCTTCCAAACTGACACTTGGTTCATGAGATTCGCCCTGTGATGAGTAAGAGGTACTTGATCACCATGTGTAAGCAAGGATCTCCAAGTGGACTCAAGAACTGAAGATTAACTAAAGAGGGAGAGGACACAAGGCAGCTTCATGTCAGTCTCAAGCTGACTCATCCTTTCTTCTTCTCTCCTATATATAGAGCTCTTCTATGAGGTCTAAGGAGGCTGGAATTTTGTGTAAAGCAAGGAGGTGCTGTTGGTTTACAGTTAGAGCTATTGGGTGATTGTTTTACTAGAGGTGAAGAGGAGAGTTCTTGCTGCTGGGGAGGTGCTGCTGGATTGGAGCCATCATTGGTTGTAACCTTCTCAGAACCCTGTTACTTCTATCAATAAAGTTTTGCATGTTCTCCTATATACTTGTATTGCATTGATGTATTGTATTTACATGTATATTTGATTCATCCTAATCCATGCTTCAGTTATGAGTACATGTATCTTGTAGTTTGCTCTCTTGTTTTGTGTAGGATCCGTGTGTAGCTGGACCGGTAAAGAAAGCAAGGAGCTGGGAACAAGGGACAAAGAGAGAGAACAAGGATCGACTAAGCGAAAGACACCAGGTTGGTTAATCTTTCTCCATTCTCTCTGTACTTTCATAAAGGAAATCATCAAAACTTTACTTTCAGTTGTTGCTAAAGACTGTCACCTTTAGAGTAGGGATAGGGTCATCCGCATCGGATACTTTTCCCCACAACAAACTGGCGACTCCGCTGGGGAGCCTAGTATCTTGTTGGTGTTTGTAGTATCTTTGCTATTCATTTCTTGAACCAAAGAGTACCAAATCGAAAAGCTTTTGACTATATCAAAAGCGAAGTAGAGGGGCTGCTACTCTTGCTCATTTTCTGAGCAGATTCATGATTTGAAGAGCTGATCTACAAAAGACTCTTGTGCTCTTTGTGATAGCTTTTCATCCTCTTGATCATCCCTTAGCTTGTACTTGACCTATAGCTTTTGATTTCAGCAAAAACTGTGAATTTTTGAGCATTTTATGACCCGGAAACTGTAGAAAACGCAACTCTCGTCCTTCAGTGCAGGCTGTCCAAAGGCATTCTGCATTTCAGCGCAGGTCCCGTGAAGGCTACCTGCGCTGAATGTCAAACTGACAGTGTATCACCTGCACTGAACCAGTTTTGCCTATTGCTACTAGGGTTTCCTGCTGTTTCTTGCCCTGTTTTCACCATTGTTTTGCTGCTGTTGCTTGTCATTGTACCTTGCTGAAACCAACTGTCCTTGCCATTATTCCGCCTCAGTTGTGTGATGAAACTGTGATTGTTCTTTCAGTATTTCTTGTTTCATTTACAGTTTCCCATTGTGAAAAGCGAACTAGTCTAGCTGTGACCTCTTAGATCCAGAACTGTAAAAGTGTCGTAGTGATCTTAAGAGCTAGTTTTATTACTGTTCATGGCTGTTTGAGTTTGTTTGTTTTTCATTTTATGGTTTGAATTCATACATTTTTAGTGTCGAAACAAGTACCTGTAAGGTGTCTTTTGATTTTAGACAAAACTTGTTTGTTTACGCTTCAAATTGAATTCGAAAATTATACGACAGTTTCCTTTTGTCTACATCAACATTAAGGGAAAAGAAAAGAAATACATGCATCTTGCATTTGCATTTTTGATAAGTTTGCGTGATTGATCTAGGAGAAAGTGCATTAGTTTGTGCTTTGTGCTCTGTGTGGAAAGATAATGTTTTTCTCTCCCCTCAGTAGTTAGGATTTTCAAAGCTAAAAAGATTGTAAAGCTTGCTTATCATTTTAGCTGCATTTAGGAATTTGTACCAATACATCTCGTGGTGATCCTGAAAGAAAAACTGCTAAACAAGATCAACTTAAAATATATTGAATGAATCTAAAAACGCTTTGTAACATAACGCTCACAATAGAGGTCTAGGTAGAGACGTGTTCCGGCGTCGTTAAACGTAGTGACTGTCGATCTCTACGAAGGTGGGTGATTCCTCCTGAGGGACGATAGCACTAATACGGACTTGTGCTCCCGCGTACCGTCGCGTATATTGGGAGACCCCTATAGGCATTTATCCTTTATCCTTAGGAAGCCGTGTCGGCCGCCCTACTGATCGCGATGCAGTGAACACAGCATTCACGAAGATCAACCACCCGTACCGTAAAACGTATTCTGTGGTTTCGCGAAAGGTTTGGCACACCCTCTGCCTAGATCTCCAGAGCAGTTTCTTTTGGCCTTTTTCAAACTTTATAACTGAAAAAGTCCAACCGAGCATTTGTCACTTCGGGCTCGTTAATACATCGAAGGCGACTAGAGTCATCTTTAGCTTTTTCTCGACTCTTAAAATATGAAAAAGCAAAGTTGTGTCTAAAAGCGTCTAATAAAATTCATTCAATACGGAAACATAATTCCCCTTTTTGTATTTTAGTTGATCGAGTAATCCGCAACCGTGGAGGAAAGTCAATTAGAACTCCGTCGTTCGAGGAGACTCGCGAGTCAACCGTCTTTGTCTCCGGAATCGAGAGTAGTACGGACGAAGCAAACTCGCTTGACCGGGTCAAAATCTCCCATTAAAGTTAGAACAACAGTTCCAACTACATCTGAGATTCTGGTCACTCCTAATATTTCTGGAATCCCTGCCTCTATTGAAGAAGTTCAACAGCGACAGAGGGACAGTTGTACTGATCCTAGTCTGAGAACAAGTACTTGCATAACTGAACCAGTTCCATCTGAAACCGGTCCACAGAGTCTTGTTGCTCAAACAACTGTCGCTGTCGAAGCAACCCCTTCTTCGGCACCAGAAATCTTTTACGGACCTGACGGTCTTCCTCTTCCTCCTGGTCTGATTGCAATAGAGGAAATCATAGAAGACCAGCAAGCAAATACTCCAACTCATTTTGGAGTAGGCATCACTCTTTTTCCTTCTGCATCAGAAGTTTGTCCATCGCCAGTGGAAGTTCCTATAGAATCGTTAGGCAGTTTATTGGATAGACTTAAAATGTCTGAGCAACCATCGACATCTAGGACTGTGCCAAATGACAAGGCGACAGCAGAAGCTCCTGCTGTCACTCCGACGATGTTTGCAGGCATACCAGCTGTCCCGACTAGCTCTCAACAGCTAGAAGGAGTCCACCCAGGGACTATTATGACAACTTGGTCTGTTCCAGTTTGTTCTTCCGGTATAATACCCGGTAATTCTTATGTTGAAACTAGACAAATTGATCCCTTTGGAAATCAGTTTGGACCATCCAGTCCTCAAAGGCAATCTATACCCTTGAGCTCCGGATTGTTACCGTATGGGGGGCAATATGCCCTTTCACTTCCCCCTCCGAGAGGATACCCATACGGCAGTTTTCAACCGCATTCAGGTTTGACTGAAGTTACGGCGAGTGGTTGGGTGCCTATGTTGCCCCAACAACCGAGAGTTGTATATTCCATGCAACAATGTGTACCTATGTCTAGCATCCCGACGACGCCAGCAATTGTAACCGTGTCGCAAGTTCAATCGATGCCTGTTGTATGTCAACCCCAAGTTGTAATGCAACAGCCCCTTGACCCTGCAACACAACCACAATCGCCAACTGCCGGGACGACACAGATACAAACGGGAACCATAACCCCGCATCTTGGTCCGTCGGTTAGTATCGCACAGCAAAACATGGCTTCGCAACCATGGATGGTGCAATACCAACAACCTCAGTTTCAACAGGTGTACCAGGGATCTAAACAACAGATCTTTGCGAATAGTGGGCAACCCTGTATTCAGAACGGGTTAAATCAACCACTTTATAGTGGCCAAGCCCACCAGCCATATCAGTCATATCAACATCAGTTGCATTATGCTGGTATGCAAAGGCCTACTGCTCAGGCGATTCCATCGTATCCTGGGTACGCCTCACCAAACCTGAATCAGCAGTTGCCATTCGTGGCAACTCTAGAATTACCAGATTTACATCGATTGACGAACGATCCAATCGCCTATGCCCATTGGTGGCCAGCGATTCCTCACAAACTTCCTTCGGACATTCCTAAATTCAATGGAAATCCTGGCGAAGACCCGTCGAATCATGTGATGACATTCCATCTGTGGTTTTCGTCGAATACCTTGAATGATGATTCGATAAGGCTTCGCCTTTTCCAGAGGACATTGACTGGTCCGGCGGCTAAATGGTATATTGAGTTACCTAGAGCCTCTTTCGACAATTTTAGTTCCCTAGCCACGACTTTCTTAACACACTTTCAGTTACCTATAAGGTACGAAACTGGAACAGAGATCTTGACCAATTTCAAGCAGACAACGACCACACATATATCAGATCATATACATGAGTGGTGTCGTCGTCGCAGAATGGTAAAGACTTATGTTCCAGATCAGCTTTTAGCTGAGTGGTTTATAAAGTCGCTTCTTCCTGCTATAACAGAAGATGTGGCCAAGGGAGGCGTCGTAACAGAGGAGCAAGTTATTGCTCATGCCCAGTATTTAGACTTAGTATATACTCAGTCTGGCACACTCTATGACAAGATACCTGACGCCCCTAGACCGGAATTTTCAATTCCTCCCCCTCCTAGATCAAATAGTGACTCTCATGCCGGCGGTGGTGTGATTGCAACTGCAAATGCAAAGTCAACACGGGATTCGTCTAAGAAAACCCGTAAGACTTCGAATCAAAATGCAAATGAAGAACTTCTTGCCTCGGAAGTAAGTGCCGTGTCGAACGACAAGGGCAAACAACTGAAGCAACCAGGAGACAAGAAGAAAAAGAAAGGGAGAAAAGGGAAACCCCCTTCGGGGTGTCATATATGCGATGAGGATCATTGGACAGCAGATTGTCCATGCAAAGCTGAGCTTAAAAGATTCTTTAAGAGTCCGAAAACCTCAGCAGTGTTGACTGATCCGTTTCCTAATCCTGGTCAAAATCTGGTTGCTAATCAAAATGCTTCCCGATCCCAAGTGCTTATGTTGTCTACCTCAAAGCAGCAGAATAATGCTTTGACAAGGAATAAAGATTACGGGAATCCATGGCTGTCGAATAACAAGGCTAATGAACAACCTAGTAGTTCGACGACAGCTTTGACCAAAGTTGTGCCACCCATCGTTCCTGAGCCGATGATAAAGTCGCCAAAGGGAGTAGTACACAAATCGACATTTAATCCTCGTGCCAAAGGAGCACAGAATTATAATATAGTAAAGGACCCGGCCCAATCGCCGTCCACTATGTCGACACTTGAAGTACAACAAAATTGCCCCTCCCAAGAGCAAGCTTTATTATCAGTAATAGGTGGGATTGGCCCAATGGATTCCAATCTTGTGGCCTTTGATCATAAAGGATATGACCCGCAATTACCAGCTCAACTAGCTTTCCTTATTCAAGTGAAAGCCCTCAACAAAACTGTTCATCGAACAATTATTGATGAGGGGGCATCTACATGTCTTATGTCGATGAGTTGCTGGAAAGATTTAGGCTCACCACCCTTGTCGAAATCGTCAACGACGTTAAAAGCATTTGATGGACGATCATACACTCCATACGGGATTTTAAGTAACTTGCAAGTTGAACTGGGGGGCAAAACAGTAGGAATTGATGTTGAAGTAATTGATGGAAACCTCGATTACAACATCCTACTAGGAAGGCCCTGGATCTATGCCATGGCCGCGGTTGTGTCGACCTACTTCAGGAAGATTGCATTTCCCTTCCAAGAAGGAATTACAATCGTCGACCAACAAACTTTTCTCCCCAACAGTTCACAAGTTACAGGAAGCATTCCAATGATCCATGGAAGGAATCATTTGCTCCAAAATATCGGAGTAGGTCTCCTAAAAGACCTTGCCTTAATGGGTACTTTCGCCCTACCGCCTCCAAGTAATCTGGTGGGAGTGGCCACGGTGGAAACCTACAAAATGAAAACTAATCCAATCTTCTGGTTGGATTCGGAAGATTCCTAAATATTTTGTCGACATGGATCATTCCCGAGGACGGTTCTTATCTCGTGTCAACCTCGTTAAAAAATGAAACAAGGAGTCATGAGGATAGTTCTTTTACTATGTCAACCTCATTAAAAAATGAAACAAATCCCCGAGGTAAACCTTCATTCCGACCACCGAGTTGGATGCAATGAAGCTTGGGGGGCATGCACCTCGATTTGCATTATTATGCTGGGAGCATGCAAATTTATCTTCGAGCAGTTTTAGCACATAGTTCATGCTCGTTAAAAAATAAACGCAAGAACCGAGCAGTTTTAGCACATAGTTCATGCTCGTTAAAAAATAAACATAAGTTTATGAGCAGGCTTTCCTTTAGAGTTCAAGCTCATTCAGAAAAAATGAACCGGTAAATACCCTTCTGAGATCGTAAATTCATCAGCCATAAAAAGCCTTGGTCGTGTTTGTGCACCGTCACCTCCACCGTCATTTGGCCGATCATTCACTTCCATTTGTGTGTTTACCCTTTTTGAGGAACACCTGCGAAGAGTGATTTCACTTAGCCATCCTTGTGACACTGCCGTGATTGGAATATTCCAACTTGTACCCGGAATCTGCTGCTATCCCTGTTTATCACTCGTTCCTCAAAAGACGAGTCTTCTTTGAGCTCTTTTCACTGACTCGTAAAATATGAAAAGTTTGCCGAGTTTTGGCCTTCCAGCTCGTTAAAGCGACTGGAAGAGCTATCCCTCCTCTAGATTTTAATCTTTTTGGACCTGAGGGATTATTGCACAAAAAGATCGAGCGCTTGTTTTGTTCGGCTCGTTAAAGCAATCGAAAATTCATCCCTTCTGTATTGTTTTATACTTTTTCGGACTTAAGGGATTAGATGACGAAAAAGGAA
Organism: Pinus tabuliformis; assembly: GCA_031772625.1. Lineage (NCBI taxonomy): Eukaryota > Viridiplantae > Streptophyta > Pinopsida > Pinales > Pinaceae > Pinus > Pinus tabuliformis. The sequence goes on from CM062819.1 coordinate 494,365,711, forward strand.
TTATGGAGTTAACTTTCTGTACCTTTTCAGACTCTCTAAAAATGAAAAGGACTGAGTTTTCTTTGTCGTTAGACTCGTTAAAATGATTAAATAGCGACAAACTTGTCTTTAGACGAGAACGAGTTTCCCTATCGCTAAGCTCGTTAAATCATAGCGATGGGCTTGCCCGAAGGGCAGGTTATAGAACAAGCATATGTTATCCTCCTCAAGCTTGACAAAAATAAAGAGGTACTGGTCAGAAATGACTGGGGAAAAATTGGGAGAACATCAAAAGTTTAATGGTAGCAAGTCACTCTTGGACATGACACTTTTCCTCCGTACCACATCGGGTTGGGTTGTCTCATTCACCGGTCTCATCACCATGGTCCTCGCCAAACCATCCACATTTGGGGTAATGCTACCAATCCATCGCATCAGTGTCGTTATATGTTCAAGAGGGGTCATTCTGAAAGTGTCAACCGTGTCCCATCCACTGCCATACATTATCCTTCATCCATTCATGATCGCCACCCTGAATCATATGTCACAGTTTGTTTTCACCTCCACTAAAGTCATTAGCTCCGTTCCGTGTCATTGATGTGGGATTCATTAAGGCCCTCCTTTGACGGATCGCTTCTTGTCGACTTCAGCTCATTATCCAAGAAGTTGATCTAGGAACACCCCCATCAGTACTTTGAAGCTTGCATGCCTCAATGGCAAGTTTCTCACTTCCGGCGACAGGTATACATCAATGACCTTCGACCAGAAGATTTTGCGTGGCGTTCGACGCCAAGTCCTTTATTCACGCCACGTGAATTGTACTGCAGTACCTTGAGGGTCATCGTCATTATTGGTGATTCCTCTCGCGCTTGTTAACGGTTTTCATTATTGACCGGTAATCAAGCGATGTCTTTCCATGTTCGACTTCAGCGCAATTCTCACATGGATCGACTTGTACTTAGAGTGAAGATCGAACGAGTTTGAAGACCCCGGATCTAGTTTCATCCATCCGGGCTGCGATATATATTCAGGAAATATAAAAGCATTTGTCATGTACATCATTGCAACAGATGATCATCCTATTCAAAGGATGATAATTTCAGCAGAAAATTATCAGTCTACCTTCAGACGATCGTCTGTCATATGTACCAAAATGTATTTATAAAAGCTGAGCATGGGAATGCCCGCCTTAGCTAGATCATGAAAACAGAATGAAAAATAATGTATTGTATTGTATTGTATTACAGGGCGCCTCCTCAGCACTGGAATGAACTTCGGACCCTCTAGATAAAGCATTTCACCCGATAAATGGCCTCATACTTTAGGGGGCAACTGTTATAGACATTTTTGTGCCTCGCGACATGGAGCATGAAATGTCAATAATTACTGGGATCCTCAGTCCCTAAACATGTTGTTCTTACCCCTAAAAGAACAAGGTCATCAAACAACAGCACTTCCAATCAGTTCTCCACCTGAAAACACTTCAAAACAGGCTTATTTTGGATCATGTCAGCTGCTCCACTGAGCTTCTGCGCTGGAATGCAACTGTCCCTCCTTGTACCTGCGCTGGAAGTCAAGATTAATGAAGGCTACCTGCGCTGGGCGAGATTGGCCAAGTGGCACAGTCATCCTGCAAGGTGTCAACTGCCCAGGAAGCTTCCAAACTGACACTTGGTTCATGAGATTCGCCCTGTGATGAGTAAGAGGTACTTGATCACCATGTGTAAGCAAGGATCTCCAAGTGGACTCAAGAACTGAAGATTAACTAAAGAGGGAGAGGACACAAGGCAGCTTCATGTCAGTCTCAAGCTGACTCATCCTTTCTTCTTCTCTCCTATATATAGAGCTCTTCTATGAGGTCTAAGGAGGCTGGAATTTTGTGTAAAGCAAGGAGGTGCTGTTGGTTTACAGTTAGAGCTATTGGGTGATTGTTTTACTAGAGGTGAAGAGGAGAGTTCTTGCTGCTGGGGAGGTGCTGCTGGATTGGAGCCATCATTGGTTGTAACCTTCTCAGAACCCTGTTACTTCTATCAATAAAGTTTTGCATGTTCTCCTATATACTTGTATTGCATTGATGTATTGTATTTACATGTATATTTGATTCATCCTAATCCATGCTTCAGTTATGAGTACATGTATCTTGTAGTTTGCTCTCTTGTTTTGTGCAGGATCCGTGTGTAGCTGGACCGGTAAAGAAAGCAAGGAGCTGGGAACAAGGGACAAAGAGAGAGAACAAGGATCGACTAAGCGAAAGACACCAGGTTGGTTAATCTTTCTCCATTCTCTCTGTACTTTCATAAAGGAAATCATCAAAACTTTACTTTCAGTTGTTGCTAAAGACTGTCACCTTTAGAGTAGGGATAGGGTCATCCGCATCGGATACTTTTCCCCACAACACTCCCTTCTTGAACCTCCTAAAGGTATCTTATAGGTTGGATTTGTCTAGTTTGTTAACAAAAATATGTGGAAGTTAGGTTTCCATTAAGTAATATATGTCCTCCATCTTCTCCTTACTCCTCTTCTCCTTGGATTGATTCTTCTCTACTTAACTATCCACTTGACTTACCTTCTTCGTCATATTTCTTATGTGCCAAATGCATATTTAAATATAAAGGCGTTGAATCACAGTAAACTAAAGCTAAGCTAAGCCCTTCATAGTGGTGATGTCTCAGTTATTTTTTTCTCTTCTCTGTGAAGGAAAAAAACTAGTTCAAAGTTCTTTCATGTTAAACATACATGGAATGTAAACAACTAATGTGGAAGATAAGAATTATATTGCATATATTATTGACATGATATACATTTATAGTACATGGCTTGACCTTTGGATTCATATTCCAAGAGGTATTTTGGACTCCGATAGCTATTCACATTCCACACCAACCTAGAGAAGATTAGGTGTCCAACATTCCCCGCCTTAATCTGAAGGGGTATGTATGAGTCCAAGAAGAGAGATGTAATACAAAATGTGCAAAAAATGCATAGCAACACTAGGTTGAATGCGCTCTCTGAAATATTGGTATAAAGGGGGAGGTTTCAGAATTACCACCAAAATTGGAATGCTTAGTGCAATTCCCAGAACTCTTAAATTTGGCATGAAGCTGAGGTCTCCTACTAGAGGAAGTGCTCCTAATGTTTTGAAGAGGGAAACCTTCAACCTTGAAAGGGAGGTCTCACCCCCATAAAAAGGGAGAACCTCAACCTAAAAAGGCAGGTCTCAACTTGTGATGCTTTAAGGATGACCACCAACTCTCAAATGCTTAATGCAAATCCTCGAACTCTTCCAAAACTGGCAAGAAGCTAAAGTCTTCTGTCAGAGGAAGTGTCCCCAATTCTTTGAAGAGATGTCTCAACCCTGCATAGATGGTTTAAGAATGTCACCAACTGAAGGCATGCTCAGGGGCATCTTTGTCTCTGGCTTTGAATCTGGTATGACAGGTTGTGGCTCAGGTTCGCTTGATGTGGCTTTGAAGCTTGTAGATAAACATCACTTCCTCCCTATCAGATACAAGGTGAGATGATGGAGAAAAATCAAATGCAAGATCTTTTAATATTCTAGAAGAAATTATGACATATGACTAAAATATCTTCTTGGTTATTGAATCCCATTACCAAGAGGAGATCCATCCAAGATGAATCTTTGTTCTTGCAGGAGGCTTGTTTTTTAAGCATTTGTGTGAAGAATGAGTACCCTCACTACAATGCTTGCACAGATGAAAATCAAAACAGTGATCCTTCATATGTCCAACTCGGTCATAGGGTTGGCATTTAACAATTTGTTATGTCTGTTGTGGAAGAGGCACGAAATCTGGAAGAGCTGAAGATGAACTGTCATGAAGGAATCCAACACTCTGAAAATTGAACAACTTTGAGTAATATGGAATATGAAAGGACACATCCTTGTCATATCCAAGACCAGTTCTATGCTTGTTATGGACAAGCTCTTCCAAAGGTTTGATGATGGGCTTGGGAAGTGTAGACTAAATTTCCACTCCTGTATTCAATACTGCTTCTGAAATGAGCACTAGATCTGAATCAACCTCAACATTATTGACTTGGTGACTTATTGGCTGCTATGAGGATATTGTTTCAAAGTCAGATAGAAAATCGTTTTGAACAAAAACAGGTTCAGAAGGATACATTTTATGTTGTAACTCATCTCTTTGTAACAAAGATTCAAGTTTTGAAAACTCTATTTTCTCTTTTGCATTTTGCAAATAGGTTTGAATATTAGAAAGAGTGTCCTTGCTGATTTTAAGTGTGCTTTTAGTAGTAAACATGATTTGAGTTCTTAATAACTCTAATAAATTGTCAATTTCAACCATTTTATCAACAACTCAAACTCAACGCATATTCAACACAACAATGAATGTCCAATGGTGAATGAACAACATAAATATAAACCAACCTTCAATTCTTCGTAATAATCTTCACAACTGGAGCATGTGACTCGAACTCGCTGCTTCCTTTTACAAGTCCATATACAACATTTAAACATCGAAACATATACATCACACATGTGCATTCAAACTATTGAACATTATATTTAATGTTGCATTCTCATGCATTCACCAAGATTTTATATGCTTTCTTACCACTAGGGAATACTTTCTTCTTCTTCTTCTTTTTTTATGTCAAAAAGTTGCTTTGATATAGACCAACCCACATATACAATTGGACTAACTATCCTATAAATTAAATTAATTGTATGGACCGACTCTCAACTTCATATATGAATATCCTGACTCAGTTTTACCACCAACTCAACTTACAGCCATGAAATCTAAAGCAGTGCAGCCAGTAATTAGGACAACGATCAAATCTTGCAAAATTTTTTGGGGTTTATTGAGTGCCAAGCATGAACAGATCCAAAATATCAGGTTGGATTTTAAGAATAACAAGCATCTTAATTACAGTGAGTTCCAGTTATGGTAGCAATAGCAACATTAAAGGCGAAAACTGTCACAGATCCTTCAGAAATGTAACCCTGTGCCCTCCATTCGGGCCGGAAAAAGACTACGGGGCTTTCCCCTACAGAAATCTCTTGCGCTGCAAGAAAAATGTAGAGGCTGCCAACGTTTTTCTCCTCCTGACTCCTCGTGGGTCGTTTCTGGTCCAATATGAGGACTAGAAATCAAATACCATCATCATTAGGGATTCCACAAAGTCTGTTTGTTCTTCCCTAGAACCTATCCCACACCAACTTCATTCAGCACACATAATAGAAGGATAAACTCATTTCTTCATTCACCGTTCCTGCATTCAATACAACGCCAAATTATTTTGAATTCCCTTCAACATTCTAATCTTCAGGTGGGTTGACTGTGACAGTGCCTAAGCAGCCACAACCAAAACCTCCCCTTAAATCACAGAAGCTTCAAAATGTCAACAAAAATAGTCAAGAATTCTTTCCCTAAATATTTCTTGGATCTGAAGAATAACCTCAAAAGAATTAACTGCTCTGAAGATCTTTTGCAAGGAAGTAGAACAGAAGCCTCAGATCATTAAATCTTTAGTTGAATCATGAAATTTGACCCTTAGGCTCTAAGTGAAATAAGTCAACATAGTCGTTTTGGAGCAATAAACGTAGCTCATCATATGCACGGTTGTGCACCACAATCCTTTGATTTATTTTGCCTACAACGACCCTTATTCTTGAATTCAAATTACCTATGTGCATGCAAATGAGTTCTCTTGAAGAATCGTGATAATGAGTCCAAATGGGCTAAGTCAAATGTGGTTTAAGTGACAGTTAAAAAAAAAAAATCTTTGGTTGAAAATGATGACAACGTTGGCGGAGGCAACATCAACAAATTCAGAGATAGATTTTACAAAAATTCTATTCCCTCAAGAAATTGAAAACGCTAATTAAAATAATGATCATGCTTTCTTATACTGAGATTCGAGCATGTCTCTGCAATTGTAGTGGGCATTATGCTTGTAAGTAGGCGTTATATCTATCTTCTGGTGCATAGCTGACGCGTAAGAAGAGGAAAAATGTTTCTAAAGGAAAAGAAATATGCATTAGTATTAAACATGCTTTTAGCGGGCTACCTGCTTGTGAATCTTGTTAAATTTCGAGCTTGAGCCAAGGAATGAAGGACTGAAAGCAGAGAGGTGAGCTAAGTGGATGACAGATAATCGGTAGCATGGAACGTTGAAGCGGTAGATCTGCTATGCAGAGGTAGGTCTAAGACGGTTGACAAGCCAGAACTGTAGAAACAGTGACCTGAGAACACTTGTCTTTTTTTATTTTATTTTATTTTGACTCTGTGATAGAGAACACATCTAGAATTTAGAATTTAGCTGACAAGACATTCACTATTTGATGGCATAATTGATATGCACATAGAGACCAGAAAACCAATGTCTCAATCTAGATTAGCCTTAGAATTTCCCGTCCAACATTTCATATCTTAAACGCCACATTCTTTCATCCTACTTTCAATCAAAATTTAGTTCCCTTTAATTTGACAACAAAAAAACACTATATCTCTCTATGCAAAGCTACATATCTTTTCACAATGCTCCATAATAGTCATCGACACATATTTTTCTGTTTTGTATCGCATCACATAATCACATCTTAGTATATATGCCCTCCATGCACTTTAGCACAATCCAATATTCTAGAGAGCAATTAGCTTTATGCAGTGCTCCTTCACAGTCAGTGATGCATGACTCTTTTTTTTGTCTGCATACTTCGCATAATCATATCTAGTATAACTTCCTTCCATACACTTGAACGCAATCCACTATTCCATATGACACTATGATTAATTTGTTTGACAAATTATGATCTAGGAGCATTGAAGACACCAGCCTTTAGAATGACTGGATTTTTGCCAATGGAGTTTTGACTTTTACATCATGCAATCTGCTCTACTTTATGAAAAAATAATAATAATATTATATTATATTTATAGGTTTGTTTATTTTAAAATAAACTCTTAAAATTTGAATTTAATTATCAATAATTAAGGTGGATGGTAGGTATTTAACATCTCCCAAATATTTTAAATTCAAATTGCATAAAGGTCTACGAATTCAATCAAAGCTCAATAACAGAATTTTGACAAGGCTTAGAATAGAAGAATTCTGACAGGGCAAGAGCAACCAATAGACAGAGAAACAACCTTGAATACAGACATGAATACAATGCATATACATTCAACATATGAACTAGCACACATAACAAAAAGAGATTCAACGCATATACATTCACAAAATGAAACGGTCTGCTAGAGCGCCTAGGTGCAACAGAGCAGCATTAGTATATTTCTATAAATAGGGAAATGGCAGACAAATTCTGGAAAGAATGCAGCGCTGACAATCTCTGAAAATGCCCAGGCCTAACGGCAGCTCTGATACCATGTTAAGACACATACATGGAAAACACAAAAGATGAATGATAAACATGAGTGTGTGTTTATTATTGACAATGATATACATTTATAGTACATTCACATGACCTTTGGTTTCGTATTCCAAGGTCTCTTGGACTTCCTTAGACTATTCAGCTTCCACACCAACCCTTAAAGGATTAGGTGTCCAACAATATTAAATTTAGGTAGTTTAGTGTATTATTTTTTGTTTTTCTTTTTGTTTTTTTGCTTTTTTTTGCAATTATGTAATGCTTATATCAAATAAATATTATAAAAAAAATAATAATTAAATTTTTTATCATTTAAATGAAATATATTTTCAACCAATTTCTCATTAAATTTAAAAAAGAAAAGAAAAGAAAAAAGTTTGTGGTATTTCTAGCTTTGACAATAAATTCCATCTTTGAGCAAATCATAGCAGCATTCGTTGGAACAAGGTATGCTTTTAAGGTTGGTGGTCAAATTTCTGAAGTATTTGAAGTTGGATTTGGCTTTCACGGTTTCATATTCCATTTACTAAATTTAATTAGACTTTACTAAACTTGATTTCTGATTTCTTGTAAGAGGAATGTAAAACATATTGTCAATTATCATTGTCACAATTTTTAGTAAGAACGAATGATTGCATCTATATATATATATATATATATATATATATATACACACGACAACATTTCATTGTAAGTGCATGTCATTTGACTCATACATTACTTTCTCTCTTTTGTTTTTTTCATGTCATTCTCAATATCCTAACTTGGGAAGCCTCATTAATAGTATTGAGGATGATTGTGTTTGCCAAAATTAATTAAGTGCATGGTTGATTGAGGTGTAGCACTATGTGATGCAATATATTTTGAATACGAATGAAGTGGTAGTTGTGGATATTCATCTAGCTGGTTCAAGGGAGATAAAACAAAATGCTTGAGCCATTAAACATTGGAAATCAATTACATGGAAATAAATGTCCATTGCCAATGCATAAACTCTTTGAGCATTGAATACATTGTGTTACCTCAATGTTGTTAACTTCTAGAGTATCTATCTTTTTGGAGGGGAAACCAAACTTGGTTGCCAATTTCAATATTGTGAGAAACACAGTGTTTATCATGATGCTCATTGTGCTTGTTCTAGCTTCAAGAGATGATCTCCTCAACCTATTGATGAACTCTTTGTTGTGCAACTTTAACACAAAAGTTATTGTGCAAGCCAAAGTCTAGTTACAAAATTTTGGATTTGATGCAGAGGAAGAATGTCATCTCCTGGACTATTATGATTGCAACATATATTCACCATGGAATTTGCAAGGAAGCCATGAAAAATTTCTATGAAATGCAGATAACAAGTATTTCACCAAATAAGTTCACTTTCACATGCTTTCTTCCTTCCTGTGTCAATACAGCAGGGATGAAACATGGTAGGGTAGTCAATGAAGCTGCAATTAAAAGTTTATTTCAGTCAAATGTGTCTGTTGGGAGTGCCCTGGTGGATATGTATGTTCAAGGTGGGAGTATTAAGGATGCACTCAAAGTGTTTGACAAAATTCCTAAGTGAAATGTGGTTTGTTGGAAGGCCATGATGGCTGGGTATGTGTAAGCAGGGCTTGTTGATAAGGCATTTGAGCTCTTTGAAAATATGCCAGAGAGGAGTGTTGTATCATGGACTATGATGGTGGTTGAGTACATCCAAAATAGCCACATTGACGATGTGATGAAACTTATTTAGGAAATTTCTAAATGCAACATTGTGTTGTGGACATCGATGATTAGAGGATATATGCAAAGGGGCTACCTTGATGTACCCCTATAATTGTTTGAGAAAATGCCAGAAAGAGATGATATTTCATGGATTGCATTGATTGTTGGGTTTGCACAAAATGGGAATGTTGATGAGGCCTTTAAGCTCTTTAAGGAAACGCCTCAGAAGGATGTGTTCCCATGTAATGTGATGATTGTTGGGTTTGTGCAGAATGGTTGTTTCGAAGAGGTCCTGAAGATATTTCAAGATATGCATAAGATAGGTGTCAAGCCAAACTCTGACACATTCAAAAGAATTATCTCATCCTGTGCAAGCTTGGCATTCCTGGGTTGTTGGAAACATATCCATGGAGACATTATTAAAGTGGATTTAAGCGTAATATCTTTGTGGCAAGTGCACTTGTAGACATGTATGCCAAATGTGGGGTTATAAAATTTGTGTGTAAAGTGTTTAATGAAATGCCTAGCTGGGATGTGGTCTCATGGAATGCAATGATTGTGGGATATGCTACATAGGGGTTTGGGAAGCAAGGTCTATGTCCTTTTGAAAAAAAGAAGCATTATGGCTTGAAGCTAGACCATGTGTCCCTTGTTGGTGTTTTGGTGTTCTGTCTACATGCTGCCACACAAGCCTAGTTGATAATGCCTGGCAATACTTTCATAGCATGAACATGAAAACTAAAAAAAATTAAGGTAGAGTTCTATATTTACAAATCATTTGAAGACTAATTCCATATGCATTGGCGGACAATGAGATCGGTAAGGCGAAAAAATGTATTACAGTGATTAGTGGGTTTATCAAATGGAAAAATTATTGGAACGGTGAGCAATGAAATTGCTAAATTAATTGGAATATATCTAACAAGAAAACATATGTTGAAGAGTGAAAGCAACCCCAAAGTCTTTAAAGAAACCTTATTAGATGACTAAAAACATATTAAGAGGTTGTCCTCAAATCCCTAAATAAAATAAACAAAAAATCAAAATATGAGTATATGATTTGTGAATTTTAATATATATTTTAATTAGATTATGTGTTTTTATTGTTTAAAATTTAATTTTAAATACATAAATAAATCCAACACCATTAAAATCTTTGAGACAATTTAATAATATAGTTCATCTCAAACAAAATCTCCAATTTTAAATAAATTTAACCCAAAAAAAAATAAAATCAAAACACACTTTCAAAATGTTTAACAATTAAAAAAAAAAACCTTTAAATGTAAAACCACTGGACTACCCAATAAAATAATAACTCGAAAAAATTGATTAACTTTAATAAAAATGAAAATTAGTAAAATTTCACATTAAAAAAAAAAAAAAAAACTTTCAAAATGTAAAACAACTCGACTATCCTATAAAATTATAACTCATAAAAAATTAATTAAAAAATAAAAAATTATAAAATTCCACATTTAACTAATTTTTAAGTAATTTAAATTAACATTATACAAAATATTTTATATTTTATGATTAATGGAATTTATGTGTTTTTATTTAAATTTATAATAAGACAGAGCAATTTTTTTCATCTCAAAATCAGGGAAATGAAAAAGATATTGTACTGCATCTCATAAGGCAAACAAAAATTACATTTTAAAATTAAGCAAATGAGAAAGATATTTATATTAAATATTTTGAGTTCCATTAATATTAACATTAACATTAGATTAATCATATTAAATGTTGTTTGTATAATTTTATGTTTATCATAAAATTTTCCAAATATATGTCATTTACTATCAAGGTACCGTATGACATACGTGAAATGATTCATTTATAAATATGGCCTCAATACCGTAACCGTCAAAAGTCAGCATTCGTATAATGGAATAAAATTATAAACACAACAAATATTTTAGCAACCCTAACCCCAAAGTCCGAATAAAACATGTTAAACTTAAAAAAAAAAAAAAGGTGAGCCGTGAAATCACTAAGCTAAAAACACAAAACAAAACATTAATTTGAGTAGAGGTGTTGGATACTATATTACGTCTCCAGCGGGAGGCGATCAAGAATTAAACGCAAATGTATCAAGAGTGATTGGAACGGTAAAGTCTGAAACCGCCATTTTCGTTGGACACTTGAAACACTTACATTCTCGCAACACCAGCCTCCTTAATTAAACTAGCGAACGTACATAACTTAAGTGATTTTAGCGGCAAACAGATGTCAGCGCACAACAGAAAGGTAAACTAAAGATATTAGGATTGCAGAACTAGAGATATTGACGGAACAAAATAATTTGATATCACTTTACTTTCAACATAATTTATTCATTTCTTGCCATTTAGATTTTTCTTAATGGGTTTACTTTGAACATAATTTATTCCTTTCTTTCCATTTAGATTTTTATTATTTTAGAAAATATTACGTTACTATCGTTCCCTGGAAAATATCTTCAAATTAATATTAACAATGACTTGACCGTTGAAGAAGAGCAACCTCTATTTAGTTGTGAAGATCTTATTTGTGAAGATCTTATTTAAAATTAGCCGGAATCTGGGTAAAAAAATTTCAAAAAAACTTGTAGAGGCAGTGTTTGAATTGTGTTTTTGATGGTGGAAATGGATTCAGTACCATCAAAAATGTCTAGAACACCTAAAATTTTGAAGTTTAACAATTATAACTTGGATTTACAAAATTCCTTGCGAGATTTTCTCTAAATATAACTTGAATTTCCATAACTTTCCGGGCAACTCCTCCGCCTCGTTAGACTACGCGCACCTTATATCGTTTTGGAGTGTAGGCTTGTACAGAAATGCATTCATTGGGCGAAGCGTTGGAGAACGTAGTTCAAATCTCATTGAGCACACTGGCCTGCACTATTGGATGCTCAAGAAACAGATTCCCCACTTTTGGGGCACGAGACTATTGGATGTACTCTTGGTGTTATAGACTCTTGCTTTGCTAAAACCATAGGATCTGGCTGCATGAGAATCTTGCTTTGCTAAAACCATGGACTTGCAGGTAGTTGGATGTACTCTTGGTGTTATAGAGGCAGCTAGTTGCATGTACTCTTGGTGTTATAGAGGCAGCTACGAGGATTGATCCTGGGTCTCCCATAGATTAGGACTGTCAGTTACCGATTCACCATGTGTTAAAAAAAATTTGTCATATATTACTTGGTTGTTTATAAAAGCATTTTTTTTATAGTAAAAGTTTTGTTTTACCGATTCACCATGTGTTAAAAAAAAATATCATATATTACTTGGTTGTTTGTAAAAGAAATTTTTTTAGGTAATATAAGTTTTGTTAAACCAATTATGATTAGGGAGACTAATTATTTAAATTAATTAAATATTTAAAAAAATCCAAAATTATAGTCTATCTGGTTATTTAATAATTATTTTTTATTTTATTAGATTATTTAATAATTATGTTTTATCTTATTAAATTATTTAATATGATTTTAAATCATACTTTTAATCTTACAAAATCATGATTAAATTTTTATAAATAAAAATTCAAATTAAAACTAAATTACTATCATTTTAAAGCATATTTTCATTCTTACAAAATCATTAAAATTTTATGAATAAATGACTCTTTAGAAATAAATAATTCAAATTAACTCACAAGTATAATTTACAGTGCTCCTCTTCACACGTTTCCTCCTTTGGCTACAACATTCCATTGAACAACTTGGAAGCTTCATAGTCATGAACAACCTACATATATTAATAAAATTCATTAATATCAATTCAAATCAAAATAAATGAATTTTTGAGAAAACATAATTGTCATCCAGAAAATGTAAAGTATTTGAAAAAAATAAAAACTTACATATTTTGCATCAAGTTGGTGTGTTGTGCTTCACTAGATTGATATAATATAAATGAATTATACTACTCCTACATTCCATAATGGATTTCTGGAAGCATTTAAATATGCTTCATTATAACAAATACCATGGAAAACCATGGATTGTCAAAAAAGGGCAGGCAAATATTAAATTATTATTTTTATTTTACAGAATCAAAATGTTTTTGGACAGCTCAATATTAAATTATTAATTTTATTTTATTTTTATTTTATTAAGTCAAAATGTTTACATAACATAACAAGGCATTACAACATCTTTTCCTTGAAAAACAAATCTTAGTACATTAATTAACTTGGTAAAAGACTAAATTTTACATTATTAATTAAAGGAAAATTATTATTAAAACTAATTGTTATTTTATAAAAAAAAAAACAAAACTTTTTATAACTTTGTAAAAAAATCAATAAATTTTGACATTTTAAAAAATTAACAAATTTTAAAAATACCAATAATTAATAAATAAAATACTAATAAATACTCATCAAATTTAACGACTTATCATTATTATATGTAACTGGGTAACTGTGAGCCTTAAACTCGTAATTAAAATCTATACTTTTTCTGACTTCCATCACATGCAAACGCAGAGAGTGACGACATTTATGGTGCATCACGATAACAACGAACTTTCAGTATGAAGCTCACTGAATCGTCAGCGAAATCTCAACCATAACATGCATAGAAGTTTTCGAATAGGAGTTTGGAGAAATTTTTTTAAACATGGTTTTTTGAAATAAATTTTAGATTTTAAGTGTTTATTATTTGAAAATGTATAAATAAATTCAGTAAATTCAAAAACCTTTAACATATTCGAATTATGTAAGTAATTACAGCGATTCCCTACCATAATTTCCAGCCAATCTGTACCAATTAAAAAACTTCACACAAATAAACTACAACGTATAAAATAATATGAAGTACTGAGTGATTACTTTATTTTTAAGATTAGTTTTCGGGTGAGCCTGAGCGTGGCCCGTTTTAAGCGATTCACCGTTACTGTTTCCGTACAAACGCACTGCTTTACTTGCAACTGTCATGGCCAGATGGAATTCCAAAAGCTCCATGCGAACAGAGCTCCAACATACCGAAACGATAGAGTGAAATGTATCAAACGAACCACTTTTTAAACGATGGAGTGAAATGTACCAAAATAACCATTTTTAAATGAGGAACGAGTTCATAATCATAGTTTGGAATCTTAAGCCTAGTTTTCTATTCTCGGGTAAGAATATTAGGAGTACGCTAGTGGGTCGGCCAACATTTTTCGTGTTTCGCACCCCTTTGTCGCTGGCAAGGGGTTTTCAGCGGCAGCGCCTAACCAGCCATATATCGCGTATTCAATGCACCCAGAGATGCACGGGACATAGCCCGTTAACACGCAAATTGCCTTTTTTTATTTAGTGACGAGTTTTCAAATTCGTGTGTTAACGGATTATCTCTCGTGCATCTCCGGATGCATTGAATACGCGATATATGGCTGGTTAGGCGCTGCCGTTTTCAACGACCCTCTGCGATGTGGGTCCCATCCGTCCGTAACATAAACGAAACAATTTTGATGGCATTAACGTTTGTTCCCTCGCTCGTCGTTCGTGTCGTGGACTCCCATTTGCATGCTCGCCAAAGTGATAGGTCGCATATGTGTTCATCCATGGCCACCCACAGGCTATATGCGGAGTGAGAGAGAAGAATTTGAAATTTGAATTAGCAAATTTACGGGGGAGTAAATGGAGTTTATAATAAAATTTTTGACAAATCTTTCGCGGTGGGAGGATAGATAGAGAATTTTGCCACCAAGTTTGGAAACTCCATTTTCATTTTCATTCCGTCAAGCGAGCATTCAGGGGCTCGAAAGCCCATTCAGGAGTCCGCTCACCATTTTCATTTTCAGGAACAGAACAATTCGGTTGCCATTCTCATGCAACATGAATCAAGCATTTTCATGGTTCTCGCCTGCCATTTTCAGGAACTCATTGGAGCTGGCACGCGTTGATTTGTTTCCATTTTCAAAAAGTAAGCTAACGGGTGTAAGGTGATTAGTTCAGAGAGGAAATCCAATTTCCATCTGGAGTAAGCTAATTAGTTCAAAAAGGAAACCCAATTTCCATCGGAGTAAGATGACTAGTTTAGAGAGAAAACCCAATTTCCATAGAAGCAAGCTAACGAGTGTAGAATTCTAGATGTTTCTCTGCCGATCCGGCGCCTCCATAGCCCAGAGCGCTTGCCTACTTTTTTGGGGCAATTTACCGAAATTATTTCTCCTCTGCCAAGAAAGACATGGTTACTGTTTGCAACGGTAAATTCACTGTTTTTATACAAATTATATGCATTTTCTACAAATTATCTGCAATTATCTACATTATTTTTTCTTTGGGATGTTGTTCTAGGGAGTTGGCACCACGGTGATAAGTGAGTTGTTGCTACGACACTTATTTGGGTCACCATTTTAGGAAATTCACTGGTCACCGTTGCAACAACTCGTTTGTAATTTGTTGGAAATTTTTGTTTGTAATTTTATTATTAAACACAAAATTACAATACAAGAAATTGAATTTAAAATGATATATGTATTTTTTATTTATTTATGTTAATTGAGCCATGTAAATGTTTGCAAACACACAGGTACACCATTGCAACAATGACCCATAGTGGGTAGCACACCTTGACTCAATTATTATTAGCGTTTAATTAAATTTTATAACTTTTTTTGTAAGTTTGGTAGGACTACATTTTTATCATGTCCAATATATCATCACCGTGGAATTGAACTAGTGACTTCACGTCAAGGAGTGTTTTAAAAAAGCTCCCAATCACAGTCTATAGAAGACCCCGCAGACAATTAAATTTTATAATTACAATAACGTAATAGTCATAACTTTATCAAATAAGGTGTCACAAGCCCCAAAATAAACAAGATGACATGTCCATGTGGACTGCATCATGCAATAAACAAGGTTTTGGATGGTGTTTAGAATGATATATTTTGTTGCATATGCTTTCCATTTGACTCTTAGATGGTATTATTTGACCATTAATCCCATGACATAAACCATCATGCATAAAAAAGTAGCAAATGTTTAAATGGTTCATTCATCAAGCAAAAAATTATGCATAGAAGAATAAAGAATGGTGGGTCTCCAAGTTTGTTTCATCTAGTTTACTTTAACTTTATTGTTGGGTTATTCATTTTCATTGTCTTGCCATCTAGTTCGGCTCAACATCAAACATGGGTAGGAAAATCCAAATTACAATTAGAGATATTCATGTGTCAATCTAGGAGGCCTCTTTCAATTTTTGCTCAGTAACTGAGTAGTTATTTGTAGCTCTTATCTAATGCCTCAAATTGAAATGCTGAACTCTAGCAATGAACTATGACCCCAACAAATGATAGCTCAAACAAGTGACCAAAAAATCTCCCAACGATCCCCTACACTAGAATATCCCTCATTGCATCATGTATGATTGTGATGCCATGAATGGGACATCTAATTAACACTATTATTTCTATACTACTATCAAGGAAGACATTTCCATACTGAAAACCCAGTTAGGTATAAAATGAGTAATTTCTCTAGTCAACATGTTGATGTAGAATTGCAAGACTCGATTTTGAACATTAGGTTCCCTCAATCCAAGGTTATTATTATTTCTATACTGTTATCAAGGAAGACATTTCCCATACTGAAAACTTGGTTAAGTATAAAATGAGTAATTTCTCCAGTCAACATGTTGAAATAGAATTGAGGGACTCAATTTTGAACATTGGGTTCCCTTTGTAGTATACCTTGGGGGGATATTATGGGGTACAGAGGGAGGTACACAAAGGAATAATGTAAGAATGTGATGAGCCATAGTTAATAAATAAAGTGGTTAACCCACATCATGTAAGGGGCCATAAGTAGTTATGAATAATGTGATAAGTCCATGTCATTAGATACATGGTATTGAAAGACCCATGGTAATGATTCAGGGTATTGTATGTATGAAGCTTATATAGAGGCTAGAGACTTCTCATGGAAAGATGCTAAAATTAGTGTATTGGCAAACATATGGCTTGTGGAGTGTTCTCCTTCTTTAAGGAGTGATTGTATGTTGTTACCATACCTTAAGGGTTTGATATTAATAAAGATCTGAAGTTTATCTCTTTCTCTCTCGTTACTTTTGGGTATATTTTCTATTTTCATATATTTATAGGTCAGATATATTAGAAGTAGTATCATAGCACTTTCTTGGATAAAAATGAGATTTTTTTTTTATTTTTTTTTTTGCGAGAATTGTTTTTGGGAGACGAGTTTGCAGATCATATCTGAAAATTCTGAGGAAAAATTTTCAAAATAAATATTATAGATCTGAATTTTTTGTGAAAAATACCCAAATTAAAAAAAAAAATCAGCCAAATCGGAGTCTAGATGAGGGAGTTATCGTTGATTTAAAAAACAGTTGTGTTGCAAAAATCTTTCTGATGACAATTTGTGGACAGCGGATATCCAGTCAACTTTTGTAGATTTTGTGGAGAATTTTGAGAAACTAATTGCACATCTAAGATCCTTTTGAAAAATTACCCAATTTGAAAGAAAAAATTGGTCGAATCAGAGTCCAAATGAGGGAGATATCGTTGGTTTAAAATTAGCTCTTTTTTTCATATTTTTTTGTGACAGCAAGACAGTGCAGCACAAATCTAAAATTCCAGAGTGTCTAGATTGAGATTTCTATCACACAAGAAGATGCAAAATGGTTGTTCCATTTCCGAAAATAGGTCATATAAAGGATTCTGAGCAACTAAACTGTGGCCATTTTAAATTTTCGCTAAGTAAGTGATTTTTTTTTTGAAACCCTGTTCATGGCTTCTAG
Organism: Pinus tabuliformis; assembly: GCA_031772625.1. Classification (NCBI taxonomy): domain Eukaryota; kingdom Viridiplantae; phylum Streptophyta; class Pinopsida; order Pinales; family Pinaceae; genus Pinus; species Pinus tabuliformis. Next base: position 494,383,506 of record CM062819.1, read on the forward strand.
AAAACACTATTTTACAGGAAAAGATAATGGTCATACTATTGAAGAATTCCTAAAAGTTTTGAAAGAACCATTTCAAAACATTGGAGAGATTTATTGTGCCTTTTTTTGAAAGATGAGGCTGCCAGATGGTTGAGCTCACTTGACAGTAAAAATTTGTCCAACCTTTCAGATGAAGAATCCGAAAAACTCATTTTGGACAAATGGTCTCATGTTACACAAGAAGAGAATGAGAAAATGGTTATTTTCACATGCTATCTCCTTATTACAGGTTTATGGATGTATTCAAAAGGAGAAGATAATTGTGTCTATAAATTTTAGTGGCAAGCAAAATTTTATAAATATTAATTCGACAAAAAGATTCCAAATCCCAGCCAAACAAATGAAGCACAGAAAAGTTAATTAATGAGCATGTGCAAGTTCATAAAGATTTGAATATTTCTATGGATAAGTATTTATTTCATTCTGATTTTTATGCTTCAGATATGGCTAATTTGGATATTGTTTTGGGATACCCTTGGATGTAATATGTTAGTACTATCAATATTAATGTACAGAAAAAATTCTTGGAGCTCTGTTATAGAAAGAAGAAAATTACATTACATGATATTTCCATCAATAAACAAGTAGAGTACAAGGAGGCTGAAGCAGAAGATGTTGCAGGTACTAACACAACAGATGATGAATATATGTATTATTGGAATATAAACAACAACCACAGGTGCCACAACATGTACCAGATACCAATTAAGTTCCATCAGGTGGTGAATTAAAGAAAGATACACCATTTATTAAAACTTCAGCATATCACCACCCACATCACCCAGCAAAAAAAAACCAACAAGATGGAAACGAATCAGCAATAAGGACAACAAACCTTGCATGACAGATAAAGAGGTGTGATAATCCACCCACAACACATTAACACAGAAGAACTGCCAAAATAAACTCCCATCTCAAGTGAGCGAGGCATCGACTAGATCGAGTAACTCCTATCTCTGAGATGGCTAGATGCACGTGCATGGTAACAATGGACTAATCTTTTGAGTAGATCCTATTATTTGTGTTCTTATGTTTCGGGGACAAAACATGTTTAAGGGTGGTGTAATGTAGTATACCTAAGGGGATATTATGTGGTACAAAGGGAGGTATCCAAGGGAATAATGTAACAATGTGATGGGCCATAGTCAATAAATAAAGTAGTTAACCCACATCATATAAGGGACCACAAGTAGTTAGGAATAATGTGATAAGCCCATGGTATTAGATAAATGGTATTGAAAGACCCATGGTAATGACCCATGGTATTGTATGTATGAAGCCTATATAGAAGCTAGAGACTCCCCATGGAGAGATGTCAAGGATTATTGTATTGGAAAACATATGGCTTGTCGAGTGTTGTCCTTCCTTAAGGAGTGGTTGTATGGTGTTACCATCCCTTAAGGGTTTGATATTAATAAAGATCTGAAGTTTATATATTTCTCTCTTGTTATTTCTGGGTATATTTGCTATTTTCATATATTTACAGGTTAAATCCATTACACCCTCAATCCAAGGTTACCAAATTTTTCAATCTCACAAGGCTTTTTTGTTGAACAAATTGTTCATAGCATATACTATGGAGAAAATATATCATCAATAATGAGAAATTCTTAATAAATGTTTCTAATGGATAGAAAGTTTGAAATAATTGGTATAGTAGTTTATAGCATTAATATTTTAGTGAAAACCCCAAAGGATATTAAGCATAAATCAATGTAAAAAATAATACTTCCTCGTGTGTCGAAAGAAATCCTCCAATCCTATGTTCAATGATGAAGATCTTAAGGAATATAAGGATTTCCAACAATGGTAAAAATAAGAATATGTCTACTTGCGTTGGGAATAAACGTTTTCATTTGACCAGTTTTATAGAAGGGAATTATGATTCCCCTTTTTGTTATGTAAATTATATTTTATGTTTCTTTTAAAAATATATATATAAAATATTACTACTAAGGTTATAGATGTAAAGGACACTACGTGGTAAACATGCAAGATAAACATTAATTTTTTACTCTTTGGGGTATTTGTTTCCCTCAAGGAAGGTCACATCTCATCTTCACTATATTCTACTTTACCAATATAAATATCATCAAGCTTAGAATGAAAAAAAATGAGGTGGTTATTTTTTTAGCTTTGGTTTATTGACAAAGTGATAGTGGTGTTGTTCCATTACTCATTGTTACAGTAACTATTATCCTAATGTGCGTGGGTAACAAGGAGACTCATTGTTACAATGGCTACAACTCCCTGTTACAATGGCGATAACTCCCTGTTACAACGAGTTTCTGCCATGGTAATAGGGAGATGTTGCCACTGTAACAATGAGTTTCAGCCACTGTAACAGTGAGTTTCTTCCACTGCAATAGTGGGTTACAACCTTGTTTTAAGAATCTAACAATATTTTATTATTTTTCCATTTAATTGTTTTCTTCTTTTGTGGATTGTCTAAAAGTGGTCATTAATCATCCAGGCTTGGTGTCATCTAAACCTAGGTCAGGCATGGACTATATTTGTGCACTAAGGTAAGTGTATTAAAATAGTAGAGAAATTCCTGGGACAACCACAAACAATGAAGCTTATTATCTTTCCCGTTGATGGGATAAGATCAACAAGGAATTATGGTGCAAGTGACATTATCACTTATACCAATTCAGAATTGATAACCAATCAAATGATTGGAATTTACCAAGTCAGAAAATAAAATTTAAAACCCCTTAAAAAAAAGGCAAAAAACATTGCTGCATCGATCAGATGTCCAAAGGGTTGTTGATGATATACTCATTGAAGCAGCGTCCAATGGACACATATGTGCAAGATATGTGGAGGGGCCAACATGTGCTCCACCAATTGTCAATGACGTGTATCGATATATGTGGTCTATTAATGAATTTATTGTTCTTGTGATTTCTATTGAGATTATTATGGCGCGAGTCCTATTATGGTGTTATTATTTCTTGTGATGGATTGTAACAGCATAAACAACCTTATGTCCATCATTTTTTAGGTATTTATATTAGATCTATTTTTTATAAGTGGGCTCACTTTATTTTTTGGTACTTTTTTTATATCTCAACACAAACATGTATGTAAAGAATTTATTTTTCAATGAATGCTATTAATGAAATTACATTGTGATTACAATTCAAATGTGTCATTTTGATTACAGTTTAATTGTGTCTAACAATTCATTTCAGTTTAATTGTGTCATTTTCATTATAGTTCAGTTTTTTCTATCTATTGAAAATACTGAGAAGGGTGGGGGGAGAATCAATATTTCCTTTTACAAATGTTATTTTATCAGTTAAGATCACTTTAAACATAACAAAAAAATGAATAGTAAAATAATATTTTTATTATCAAATAGCGAGGACTCCAAAAGATGTTATAAAATGAGACCTTAGAATGCCTTCAATACCTCTTCACATTTCTAACTTCTAGGAACATTCATTCATTCATTATCCACGAGTAGCACATGCAAAATTTATACAAGTCTCTAATAAAATTCTAATGAGCTCGAATTCTGAAAGAAGCCCATAATATAAAAAATTATGTGAGATACTTTTTGGTATACATGGTAAAATGAAAAATGAAATTGTGATATCTTGCATTTTTCCAATTAATAGATCCAACCTTATTTAAGGGACATAATTGTATAAATATCTAAAAAAACCATTCAATTGTTGTGAATTTCTACATTATCAACGTCTTCAGCCACATGATTAGGTAATTTAAATTGAAACACATTCTGACATACATGATAGTAACAACAACTAAGCCTGCAAAATAGTGAAAATAATATTAACAACCTGCAAATCAATGAAATTAACTTGATAATCATGCAAAATTATAATATCCATTCAAGGATAACTAATGAACTATAACCAATACTTTTAAAGGTAAGTAATTTAAGGACTACGCGTAATGGTGCATGGGACCATCAAGCTGCACATAATCAAACTTTAAATTATTATGATGGAAAATCAAGGCCACCTCAAATCAATTGCATTGGTTGGGGGAACGTTGCGGCAACTCCTGACTGTGTACAAGGGGAATCTATCTTGATCACGACAGTAAGAAACGATTGATGCCAAATGGCTAAAAACTCATCCTCCCATTCCAATGGTCACCATTGCAGAAACCTCTGACTGCATACGACAAAAATCTCCAGTGATCACAAGAAAAACAATTGATTGGTGCCAAATGGTTGACAAATCGCCCTCCCATTCTAATGGTCAACGTTGTGGTAACACCCCACTGCGTACAATGGGATCTACCGTGTTCATGAAAACAATAACAGTTGATGCCAAAAGGCCACTGCAATAGATGACACCACATGATTCCATCATTACTGGACTGATTATTACATGATTACCCTAAACTCTTCCATTGTTTGTCATTCCCCAACATTCAAACTGTTGCATTTTCCAAACACATCCATAGCCACTATGAACTTTGACTAAATATAGGAGGCCCAAGAGTTCGCAAAGAACCCGTTGAAGCATTGTTAAATGAATGTCCACGCCTTAGACCATTTTTTGAACAGGTCGTTTGGGTGGAGTATATTCGCAGGGTGTAGGGGTATCATGAGAACAGAGCCCTAGCATTTTCCATGCATTATAGGGAGGATAGATATGAGGTAACAGGGATAGTTGTGCACACCATGGAAGAAGCAATTTTAGAAGCAACATGGTTACCCCATATGGGAGAACAATGGTTTGCGTCCCCAAAACCCCAACCTAATGTTGTGCAACAATTCCTTAAGGCAGGTGAACAACTGCAAAAGATAAGCACAAGATTTGATAGGAGGGAATTACCAGAACCCCGGAAAGATGTTGCATTCCTTGTCCAAAGATATCTCACGTGTGAAGGAAGGTATGTTGTTATTTATTACCAACACCTCTGGTTGTTAGACCACTTGTGTCATGGTAGGTTGGTTAACATGCCTTTCTTTCTTGCAAAAACTCTAGAGCATATGGGCTAATTGGTGCAGAAATCAAGGCGGCCATTCAGAATCTTGTCCCGCCATTGCCTAATTAAACTTTTGGTAGTTAGTGCACTACAAAAGGAAGGGTGAACTTGAGATGAATTAGTTGGAAGGCCACTGCATGCTAAACCTCCTTCCCTGCCAGAGGTTGCCCTGAAAACTGCTACCTTGCCAGACGATGCCCTAGTAGTTGAAACTCCATCCCATTACATCCCAGATGTAGAAAGTCCCATAGAACATTTCCATAGGGAAGTCGATCCACCCAGTGTTCAAACTACGAGGGTTTCTAAGGATTCTACTGATAAATCCCCACCAAAAGGAGATGAACAAGATGATGATGATGAAATAGAAATATTGAGGAGTAAACCTTCCACCAGAAGATTGAGAGGATACAATAAGTCCCTGATAATGGTGCCAAAATCCGAGCAGAAGAGGACAAAGTGACGTCGTGCTGCACCAGGTCCTAAAACCCTCCTCATTGTTACAAAAGAAACATAAGAAGAGCAAGAGAATCCACAGGATGTATTGATGGAAGAAGTAGTGATGGAGAAAACGACACATGAAGCAAGGATTCATGGAACAAGGATTAGGACATTGCTAACAAAAAAGAATAAGTTGAGAAGGCTCCCTCTCCTGATTCTGACTATGAGTACATACAAGGAGTAGTCGAATGGTACATAGCATATGGCCCTGCCTCAATTTAAATTTTGTATGGGGATGATGAGGAGGGCCAAGAAATGGCTCCCCAAGTAACTGCACCACCAGAATTGGCAAAGAATCATGTTGAAACAGTAAGTGCCCCTTCAAATATTCCTCTGTATATTTCATTGTAAGGAAGAATAAGATTCTCCAGATGAAAAACAAACAACTACAAAACAAATTTAAAACCCTAAGAGATGAGCTCAGATAAAAATAAAGTTTTGAAAGATTAAATTGCTTAGCCTATGTTGCAAAGTCCCTACCCATTGGTGTCGTAGATATACCTTCTCTAGGTGTCTAAGAAAATATACTGCTTGGAAAAAAGCAGATTGATGAAATTGTTGTGCAAACAGAGGACCAAAAACTAGAGATGAAATTGACCAAAGGTGAAACTATGCAGAAAGAGGAACATGAACCAAAGATGAAACCGATAAAAGAAACAATTGTACAATTAGAGGAATAGGAACCATAGATGAAATTGACAAAAGAAACAACTGTACAAATAAAGGATCAGGAACCAGAGATGAAACTGACCATAGACATTGATGTTCAAACAAAGGATCAGGAACCAGAGATCAAACTGGCCAAAGACATTGTTGTCCAAATAGAGGATGAGGAATCAAAGGATAAATTAGCCCACTGTATATCATCTTACAAGAGAAAACTAATACCTTTCCATTTGCATGAAAACATAATTTATGACCTTTGTAAGACTTGGGAAGAATATATAAACAAAGTTGAAGGAAAACATAAAAAGACAGTGGCTAAGCTGCAAAGCAAGGTGTCCAAGATGGAGAATGATAAGAAATAACTCGGACAAATAATGGATGGTATGCTTTGTTTCATGGCTCCTTCAACCAATTACAACATGCACTTGGCAGAAATATTGCTGATGTTTAAAGGAATACTATCATCAACAATAAGCCTCTCCAGGTTAAATACATAAATGATTTCATAGAAGCATACATGGCCTGTATGAATCTAGAAAAATACTTGCTCTATGAACTATACCAACATAATTTTTTGTTGTCTTTAGATTAAAAAAAATGGAATTGCAACCTTTATGTAGGGGATGTCCAATCAGACCCTTTATATCATATCTAAGAAATCAGGTCGATTGGGTGGAAGATCTTAAAATTTTTAAACATAATTCTGAGAGCATTATGTGGATTAGGGGAGAATATGAAATACCTAAATAGGTGATAAAAGAACATCAATATTTGTCCAATTTGTCAGAGGAAGCATAAAATATCGTTAGGAATAGGTAGTAGACCATTGCATATTGCGCAACCTAGATTCAAATATTGGAGACTGTCGCACGAGAAGGATGTAAAGCAAGGTGGGATGTGACGAGAAAATAAACCCTAAATAAACATCCATTTAACTACCTAAACTTAAAGATAACCTCAACAAGGGTTGCTCAATATATTATTTCGATGGAACAGTGTGGGAATAACTAGATTTGTCTTAGACTTCACTATCCAATGATCTTGTTGCCAACAAGAATATATAAAAGTCCTATCCTTTGAGAAAAAAGAAGAGTTTGAATGTTGGAATGTTATTATGGAAATAGGAGGGTATCTTCATCCTCGTAAAGTAGTACACAGTGATTATTATATCAACAATATTCATGAAAATCCCCCTTCATCCTCAGATTCAAATTGACCCTTATCTTCTTGCTGATATTCACTCCCTCACTATTGTTGACACTCTCCCACTCACGGTTGCCGACACTATGGCTCACCGTTGCTGACACATTGGTTCACTGTTTCTGATACTCATTTCCACTGGTACAGAAACTCATAGTGAACAAATGCATAATATTTGATGTTGTAACATATATTATTCTCCAATAATATATAACCATTAGCATTGAGTAGTTATAAAAAAATGATAAAATTTTGTTTTACATTTTTTGTTATAATTTCGTTGCATTTCTGCTACATATTTTCTTACATTTCATTTTTTTAATTCCAATTTATACCCCAATGTATGCAAGCATAATACAAGTATGGAGCAACCCCATTAAATCTATCTTCCATAGCATCAAAATAATTGATGTATTGAAATATTGAGTGTAAATGCATGGAGTTATTTACTGACATTAAATGACAATTCAAACAAAATTCCCAAATCAACAAACATATCCTCACCACCTATCAAACATGCATGAACATATTCAACAAAAATATAATATATGTAATACATGTAATACACTAAAAAATATTAAAATAAAATTGAAAACAAATGTATCACAACAAAGCTGGAAAACCATGCATTGTTAGAGTGAGGAAGACCTCGCTTGTTGAGTTGTTAAAAATCAAATGGTTCATATTCATCTATAATGATATTCAAGTTGTTTACCAATCTTGCATTTTGTTTACTTGTTTTTCTTCTCTTTTTGGGGCTCAGGAAACTCTTCTTCCTCTTCAAAGATGACTTAAAAGAACCCAACCCACAGATGAATTCATAATCCATAATATGAAGATTGCTGGCGTTATCCAACATTTTTTTAACCAAAGCAATCAATTGTTCAGTCTTGTTCAAAGTTGTAGGAGGCTTTTTTCGAACTAGGTCTATGTAGCCAAATAACTCCTCTTTAGCCAACTCAACTCCTTCAACATTTACATCAACATTGTGGCTATCTATGGAAAATGTGTTTGAATCTTCACCAAGATCTGATATTCCCTCTATATTTATCTTGGTAGGGTCATTGTATAAATCATTTTTGCTTTGATGATTTAGTAATTGGTTTTAATCGATTGAATGGGAAGACAACCAACCAAAATTTATTGCATGCTTGCAAATGTTGCCACGAATAGGCCATGGGAAATCACAAGTTAAGAAATGTGTGTGATGACAAGTGACAAGCTATTTCTTATTAGGTTTAGATTGAATCCTCACCCAGAAAGCATGAAACATTTGTTCATGAGGGTTGCAATCACTATTTGGAATTCTTTTTGGTTTTTCCGTTGATGATTCAAATTGTTTATCTTTCCTGTAATTATTCAAAAATCCTTCATTTTTTAGAATTTCCTTAAACTGATAATAGGGTTCACAATTTTTTAGAAAAACATATATCAACCAATCCATACTATGAACGCATTTATTTCTTCTATCAGATAATTTTTTTTTCCTTAGGTAACAGCGATATGACTCCACAACATTGTTTGTCTCCTGATTTGCATGGGGAAAATCCCGACAACCTTTTACGCATATCCCTAACAGCAGAAAAGTTATGTTAATGGAGATATTTCATCCGCATGAAAACCAAAAAGAAAAATGTAAAAAATGTTTTTTCAACTTATGAATCTTGTCACCAACTTGACCCAATTCTTGTGCAAATAGTCTAGGAACTTCTTCTCATTAGAAAATTAATTGAAGAAAACATTAATTGCATTGCTCACTTCATCACTAGAACAATAATTCATAATTAAATCCAAATCACTAAACTCTCTTTTGCTATTTCTAGACTACTGGCCAATTGATTCACATTTATAGCCATGGTCGACGTATGTGCCAAACACACAAGATAGCATTGCACCTTGTGATTCGCTTGCCACATTCAACTCATTTCAAGCATGTTCTTTTTGTAATAAATACAAGTTTTACTATAAATCAAGAAGATTGAAGTTACCTTAGGGCATCGATTTTATCCAATACATCATCAACCATGAAGGCATTAACTTTCCAACTATGATCAACTTGGTAACACCTATTCATGAGGTGCTCCAACCATTGTGAAATGTCATGTGATATATTACGTGATACCACCACCCAAGTAAATGTCACCCCACTTTGTTGCACATCAAACACCTCGAGAGTGTACAACTTATACTATCACATTCAAAAAACACATGAAGTCAATTTTATCTCATTAATCATTATCAATCATTACTAATCAAGTTATTGTAATAGATCTATCATTCTTAAAATACTCTCCCCATATTTATTTATGTTGCATGTTGAGTCCATGGCTATTAGGCTATTATTCGATAGCTTCACCATGGTATCGAACATCAACTTCATCTGAATTCCAACCGTAAAATGGATCTCTCCACCATTGGGATTTTGATAAAAGAAAAAATCATCTTAGTGTTTTCTATATCAAAGGTTCACACTCATTTAATCCTTATTATGCAACTAATACTTTCCTTTTATTAGACAATTGTAGATGTTAACAACATCTTTCCTACACAAAAATAAATCCCTATATTGAGTTGTGGCATCCATGTCCATATATTTTTTAACATGCATTTTACAAACCGAGTCAATTGACACTTCCAAGAAGAAACAAGTCTCTGCATAGGAAACCATGTCCCTTGATAACTTTGGTTGATACAAGGGCCTAGCATGAACTGAAGTGTCATGTTGGCCATGACAAGGCCATCCTTGGCTATCTACATGCTCATACATGTTATATGTTATTATCACTATATCAAGGATTTGAACCATAACTTTTACAATGAAATGGCATTGGTAACCCCTCTTTTCTACAAGTGAGGATCTTTGCTTCATTTCATTTTATCCTCTTCTATCCTTGGGTCCATATGAACAAGCATAGTTTCATAAAAAATTTCAAAAATTCAATACATATAAATCCATGAAAAATGATCGAGCACTATTAATACCAACATCTAAACAATGAAAAAGTTACACTTCATATCGCAAGGAAGCATTAGGCCTTGATCTTGGGAATTTATTTTGTAGAACATGGAGTATCTCGGTTCATTTCATCTCCTCTAACAAAGTCTCCAATTTTATTTGAAGGGATTTTTGCAATGTGATCAATCTCCATGCGTTTTCCATTTACTTCAGACTAATCTATATCCTTCCTAGAAAAGATAATCTTTTCTTTAGGTTCTTACATCGGAAGGGCAATGATTATTTCCCATTTGAGTTGCTTTACCATTTTGTGACCCAAGGAGTTGATTCAAGAGTAACCCAAAATGTGCTAAAACAGTGATCCAATGAGTTACCACAATCGTAAACCAATGACTTGCTGTAAATTTGAACTAGCACGTTGCCAAAATGGTAAATGAATTATATGCCTCAATGGTTAACTAGTGAGTTGTCGCAACAGTCAAACATCGAGTTGCCACAACAGTTAACCGACAAGATGTTTCAAGGGTTAAGAAGTGAGATGTCACAATGGTTGACCAACGCGTTTCTATAATGGTTAACCAACGAGTTTCTGCAACGGTTAACCAACGATTTTCCGCACCATTCAACCAATGATTTGCTGCAATAGAAAAGCGACAAGTTTCCGCAATGGTGAAACCGTTTGTTGCTACAACAGTGAACCAGTGGATTTTTTGCAATCAAGTTTGGTGCTCTCCTTGTTGGCTGTGGAGCCTGATTATCTTCCGTATCCAAAAGTATCGCTGCATTGGACTCCAATTCAAAATGGGGCAGCAATGCTGCCCATAAAATATTCGTTGTAGGGGGGCTCCAGGGGGGCACTGCGACCTTTTGGGAGCTCGCCTTGGTGGGGGGATCGGGGGAAACACCCCTGAAGCTAAGAATATATGTAAAATTTCCTTGTAAAATGTTGTAATTTCATAGTCAATCTGGGCCGTTCATTAGGCATAGATCTGATGGTAGAAGTTATGTTTAATTTAGGGTTTCTTACCCTAGAAGGCAACCCCTCACTATATATGAGGGAATTGTATTTAATCTATGTAGACCCATATTCGGAGTGAGGAAGAGAGAGGAGATTGAGATCGAAGAGGGAATTACAATGGATATGATGTAGGTTGTATCTCTTCAGTTCTCTGGATAATATAAATCGAAGGATTGGCTGTTTCTCCGTGGACGTAGCCCAAACTTGGTGAACCGCATATATATGTGTCTCTCTTGTTTTATGCATTTTCTATGTTTATATTTTTGCAATATTTTATGTGTTCCATTGCTCTATAATATATAATTTTCTAACAACTAGTATTAGAGTCGAAGGTTTATTTGGTTGAAAAACTCACAGGAGAGAAGGGTTCCTGGTTCGAGTGGGAGCAATGGCAGAAGATGGTAGGTTTAGGGTCAAAAAATTCAATGGCAAAAACTACCAGCCATGGAAGATGCAGATGGAAGATTATCTGTATCAGAGAGATCTGTACCAACCATTGAGTGGAAAGACAAAGAAGCCGACAAGTATGACAGACACAGAATGTGATATTCTCGATAGAAAGGCACTTGGAACAATACGGCTGTGCCTAGCGGCGTCGATAGCATTTAATATTTCAAAGGAAAAAACAATAGAGGGTTTAATGTTGACATTGGCCAAACTATATGAAAAACCCTCGACCTCAAATAAGGTATTTCTTATGAAGCATTTATTTAATATGAATATGTCAGAAGGTGGATCTGTTGTTGATTATTTAAATGAATTTAATACAAAGTTAGTTAAGTTCTGTAGTGGTAACTTTCGATGATGAAGTTAGGGCTCTGTTATTTCTGTGCGCATTGCCAGAAAGTTGGAATGGTTTAGTTATGGCCATTAGTAACTCTGTCTCTGGATCTAGTACTTTAAAGTTTGATGATGTTGTCAGTGCAATCCTTAGTGAGGAAATGTGACAGAAAAGCTCCGGTGAGACATTAGGTGATGCTTTGACTGCAGAGACTAGGGGAAGAAAAATGGAAAGAGGAAAGATGACAGGATATCATAGTAAGTCAAGAAAAGGCAGATCTAAGTCCAGATCGGGGATAGTGTACTGGAAATGCAGGAAGAAAGGACACCTGAAGAAGGATTGCAAGTCTCGAAAGGGAAAAGAAGGAGACACACAACAAGAAAACAATCATGAAGTGAATGTGACAAGTGATGTGTTGCAAGATGATTTGATTCTTTCTTTAGAAAATATTATTGATGCCTGGGTGGTAGATTTAGGGCCCTCATTCCATGCCACACCTGATAGGAAACATTTTCATGATTATGTTCAAGGAGATTTTGGACAGGTTCGATTGGGTGATGATAAACCTTGTAAAATCATTGGAATGGGTAAAGTTTTCATAAAAAAACAGAATGGAAATCAATGGATATTAAAGAAGGTAAGGCATGCCCCAGATTTGAAGAAAAATATGATTTCAACAGGGCAATTGAGAGGTGAAGGCTGTGTGACTACTTTTACAGATAAAACCTGGAAGGTCACAAAAGGATCCCTGGTAATAGAAAAAGGAGAAAAGGTTGTTACATTGTATTTATGCAATGATATTTCTAATTCTGTTAATGCTTTAACCTCTATAGGAGAAGATATGACATTGTGGCATCATAGGCTCGGGCACATGAGTTAGAAGCAGATGCAGATTCTTCACTTAAGAAATTTTTCCCCAGGTTTGAAGCATGTTGATTTAAAATTTTGTGAGAATTGTGCTTATGGAAAATAGAAGGGAGTCAAATTCCTCGGAGTTGGGAAAGAAAAGAAAAGCGAAAAATTAGAGCTTGTGCATACAGATGTATGGGGACCTGCTCAGGTATCATCTCTTGGTGGATCTCGTTACTATGTTACTTTTATTTATGATGCAACTAGAAAAACCTGGATTTATTGTATTCAAAATAAATCTGATTTATTTGATACTTTCAAGAAATGGAAAGCTTTGGTTGAAAATGAGATAGGAAAAAGGTTGAAGTGTCTCAGATCAGACAATGGAGGTGAATATTGCAACAAAGAATTTGATAGGTATTGTTCTGAGAATGGAATTCACAGAGAGAAGATAGTTCTAGGAACACCACAAGAAAATGGTTTGTCAGAAAGGATGAACAAGACAGTCATGGAGAATGCAAGATGCATGAGATTGCATGCAGGATTGCCTTTACAATTTTGGGCAAATGCTGTAGATACTATTGTTTATCTAATAAACAGAGGGCCTTCAGGTTCCTTGGATGGTGGTATTCCAGAGGAGGCATGAATAGGTAAAAGGGTAAACTACTCTTTTTTAAAGACTTTTGGTTGTGAAGCCTTTGTCCACATTAATACAGAAAATAGGAAAAAGCTTGAGGCAAAATCAAAGAAATGTACCTTTATTGGATATGGTGTTAATGATTTTGGTTATCACTTTTATGATTATGAAAAACACAAAATCATTAGGAGCAGAGATGTCATATTCAATGAAAAGGTTTTGTATAAGGATCAACTGCAGGAAAAGAAACAGGAAAAATAAAATAGAGAATACACAGTGCTTGACGAGATCACAGAAAAAGTGATGGTGCCTGAAAATCATAATGATCAACATCCAGAACAACAACCACAACAACAACAAGCACCTTAAACACCTGAAGGTGGTGTTAGAAGATCTACCAGGATAAGTAGACCCCCTAAACGACACTCTCCTTCATTATATTATGTATTTTTCACTGATTCTGATGAACCAGAATGTTATGAAGAAGCAATACAGGTAGAAACCAGGAAAAAGTGCGAGCAAGCCATGAAAGAAGAGATGGATTCCTTAGCATAGAACCAGACTTGGGACTTAGTCAGGTTGCCTACAGGTAAAACAACATTGCAGAATAAATGGGTTTACAAGTTGAAGGAAGAAGATGGAGGTAGAAAGAAGTATAAAGCTAGACTTGTGGTGAAAGGGTTTGCACAGAAAAAGGGTATAGATTTTGATGAGATATTTTCTCCTATTGTTAAAACAACTTCAATCAGAACTATTTTAAGTCTAGTAGTAGTTGAATATTTGCATCTTGAGTAGTTAGATGTAAAGACAGCCTTTCTCCATGGGGTTTTGGACGAAGAGATATATATGCAGTAGCCACAAGGATATGAGGTAAAAGGGAAGGAGAAATTAGTGTGCAGATTGAAGAAGAACTTGTATGGCTTGAAACAAGCTCCAAGGCAGTGGTATCTAAAATTTGATAGGTTTATGTCTGAACAAGGTTATACTAGATGTCACTTTGATCATTGTATTTATCTCTCAAAAGAAAATTGGAAAACTCATTTGCAATGAAGGATTTGGGTGCTGCAAAACAAATCCTTGGTATGAGAATAACTAGAGACAGGAAGAATCGCAAATTAACATTGTCTCAAAGTGAGTACATAGAAAAGGTGTTGAAAAGGTTTAATATGTAGAATGCAAGACCAGTTAGTATACCTTTGGATATCCATTTCAAATTAAGTAAGGAGGAGTGTCCCAAGACTTAGGAAGAAATGGCTCATATGTCTAAATTTCCATATGCATCAGCAGTTGGAAGCTTAATGTATGCAATGGTCTGCACAAGGCCTGATATTGCACATGCTGTGGGAGTTGTAAGCAGGTACATGAACAATCTAGGAGAAAAACATTGGATGGCGGTGAAGTGGATTCTCAGGTATTTGAGAGGTACCACAAATCAAGCATTATGCTTTGGGGGTTCAAACATTGCTCTATAGGGATATGTTGATGCGGATATGGAGGGTGATAGAGATAACAGGAGGAGCACAACAGGGTATGTGTTTACTGTAGGTGGAACAGCTGTCAGTTGGGTCTAAAAGATAGAGCTTGAAACTGTGCAGGTAAGAATTTGCATTGATTTCTACATTTCCTATTTTGAACTTACGATAAGAGCGACGCCAAACTTCGCTGCTCATGTCCTGGGTACAAAATAAACACGTGTATGTGAATTTTTCATGTTTTTATCAATGAAAACATTGTACCCCATCTCAATTTTCTCTATCTGATGTTGTGAGGGTTTGAAAATGGTGTGGGAGTGAATAAAATTTATAATAACGAAGGCGGGAAAGGGAGGCTTTCCATTAACTCATTTTAGTGTGAGTTAGGTGAGTCGTCGTGTCGTAACCAACGAGCTTGGAAACAAGACTCCGTGGACAGTAACGCCAACAGTGACCCGGATGGAGATGGAGATAGATGGTAACACCAACGGTGACATAGATGGAGTTGGGAGTTCACGTCTAGAGATGGAAAGTAGAGAGGTCGTGAGAAGGGCCTTGCCAATGGCGAGGGGGCATGACACCAAAAGAGTGTTTCGTCGACCCATTAGCTTACTCCAAAGAATATTATATAGTACCTCAGAATTAGTTAAAGGAAGATGCTTATCATCTTGTTGTGTTTAGGAAAGCAGTACATCGTAATGATATAACAGATGCATTTTCGTACAAGCTACCACATCAAAATTATACCATTGAGATGACACGTTAACAACAAAATATAGGTTTCCTTTTATAAGTTGTGAAATGATGTCAACTAAGTGTATCTTATGTGGTTTTGATGGTATAATAATACTCTTCTTAACAAGGATAGTGTCTCATTGTGACATCATTCTTCATTGGGAGGAGTCTGTGTACTAATTATCTTGACTATGTAAATCTTCATTGATTCTTGCAAATAACAAGAGTAATATTTTTATCAATGATAGTGTCTCATGGGCACCCTTATCCCATTGAAAATTCTCATAACCTACTTAAGTAGTTGTTTAGTCCCACCTCTCCTTCTCTGTTTATAGAGACGAACAATGACATTCGTTATCAGAATTGTTGTTCAAAAACATTTGTAACTAGAAATAATACGGTCTTATGTCTAACATCGGTGATTTTCCGCCCGCTGTCTAGAGGGGAGCTCGAGGCATGTAATTATATTCAAGGTTTCAGGTGATGTACTTGGAATTATCGATGATAGAAGCAAAGACGTGAGGGTGTCGTCATCAAACAATTTATATAAATTATATTTCTTATCACCTTCCTCATTTGTGTATCAGTGAAACCACACCCAAAATTGAAAGGCATGGGCAACAACCTTTATTATAATTTAAATTTTTTCGCTCAATGATTGCTACTAAATTTGGGAGTCTATTTGTTTATTTATTTTTAATAATTGGAATTTTTATTAAAAATTTAAAAAATCATTAATATTGTTTAATGGGAAAGTTAGATTTAAAAACAACCTATTAATACCTTTTAAAAACTTAATTATTATTAACATTTTCATTGCCATTAATTATTATTTTAGAAAATTTATTTTTAAAAAATATGGTTTTTAAAAAATTATCAAAATTTATCAATTTACAAATGTAATATTATTTTTTCATTGAAAAAAAAAATTCAATAGTTTAAGATATTGTTTCTTTTGAAGATGCGTTCTACACGTCAGTTTGAAAAAGATGTGCAATTACTTGCTCATATTTCAGTGAACTTAGGTTCCTTTTAAAATAAAAATGAAATATTTTTTAAATAAATAAAAAAAACTGTCAAATTAATTAAAAACAAAAAGATGAATATTTTTTTTTATTGGTTTTAATTAAAAGCTTTATAAAATATCAATTACCTCACTCTCATTATGTTCATTGGGTTTCTTTTGTTAAAAACAAAAATGAATATATCTATTTAGTTAGTTTATAAGCATTATAAAATATCAATGATCATATTGCTATTGTTGTTGATATTACCACTTAGAAGATGTAAAAAAATTTCTCTCACTTGGAATCATAAATAAAATATTTAGATATTAATGTGGAATAACATAGTTTATATAAACTTTTAAAGTGATTATATATATATATATATATATATATATATATAAAATGTTATTCCATATGATGATGATATTTCAAATTTTATATATATATATATATATATAACAATTGAAAGTAAAGAAAATATGTAATTATTTGAATTCTTATTATAAAATTAGTACGTGGCATAAAAAAATAATTTGGATTTTAATTAAAATACATCAATTAAAGGTAATGATTAAAACATTTTAACTACTTTTACTCTCAAACTATTCTCATTTTTTGTTTCTTTTTAAGTATATTTTTTTAGTCATTTCAAATCTAGAAAACATTTATTGGAATTGTACGCTTAAGTTGTGTATTCTACACAATCCAAGTGTTCAAAAAGATTTTCAAGACATTTAATCCATTTATATATTCAAAAATGCAATTTAAACAATGAAATTTTTTATATTGCACTCTAAAAGAGATACACCTCAAAAGATTTGATCCCTCTCAAGTTTTAGAGTTGACTAGCAATAAAATTCAAAAATACTGAAATTTAAAGGGCTTCAAAGCTTTTTTTTGATCGTTGCGATTATGTTTTCAAGAGAACTTTTCATACTCCAGTCATAATCAATTGTTTAGCATCAGAGACATTAAATGGTTCTATGATTCCTTAAGAAGCATGTTTGGTCTTCAAACTTGATTTCCCAACTTTTGTAGGCGATCCACACTTTACAATTAAAAGATAAAGTTCAATCAGAAAGAAAGTAAACTGATAATATTTTGTTGGATAACTAGAATTATGTTTATAAGAGAACTTTATAAGATTTGAACAAAGTACATTTTTTGCATTAAATGCATCAAATATTTTGCATTTCTTTAAAAAAAACTTATGTTTTTCAACCTTTAGTGCCTAACATCTATAGGGAATCCACACTTTTGCAATGCAGGACATATGAAAGTTCCATTAGGTGAATTTTGAGGTTCTAAAAGGGTCTCCTAAGAAAAATGTACAACAGAAATAAAATTTACAAGAAACAATAGGATTCAAGATGATGATGTCAACCATGGGGGATTATTCACCATGTTTGGAGTAAAAAAGTAAAAAAATTAAAATATAATAAAATAATAAAACTAATTTTTCAACTCATATTTTCAACTTATCTTTCTAAGGTTTTACTCAAGTTTCGAGCGAGAGTACTCTTGGATGCAAAATTTAATTTGTAATCCAAGGAGTACCCATTTAGCATACTTTCGATGGACCCTGCTATATGAAAAGTGATAAATACATGAAAAAATGGATTGGAATCACATTTTTCATGTATTTCTCATTTTTCGTGTAGCAAGGTCCATTGAAAGTATGCAACATGAATAATCCTTAGATGAGAAATCAGATTTTGCATCGAACAAGTGTTACCGCTCGAAATTTGAGTAAACCCATAGGGAGATATGTTGAAAATACAAGTTGAAAAAATAATTTCTCTTTTTCCCCTCTAAAATTTGATGATGTAATCTAATATTATTTTATTATTTCCACTATTATTTTATAATTTCCTTAGGAGGCCCATTTTAGACCTAAGAATTCCACTAATGAAGAACTAAAATGACAATGAATTAAAATATTGATTTGCGGAACATAAATAGAAATGAAAATTTGTCTAATTAAGCTAATCTAACTAAGAAATAAATGAATTTGCAAAGAAAACCAAGTAGAGGGCCATACCTACTAACTTGTGCTACAAAGGAAAACTGCAGTATAAGTACTTTTATATGAAATAAAACTTAGAATATCATCATTTATATTATAAGAGGAATACACATGTTCACATTACAATTATAAATATAGTCTACAAAGACTCAACATGGATCCACATATGCTCCATCATCAAATTACAATATACACCAACATATGACCTTCATATTGGACCATTTTAACAACTGTTCAATACATAAATTGACTGCTTCCTTGAACAATCTGGATGTTAAACCTTTACTTTGTATAGAGGTTACATAATATAGGGTAGGGTGTACTGAACCATGAATAGCTCTGGAGGATGCACACTTGTTAATTATTCACATCCCAAAACAAGAGTAGAGCTTAATACCATTGAAAAATACAACTCTCGTTGACATGGGTAACTGTTTATGTGTTGGCTTAGGATATTTTTCATGACATGTCATGCATGGAAATATCCATGCACTTGCCAAAACCTCGAAGTTGATTAAATATTCAATTGTTGCTATGTTCTATGAATTTCCACACTGCATTTGGTTGGAGAATTAACTATGAGTTGGTTGCTTCCTTTTCTAACCTAGGAGCCATCTAAAGCCACCTAGCTTCCATCTCAAGCCACCAACACTAATCCATCTTGAGTCACCTAACAAAAAAGACCATGTGGCATATTTCACCCTAGGGGTGCATAGATATGACAACTAACAATTTGGGTTATTAGATATTTACTAGGTTACATGATTTGGTACTGACATTAGAAAAATCAAGATCTAGATCTAATAACTCATTAAAAATAAAGGAAAATAATTTAATTTAAGAACATCAAATCTCATCAGCATGTGATGACCATAATGCAAGTGATTGTGAAAAAAATGGGAATGATAAGAAGCTATAAGAGGTAGTAGACACGGAAAAAATAACACTTACGATAGTAGTTAAAGCCTCAAAATGAAGGCCCAATGTCTCCCCCACACCAGAGACTTCACAAGTCCTCATGCAATCTTCAGTGCATAACCAGTGATAACCAAAACGGTTCCTCAAAATGGATCAAAACTATGTTACCTCCATTATTATCATAATACATGGGTGTATTCCAATATCTCATCTTACTTGTCTCTTTAATTTATTTTACTACATTTATAATACTTTTAAACATAATTTACATTTCATATATGTGGGTTATGGAACACTACACATAACAAGACAAAAAACTAATAAAACCATAATAGGAAAAAACCATTTTATAGTGTGACCCTGAGGATGATAAAACCCACTCAAAACAATGATGATTAATAGTTCAACAAAGTTAAAACTTCTACACAAGTTGGTCACCATTTAAATTCCCATATATTAAACTTATAACTCCAAGGAAAAATAATCATAATCCATTTGATTCAATAATTAGTAATCTCCAACATTGTCTCATATCATTGCAACTCTCAACCCTATTGTTATTATGGTCTTGGTTTCCTACCAAATATTTAACTCTTCATAGTTTCCTCCAATTTCACTTCGTCGGATTCTCCTTATCCATGCCAATCCAAGAATGAATTTTCTCATTATACCTATATGAGGTCGATGCAATGGATGTTATGTTAAATGTAAGCCAACCATGGGATTGCAAACAAGTATAATTAGTAGACTTTTTGATTAATGGATAACAAAAAAGCTCCTATTTGATGCTCTTATCACTCTTGTTATCTTATATAGATGTGAGTTTTGGGGATGAAGTCTAGAGAATATTTAAGAAGGATAGATCAATTTATTTTATTTTATTTATAAATTATAACCTTATCATTAAAAGTGTACACCCTATCCTATCTTCCTTATATAATAAATCCTCTCCTCATTGAGTGTGTGGCCTAATATGTTTGACTTGATCATTTGAGGTTGATAACATATCATCTTTCTTGTTATTCGCTGATAATTTTTTAAACAAATTATCAAATTCCAATAAATCAATCCTTTAGGTCTATTGAATCAAAAAATTCATAATGTCAGCATGCAACATGATACAATGGTGCTCTAGTGCATTTATAATAGAGTAGGATTCAAAAAGTGTCTTATTATTAAAATGAATTAGATTTTTGCAACTTCTTAAATTTCTTCTGAATTCATTGATATCATTTTTTCAATGTTGGGATGATTTTCTATCTAATACAAAAGACCACAATCCCTAATGCAGAAAATATTTTGATTATGGCTTCTAAAGATAATCCTTTTTAAGATAGGTAGAGGAAGAAATAACTTTAACAAGGTTAAGGGCTAAAAACTTATATACTTCCATGATATTTCATTAAATGTTTTGTAGTTCCTGAACCTAAGGATGAATTCTAAAAATATTCAAACTAAGGATAGGCACAACTATTTGAATACAATAAATAGTAAGTGTTTCCATAAAGTAGAGAAGCCTCAAGATGAACCGATGTCTCATTCTATGCATTTTCACCCAAGATTTTTGAGGTAGCCTTCCCCAATTGTTTTCTAGTGATTCTAGGATTAAGAAGATAGAAAATGAGGGATGGAAAAACCAGAAGGGTTGAAAAATAAATAGATCCCACAAATGAAAATAAGGGACTGAGAGAAGGGAAGGATCTATTCTAATATGACCATACTCCTTCACATAAACATTATCAAACCAATCAAGGGATGTTCCTTACCCAAAAGGACAAATTCTAGGTTTATGAAAGGGAATGGAGAGTGAAGAATCATTAAACGGAGACATAAATTGTATAAGTTGGTGTTGTGTCCCCAAAATCTACAAAATCACCCTTAGACCAAGTCTTTTCAGATGTAATTGAGCCCTAATATTACATAGATAGTGTTAATGGGGGGTCCAAGAGAATTAATAGGCATACCGAGGTTGTTATCCCCACCAAAACTAGGCTGTGCTACTACACAATTCTTACACCTACACAGTCCATTACCCTATTGATGAAACACATAGTATAAGGAACGATCCTTCAATTTCCCAAACTAATGGAAATGGAATGATGGACTATCTTCTCACTTGTGAGAGAATAAATGTGATTTGAAACCATCAATCTTACTAAGGATGCACCCATGTGATGCTTTGCTTGATCTGAACTAAGGATGCACCCATGCAGATGATGATGAATGATGAATCAGGATCTTAAGGCTTGGAATGTATTATCATTATGTGGTTTAATCATTGATAGACTAGCTCTGAATTACTGACGCATGTTTGTTCTATAAATGTTATGATCTGGGTATGATAGATGTCTGGAATAGATGCAAAGTTATGAGTTAATATTTGCAGATCTGTACGCGGGTTCGCTTTGATAAAAGTGTGTATACACACTGCTTTGGTTCATCAGAGTAGTGTATACATTATGAAATATAATATCTCAATTTGAAGATGGTTCTGGTGGTTGTTGCAAAGTTTTGGATTCTACTCTGTGTTCTGGTAACTGTGTTTTGATGACAAATCTTCAGTGATTCAGTTGTGGGTGATTCAGAGATTGATTGGTTAATGCAATAGTTGTGTTGTAGTGGTGATTGATTATGAGCTTCAATATTGTTGATGGGTCCAATATGAAAATTGGATGAAACGTGGCCTTCAGATTATGGTGTTGTGTTCCAAGAGTATCCAGTCTGAAAATTTTTGAAACGTGGTCCCTGGAGGATGAATGAAGGTTGGAACCTTTAGTAGGCCGGCGCCTACGTACTGGTAAACATATCGGCCAGTACAAGAGCTAGGGGGTTGGAGCTCCCTTCCAGTAGTAGCTGGAAAACGAGAGAGGGTGGTAGCCTTCTGTAGGTCGACGCCTACGTACTAGTAAATATATCAGCTAGTACAAGATCCAGGGGGTTGTAGCTCCTTTCCAGTAGTAGCTGGAGAACAAGAGAAGGTTGTAGCCTTCTGCAGGTGGGTGCCTGCGTACTGGTATGAGTCTGCGCCAATACAAGATTGTAAACAGGTTTTTCTTATATTAAAGGAAGACGACATGAGGTGGTTTTTGTCCCGCATTGGGTTTTCACCTTATATCATGGTGTTCATGTGTGTTTCTTATGTGTGATGATCTGTTATAATTTTATTGCACCTGGTTACTGTTTATATGGTTAGTGAAGTTCTGATGCACTGATTAAAGATCAACATATGATGAATTAACTCAATCATAAGTTTACTATATATACACTAGTTGCATTAAACATAGTTGCGTGTACACACGGGTTCCGTTAACTGAAGTAGTATATATGAATCTGAGTATGGAAATGAAAAAGTTATTGATTTGCTAATACTGATTCACCTCCCCCCCCCCCCCCCCCCCCCCCCCCCTAGTACTATTTCCAACATTCACGACCATGGTAAACCAACCACTTTGTGAATGCTAGTAGAAGGAAACCTAATCCTTTACCTTTACCTTTTTTACTAGCGCCTCCTATTAAAACTTTGAAGACAAAATATTTATTTTCTCTCAAAAAATTGTCTTAAAATACCCCTCTGTGTAGTAAGTGCCGAACGCAACAATAGACAAGTTTTCTCTAATCATATCAGTAGATATGAAAGGGACAAAAGAGGAATTGATGTCTGAGAAATCTTGTCAATAAAAGTTGTCATGTTCTTCTTAGTTAACTACCCCCACAAAACAAAGAGTCCAACAAATCATTGTCTTTATATAAGATAACGTGAATGGTAAGTAAAATAACAACCTCGGTATAGGCGCAAGACAGTAGTTGCCTGCAATCTGACGGACTTAGGGCACACTGTCAGAGTCAATTTAGCAGTTGTTAGATAATATTATCCTAAATTGATATGTTTGTGTCTTAATTGTTAATTGTATTAAATAGGTTTCATCTAAAGTTGCAATTGTATTAAATATAAAGTTGTGTCTTAAAATATTTTTGTCTCAAACTATTTTTGTCTTAAATATAAAGTTTTGTCTTAAAATATTTTTGTCTCAAACTTTTTTGTCTTAAAGTTTATATTTAAGACAATTCAATTGATATTAAATTTAGATGTAAAATAACTTTAAAAAATGATTTTTTAAGACAAAAAATTTCTTTTGTCTTAAATTTTTTCTTAAAAGTGTCCTTGGTGTAGTAGTGGCTCAAACTGATTGGGAATATATAAGACTCCCTTAGTAACTACTCGATTCAATACATTAAGAGAGAATACAACCAAAATACTGACAAGCTGTAAAAAGTAAGATTAGTGGATGCATTAGATGGTAGGCATATAGAGATAAAATTGGGCAACAATATTTTGGATGCAGGGATTTTACCACTCCTAAGATAATATATCTATGATATGCCTTTTTTATTTTGATTGATGGTGTATTGGCATGGTCTTTTGTGTTTGGGAATGAATGTATTTCTATATGGGATCGGATAATATATCTATGATATGCCTTTTTTATTTTGATTGATAGTGTATTGGCATGGTCTTTTATGTTTTGGAACGAATGTATTTCTATATGGGATCACTCGCAACTGATGAGCTGTGAAGTATGAGAGTTTTTCATAAGATGGTTGTTTACTTTTTTTCATCACTTTATACATTTTTTATGTTTGATATTGTATTGGTGTTGAGATTTTCTGTTTTAATTAATTTTGGAAAAAATCTAATGTATGTGACAACCATAGGATTAGTTGCTATATTAGCTCCAGTATTTTTTGAGGAGGAGTTAATGCGTCTTACATTTGTTGTGAGGGAATTTATGATTCAGTTTTATACTCCAGCTATAAGAAATGTAACCTGGTAGAGGATTGTGAGTGTGTAGAGAAAATAGGGTGAGCTAAGAGTATGTGTGAAGAATTAGAATTGTTGTAATCTCCAGTTGAATAATAAGATTGCCGATGCCTCTGTTCTGGTGGATGTAGCCCAGATTGGTTGGATGAACCATGTTAAAATCTTTGTGTTATGGTTTTGTGATTTTGTATGTGCTGTGTATATATGTTTTTTATTTCCGCTGCGCATTGTTTGGTCTAACAATTGGTATAAGAGCGGAGCAGTGGAAGCGTGGAGGGCCCATAACCTACAGGTCTCTGGTTGTGGAGCTGGTGCATGTGACAGAGCTGCTGAAGGTGGAGTTTTGGCGATTGGCGCGATTTCGGTAAAGACACTCGCGCCAATTTCTGACAGTAATTGGGTTGGCGCGTTTTATTTTGGAACAGACGTGCCAGTGGCGCGAATCCAAGTTTAATACTCTCGCCAAAGTGCTAGTATCCCGACTGGTGTGGAATCAACGGGTTTAAGCGCGACAATTTTTTGTCACTTACACCGTTTTTGTTCTAGCATGGATCGTCTGCTGTCAAGGAAGCGCCAACGAGCCAAGTGAGGATCGCTTTGGTAAAACTGCATTTTTTTATTTGTTGTTTTTTGTAATCTACAGTTTGTACAACAGAGGGATTGTATGCTAAGGTAAAGGCAGCATAGTAGAAGGCAAAGGCATTTTTTGTTAGATATTAATTTTATTTATTAAGTTGGAGTTGGAGATTCAGTTTGTTACAACATGGCAAAAACTCAAAGTGCTTGTTTTGAGATCGAGAAGTTCAATGGCAAAAATAACTTCGAAATCTGGAAAGTGAAGATGCATGATCTACTTGTGCAACAAGGCGTGGCAAAGGCGCTGTTGGCAAAATCCAAACAGCTTTACACCATGATAGATGATGAATGGAATGAATTGGATGGAAGAGCTCTGAGCGGTATTCGACTGTGTTTGGCGGATGATGTTTTGCTTAACATCGTGTCAGAGAAAACTGCTGCTGGTTTGTGGACAAAGCTGGAGAAGCTGTACATGACAAAATCCTTAACCAATAGGATTCTTCCGAAATGACAATTATACAGTCTATGCATGAAGGAAGGTACATCTATTACTGATCATTTGAATGTCTTTAATACTCTCCTGGTGCAATTAGAAAGTATAGAAGTAAAATTTGAATCAGAGGATAAAGCTATAACTTTATTTTTCTCGTTGCCCGAGTCATGGGATCATTTTGTTACTTCTATAAGTCTAAGTATATAAGAAACCCTTGAATTTGATGATGTTGTTGGAGCTTTGTTAACCGAAGAGACAAGGAAGAGGTCAAATTCTGAAACCTCTACATCAGAAGCAATGATGGCTAGAGGTTTTTCTAGAGAAAGACACTCCGGTAAGAACAGCGACTCACATTCAAAATCGAAAGGGAAGAAGAGTAAGGTAAAGTGCTGGTTCTGTGGCAAATCGGGACATTTGAAGAAGGACTGTTGGAAGAGACAGCAAGCATCCAAAGAAGACTCTTCAATAGAGAAGAAAGAAGCAAACACGATAAATACAAGTTCGGCATCCAAGACAGTTGTGAGTGATGAAGTGTTATCAGTTGATTTGTCCAGTCATGATCAACGTTGGCTGTTAGATTCTGGTGCATCAAATCACATGTGTATTCATAGGGAATGGCTTAAAACTTATAAACCAATCAATGATGGAGTAGTTTACATGGGAAATGATGTCACATGTAACATTGTGGGAATTGGAACCATTCAGCTTAAAATGTTTGATGGGACAAATAAAATTTTAACTAATGTAAGACATGTACCTGAACTAAGGAAAAACCTCATTTCATTAGGAGTACTAGACACTAATGGATATAAAACCTTTATTCAAGGTGGAGTAATGAAAGTTTATAAAGGAATTTTACTAGTAATGAAATCAAAGAAGGTTGGAAATCTTTTTCAGTTAGAAGGAAGAACAGAGTCAGATCATGTTTCTACAGTGTCTGAAAATGACAGTAATTCTATTCGTTTATGGCATCAAAGGTTGGGCCATATGAGCGAAAGAGGTTTAAAGATTTTATCTGATCATAAGTTACTTCCTAATTTAAAGTCTGTTAAATTAGATTTCTGCAAACATTTTCTGTTTGGGAAACAAAGTAAGTAGAAGTTTCAAACTGGAAAACATACTAGTAAGGGAATCCTTGATTATATCCATTCTGATGTTTGGGGTCCGTCTCCTACAACCTCATATGGAGGTTCGTCACATTTTGTATCTTTTATTGATGGTTTCTCTAGAAAAGTGTGGGTCTACATGTTAAAGAAGAAGTCTGATGTGTTTATAGTTTTCAAACAGTTTAGAGCATTAGTTGAAAACATCACTGGAAGAACTATTAAATATCTAAGAACTGAAAATGGTGGTGAGTTTACTTCAAAGGAATTTGATAATTATTGCAAGGAAGCTGGGATCGAAAGACATAAAACCACTGTGTATACTCCGCAGCAAAATGGAGTTGTTGAACGCATGAGTAGGACTCTTTTAGAGAGTACAAGAAGTATGCTAAGTAACGCCAATTTGCAGAAGGAATTGTGGACAGAAGCGACTGCTACAGCTTGCTATTTGATAAATCGATCACCATCAACTGCAATAGGATGCAAAATTCCTCAGGAGGTATGGAAAGGTCATCCTCGTGATTATTCTAAACTGAAAGTTTTTGGTTGTGATGCATATGTTCTAGTTCCAAAACATTAGCGTTCTAAATTAGATCCTAAATCAAAAAGATATATCTTTGTTGGATATGGCGATGGGACTAAGGGATACAGATTGTGGGATCCTACTACTCACAAGATCATCATTAACAGAGATGTTAAATTTAATGAATCCTCACTTGAAAGTTCAGATGTAGATGGTAAATTGAAACAGGATAATGTATCTAAACTTCAACACATTCAGTTTGATACCAGTTCAAATACTGATGATGATCAAGATGAACATGTTTTAGATGCTATTCATGAACAAGTTTCAGATGTAGATCATGAACAAGTTTCGTATGTAGATCATGAACATGTTTCAGATACAGATCATGAAGAAGTTCCTACAGATAATAATCAGCAAATTGTGGAAGTACAAGAAACATCTTTAAGGAGGTCCACGAGAATTAAACGTCCTCCTTGAAGGTATGATGATTATGTTACTTCAGTTGATTTAACCGCTAACGATGATGAACCTTTGTGCTATCAGGAAGCTGTAGAAGGTTCTAAAAGTGAAAAGTGGAAAGAAGCTATGAAGGACGAGATGATGGCATTAGACAAGAATGACACATGGGATCTGGTAGAACTTCCTAAAGACAGAAAAATTGTGGGATGTAAATGGGTGTACAAATTGAAAAGGGGTGTTGATGGTTCAAAGGATAGGTACCAAGCAAGGCTGGTCGCGAAAGGTTTTTCTCAGAAAGCAGGCATTGATTTTCATGAGATCTTTTCACCAGTTGTAAAAATTATTTCAATTCGAATTGTATTAGCATTAGTTGCCTTACTTGATTTAGAATTACAGTAACTAGATGTTAAAACTGCATTTTTACATGGAGATTTAGATGAGGAGATTTACATGGAACAACCGGAAGGGTTTGTTCAAAATCGCAACAAGAAATTTGTCTGCAGGCTCAAGAAGTCATTGTATGGTCTGAAGCAATCACCTCGACAATGGTACAAGAAAATTGATTCTTTCATGATGAGTCAAAATTATATAAGAAGTGAATATGATCATTGTGTTTACTTTAAGAAATTAAGTAATGGCATGTTCATTATCTTAGTGTTATATGTTGACGATATGCTTTTAGCAAGCAAAAGCATAACCAGGGAAAATTTTAAGAACCCCCCCTAAATTTATAAATATAACAAATGGGCGAATCTCCATAGTATATAGGAAAAATGAAAGGCGATTTTATCAATAATATAATATGTATATATAATTTTTTGGCGAATCTCTCACCGGGCATGGCGAATATTTTACTCAATTATAAAATCTTGTAAGATCTTGGCGAGTCTTTCACTAAATAATAAAACTTACGCTACATGCTGGTTTAATTCCCCCATTTAAATATGCTACATTCCAGGTGAATACCATGGGTCAATACCATGTGCCATTTTGGTGAATACCATGGGTCAATACCATGTGCCATTTTTATTTTTATTAATTCTAATATTAGGGTTAATAATGGTTTTTTGCATGGTATTAATAACAATCTAGTCCATGGTATTTGTCCCATAGTATTTTGGCCATAGGTTTCACCTAAATATAACCCATTTTTTGAGCGTTGGTAAATATAAGGTGACTTATGGAGTAAATATAAAAAAATGTTTTATTTGTTTACCATACCTCTCGTTTATTTATATTTTTATTAATTTACCATACCTCTTTTACAAATATGGTATTTGGCCCATAGGATTCACTTAAATAAAACCTCTTTCTTGAGACTTCATAAATAGAACGAGGGTTATGGACTAAATATAAAAAGAGGTTTTATTTATTTACGATACGTCTAGTTTATTTATATTTTTATTTATTTACCATACCTTTTGAGTAAGTATAAAAAGACGTTTTATTTATTTACCATACCTCCACTTTACTTATATTTTTATTTGTTTACACCCTTACATGTATATAAGGTGACTTATGGAGTAAATATAAAAAATGTTTTATTTATTTACCATAACTCTCATTTATTTATATTTTTATTAATTTACCATACCTCTTTTATAAATATGGTATTTGGCCCATAGGATTCACTTAAATAAAACCTATTCTTGAAAATGGGCGAATGGATTCACTTAAATAAAACCTATTCTTGAAAATGGGAGAATGGAAGGTTGTAAGTCCTAATTTCAAGGGCTAAATTTACCTTTTTTACCCTCTCCCTTAAAATAAGGTGGGCTATTTGAGGTGATTTATAAAAATGTACTATGATACAAAATATTCGCCCACTAAAAATTTAAAACCCCTTAATTTCGCCAAAGGGCGAACATTCGCCCCTAAAATTATCCTTGAGCATAACAGATATCAACAAGTTAAAGGCTCAGATGGCTAGGACATTTGATATGAAAGATCTAGGAGCAGCAAGACAAATTTTGGGCATGGAGATTTTCATAGACAGGAGCAATGGTAAGCTGTGGCTATCACAACAAAAGTATATTGAGAAAATACTCTTGAGGTTTGGTATGAACAATTTGAAGCCTGTTTCAGTCCCTTTAGCTTCCCATTTTAAGCTTTCTTCAAGTTTATGTCCTAATACAAATGAAGAAAAGGAATATATGTCTCGAATTCCATATGCCAATGTAGTAGGTTGTTTAATGTATGCGATGGTTTGTACTCAACCAGATATTTCACATGCAGTTGGGGTTGTCAGCAGGGCTATGGAAAATCCAGGAAAAGAACACCGGTCAACAGTGAAATGGGTGCTTCGATATTTGAGAGGCACAAGTGATTATTGTATCACTTATAACAGAAGTAGTGAATTTGTTTGCGGATATGTTGATTCCGATTTTGCAGGTGATTTGGATAAGAGAAGGTCAACTTCAGGATATGTCTTTACTCTTCCAGGTGGAGCTCTTAGCTGGATGTCAAAGCTACAGAAAATTGTTGCTTTATCCACTACTGAAGCAGAATACATAGCTGCTTCACATGCTTGCAAAGAAGCGGTTTGGTTGAAAGGTTTGATTGGTGAGTTTGGTAGGTTACAGGACAACATCAAGTTATTTTGTGATAGTCAAAGTGCAATTCATTTGGCTAAGAATCCAGCCTATCATAGTAAATCTAAGCATATACCTATCAAGTACCATTTTGTAAGGCAGGTTATCACTGAAAGGGGTGTTTCTCTTGAAAAAGTGCATACGAAGGAAAACTGTGCAGACATGTTCACGAAACCAGTTTTGTTAGAGAAGCTACGTTGGTGTCTGGCTTCTCTTGGCTTGCAGAAAAGATAAAAATAATAAATGAACAGGGTATCAGGCTAATTGTTGTCAAGGTGGAGATTGTTGAGATTTTCTGTTTTAATTAATTTTGGAAAAAATCTCATGTATGTGACAACAATAGGATTAGTTGCTATATTAGCTCCAGTATTTTTTCAGGAGGAGTTAATGCGTCCTATATTTGTTGTGAGGGAATTTATGATTCAGTTTTATACTCTAGCTATAAGAAATGTAATCATGTAGAGGATTGTGAGTGTGTAGAGAAAATAGGGTGAGCTGAGAGTATGTGTGAAGAATTAGAATTGTTGTAATCTCCTGTTGAATAATAATATTTCCAATGCCTCTGTTCTGACGTAGCCCAGATTGGTTGGGTGAACCACGTTAAAATCTTTGTGTTATGGTTTTGTGATTTTGTATATGCTGTGTATGTATGTTCTTTTATTTCCGCTGCACATTGTTTAGTCTAACAATGGGGATATATTAGCGTGTTTAATGGGGATATATTAGCGTGTTTCAAACCAGATGAATGATGTATATAATGATATGCACAATTATAATAACAATATTTCTACGGAACAAATGTATTGGTTTATACTTTATATATAAATACAGTGTTTATTAATTTAATTGTGTTAACACCTTATCTGCTTTCCCGCTAAATCTAAATTATAAGGATGTGCTATCCGATTTTGATCGGACATGTTTTGAGATGATTAGATTAAAAATTATCATCCAATTCAATAAATAACCTTATAAATACACTGTAACGCATGAATGAGAAACGAACTCTGGATATATCGCTTGATAATAACACTCATTCCAAAGGATGTCCATGCGCACGACTGAAATGTTGAAGAACTCCCGTTGGAGTAGTCCCAAACACTGGATTATTAAGATTCATAAAACTCAGATTAGATTATGTAATTGTTAGCATTTTCTAATTTACAATTTCCCAGTAGAAATTTTCGCCTTTTACAGAACTTTATGCCGAAAAAATAACCAAAAGAATGAATAAAATCAGAGGAGGTTTCATATATATTGGATTCAACGCTGATTATGAATACAAAAATGTGTGGGATAAATCCCTCTTGTTGTATCAATATGCCGACCAGAGCCACGTGGCCGTCGAGAACACGGATCAGATTTGGCAATAAAACATGCATCACTACAATCATTGTTTTGTACATTTCGTTTCCTCTTTCAATACAAATGATATGTTGATGGGATCTTTAAATGGGGTTCCATGTAACTTATGCTCCTCAAAATTGATGGTGATGTAGCAGATCTGTGATTTTCATGTAATGGGCACATGGATTGCTATTACTGAGAAGTGTCAGCACATGTTCGAACAACTGAATACCACAAGCCACTCTGAGAGGTCGCGTATGTGAATACCCCAACTCTCCAACAGACATGTCAAGCAACTAAACGAAAAGAAAAGAGGATGGTTGAGGTAGTGTATGTCCACAAGGAATCTGTTGGACACCTAATCCTAAGTGGGTTAGTGTGGAAGTCGAATGGACAAAAGGAGTCCAAGAGACCTTGGGATCTGAAACCCAAGAGTCACAACATTGTATTATAAATGTACATCTCCTGTTAATAAAAAATGAATTGCATGATTTATCTTTCACATTGTCTTTTCTGTCCATGTGTGTTTAACATGGTATCAGAGCCATGATGTGTGGCCTGTGTAGTTTTCTCACGGTTTAGCAACTGGTCTAAGCTGCTTTGAATAATGCTGGCCTAGTCTTCATTACCTAACCATTTATTTTAACTGAGTGCATCAGATCTGCAACTAGGCATTGTATTCCTACCTGCGGCCTATCACTGTCTGCGCATTGGTATAACAATGTTGTGATTTACCATGAGTGTTCTCCCTCATATTCGTATCTGTCATCTTTGCACCTCATTATAACCTGTTAGTGAGCAGAGCAACGGTTATTTCTTAGATTCTGAGTTGCATCACCTGAAATCTCCACTCGAATTGCGCATTCTTTTGTGAAGTACGTTGGAGGTCACAATCAAGGTTCGAATTTGATTCGTTGGGTCAGAGAGAGAGCATGTGTGCTGGTCCAGTAGCTATTTGACGTGTGAATCTGAGTCACAATAGCAGCTGTGATTGCCTCCATTGGAGCTTTTTTGGAATCTCCTCGCTGTTGGAGCTTGATTTTTAATTCTGACATTCCTGCTCCCCGTCAGAACTGTTTTCTTCGTTTAATCCCCTGAAATTCTTCTCTAAAAGGAATTCCTCTTGAAGAGAGATTTATCTAACGATTTGTGTGTTGGTCTCAGAAAACGCTTCTGCACCACTGTGTAGTAACGCCTATTCTCTTCGGTTTTTTGATACCATTGTGTGCATTATTCTTTGCTTTTCTCTGATTTCCCATGCGGTGGTAGACTGGTGTATTGTGTGATTATTGAATGTGTGGAGCGCTCCTTTTTGAACGCTGCCTACTCTGTCTGAAGGGTTTGAAGGCTAGTTTCGGCGTTTTGCTGGTCTGCGTTTTCGTAAGCTTTGAAGGCTAGTTTCGGCAATTTCTGGTCTGTGTTTGCATTAAGCTTTCGAGGAGAAATCATGGCGGAAGCTAGTGAAGTTGAGACCTTTGCATTCCAGGCTGAGATCAACGAATTGTTTGTCTTGTCTGGGATAATGTGAATAAACAGTTCTGGTTGTGCATCCAGCTTACTCTTGTCCGTGAGACTCTCAAACTGGATCTTGTCCAAAGCTTCTGATGGGTTGCAGTGTCAGCACTCTCTTAACAACATTTTCCAGCAATACCCCCTCGTCACCATTATAGGCCTCCAACTCAAAACCGCTTATTTCTGCAACATCGAAAAGAGCATTTCTCCAATTTTCGATGGTAGCGGAATCGTATCGCAGTTTCTCCTTGTGCGTTTTCTTGGTTTCGAGGTTGTGAAGGGCTTTAGCATACAAGCCATTTTCCCCTCGCGTCCATTTGAGCTCGAAAGGTTTGATTTGCGGAAGAGGGAGCGGGAATACAGTATCGCCCTAAAAGAAATCCAGGACCTTCAAGCCCAGGTTGCAGTGCTTCAAATTCGATTTGGTATTAGTGAAGGCATTTCTAAAGTTGATGCTATTATTAATGTTGTTCCTCAGGACCACAATGAAACTGCAGTTGACAAAGTGATTTATGATAGGCTTTTAATATTCAAGGATATTCATGGAATGGTGGAACAAAATTGTCAGCTTCGTAGCTTAGTGCGTACTCTTGCCCATCAGAATGAACAAAGAGAAGAAGAGATCAAGGAGGCATTTGACTTTGAGCTTAAGAAGCGTACCAATGAGGCAGCCTCCAAAGTTGCTGTCATTTTGAAAAAGTTTGAAGAGCAATCGAGTATGATCGAGTCACTCCAGGGCACTGTGGGAATGTATAAGAGGCTTTATGAGGAAGAGATCAGAAATCGATCTTTCTTTCAGTATCCTACGGAAGGTTCTCCAGGTGAGGGCAGGAATGATCTTCGGAAGCTTGTGGAAATTTCTCAGGAAACTACTCAGAAGATGTAGGATCAGTCTGTTGAAGAGATTAGGCGTCTAAAAGAAGATATAAAAGCAGCCAAGCATGAAGCCAATGCCCTACACTCTGAACGTGACCGACTTCATTTGGAAGCAACCTATGCTCGTGAAAGGTTAAATTCATTCATGAAGGATTCAGAAAACCAGCGGAATGAGATGAATGCTATTCTAGTAAGGAATGTAGAGTTTTCCCAAATGATAACAGAGTATCAACGGAGATTGCGTGAAAGCTCTCAGAGTACTCAGGCAGCTAAGGAGCATGCTCTGAGGTTTCAAATGGAGGTCTTTGTACTAGAACATGAAAAGGAAATTCTATCGAATGCAGAGAAAAGGGCATCAGAGGAAGTGATTCTATTATCAGATAGAGTACACCGATTACAGGCTACTGTGGATACAATTCAGAATGTAGATGAAATTCGTGAGAGTTCAAGGCAAGCAGAAAGAAAGAGATTAGAAGATGACCTGGACCGTTTGCAAGAAAAGATCATTTTTTTGCAGCTTTAATCACAGCTACAACAAGAAGAGCTACATCAAAATAGACACCATTCTGAACCTGTTTTTGTTCAGAACATTGAGACAACCACCCATCAGCAACATGTTAATAATGTTACAGTTCATTCAAATAAAGCAACAGTTGTATATGCAGATGCAGAAACTCAGTCTGCACTTCCCAAGCCCATCATCAGACCTTGGGAACAGCTTGTCCACAACAAGCACAAAACTGGTCTTGGATATGACAAGGACTTGTCCTTTCATATTCTAGACTATGCCAAGCCCATTCAGTTTCAGAGTGCTGGATTCATTCATGACAGTTCACTTGCTCCTCATGACAGTTCACCTCCAGCTATTCCAGATTCTGCCCCTCTTCCACAGCAGCAACAACAACAACAACAACAACAGATCGTGAAATGCCAACACTGTGACCGAGTTGGCCATTTGAAAGATCACTGTTTTGATCTTCATCCATGTAAGCACTGTCATAAAACCAGTCATTCTTCACACAGATGCTTCAGAAATAAACGTCCTGCAAGAACAAAGATTCATCTTGGATGGATCGCTTCTTGGCAATGGGCATCAACAACCAAGAAGATATTCCAAACACGTGTCAGAACTTGTTCCAGAATATTGAACAGTCTTGCAGTCGAGTTTTCTCCATCTTCTCACCTTGTATCTCACAGGGGGGGAATGATGGTCATCTACAAGCTTCAAAGTCACATCAAGCGAGCCTGAGCCACAACCTGCCACACCAGTTTCAGAGTTGTAGCCAGAGACAAAGATGCCTGAACATGCCTTCAGTTGGCAATCTGGGACACTTCCTCTAGCAGAAGACTTCAGCTTCTTGCCAGTTTTGGAAGAGTTCCGGGAACAAAATTGAGAACACTTCCTCTAGCAGAAGACACCAGCTTCTTGCCAGTTTTGGAAGAGTTCCAGGAATTGCATTAAGCATTCCAGAGTTGTTGGTCATCCTTAAACCATCACAGATTGAGAACACTTCCTCTAGCAGAAAACTTCAGTTTCTTGCCAGTATTGGAAGAGTTCCGGGAACTGCACTAAGCGTTCCAGTGTTGGTGGTCATCCTTAAACCACCGCCCTTTTTACCAACATTTCATAGAGCACATTCAGCCTAGTGCTGCCATGCATTTTTTGCACATTTTGTATTACAGCTCTCTTCTTGGACTCATACATAACCCTTCGGATTAAGGGGGGAATGTTGGACACCTAATCCTAAGTGGGTTAGTGTGGAATTCGAATGGACAAAAGGAGTCCAAGAGACCTTGGGATCTGAAACCCAAGAGTCACAACATTGTATTATAAATGTACATCTCCTGTTAATAAAAAATGAATTGCATGATTTATCTTTCACATTGTCTTTGCTGTCCATGTGTGTTTAACAGAATCGATGATCCTCCTCCCCTACGTAAACGGGTAGACATCCTGCAGGAACAATGGAGGAGATTCGCTTATGAATTGATTCGAACCTCAACAGTTTTGTCGACTTCTTCAATTTTTGCAACTATCTTACAATCTTCCTCATATTTATAACCCCACAATATCTCAATACAAGCGAACTCAGAGTAATGTAAAACTAAGTAAAGCACTCGATGTGATTCTCACAGATTCTCACAAATCTGTTGGACGAAAAAGACTTCTAGACCATTTATAATGAGAAGGTCGCAAACTATCGTTTTACGTTTGAATAATTAAAAGTAGAAACGTCCTTGTTCCGGCGTGCAGGATGCCAGCTGCCTGCATGTGGATTGATCTGCAGAAAACCATCTTATTCTTAAATTGAAGGGTGTCAGAACCGAGAGATAAGGTGCACATCAGTACTTATCATTATATATAATTTATAATCCTCCATCCTTTAAGCAATCACAACCGGCGATCTGGATACATTAGAGGCGCGGCATGGGACTGGGAGAGCCAAGAAAAGTAGCGATGTAACATGGCATCGCTGACGTATGGACAGCCCAGAGACCCATCCTCCTTGCGTCATGGCATGTTCCTGACCACGCATCCATCGAATGTTGACGTAAGGAGGGGTGTAAGGACGCGCATTTATGGAGCTATAGAGGTGGAAATAGCAATAGCCGTTTTACACTCAGAGCGTGAGCTGTTTCAGTTCTGCAAAGCTGCTTATGCTTTT
Source organism: Pinus tabuliformis (assembly GCA_031772625.1). Lineage (NCBI taxonomy): Eukaryota > Viridiplantae > Streptophyta > Pinopsida > Pinales > Pinaceae > Pinus > Pinus tabuliformis. The sequence goes on from CM062819.1 coordinate 494,420,247, forward strand.
ACTTTCTCGTCTTTTTTGTTCCGCAGTAAAGTAAACATTTTTTTTTCCTGGAAAAACATCCGGCTCCTGCCAGCAATCCTCCGACCCCGAGGCTGATGCGACACTCTCTACATCCCAGATACTATGCCATATCCACTCCAGCATGATACCTTGACATATCAGCATGGTCATGATACAGTTGCAACTGCCATTGGCCCCATGGAATTCAAAAAGCGAAAAGCTCCATGTGAACCGAGCTCAACATACTTAAACGATGGAGTAAAATGTACCAAAAGAACCGATTTTTAAATGAGGTACGAGTTCATAATCATAGTTTCGAATCTTAGACCTACCTTTCTATTCTTGGGAAAAAATATCATATAGTAACTTGGAATTAATCACAAGAAGCTGCATATCTACCTTGTTGTATTTTGGAAAGCGGTACATACTAACGATACAACGGATGCATTTCCGTACAAGCTACCACACCAAAATTATACTGTTGAGATGACACATCAACAACAAAATATAGGTTTCCCTTTTATAATTTGCGAAATGATGCCAATTGAGTGTATCCTATGTGGTTTTGATGGTATAATGATACTCTCCCTATTATGGATTAAGGATAGTGTTCCATTCTAACATGGTTCTCTATTCGGAGCAATCTTTGTATCAATTATCTTTTTTCACAACCCTCAGCGTTAAAGAAAGTTGATGTCCTCATCCAGTGCATCAAGAAAAGTGGGAAGTGGCTTAGAAGGCCATTATAGGGTTTTATGGAAAATTTCAATTAAATAGTTATTAGTGTATTTATATAATTAAATGTATGGTAAATTTGGAATGGGTTTTAAATTTAGATAAACATCTATTTCTACATGAAGATATTTATTTCATTATACATTTCCAAATTTAAAATTCATAAAAACTAAATAAATTAAAATTTTATCTTAATTTATTATTATTATAATTATTAATTATAACAAAATTAATATATAAGCTAAAGACAGACATATATATATAGAAAAACATGAAACAACATTCCTTTAACTATAGAGATTTGCTTTCATTTTATATCATGGAGATTTTTAATTTGTTAATAGTCTTTCTTACCGCTTCTCTGAACGAGAAAATAAAATAAAAATAAAAATAAAAAAATCACTCTAATAACATTCTCAGTAAGGGTAGAATCTCACGTGGGAAAGGGTCTGGTCATACGTTGGAGAACTAAGAGAAAATATATAACACCCTCCTCCCACATCTACTCAAGTAACCACCAACCAGGGTAAACATGTGACTATGAAATGACTCAACTCCCTATGTGTCAATTAAGGAAGTGGAACAGACAGAACAACATAAACCCTCCTAACCCACTACAAAACCCCCATGAGCCATTCAACCTCCCAGGTGACTAGCCCCTGAGACAAGCTAATTGTTTACCTCATTAATCACTCAGTTTCTCCCATGAAATGGGCATGAGTGCGACTATGACCCTCCATTCGCTCCCACAACATGGGTATGCCTGTGACTGGGGACTTTCCCAAGTAGTTTTGTGCCTGCGACTCCAACTTCTATGCCACTTTTTCAGTCCTAGGGCTTAGGTCACTTCCCATAACTCCATGAAACTTTTAGAAATGAAAGATAACATTGGAATACTGATACAAATGTAATTAATTGAACAAGGACTTGACTCGACCGCTATCATCCATGACAAACATTTCGTCAAACATGTCACAAAGATGCAATCTATAGGTTTGAGCAACAAATCTGAGCATAGGGGTCTCATAATTTTCTGAGAATCACTAAGAAGCATTGATGCATCATCACGATAAGTGCATTACCATCTATTAGACCATATATTTATTATACATTTAGTGATTAACTAAAACAAGATGAGAGCCATACATTTCCATTTTCATAAAACTCATTCATAATCAACATATAACCAATAGAAATATCAAGGATATAATGACCATGTAAACCACATATAAACAAGTATATTTAGCCATAAAATATGAAAGAGAAATAGAACACTTCATCTTATTGATGCTTGCATAGGCCGACCAGGTATGGGACTTCCACGAACCACACGACCATAGACTAGGTTGAACCAAACCTTTCTTTCAGCGAGTCACCCTCGTGCCATATTCCAAGCATGAATATGTGATCTCATAAAACACACCAATCAACACCATTCAGGGCTTCTAGAGGAAAAACCACCTCAACCCCCAAGTAGTGATTCCACTTCACGTTCGAACATCACTAACCATAACCAAATTGGTCTTTGACCAAGTTGTCCAGGGCTCCAAAGAATTTTTTCAGACCAGGGCTTCTAGGACTAGTAATGCAACCAATAATCTATGTTAGTATTCTATAGCATTTTCCCAACCAGGGCTTCTTGGAATGCTAACTCAACCCACCAAGGGCTTCCAAAGCATTTTTCCAACCAAGGCTTCGAGGACTAGTAAATCAACCCAAGATTTTACAGGGCTTCGAGAGCGTTTGTCCAACCAAGGCTTCTAGGAACTAGTAACTTGACCCACAGCCAGAGGCACAAGAAAACTAACTAAAAAATAAAAGTAAAGCCCACAACACCATGTCTATCCAAGAAATGGCAAGACTAGGCAAAGCCACTGTCAATCTAGGCAATCTTCCATGCCAATGATAGATCATAGCCAAGAAACCAAATGCATATTCCATGCATGCCAAAACTAGTAAGGAAAACATACATGCAACTCAGTCCCAACAAGAAAAAATCGTTGTAGTTTCTGATCCCGATGTCCTCTTGCACTTTCCTTCTCTTCCTTTTCCTTTTTGCTCCAAAACTCCAAGTATGCCACACTCCTTCAAGAGTGCTCCAAGAAAAATCTAAGTGTCCAAGAGTATGAGAGAGAAAATAGAGAGAGAGCTCGAAAATCAAATTGAAAAAAGTCTGTGAATTGATCCTCATAAGCCTTTTTATTAATGATGCCTCTATTTTCTTTGGTTTCCATTATTTTCATTCATTTTCCTCCTCACATGAAACCTGTGATCTTTCACCTCCCTTTTCTCATAATTTCCATCATTTTCATAATTACAATTCCAATAAATGTCACTTTGTCTTTCCAAAGAGTTAGCCATTACCTTTGCCAAGTTTCTTGGCCAGTAATTAACCATAAGTGATCCCCATCACTGTGTTTTTACCCAACATTCAACTTGGAATACGTGTCTCAAGACAAAGGTCTTATTTTACTTTTATTATTTTTTACATGGGTTTTTGACCAGGGATGTTACAGAACCCTCCCCCTTCGGGGAACACCATCCTCAGTGTTCAATGACACCTACAACCACAAAATTGTTGCAACGAAAACATATGGCTCATGGAGCTTTATAACTTAACTCGTTGCAGTATTTACAATGATCAACGTGCTAAGAAGCAAACCAACATGATAACCATAATGTCATGACACCCATACCGCTTATTGGATCTTTATGACACATATCATAGTAGTATTTACATCCATATACATATGTACATATACCAAAACATCATACCAAAACATATACCAAAGACATATACCAAAAATTTTCTCAACCAGTGAATAGAGAATGATACATAGCCCGCATCTGATCTTCCATCTACTGTGTAGCTTCATCGGGCCCAAAGTGCTTCCACTACACTTTAACTTGCTTGATTGCTTGGTTCTGGAGCATGAGAATATTCATCTGCAAAATTCACTGACGTTCCAGCTAGAATTATCCTTCTGGATCCACCTACAATACATACCAATCAATCACGTGATCAACATCTTTAACATACTTCTTAAGCAATGACACATGGAAAACATCATGGACTTTCATTGTCAGAGGTAGTGCAAGTCGATAAGCTACTAGCCCAATCCTCTCAAGAATCTGGAAAGGTCCACAAAATCAGGGAGTGAGCTGGGCACATCATTTGATCCAATCCGAAAGGAACTCTTCTTCGGATTGATGCACAAGTACACCTGCTCCCCAACCTGAAACTCCTTAAACAATCTTTTCCGATCTGCATAGATCTTCTGCCTATCTTGTGTGCTTTCATATTCTTATTGATTACCTACATTTCTTAGTCCATTTTTGCTAACATGTCTAATCCAATCAATACCTTGTTCACTAGATCACTCCAACTAATAGGAGTATTACAACTCTACCCATAATGTGTCTCAAATGTATTCATCCTCCAAGATTCCTAATACCCATTTTTCTAAGCAAACTATACCAGTGGAAGATACTCTTCCCACTTCCGTTGCTGGTATATCACATACATCCTCAACCTATCCTCTAATATCCTATTGGCCCTCTCTATTTGTCCATCTGTTTGCGGATGATAGGTTGTATTGAAGGAAAAGTTTATACCCAATCCTATAAACAACTCCTTCCAAAACTTGGAAGTTAACTTCGCATCCCTATCTGACACAATATTTTGTAGAACACCATGTAATCTAACCACATATTTGATGAAGACCCGTGCTACATCATTCGTTGAGTATGTAGGCTTAACTAGAATGAAGCGTTAAACCTTTGTCAACATATCCACCACAACCATGATGGAATCATGTTCTCTAGATGTCCTCGGTAAACCTAAAAATAAAGTCCATGGAAATGACCTCCTATTTCCACTCTAGAATTGAAATTAGTTGTAGTATTCCACTTGGATGCTTACACTCTACCTTCACCTGCTGACAATCCAAGCACCTAGCCATGAACTCTGCCACGTCTCTCTTCATATTCATCCAATAATACAACTTTTCCACTATTGTCAGTGTCTTCTGATAGCCTGGGTGACCTGAATATGGTTTCGCATGAAACTCCGTCAAGATCACCTTCTTGAGCTCACTATTGTCTAACAAATATATCTTGTCTATAAACTTGACCAATCCATCTACTGTGAGACAATAGTCCACATCCTGTGCACCTGCACCTGCACTTGTATACCACTGCTTGTACCTGTACCTGTACATGTACTCTACTGCAATCTATGCCTAAGGTCCATATTACTAACATCTTGTTGACCTACTTGCAAGATCCTATCCTGTAGATCTATCCCATAGGAGCTCAAAGATTCTATATGATTCACCTATACCCACCCGCTAAGAGCATCTACAACCATGTTCTCCTTACCTTTAATATACCTGATCTCAAAGTCGAACTCATTAATTATGACCAACCATTTAGCTTGCTTGACATTCAAATTCAGTTGGTCAAATAGATACCACAATCCACTATGATCACTCATTAATATAAATCATCTGCCCAGAAGATAGTGCCTCCACATCTTTAATGCATGAATGATCGCTGCCAATGAAAGATCATGTGTTAGATAGTTCTTCTCATGCTCATTTAGTTTTTGTGACTCATAGCACACTACCTATCCTTCATGCATAAGGACTCCACCAAGCCCTCTCTTGAAAGCATATGTACATAACACAAACTCTTTGTCTAGATCTGTGATATTTAACACTGGAGCATGTATCAATGGTTTCTTTAACATCTCAAAACTGATTGCACATTCCTTAGTCCATTCAAACATCTTTCTTTCCTTTCAATGACGTGATAGGATAAGAAATATGCGAGAAGTTCCTAATGAACCTCCTGTAATATCCTGTTAACCCCATGAAGCATATCACCTCTGCCACACTCCTAGGAGCTTCTTGTTCCATGATAGCTCTTACGTTTTCTGGGTCCACTGTTATCCCTTCCTTGGAAAACACATGTCCCAGGTAATGTACGTCAGTCTAAAAGAAAATGAACTTTCTTATCTTAGCATACAATTGATGCTTTCTCAACAATATTAATATTGTTGCTAAGTGTTCGACATTCTCTTCTTTATTTTTGGAATATACCAATATATCATCAATGAACACAATAACAAATTTGTCCAAATAAGGACGCAACAAACTATTCATTGAGCACATAAAAGTAGCTGGAGCATTAGTCAAACCAAATGGAACTACAACAAACTCATAATGTCTGTACCTAGTTTGGAAAGTTGTCTTGTGAATGTAAAATTTGTTAACGTGCACCTCATGATATCTGGATCTCAAATCAATCTTCGAGAACATTGTTGCTCCCTTCAATTGATCGAACAAGTCATCAATCCTAGGCAACAAATACCTATTCTGGATGGTCACTTTGTTCAATTTTCTGTAATCAATGCACAACCTAAATTTACCATCATTCTTCTTCACAAATAGTATCGGTGCACCCCATGGTGATACACTTAGTGTAATGTATCTCATGTCCTACATTTCCTTCAATTGCAGCTTCAACTCTACCAACTCTGGACCATTCATCTTGTAAGGTGCCTTATATGTTGGTTTTTCACCTAGTACCAACTCAATAGAAAAGTCTACTTCCACCAAGGTGGCAACTCTAAAATCTCTACGGGAAATACATCCCAAAATAGTCGAAGAACTGGGTACCTTCTCAAAACATCTACATCCTCAACTTCCTTACCTTTGTCACTAGAAATATGAACTGAAAATAACACACACCCTTTTCTTTGACTGTGCTCTACCTACATAGTTGTCACCATTCTCACTATGTTTCTTTCTTCTTACCCTGCAAGCCTCTTTCTTCCCCATTGTCAATCAGACACTCGATAGCCTTTTCATAACAATCCACATTGGTCCTATGAATATACAACCAGTTCATACCCAAAAACATATTGTATGATTCCAATGGTAATACATTCAAATTTTTTGAGGTAGGCATACCATTCAAATCAAATGCAAAAGCTCTTACCCAATGATGAACTCACTTCTTTGTACCGTAGCCAACTACACTAACCAAGAATCTGCATGTAATTCTTTAATCAAAACACACTTATCCACTAGGTCAAGATTAACATAACTATAATTAGATCTACGGTCAATCAAAGGAGAAACAACTTGATGAAAAATATTACTATCCATCTCGATAATAGACGCCTAGTGATCTGCCTGCCTGTTATCGAGTTCTACATAGATCCTGGGAATACTTTGTCCAACGTCTCCCACTGTCTGTGCCTCCTTAGCATTATAGATCTGCGGTCTACCACCCTAATTTTTTGGAAAATCTCTCCTGCAATTCTCTCCTCAAAAGTCCAACACTGCAAAGGCTTCTAACCTTCATCCTTATTCTACTCCTTAGATCCAAGTCCCTATCTTCTGCCAAATGTATTGAACTTCCTAGGTGGTGTGATATTCTCTTTGTTACCTATATCCTGAGATCTTTCTCACTTCTTGTCCCATTTTAATTTATTCTTATCATTACCCTTCCAATCCATCTTAGTCTCATATCTGCACTTCAATTTCTCATAAAAATTCTTTAGCTTTCTGATGGCTTCATCCAATGATCTAGGCTCGTCGAACTCACTCCTATCTTTGAATTCTATCGAAAACCCACTAATGAATCTTTGAATCTTGGCCTTCTCCTCCTTGAGCTAAGGCACACATCTCAGTAGCTCCAAGAATATACTAGGGTACTCCTCATTGATCATAGATGCCATCTTTAGCTCATAAAACCCATTTTCCATGTCATCATAATATCTCTTTGATAGATACTTCTTCCAGAATAACCTATTGAACTCACTCCAAGTCAAATCCTCCTCATAAATACCTCTAACGTTCTTTGCATTTTGCCACCAGATATTTTTTTTACCTTTAAGACTGAATGTAGCTATTTTGGCTTTCATGTTCTTTGAGTAATCGTGCAATCTGAAGAACTTGTTTATTCCAAACAACCATGCTTCTGCATCATGTGACTTCTTCAACTCTCCATCAAATGTAGGTGGTTTTTGTAGGAATTTATAGGGTAAGTTTCTCAGACAAAACACCAAAGGACACCGCTCACAAACAGATCAGAGATCAATACACTAGTATTCTTGACGTGGTTAAAACCCTCAAAGAGGGAAACAGTCCATGGCCTGAGCCAATGCATCCACTTCAGGCAATTTATTAATAAAAGAAATAAAATTTACATAAGTTTCTCTCATGAATGGTTACCCTACAAATGACCCTCCATGCTCTTTAAATAGAGATCATGGACCAATTAGGTGTTAAGCCACAGATCAAGTGTCAGTCATACCAAGGAGAGAATTAACTGTCGGATCACTTCATGTCTAGAACATATCACGACCGTCAGATTGTAAGTTACAAATGTACATAGTAAAGAAACATACTTTACCTAACTCTACACTATACCAAGTTATACTTAACTATTTCCTATGTGTCGGAATATCCTTACATCCCCCCTTAACAACAACTTGGGATAGGATTGAAGGATATGAAAATATGATACAATAGGAGAAGGAAGGAGGCATTATAGCCTATCCCCCCCTAGTGACAACTTCTTGAACTCCAACCATCAATCAAAGGAGGTATTATAGCCTATCCCCCCCTAGTGACAACTTCCTGAACTCCAACCAAATCGAAGTTTAGTAAACTTCACCTCTATGAGAGCCTTTGTAAGGATGTCTGCAACTTGATCATCGGTTGAATAATATTGTACTTCAAGAACATGGTCATGAATGAGATTTCTGATGAAGTGCATGTGTAGTTCAATGTGTTTGCTATGTTGATGTTGGATTGGATCTTTTCATAGTTCAATGGCACTTTGATTATCACACCAAAGTGTAGTCGGATGCTTTTGCTGAAAGCCAAACTCTGACATGATCTGACGAAGCCACATGGCTTCCTTACTGGCTTCTACGATGCCATGATACTTCGCTTCTGCTGAAGAAAGAGAAATGGCACTTTGTTTCTTGCAAGCCCATGTTGTAGGTTGAGAACCAAGAGTGAAGACATAACTGGCACTAGACTTCTGATCATCAGGATCACTAGCCCAATCAGAATCAATGAAACCAACCAATAGAGGAGATGCTTATGTACTATAATGAATCCCAAACTGAACTGTACATTGAACATAACAAAGTATTCTTTTAGCTACTTTCTAATGAATTTCATGTGGTTTTTGCATAAACCGAGAAATAAGGCCAACAACAAAGGAAAGGTTAGGACAAGTATGCGTCAGATACTAAAGTTTTCCTACAAGTTCACAGTATAAGGTAGCATCAACTTCAGGGGAAGTACAAGTGATTGAAAGTTTGGCTCCACACTGAAAGGGATAAGGGGCTGGCTTAGAGTCTTCCATGTGAAAATGGCGTAGAAGATCACATGCATACTTGGACTAGGAAAGGGAAATACCTTCCTTGGATTGCAAGACTTGAAGACCAAGAAAATAATGCAAGTATCCTAAATCTGTCATTTCAAACTTCTTTTTAAGGCTGGACTTCACATGGTTTATAAGGTTGGGATCACTACCAGTAATGATAAGATCATCAACATAAAGAACAAGCACGATAAGAGAGTTGCCCACTTTCTTGGTGTAGACAATATTGTCAGAATGACACCTAGAAAATCTCGTATCTAAAAGAAAGCTATCCATTTTGGCATACCAAGCCTAAGGGGCTTGCTTGAGACCGTAAATGGATTTCTTAAGCCACCATACAAGGCTGGAGTCTGTTTGTATAAAACCAGTAGGTTGTTCCATATAGATTTCTTCATGCAAGTCCCCATGCAACATGGCAGATTTCACATCCATCTGATGGACCTCCCATTTGAAAGAGGTAGCAAGGGAAAGAATAAGGTGGATACAGTTCATTTTGGAAATAAGGGAGAAGGTTTCAGTATAGTCAATGCCTTCAACTTGGGAAAAACACTGCAACAAGACAAGCTGTATGTTTAGTAACTTTTCGATCTGGTCCATACTTGGTTCTGTAAAACCATTGGCATCTAACAAGTTTTCATCCCTTTGGAAGAGGAACAATATTCCATGTATCATTTTCCAATAATGAACAATATTCTTCATTCATAGCTGTGTCCCAATCTGGATGGCTTGAAGCTTCTGTAAAGGTGTCAAGATCACAATTCGTTGAAGCTTGATCTAGTAAAGAAGACGCTCTATCGAACTAAGAACGTGTACGTCGTTGATCTGTAGGATCACCTGCAAGAGCATCTACTGCATTCCAATTAGCACAGACCCATTTTGGAAGCTGAGGAGCTGAAGGAGGATCCTGAGAAGGTGGGGGAGGATTGTCATCCTCGCTATTATCATCTGAAGAAGAAATGTTTTCAGAAGTAGAAGGGATAGAGAGAGGTGACACATCCGTCGAACTAGGCCTGTAGGCCGATATATTTTCAGCAAACTTTACATCTCTTCTAATGATAATATTTTTGGACTTAAGTGGAATAAGTCTATATCCTTTAACATCTTCAAAATATCAAACAAAAATACATTTTCAACTCTTAGGTTCTAAAGCTTTATGTTTCTCATATGGAATATGGGCCCATGCTTCACTTCGAAACACACAAAAGTGACTTACATTTGGTTTAATTGAGCTCCATGCTTCTTTTGGAGTGATATTCTTTAAAACCTTAGTAGGAGTGCGATTTGCTATGTACTTTGCACAGTTAATTGCTTCTGCCCAAAAATTAAGACTAAGTCCTTTAGATTGAAGCATACAATTAGCCATTTCCTTTAAGGTGTGATTCTTCCTCTCAACTACACCATTTTGTTGTGGAGTATATGGAACAGTATGTTGCATTTGAATTCCATGCTCAATGCAAAAGTTGATGAATTGTTGTTAACATATTCTCCTCCATTATCAGATCTTAGCTTAAGAATTTGATGGCCAAATTGTTTTTCAACAAAGGCCTTAAAGGCCAAGAACATGTTAAATGCTTCACCCTTGAGTTTTAAGAAGTATACCCAAGCGCGTCTGGACAAATCATCAATGAAATTAAAGAAATACTTGTAGCCAGAGAATGAAACAACTGAAAGTGGACCACATAAATCACTATGCACAAGCTGTAGAGGGGTTGAGGCATGCTAAGAGGCACATTTTTCAAAACTATCCTGATGATGTTTTCCAAGTACACATTCGGAACAAACACCATCTCTGCAAGATACCATAGGAAGACCTGTCACCATATTTTCTTTACATAGATTTTGAAGGGAGTGATAGTTTAAGTGACCAAATCGCTTATGCCAAAGTTTGCTCACTTCATCATTATGAGCAACAAATACCGAGGGAAGTGTTGATGACCCAAAGTTGTTAAACTTATACGACCTTGTAGAATCATCAGCAATGCCAGTAGCTAAAATCTGTCTAGGATCTCTTAGGTCCTTAATTATAAAATCGTGAGCTGAAAATTCAACGATTTTACCTTCACCTGAATGAGGTATCTGATATACAAATAGAGGTTGCAGGGTAAGGTTGGAACACATAATACATCATTAAATTGACCATTGTCTAGATGAATAGTTCCAGTGCCTACAACACTAAGAGATCTATCATCACCAACATATATATTTTTGATGTTACAATCATTTAAAGAAGAAAACATGGCTTTCTTTCTGGCCATGTGGATAAGAAGCTACATAATCAATGAGCCACTCATGAGAATGAGAAGAAGAAGATACATTAAGTGCATAACCAGACCGAGATGCTTGACAATCACATGCAGAAAGTGTTATTCCTGAAGATGAAGTTGAAGTTGAAGAATGATCCAAATGGATGTTATGCTTCTTCATTGCTGCTTCCAAGGCTTCCATCTTCTTAAAGCATTTGGATTCTAAGTGAACATCTCGATTACAAAAGTGGCAATGTTTATTAGTCTTCTTCCCTTTGTTTTTATTTTCCTTATCATTTTGTTGAAATGATTTTTCATTTTGAGACTGAAATTGTTTAGGACCCTTGTTTGGTTTAGGCCCATTACTTTTAGGATACTACTTCTTAGGATTCTTTGAATTTGGTTGGTGTTGGGCGGCTAAGACTTTCTTAGAAGAGTTTTCAAGATTAACAAGACTAAGATGCAACAACATTTCTTGTTCTCTTTTTAAAGAATCACAAAATGCATCAAAAGAGGGGGTCTTGTAGTCTCGTCCTTGAGAAATAAAGGCTTCTCTAGTAGAATGGAAGGTGGAAACAAACACAGAGTAAGTTGATCCCAACTTATTAAGAATGGAATAGATAAGGCTACCATCTTATTTCTTAACCTTAACACCTTCCAAGAGAAGTCTAAGGGTCTTGAACTTGGACAAAAAATATTCAATGGAAGAAAAATTATTAGCGTCCAATGTAAGAAACTCATTTTCGAGTTGATGGGCTCTAATTTCATTTTTAATTCAAAAAAAATTAGTTAGTTGTTTCATTGCTTCATTGGAAGTATTAAGTTCTATGATATGGAATCTAAGGTCTGGAGAAATAGACATCCCTATCAACCCACGTGCTTGATCTTGCTTATTTCCCCATTTGGTTGCCTTATCTTCATCTTTAAATTTGATTTCTTGGCCTGAGGCTATTTTGTAAAGACCTTTACTTTTAAGTAAATCTACAATGTAGGACAACCATTGGAAGTAGTTGGTGTTGTCAAGAATAACTTGGCATGGACTTTCCATTTTAACAGAAACTGAAGCTGTAGATTCTGAAGCTAAGTGTTCCAATGGAAAGATATCGAAAAATTAGGTTGATTAAAAAAGACGGCTCTAAAAACGGCTTCCGTATGAAGAAGTTATGACTTTTTGAAGAAAAGTTTTTGAAGATGTCAACGAAGCGCATGAATTTACATAAATGAATGATAATGTTATATACAAAAAAAATTCTACACCCCGCTCCCCTCCCCCCCCCGCCCCCATTCCTTTCCAAACTCAAATCTAGTTAGCTCACCTTAAAAAAGATTTTATGTGACTCACTTTTATAAATAAGTGAAAGTCACTTTTACAATGGTACTTTATGAGCTACCCACTAAATTGTAACTTAAATAAAAGATAAAGAGACTTTAGAATTATAAGTGACTCACTTTTTATAATGGGTGAGAACACTTTTACATAAAGTAACTTTAAAACATAAGTTACATGTGCTTTTTGAAAAAGTAACTCAACAAAAAGAAAGACTTGAACCCAAGACCTCTATTCTCATAAAGTAACTTTGGACCAAGTGAGCTAGTTTAAAAGGTTACTAATTTTTGGAAAAGAGGAAGCGTTTTCTTTTTTAGTCACTGAAGCTTTGGGGTGCATGCTTACTTGAAAAAGATATTTTTTCCTACAAAACAAAAAACCACACAACCCAACATGGACATGAAAAAAAACAAACCTTATGGCTTGAAGTTAGCTTTTGCCAGAAACTAAATATTTTCCTTAATGTTTCTAATTTTCCGAGATCACACTAAGGCACGACGCAAAGGAGCATACGCATGAGAAAAATCCTTCCTTTATGTTTCTGATTTTCCCAGATCACATAGAGTCACGGGACAAATAGCATACGCAGAAATGAAAGGTATAGATCCGGTAATAAAAAACAAAGAGCTAAATAAACCGAAATAAATAGAGAGATGAATAACTAAAACTACAAAAAAAGGATTGTATACCTCCAAATCTTAAAAATGACGTAGGTAGGGGAACCAGAAACCTTTTCGTGTGAAACGAAAGGGTTTCCTCACTAGAACATATGCTCCTAACACAATAGAGCAATCCTCTCGTCCCAAAAGCAGTCAAAAACTGTAGATCTAGGAAATGATAGTCAGATGCAATTGTACCGGCTTTGGATTTGGATCACTAATGGATGCAGCCCTCAAATAGCTCTGATACCATGTAGGAATTTACTGGGTAAGTTCCTCAGACAAAACACCAAAGGACACCGCTCACAAACAGCTCATAGATCAATACACAAATGTTCTTAACGTAGTTAAAACCCTCAAAGAGGAAAGCAGTCCACAGCCTGAGCCAGCGCGGCCACCTCAGGAAATTTACTAGTAAAATAAATAAAATTTACATAAGTTTCTCTCATGAATGGTTACCCTACAAATGACCCTCCATGCTCTTTAAATAGAGATCATGGACCAATCGGGTGTTAAGCCACGGATCAAGTGTCAGTAATACCAAGGAGAAAATGAACCGTCGGATCACTTCATGTCTAGAACATATCGTGAATGTCAGATTGTAAGTTACAAATGTACATAGTAAAGAAACATACTTTACCTAACTCTACACTAGAGCAAGTTATACTTGGTTATTTCCTATGTGTCGGAATATCCTAACAGTTTTGATTTCTTAACATCATCTAGAAAATATCCCTTGTCACTCCTCATGTAAGGGTGATAACGATGATGAGCATGATACCTGTCAGAACCAGAACTAGAATAGTACATGTGTCTATCACCTCTCTTATCCTGAGTGTCCAAGAACCTATCTATGATCATGTCACTTCTATCCGACTGGTACCCACCAAAAGACCTACTACCATATGCCCCACTAGTTATATTGATCCAAGTGGATATTGGTGGCCACCTGCCTATTCCACTTGGACCCCCACCATTTTTTCTTTCATTTTTCGAGTTTCCTTATTTGTAGCACAATTTACTATTTTTGGCATTTTTTTGGGTCGTGAACTTCCAGAGCCGTTTTGAGGCCCTAAATGACGTTTTTTGGGAAAACCGAGACCAACATGGGACAATGATTAATTTTGTCCACCCAAAAGTTGTATTCCTCGGATTAATCGTTCTAATAAGCTATTGTGTGTGTCAAACAGAGATCGTATGCCAAAGTTAGGACCTCGGGAAGTTGATGTACCAATTTACCCAAACAGGGCCCATAGTTTGGTGCTTCATCTCCTAGGGTTAGGTTTTTGGATGTTTAGGGTTTTTCATTGTTTCTAAATAATAAATAGGCATTTGAACCTCATTGTAACATAGTTCAGAGGCATGTAGCCACCACATCTCTTCTTAGAGATAAGCTACCATCGCCCGAGCTAGTCTTATTTCCATCCTATTTGGAAGCATATTTCACTATTTGATATTAATGAAATGAAGTGTTATTTCTATTGAATCTCTGTATTTATCATTATATCTGTAATTTTTTGTGTTTCTGTTTAAATCCGGATCATCTATACTCTTATTCATGGTTGATCCGAAGTGGTCCTTGTCACTGCAATTTTAACAAACTCTGAAGGATTACTGCATTAACCTATACTTGTTTATCCTGTTTATGTATGATTCTATCATTTTCTACTTTGAAACTCCTTATTTATGCCTTCAATCTTCTCTACGTGTCTACTACGTCAGAAGAATTCCCAATACCATGTTGAACATCTGATCCATAAGGAGAATCTCATGAATTGTAGTCTACCATCTTGCTAGTCATCTTGATCTCTTTCCTACAAGGCATCTTATGCCAGCTAAAACAAATCATAAACAAACCAATGTAACTTAGCCTCATTATGAGAGGATATATCTAGAAAGATCAACAAATCGATGTAATACATGTATAAACATAATCATAACAACATGTAAGTATGTAGCATGTAGATATAACAACATATAAACATCATTCTAACTATAGTCCAGTCCTCAATACATGACCATATCAATCACATAGCATGACCTCATGCATGAGAACAACAACCATACCAATGTACACTTGACAACACGTAAGCACTTGACATGCATAAACAACGCATAACCAATCATACACTCATGACGATACATCCCACAACAACACCATTAACCTTACATAGGGACATTACTACAACCATGACCAACACCATGCATATGCAACAAGCACATAGACCACAAGCATAAGAAACACATATGCAACTGACATAAATGCATGACCAACACACCACTCATCCAGTTCGAGGGGTGAACCAAGCTTTGATACCACTCTATAACACCCTCCTCCCACATCTACCCAGGTAACTGCCCAACTTAGGTAAACATGTGACAAAGAGTTACTATGACATGATTCAACTCCCTACGTGTTAGTTAAGAAAGTGGAATCAACAAAACAAAAAAAAACAGACCTTCCAGACCCACTGCGGAACCCCCCAGAGCCATCCAACCTTCCAGGTGTCTGGCCCGCGAGATAAAATAACTTTTTACCTCATTAATCCCCCAGTCTCTCCAATGACATGGGAATGAGTACGACTAGTACCCTATAGTCACTCCCAAATCATGGGTATGCCTGCGACTGGGGACTTTCACAAGCATTTGTATGCCTACGACTTCGAATTTTGTGCCACTTTATGGGGGCTTAGGGCTCCGGTCACTGCCCAGAACTACATGACACTTCCACAAATCAAAGATAACAGTGGAACAATAATACAAATGTAATTACTTGAATAAGGAGTTGATTGGACCCCTAATAGCCATGAGATGCATTTCGTCAAACATGTCAGAAACATGCAATCTACAATTTTAAACAACATATATGAGCATATGGGTCTCATAATTATCTGAGAATCACTAAGAAGCATTGATGCCTCATCACTATAATTACATTACCATCTATTAGGCCATATATTCATTGTACATTCAGTGATTAACCAAAACATGATGAGAACCATTCATTTCCATTGTCATAAAACTCATTCATAACCAACAAAAATATCAAGGATATAATAGCCATGTCAACCACATATAAACAAGTATATATACCCATAAAATAACAAGGAAAAAGAGAGAACTTGTGATGATTTAATAGGGTGACCAGCTATGGGGCTTCCACAAACCACCAAAATGTAGACTAGGTTGAACCAAATCTTTCGTTCATCTAGTCACCCTCGTGTTGTATTCCAAGCATGAAGACGGGATCTAATAAATCACATCAATCAAAACCATCCAGGGCTTCCAGAGGCCAAACCACCTCAACCTTCAACCAGTGACTCCACCTCATGGTGGGACATCATTAACCATCACCACATTGGTATCTACCTAAGTTGTCCAAGGCTCCAGAGCATTTGTTCCAACCAGGGCTTCCAGGACTAGTAACTCAACCCACAAATGTTGTCGAGCTTCCAGAGCATTTTTCCAACTAGGGCATCCAGGACTAGTAACTCAACCCACCAAGGGCTTCTAGAGCATTTTTCCAAACAAGGATTCTAGGACTAGTAAGTCAACCCAATTTGTTACAAGGCTTCCAGAGCGTTTGTCCAACTAAGGCTTTTAGGAACTAGTAACTCAACCCATAGCCAAAGGCCCTAGAAAACCAACAAAAAACAAAAGTAAAACTCACAACACCGTTACTATCTAGGAAATGAAATGGCTAGGAAAAACCAATATCAATCCAAGAAATCCTCCATGCCAATGATACATCATAACCAAGAAACCTCATGAATATGTCATGCATGCCAAAACTAGTGAGGAAAACATACATGGAAATCAGTACCTACAAGAAAAAGCCATTGTAGTTGTTGATCCCGATGTCCTCTTGCACTTTCCTGCTCTTCCTTTTCCTTATTTCTCCAAAAATCAAAGTATGCCACACTCCTCCAAGAGTGCTCCAAGAAAACTCTACGTGTCGAAGAGTATGAGAGAGATAATAGAGAGAGAGATCCAAAAATAAATTGACAAAAGTCTATGAACTTATCCTCAGAAGATGTTTTATTAATTAGGGCTATATTTTCTTCATTTTCCATTATCTTCCTTCATTTTCCTCCTCACATGAAACCTGTGAGCTTTCGCCTCTCGTTTATAATAATTTTCATTATTTTCATAAATAAAATGTCAATAAATTCCAATTTGCATTTCCAAAGCCTTAGCCATTTCCTTTGCCAATTTCCTTAGCCATTAATTAACCACAAGTGATTTCCATCATTATGATTTTGCCCAACTTTCAACTTGGACTATGTATCCTGTGACCAAGGTCTTATTTTACCTTTATTTATTTTTTGATGGATTTCTGACTAGGGTTGTTACAAAATACAACCTCAAAACCATCATTCTCCCACAGAGAACCGAGCAGTGAAATGTCAAGATGCAAATGATGATAAATATGGAGAAGAGGGGGGGGGGGTGTGTATTTTCCCTAATCGCCTGACCAAATCAATGACCAACGTCATATCTTTCCACCTAGATATTAACCATTCCTTCTATGGCATATCACATAGCTAGGTGAGGTTTCATAATCAAGCTAAGCCTTTATGTTTTTAAACATATACCCTCTATGGTATAATTGGGCTCATAAAAGCATGTTTACATGGAAACTCTAGGGTATGAAAAATATGTATCATCACAATAGAATAAAGGAAAACAACATGATAAAGATTTCTATTGCTGAGGTATATAAGAATATAGAATCCAAATTCATAACAATGAATAACCATAAGACATTGGTTGTCGGTGGGTGTTATAGTATTCATGTCAACATATCAATTTATGAGGAGGGCCTCTTGATATGTATGTGTGTGTGTGTGTTTTTTTGTGTATGCTACCCTCTTGGAAAACTCTTTTATTTAGTCTCTTACCTGAACGTAATTACACTTCGTTACATCTAATGATGGAGATATAATAAATGGGGAAAATGGGTGCTTCAATTTGTTCTGCCACCTTAAAATTTCAATTTAGGTTAATTTGTATAGGTAACTAGGGTCATAGAGGAGGGTTACTTGTTGTTGTATTGGAAGGAAGTTGCAGTTGTTGTTGTTTCTTGAGTAATTAAACGGGTAATTATCTTAGAAAAGAGGTTCCACGCCATCCTTGAGGCCATGTAAATGGTTGGTTTTGAAGAGAAGGCCATTGGGGCCAAGGCATCAACTACTAAACTAGAGAAGGGATAATAAACTACCAAGGGACTATAGAAAATTGAATTTATTAAAAAACCTACTAAGGATTATATATATTAGGCCAGGTATTAAAAGAAGATGAGGGATCTTGATCCATACCTAGTGGCTAAGCTTTCCATTGTTTCTTGGAGAGGGTGAAGTATTCTGACTCATCCTCTTCACCTCATTCCTTGATTACTTCATTTAATATTGTTAACAATGGGAATTATTTTGTAGAATTCTCTTTCTCATAGATGTTAAAGAATTCTTCATTATTAAGCGCTAACTCTCTAAGGGGGTGCTTCTTTCTATAATTAGGACATAATATAAACATATCTTTCATAGCCTCAATCTAGTTTTGTTTCACCTATAACATATCTAATTGAAAAGATAGAGAAATAGAAATATCAGTTTTAAAATTTTCAAATAGATTACTTATTTCTTCCCTTGTAACCCCACTATTAGTTGAGTTTTGTATTCTAGTAGAAGCATTTTGTGCCAAAGTTTTATTTCTTGTTGATCATGTTGTGCTCCTTAAACAAAGTGAAACTATGTCACCATAGGATTCCTTTTATATGTCTCCCTTTCCTATGAGATTCAACATATCTAGATAATCATCCTTCATTTCCTTAATCAAAATTACATTCAAAATATCCTTATCCAAATCACTATTCTTGAAAATTTGTAAGTAGTAAGAAAGGAACATAGATTTGTTCTAGATCACCACATGGAGTGGGAAAGCAAAAACTGGATTCCAATATCAGTAATTCCACTAGAGAAATAAATTATTTCTACATGTAGATAGTCAACCAATATTAGCATGTGAAAGCTCTCATGGTAAGAGTCCTTACATATAGAGTGAAAACCTAGTAGGAGCTCCTCATATGCATGGTTGAACTCATGGAGAAGATATAAACTATTGATTGCGAACTAAATCAGTTATTCAAGAAAATTTTAGGCTCTACACCACCATTTTTAAACACCAACTGGGGCCTAGCAATATGACAACACTTACAACTAAGTTTGTGTTCTATATTTTTTCCAAATATGTGTCTTTGACTATTAGCCTATGTAATTTTGTCCACGTAAAATTACTGATATGTTTATAGTTTAAGGTTTCATACTGGTATATTAGAAACAATGAGGATAACTTAAACAAATTTATGTTTATGTTATTGGCTTGGTTTCCTTAGCGACAAACCAATAAAGGCCATCTATGATGTAATTTTGTGTCTTTTGAAATAATATAACTCTCATCATCTTACAAAAAGAGAAAAGATTCTCCTTTTATATATATATATATATATATATATTGTAGTAGCTATAGAATGAACATGGAGTTTGGTGCTTTACATCCATCTTCTATGTTTTTCAAACTTGTAATCTCCCAAATGGAACAATGATAACAAAATGTTGTAAATTGTTCTCAAACATTATATTAGTCACTACATAAATAGGAAGGCATGGCTTGAAATGCCATGAATTAATTACTGCATCTCTCTCTGGGAAGGTATAGGTTATTTGGATGGAAATTATTTGTAGTTTCTTCTGCATATACAAGAAACAACCTACCAGTGGTAAACTTACAAAAAGTTACATGTTTTTGGAGAGTGAAATGTGATTTTGCGTAATAACCTTCATATGAGATGACACATCCGCAAATGTCCCAGGGGTTGAATATTTTCCTCCTCTCTGGCACATAGAAAAAATTTCAAAGGACCTTCATCTGATATCAATCATCAAAGGATTTTCACCCCCATTGTCGGATTCAATATCTGTGAGTCCTTTATTTCTAGTCCTCTACGATCCTTATTTGCTCAATGGTGATCTAGTTGATGAGAAATAATTTCTTGATATTTATTTTTCATTCTTGCCACAGATGAGTTGTCTTATTTTATTCATTATTCCAATAGAAGCCAACCAAGCCGATCCTTTAAATAGATAGGATGTCGAGATGAGAGAATTGATTCACTTTGATCTGACATGTCGAATTAAACCAATAAAGCTCCTATTACTTCATTCTTTTTGGGATGTTTAGGATTTATGTTTCCAATTCATTGACATTGGGTAGATGGTGACATAAGCAATTTTAAAATTTGGAATATTCCAAGAATTTGACTCATAAGAGAAGTAAAAAAGTAAACTTTCACATTTTTAGGATTATATGTTCCTAGGTTGAGTAGCCCAGAGGCCTAAACAAATTCCAAAATATTCCAAAAATATATGATGGATAGGAGAAAAGACTTTTCTTGTCTCCATCTCATTTTCAGAATATTCCATAATCTCCAAGGTTGCTCATTGTTTTAGTGATGGGAATTCCAAAGCCCTGAAAATTATGTGTTTTAGCGATGGGAATTCCAAAGCCCTGAAAATATTGTGAAAAATAGGAGCAGTATTCCAATCATAAATATTTATTTTCCATAAACAATCAAAATTCAGATAGGTTTTCTAGTTGTTGCATAATCTCCTTTTTATCAGTGGATGGATCATTGTATTATTTCCCTTGATACAATACTTTATATCCCTCTTTGTCAATGTATGTTTATGCTCCCAAATATAAGAGGGAAAACCTTGGATCTACGTTCATTAGGTCTCTCCTATTACCTCATTTTCTTCCTTAATATGCATCTAGAGAGGATTAATCCTGATGATAGGGTGTACCATAATTTTAAGTTTGTTGGAGAGAGAGAGATATGAGTTTGTGATCAACTACTCAAAATAGGGCCATTTTTAATGGGATCTCCAGATTTTCCAATAACAACTCCTTGTTTACATAGAATCAATGTAGTCTTTTTGCGATATGCCCTAGTCTTATCCTTGTATTTTTCTAGAAGTAATTTCATTTTTGGGGTTTAAGATCCATGGGATCCCACTCTTACATCAGATATTTCAATGTCTCTAGTAAAGGGTACCTAACTGCACTTAACCTAAAACTAAACTGAAGTAACCCGTTAAGACACAACCCTTAATTTTGATTGCATCCTTCATTTTATTAATGGATTTCCAGCAGTCCATGTTTTCCCTATGGTTCATCGACACATATATATTGGATAGTTTGAAATGGTTCACCCTATCTATATTCTCCAGATCTATGTATATCCAAAGCTACGTGGTTTTTGATCGACTTAGTTTAAACTTGTCCAGTTGTGTGCATATTTGTCGACCCTAGATTCTATGGCTGCAACATCAAATTTCAATTTCACTTGCGATCTTCGAGCATTGGAAACAACGTTTGAATCTGTCATAGATTTCCCTTTAATGAAAATCTTCTTGGCTCCCAAATATGAAATTATCAATATCACTTCTTCAAAATTGCTTCCTTCCATGGACTTGGCTGCTCGAACCCAGTTCAGTGGATCACTGCTAGACGAGTCGAAACCTATGCAGAGCCTAGTGTTTTTAACTTGAAATTCATTGGCATGCGTCATTTCTGCTGCTGCAACCATATTTTCACCCTTACAAACATCCAAAATGACCTATATAATAAAGAAATTCAAAAAACTAGAGCATAATAGAGCAGATACCAATAAATTGATCAAACCATAGTAGAAAAGAGGAGAACAAAGCATGGTAGAGTAGAGCAAGGCAGGGAAATTGAATTCTTGAATTTTTGTGTTGTGTTTATTAAGTTCCCTTATCCAAATCTCAGAGAATTGTACAAGACCTGTTATTCTTCTTTACAGCTTTCAAAAATAAGACAATTAAACTGAAAGATCTTCCTACAATTTTAAAAGATGGTCAATCTTTAATTGTTGTATGCCTATTTTTTTCATTTTTCTTTGATAACTTTCAAATTCAATTTCAGGTATAAGGGGTTCAGAAATTTATAGTTTCCTAATAGTAGTACAATGCATATGGATAGATCCATCTGCAAAAATAAGACAAGAAAAACCTTCTACTATATATGTTCCACAGGATGAAGCATTCGAGGAGATCAAGGAAAGTACATTTTTTGCAGGAGCACTAAAAGGATTATTCCATAACTTGGTGATTAATGGAGGAGGATTCATTGAATAATGCTTTACACTGGATACGTACTCCATTGAGTTAAGTGCACAAGCATATGACAAAGGATGGTGCTTTGACATGGAGGCCTTTCTTGCAAAATTGCTTGCAAGGTATGTTGTTTAATTTGAGATGGTAAAAACATGATGTTACTTTCATATTCCATTATCCATGAATACTAGATGAATTTGATGGGATCTAATATTGATAGAAGGAACACCCAAATACTTTGATATGAGATTCTACTTTAGTTGGAAAAAATGGACATTTCTTTTATTGAGGAGCACATTATAATGCCTTGTTGGATACCTCACAAATAAGCCTTCATTTGACAATAATTTTAGTTGCCTAAATGAAAAGTAACAATTTTAACTCTAGCATTTTTATATCATCTATTTTAAATCCCTTGTATAATAGGCCTAAACTACAAAAAACAGGATAAAAAAAATTCCTTGTCATATCTTGATTCCTGAAGGCAAAGGAAGTAGTCAATATACTCCAAATTCCCTTAAAGAAAATATTTTCCAAACGAAACAAAAAACAAAGGGCATTATGATAAAATAAATGCAACTAGGAGGGCAAAGTTGGAGACAAAGGAAGATCTAGCAGGGATATTAGCTACAATAATCTGGGTGGCATGAGGGAAACATGTTTCTTTGAATTTTGGACAATACCCACATGGAGGATATGTACCCAATAGACCCTATATTATGAGAAAGTTGATTCCCAATGAAACAGATCCACAGTATAAAAGCTTTCTTTCAAATCCTCGAAATTCTTCCTATCATTAATGCAAAATTGACTCCAAGCCACCAAAACCATGGTTGGCGTGGACACTCTCTCAACACATTCACTAGGTGGAGTACTTGGGAGAGATACATGAGAATTATGATGGAAGAGCACTGGAATCTTTTCAAAGCTTTTCTACCAAATTCTAGGAGTAGATGAAATCATACATTAGAGAAATGAAGATTTCAGTCACAAAATTTGCAATTCAAACTTCACAAACTAAGGGAGGGACACAAAAGGTATGCTAAAAATTGTAACCCCTGTGATGCTTTAAATTTTTCAAAGGGAGAAACATTAAATTTGACAAAAGCCTCAATAGCCTTTAACATTGGATTGCAACTTATTGAATTTGACAGAGAACAAAGCAGGGTATAGCAGAGTAGGGCAAGGCAATTGAATTCTTGAATTATTGTCCTGTGTTTATTAAGTTCCCACATACAAGTCTCAAATAAGTGTACAAGACTTGTGATTGTTCTTTATATATTTCACAAATAAGATAAGGAAACTAAAGATATTCATACTATTTTAAAAGATGGTCATTCTTTAATTGTTGTTTTGAAATTTTTTTCATTTTTCTTTGGTAACTTTCAAATGAAATTTCAACTATAAGGGGTTGAGAAATTTTTGGTGCCCTAATATTAGTACAATTCTTATGGACATATCCATTTGCAGAAAGTATACAAGAATTTTTTTTTACTATATATGTTCCTTGGGATGAAGCATTCGAGGAGATCAAGAAAACTATATTTTCTGCAGGAGGACTAAAAGTATTATTGCATAACTTAGTGATAAATGGAGGAGGAGTTATTGAATATTTCTTTACACTGGACAAATACTCCATGGAGTTAAGTGCATCTACATATGACAGAAAATGGTGCTTTGACATGGAGGCCTTTCCTGCAGACTTGCTTGCAAGGTATGTGGTTTAATTTGAGACAGTAAAAACATGGCTTTACTTTCATATTCCATTCTTCATGAATACCCAATGAATTCGATGTGATCTAAAATTGATAGAAGGCACATTCAAATCCTTTGATATGAGATGCTAGTTTAGTTGGGAAAGATTGGCATTTCTTCTATTGAGAAGCACATTGTAATGTCTTGTTGGATCCCTCACAAATAGGTCTTCATTTGACAATATTTTTAGTTTCCTAAATGAAAGTTTACAATTTTTAACTCTAGCATTTTTACCTCATCCATTTTAAATCCCTTGTACAACACACCTAAACTGTAGAAAACAAAAAAATATTTTCCTTGTCATATCCCGATTCCTGAGGGCAAAGGAATTGGTCAATATGTTCCAAATTCCCTTAAAGAAAATATTTTCCCAATTAAAAAATAAACCAAGGGAATTAAAATAAAAGAAATGCATCTTGGAGGCCAATGATGGAGACAAAGGAAGATCTATTAGGGATCTTAACTACAATAATCTGGGTGGCATGAGGGAAACATGCTGCTTTGAATTTTGGATAATAACCAATAGATCCTTTACCCAGTAGACCCTGTATTATGAGAAAATTGATCCATAATGAAACAGATCTAGAGTATAAAATATTTCTTTCAAATCGTCATAATTTATTCATATCATCAATGCCAACTTGGCTCCAAGCCATAAAAACCATGGTTGTTGTGGACACTCTCTCAACACATTAACGAGATGGAGTACTTGGGCAGGAGACATGAGACTAAGTGGGATATTGATGGAAGAGCACTAGAGGCCTTTCAAAGGGTTTCTGCCAAAATTGAGGAGTAGAGGAAATCATACATCAGAGAAATGAAGATTTCATTCACAAACTTCACAAACTGAGGTTAGGACATGAAAGGTATGCTTCATAATTAAACCCTAAAAAATTGTAATCCCTATGATGCTTTCAATTTTTCAAAGAGAGAAACATTAAATTTGACAGAAAATTCAATAGCCTTTAACATTGGATTGCAACTTGTCAAGTACCTTGTTACAGACCATGAAGTAAATTTCTTAAGCCTTAAATATTTCGTCTAGGAAGTAATCAATGTTTTCCTAATTGGGAAATGGCGACTATTTTTTTGACACCCAAGAACTCTCAAAATAGTTTCTCATTAAAAGAGTTATTTCTAAATAAAATTCAATAAATTAAGTTAGGAGCCATTCAATAAATTCAGTTAGGAGCTGAGAATGAACATGGAGTTTGGTGGTTTACATCAATATTAAATGTTTCTCAAACCCTTAATCTCCCAAATGGAACAATAATTACAAAATGTTGTAAATTTTTGTCAAACATTATATTAGTCACTACATAAACAAGAAGGCAATGCTTAACAGGCCATGAATTATTTACTGCATCGCTATATGGGAAGGTATAGGTTATTTGGCTAGCAATTATATGTAGTTTATTATGCTTTTACAAAAACAGTGTACCAATGGTAAACTACCAAAAAGTTACATGTTTTTGGAGAGAGAGTGATATTCTTTTATGTAAGAACCTTCATCTGAGTAATCCGACATCCCAAAGGATCTCTTCTACCAAAATGGCCAGGACATGTACTTGGTGTTGTTTGACAAAATTATCAGTACAAACTGCCTTAGGCTCAGTTAACAATCATAAATGACAAGATAACGCAAATTCACCACGTTAGCAAAGCAGGAAGTCAGATTAAGAAAAAACTACGGTAAATTATTTTATTGTTATATATATGTCATTTTTCTTTTTAATATTAATAACTCTTTCTTTTTCATTTTGATGTACAACTAAAACACAATCATGTGACCTATCTCATATATAATTGGTTGTAGATTGCACGTAGTTTCTCTGGCTGCGATAATGGTTTGAGTTTGAGAAAAGCCAATTCCTCAAATATAATAATATCATATAAATTTTGAACTGATCAATAAGCATTGCAGGGTTAAAAAATAAACAAAGGAAAAGTTATTGTGATGCCTACGGATAACAGGTCAATAACAAGTTTTTGCAGAATTAATGGAAAATCAGTAAAGGGACTGTATATATTTTGTATGCCAATAACTAAATGCATCAATCCAAAGTCCATAGGGGACCTTATCTTTGTACATTTTCCTTTGTTCCTTGCCCAATAAATTCCAACACTTGTCTTGGGATTTCCATAAGCATGTTGGAGACATGGTGCATATCATTGAGACACGCATGTCAAAGGGGAAAGAGCCCTGGAAGAGTAAGCTATACGAATTGCAGTAATAGACCATTCAAGGATAAAATGTGCCAAATATGGTGTCTTTTCCATTTGATTTTACTATGGAGTTAAAAGGCCTTCAACCTACAATTTCAATATCCTACCAAGTTTGAAATATTATGTTTTGCAACATTTTTAAATTAATAAATAAAAATTAATTGTTTCCGTTAGGATCCCTGTTGCTTGCACAACAACTTTCCTCGACAGAAACAACCCATTTCGAAATATGGCTGCATATGTAGCACCGCCCTTGTGAACGAGTCTGATTGACCATTTCACGAGCTCCACGAGCACACCAGCCACTACAACCATGCACCGCAGAATGATCTGTCGCGGAGCTTTATTTCTTGACAACCATAGTTTCCAACATATGTACTTGGGGGTGGTCATGTTTACTTGTCTAAGGAGTGTTTTATTAACAAATGTCCGAGGTGTTCAATATTTTCCTCCTCTCTGAAACAGAAAAAATTTCAAAGGACCTCCATCTGATATCAATCACCAAAGGATTTCCACCCCCATTTTCGGATTAAATATCTGTGAGTCCTTTATTTTCAGTCCTCTACACTCCTTATTTAATCGATGGTGAGAAAAAATATCAAACCTCGATGTTTTCACTCACTTTTGAGCCTCGATGGTACCGTCGGGCATGAGCGACGGGCCATGGCGAGCCCCCTCCTCACCACCAGAGACCCCATTCCCAAATAGAGCAAACCCTTCTTAGCGACCTGCCTTGCCCACCGCTCCAGGTTTCATGTACGCGACTTCGTCGCTCCAGGGTTTCGTGACTTGTTGTACAAAGATAGGGAAACCTTTCTCTGTGACGTTAAAGTCTAGGTTCTATCCCATACCGTTAGAACCGCCAGCGCAATTCTCGACAGTGCCCCGCCTCCATTTATTGAAAAATAAAACCATAGAACATGAACCATAGAACATGAATTGAAAACCATAGAACCTGAAAATCTAAGAAGGAAGCTCCCACAATCAACGTTTTGGTGCTGTGGAAGGAAGCGACAATGGTGTTGAAATCGTAATTTCAACAGCGGGCTGAGTTGACCCGTGGAGCAGCTGTAACAACGCCCAAACCGCGCAGCAAAACCACAAATCAGCGTGAGATTTCACGGACCGCCTTCCTGCAGAGAGTGGTTTCCGTATTTTTGAACCTGATGGAATATGGGGCAGATGCGTGGCTCTCCCCATACGTAAACAAACGTAATTTCTCACGTAAACAAACGTAATTTCTCGCGTGTTAATGTTCAGCATAATGAGGCCTCCCGATATTTATCACCGCCGTCCGATTGCGCTCATCAATCTCCACCGTTGATCGTTTGAAGCTGCATACGGGCCCGCATCAAATCAAGGATTGCGTGGAGTGTAAAATAAAGTCTGGTTGACGGCCTGTTCCATCTGCAAAAGAATTAAAACAAATTTAAATATGGTCGTAGAAAGTTGGTAAAACTTTAAGTTTTAATCATACAAAAGCATGGGCACAAAATATATTGCTTTTATATTTGTTCTGTGCGTTGACCATTTTATATAAAAAAAAATGTAGTACAATGAAAAGAATGGGTATTGTAGAGTGTAGAAAATAGAGCAGGGGCAGCATATGTTCATAATTTTTTTTATGTCGTAAAATACACAGTAGTGTATTGTGTTAAAAAGAGAATGAGAACGATGACTTGAAAAACGATGGAGGCAGCATAGTGCACAGCAGTGCGTAGTAAAGCAAGGAGGAAATGAATGCACAGTAGTGTTATCCGCAAAGATCAAGGGAGCAGCATGTTTTTTGTTGACTGGTGGCGAAGCTCGTAGGAGCGAAAGAATAAGGGAGATGCACAGCAGTGCATAGATCACATTTTTTTAATGTATTGGATATGCATTGAAATGCAAAAGAAAAGAACGCACAGTTATTCTTGAAATTGTGAATGTAAAGTAAAAGTTTATTGCATATGTAAAAGTTTGTTTTACAGCAGTATGTGTAAAATATTTTTACAGCATATGTGTAAAAATAGTTTTACACCAGTAAAGTAAAAAGGGGTTTTACTATAGTTTTACACCAGTAAAGTAAAAAGGGGTTTTACTGCAGTAAACCCAGCACAGTGAATTCTCAGGTAGAGACATAGTTTAGTTTTTGAGGGGTGAAAGTAATTTTGGTGAATCCCTCTCAGCAAAGAGGATGAATATGTATCAGAGTTGGCTGAATGTATTTTTGGTAAATCCCTCTGAGTGAAAGAGGATGAATGTTGTTTCAGACATTTTGTTTTAATGAATAGAAATGTTTTATGGCTGTGTAATACTCTGTTCTGAGATAATTTTTTTTATTAAAAGCTTCCCTGTGCAAAAAGATCCTGTGGCAGAAGGAAACAGAGCATTGCCTCTGTGGTGTTTGTTTGTTTGGTTTTTGGTATTTTCCCATGAAAAATACCCAACAGTGGTATCAGAGCTGGTCCAGGCTCTTTGATGGTGACAGAGCAGGTTCAGGCTCTTTGAAGTGTCAAAGAAGCTGAAGGAAAGACTCTTGTTGCAGCAGTAAAGCTTCTCCAGCAGTGTGAAGTCTCAGCCAAAAGGATTAAGGTATTCCTCAAGCTTTCCTTTGTGTTACTGTTGAAGAAACAGTGAGTGATTTAAAAAAAACAGTCAAGTATTTAAAGCCTAGATAAGAATGGCAAGGTCAAAGAAGAAAGCTTCCAAGCCTGCTAAAAATGTGTCTCCCTCCTCTACTAAACTAGAAGGCAATCCATTTGAATACATTCTATTTGAAGTTCCAAAGTTTGATGGAAACTTTGATGTATGGGAAATAAAGATGAGGGATTTCTTAAAGTCTGAAGGGATTGAAGTCTGGGAGTCAGAGATTGATGATAGCAAGATGGATAAAGAATCCATGGAGTATGATGCACAAGCAACAAAGACTATCTTGGATGGACTGCCTGATTCTGTGAAGAAGAATCTAGGAAAATATACAGCAGCAAAGGATATATGGGACAGACTGCATGACCTTCATGCAAAGGGAGCACTGACCATGACAATGAGTCAAGAAGGAAATTCTGAACCCATCATAGAAGCTGAAAGTGAGAAGGTTGACCTTATCAAACTTCAAGTAAAAGAAAAGGATGAAGAGCTTGCCAAGCTTAAGAAGGAACTTGAAGAATGCAAGAGGAAACATCATGAAAAAGTCATATCCATGACAAATCAGCTGAATGAAGCAAAGAAGCAGGAAGACGCCTTGTCAGGTCAACTTGAACAAAGGCACAAGAGAGTGAACAAGCTTGTAGAAGAGATTGGACAGTACAAGGAAGAGGTCTCCTCCCTTAAGTCTGAATTACAAGAAGCCAGGAAGCAGGCACAAAGCGCTGAAAAGAAAATGGAGAGCAGTCAAGCAGAAATCTCCAAAATGAAGTCTGATATTATCTCCCTCAAAATAGTAGCAGCTGAAGCTACCCGTAGCAAGGAAGAAACTGAGGAACAGCTTACAAAGAAGAATAATGAGTGTGAAAGATTAGAAGAAGAGATTGTTCTCCTCAAGAAAAAGGTTGAAGGGATGAACAAAATCATGAAGAGATCTCAAGCCTTGGATGACATGCTCAGCTATCATAGATCTCCATCTGATAAATCAGGACTCGAGTATGTAAGTGAACCCTCAAACAAGGATGAAGATGCTTTAAGCAAATGAGATGTGAAGAAGCCAGAAAGAAGTTGTGAAGCTCCTAGTTCCAGCAAAGGCAAGGAGAAAAATGAAGGCTGCAATAGAAGAAATCCTACTCCAAGCAGAAAACCAGCTCCAAGAAGAAATGTAGCTGAAGTCAAAGAGGCAAGATGCAATGGTTATCATCAAACGATCTCAAGGCAGCAAGGCTTCAGAAGTGCATCAAGGAAACCTCCATCTCACAGGTACCAAAGTTCATTTTATGGTTATTGTTATGCTTGCTCAAACTTTGGTCATATGGCAAAAGACTGTAGAGCATTTCATAGAGATAAATGTTATGGTCCCCGACAATCTCCAAGAAACAATTTTGCAAGAAGAAATCATGAGATCTTATTCATGAACAATGTTAAATGTTTCAAGTGTCATAACATTGGGCATATGGCACGTGATTGTAACTTAAGATGGGCTGCTATGCAAGCTAGACCCACACAAAAGAAGAAAGTTACACAAGTATGGAGAAGGAAGGAAATACAGTGTGAAAGTCCCTTGAGCTTTGCAACTAATCTAAGTTTCTTTTGAGAAGAGTCTGCTGAAAGAAAACAATGCATACATTAAAGGGGAGCCTGTAATTTTTTTATTATTATTTATTGCTGAACTGTATTAACAGTCACTCTTTGATGAAGACCTTTTCATAAGGGAAAGATATGAAGTTAAATCTGCCATAAAAGCAGAGAAGAAAAAGGGGCAGCGCTCAAATGTGAAGTGCAGCAGCGCAATAAGAAAAGTATGCAAAGCATGGAGACCCTCACAGCAGTGGGAAGATAGAACATAAAACAGCAGTTTTGAATTTTTGTTATGGAGCACATGCATTGAAATGCATAGCAATGGAAGGTAGTTTCCTTCTATGTAATGTGAGAGAACATACTCACAGCAGAGTGAGTACAATACACAGCAGTAAAAAAAAAATGTAATGTTTTTCTTCATATGCAATGCAGCATGCAAAGAAATGCATAAAGAAAAACAGGGACAACAGATTTTTAATGCACATGGGTGAATGATAATGTGTGGCAGCAGAAAAACGAAAGGAATTGCACAGCAGTGCATTGTGTAAAAAAAATGAATGAAGACTAAGATTGTGTGAAGCAAGGGTGTAAAAAGAAAAGGCAGCAACCCGTGTTAATTTTTTTTGTTGTGTGGAGAATGCAGCGCAAAACAGCGTGAGGATGATTTCTCTCTATGTGCAAGTAATGGAGAGTAAAGAGTTAGTGTATGGGCACACAGCAGTATGATGAAACAAAAGGCAGCAACAGTGCAAATTGCAGAGGCAACGCAGCAGCAAATAAAAACCCAGGGATGACAGAGTCTATGGTTATGGGTATGGACAGCGGTGAATATGAAAAATGCAGCAACAAGAAGTTATGGACAGCAACACAGGTAAAAGAATTTTTTCTTTACAACAGTAAATGTATGTGTAATGAATGTGTTGTTCATTGAATTGAAATACAACATATGCAACAGCAGTGAATATGCAGCAGAAAAAAAAAAGAACAGTGCAATGAATTTTTATTGTTTTGAAACTGCATCTAAGGCAGTGTTTGGCAGTGATCCCTCCGTGAGAGGAAGGTGCTCTTCAGCACAGTCACAAGTAAATCCCTCTGTCATGAGGAAGGTGCTCTTCAGCACAGTCACAAGTAAATCCCTCTGTCATGAGGAAGGTGCTCTTAAGCACAGTCACATGGTGAATCCCTCTGTCATGAGGAAGGTGCTCTTCAGCACATTGTAATGGTGAATCCCTCTGTCGTGAGGAAGGTGCTCTTAAGCACAGTTTCAGGTTAATCCCTCTATTAAGAGGAAGACAACTTTGATTGTTTGTGGAACTGCATCAGAAGCAGTTGGTGAATCCCTCTATGTGAGGAAGATGTCTTTGTAACAGCAGTGTTGGTGAATCCCTCTATGTGAGGAAGTGTTTGGGTATGACCGAATGCCGAGCAGTTGAAATTAAAGGGGAGTGTTGAAATCGTAATTTCAACAGCGGGCTGAGTTGACCCATGGAGCAGTCGTACCAACGCCCAAACCGCGCAGCAAAACCACAAACCAGCTTGAGATTTCTCGGACCGCCTTCCTGCAGAGAGTGGTTTCCGTATTTTTGAACCCGATGGAATATGGGGCAGACGCGTGGCTCTCCCCATACGTAAGCAAACGTAATTTCTCGGGTGCTAATGTTCAGCATAATGAGGCCTCCCGATATTTATCACCGCCGTCCGATTGCCCTCATCAATCTCCATCGTTGATCGTCTGAAGCTGCATACGGGCCCGCATCAAATCAAGGATTGCGTGGAGTGTAAAATAAAGTCTAGTTGACCGCCTGTTCCATCTGCAAAAGAATTAAAACAAATTTAAATATGGTCGTAGAAAGTTGGTAAAACTTTAAGTTTTAATCATACGAAAGCATGGGCACAAAATATATTGCTTTTATATTTGTTGTGTGCGTTGACCATTTTATATAAAAAAAAAATGTATTACAATGAAAAGAATGGGTATTGTAGACTGTAGAAAATAGAGCAGGGGCAGCATAGGTTCATAATTTTTTTTTTTGCCGTAAAATACACAGCAGTGTATTGTGTTAAAAAGAGAATGAGAACGATGACTTGAAAAACGATGGAGGCAGCATAGTGCACAGCAGTGCGTAGTAAAGCAAGGAGGAAATGAATGCACAGTAGTGCTATCCGCAAAGATCAAGGGAGCAACATGCTTTTTGTTGACTGGTGGCGAAGCTCGTAGGAGTGAAAGAATAAGGGAGATGCACATTAGTGCATAGATCACATTTTTTTAATGTATTGGATATGCATTGAAATGCAAAAGAAAAGAACGCACAGTGATTCTTGAAATTGTGAATGTAAAGTAAAAGTTTATTGCATATGTAAAAGTTTGTTTTACAGCAGTATGTGTAAAATATTTTTACAGTAGTATGTGTAAAAATAGTTTTACACCAGTAAAGTAAAAAGGGGTTTTACTGCAGTAAACCCAGCACAGTGAATTCTCAGGTGGAGACATAGTTTTGTTTTTGATGGGTGAAAGTAATTTTGGTGAATCCCTCTCAGCAAAGAGGATGAATATGTATCAGAGTTGGCTGAATGTATTTTTGGTAAATCCCTCTGAGTGAAAGAGGATGAATGTTGTTTTAGACATTTTGTTTTAATGAATAGAAATGTTTTATGGCTGTGTAATACTCTGTTCTGAGATAATTTTTTTTATTAAAAGCTTCCTTGTGCAAAAAGATCTTAAGGCAGAGAAACAGAGCATTGCCTCTGTGGTGTTTGTTTGTTTGGTTTTTGGTATTTTCCCATGAAAAATACCCAACAAATGGAAATAAAGGAGTTCATGCGATTGAAGGCGGTTGATCAATTGTGGGATCCAATGGCCGAAAACATTTCAATCGTCTAAAAATCGATCTAATAGTGAGCAACCGTACATAGTGGTAGCCCGTCGGAGTTCTTCCCAAAAAAACACATTACCTTAATAACTTATTTTTAGATACATAATATTAATAACTAGATAGATTTTCATAATAATAATAATGTCACTAAGTGATTTACAATCAGTAACTATTTCGATAAAATTATTTTTAATATAATTTAAATTTTCTTTTACTAAATAATTATTTTTTAATTAATCATATTATGTTTAATTATTTATTATATTTTTCTAATTTCATAATAAAAATTAAACTATCATATAATTTTTGTTACTTTCTAAAATCAATAAAAATATTAAACAAAAGATTGAAACATAATGTAACGTGATGGTAAAAATCATAAACATTTCATTTTAGTAATAGGAAACTTTAAAGAACAACTTACTCTATTTTTATAATGCGTTATATATTATTATTATTCAATTTTAAATATTAAACAAAAATTGAAACATAATGTAATATGATAGTAAAAATCATAAACATTGCATTTTAAGAATAGGAAACATTTTAGGAATTGGAAAGTTTAAAGAACAATTTATTATATTTTTATAGTTCATTATATTATTATTAGTATTTAATTTTAAAATCATGGCATTAAATTGGTTCATGAGACCCTTTTGTTTGTGGGACAAGGGTTGGTGCATGAGACCCCCTTGTTTGTGGGACAAGGGATCCACCGCCACATAGTGATTTGACTGCTAATTCTATGGAGGCATACATACTCTACCTCCTCTGGTTTTGAACCTGTTACCTTATAGGAGGAAACACATGCTCTCAACCATTATGCCCACTTCATAGGAGGAAACACATGCTCTTAACCATTAGGCATACATACTCTACCTCCTCTGGTTTTGAACCTATTACCTCATAGGAGAAAACACATTCTCTTAACCATTATGCCCACTTTCATAGGAGGAAACACATGCTCTTAACCATTATGCTCACTCAAGTTGTATCACAGCATCAAATTGGTGCATGAGACCCCCTTGTCTGTGGGACAAGGGACCCACCTCCACATAGTGATTTGACTACTAAGTCTAGGCATACATACTCTACCTCCTCTGATTTTGAACCTGTTACCTCATAGGAGGAAACACATGCTCTTAACCATTATGCCCACTCAAGCTGTATTAAATATATTATCTAATTTTAGGTTCATGGCCAAGCGAGACACCAAATTGATGTATGTACATATATTATCCAATTTACTGCTAAGTCTATAAAGGCATACATACTCTATCCCCGTTTGGTTTTGAACTTCTGGCCTCCTATGAGGAAACACACGCTCTTAACCATTAAGCTGATTCGAGTTATATATATGGTGAGGTAAAATTTCATTTTTATTGAAAAAGAAACTTAGAGATTTTAGTTTTAAATAAATTAATAATATTTATCTTTGTTTTATAGTTTAGATGAGACTTGAGATGATTATATGAATAATTTGTTTGAATAACCACAATTTATGATTATCTAATCTATCAAAATCACTTGGGCATTACAAGCTCCCTAAGCCACACCAACCCTTAGAATGATTGGATTTTTCCCGATGAAATTTTGACTTTTACATTATATTCCCAATGGAATTTTGACTTTTCTCAATCTACTCTACCCTTATATAAAATTAATAATATTTATTTTATTATATTTATAGGTTTGTCTATTTTAAAATAAACTATTAAAATTTTAATTTAATTATCAATAATTAAATTGGACTTTTTCCCAATGGAATTTTGACTTTTCTCAATCTAATCTACCTTTATATAAAATCAATAATATTTATTTTATTATATTTGTAGGTTTATATAAAATCAATAATATTTATTTTATTATATTTGTAGGCTTGTCTATTTTAAAATAAACTTTTAAAATTTTAATTTAACTATCAATAATTAAAGTGGTCGGTAGGGATTTAACATTTTTTGAATATTCTAAAATAATTTTAATAGTACACCTAAATCAAAGATTAGTATTTATTATTAGTTAAAAGAAGTGTCATATGAAACTAATTGTAGTTTTTTTGTTGTAAAATGTTATTTCATAGTAATTAGTTTTATGATAATAATAATAAAATTACAATTTAATTAGATTTTATTGTTTTTAAAATTTTGAAAATAAGTATTTAGATGTTTATTGTGGATTCAACCACCGTTTAAATTGGGAGTTGTCTTTAGTGCGAATTTTTGGACTTTCCGGTGGTGTTAGAATCAGTCGAAAATTTTGAGGTGAAATCTTGATTTGAGTTATCTAAATTGGTTTTTTGACTGTATATATAGATTTAGTGCCCTCAAAACCTCTAGGGCACTTTCATTCTGGAGGGGTTACCCATCAAACTTGTTATTTCAATAAACTCCTGCCAAATTTTAGATAAATTAAACCAAAAAAACCCACCAGAAAAAATCACACTAAAAACAACTCATTTAAATTATATAATTTAAATAAATTAATATAAATATCATAATTTTAAATATAAGTTATATTTAAAAATAATATAAATTTATTTTAATCTTATTAAATTTTAAATGATTGCAATTTAGTTTCTTTGGGTCCAATGTAAACAAATTATATATTATATAATTTTAGCGTACAATCAATCTAGAATATTTATCATATTAATGTTATTATATTAGGATATTACCTCATCCACAATGTTAAGGCACGTAAATTATTGGACTTTACTATCCAATTAAATTTTATCGGAGATGGTTTGAGAAGTGCGGATTGAAAATTATCCTCCCATTCGATAAATAACTTTATAAATACAATGTAGCACATGCAAGAAAAACTTATAAATACAATGTAGCACATGCAAGAAAAACTATTTTAAGATACGTTGCTATATAATAAACAACATAGCTACCTTTCTCTACCACTTTGTTCAAAAATATAACAAAATTAAAATAATTATTTTTTTAAGTGCAACAAAAGTGGGACTCTACCATAGTGGGAATTGGGAATGGGGAATTGAATGAGTAAATATAATAATAAAAAAAAATTATTATTAGAGTAAAATAAATTAATTTTAAATAACACTATATTTTTTTATTTTTTATTTGAATGAGGAAGTATTTGGACAATATTAAGATATTTCAATTTTGAATTTTATCTCAATTAATAAGTTCCAGGTATATGTAGGGAAAATTATTGTCCAAAACAAAAAGAGAAGAAACAATTGATTATTCTATGTAAAATTGGAACATTCTACCCATAAAATCTATCATGTAGTCCATTGCATGATTTAATTTATTGAGTATGATTGAATGGGGTAGATTGATTATTTTAGAGTGAAATTGACCTATTTTGCCAAAGAATGTGTCCTACAGTGGATTATGCCATACATGTAGATAAAGTAGTATTGTTCAGTGGACTAATATGCTACCACCATTGCCCAATCCACTAAAATGGTTTTTCTTTTGGTTGACTTGTTTAATAACAATTGAGTATAAGAAACTATGAGCATTGCCCAATACATAAAAAAATTTCTCTCTAGAATTAATAATTATTTATTAATCTATATTCACAAATATTTTTACACAAGGCTATAAGCCATAGGCTTATAAGCCATAAGCTTATATAGAAATAAGTCTCAATTAGCTTAACCTAATTATAAGTTGAGCAATATGAATATCATAGAAGTATAGGATACTTACCTTAACTGATATTTCATTAATCATTAATTTATTTAAATCAAATATTTATTAAAAATTGAAAAGATCAAATCTTTTAAATTATATATATCTATCTATCTATCTATATCTATATCTATATCTATATCTATATCTATATCTATATCTATATCTATATATATATATATATATATATATATATATATATATATATATATATAAAATGTATAAATTTATATGTATAAAAATATAATATTATTATTAAAACCATATTTACATAAATTTATTTAATAAAAAATAGTTGAAATTTAAATTTGTAGAAAACTTATAAAACTTAATATGCTAACCGCGGAGAGGGATAACAGTTTAGAGGGTGTAAGAACAGAGGTGAAGACGACGAAAGTGGAGCAGCGACGTCGGGAAGGCAAGGTGATACAACGTCTCAAAACGTGGATTATTGGGTATGTCAACTGGCTCTTCCTACAATCCCTTATGCTTCCCTACATATGGTCTAGTAACTGAGGCTTGCATGGCAGCAAGCGGTTTGGGGGGGTGAGCAACTCGGGTGGTGGAATTAGACTGGAGGAGGAGGTCTGCGGGAATAATCCCAGGTCCATGGGGTCTGCATGAGGGTCTCTTCAGTTCTGTATTCAGCTCTCTCACATGGGGATTATAGGGTTGGGCCGGGAGGGACTCTGCCCAAGCGAATTCTTGTTTATTGTCTGCCTAGCAAACCCAGGGGTTGAGAGTAGGGAAGTTGCAATTGTCTTTGAGTTATGACCACTATGGTTCTTAAAATTCTTTGATGCTAAGCCCTTCAGTGTTACTCTAGGGGAGACTGTTGTGGGATGGGGTCTTCTGAAATTAGGGAATTGGCATGCTTGGAATGTTGGCCAGGCCAACTTCGGCCAACTGCAGGGAACGGGGTGGTTAGAGAGTTGTGGGTAGGATGCCTTGTGCACGCTGGGGTTCAAATGTCGGCACGTTGGGAGGACTAGAGTGAAGCTAACTAAAGGCTAAGCTAGGGGGAAGGGGGGTAGAGGCAGTCAGTGACAGGAAAAGTAGATGAGGGGCGTGGTACCTCTAAGCTTGGACTCTAGGCTACAAGATTTGTAGGTGGTCATATACCTCGCTTCCAAGACCACAGTCATAGCGTGCATAAGGCATGGGTCATGGATGAGAATCTTGGGAGTCTTGGGTGGAGGTTCCTTACATTCAAGGGTTATGCGCATAAATCATGAGTGGAAAGATTTGTTGCATTGGCAGAACCTTGGGACAACGACAATACATAAACTAACATTTTGAAAATTATGGTTTCTTCTTCCCATAATAGGTAAGCCAAGAAGTAACTTTCCTTGGCCAAGAAAAGCATAGAGGTTAGTCTCTAGCCAATGTCTGAAGTTGGTAGGAAGGTACGGGTGTGAAAATTTCTGAATCTATACATCAGAAATCCTACTGCAATCACCGGTTTATCATCTCCTACTTGTTTTTAGATTCAACAAGTTATTTAATTATTTAAATAGTGATGAAAACACTATTGCAGACTACACATATATACAGATGATGAACTGAAATAGAACGAAACAAATACACAAGGGACACCATTATTTTTCGATAATCGTCCTTGAAAAAACCCAATTTGGGAAAATCGGTGCAACGTATAGAGGGTTTTTATTATTAAGCAGATTTATGAATACAATAGAGTACCAATTCCAGCTCAACCAACAGAGAACAAACCTGGCATAAGTACCTTGATCCAGAGACAGATGTTTTGGCAAATCTAGCAACTGGATGATCAAACCCCATAGATGACAATGGCATCTCCATTACTTGGTAGCGATGGCTTCTCCAAGCTTTGCACTGGAACTGCATCACCCTCCCAGTGAGCTTTCCTTGCTCATAAATCGATGTGTTGAACTGCTGCTCTCTCTGGCTCACAAAAACCCCAGCGCTGCCTCTAAATGACTGCATCAACCCCTTTGGATTTTGTATCACCCTCTCTAGATATGTGTTGTCTCTCTTGGTGCTGCTCTACCTCTCTACTATGTATTTTCGACCTTGGAATAAAGTCCCTCTGTCGAACTTCCCCTCTCACTACAACTCAAATCACTAGCTCGACTTTCTTAGCAAACCTCGCCCCAAAAAAATTGAACTCTTTGATCTCTAATATGTTTCTCCAACTGACCCAAAAACCTCTTCTTATACTTTTCCTATTGATGAATCAATGGTTGAGATTAAGTTCCTAATTGATGGCTAAGATTAAAACAGACTTGATCCTCGTCACTTAAAAGTTTCTCATCCATCTTCTTATTAATACCCATTAATATTTTTATTTCGTAAGTTTAGACTTAGGAACCTATTAAAAATATTAATTATTTGAATAACTCCTCATCCGGGTCGAATTTCTCCAAATGATTTCTGGGTTCTCAAGATCTCATGTATTCTCGCCCCTCCACAAAATTTTGTTGCTAGAGCACATCTGATGCTACCAGTAATCAACTAGAGGGGTATTGAAGCAATGGGTCGAGCAGCGACTTCCAAGGGACGAGGGAAGAGATCAAGGGGGAGCAAGGCTGAGGCAGCGCCGAGCACTGCGAGAAAACGTCATGAAGAAATCTCATGGGCAACCTGATCCAGGAAGTGGCGACTGCTTATGAGGATGACAGTAGAGGGGAAATCAAATGGCTCATAGCAGAATGGGAAGAAGATATAAATCGCCAAGCGAGTGTTGAGGCAGTTGACATGGAGGATTGAAAGATCTTGATCTCGAATCCAGGACACACCAAACGCTGAGAGACGCAATACAAATAGTCCATATATCTATGTTGGCTTATGAAATGCCTCCTTGGCAAGACCATGGAACAAATCTGGACAATTGTTGTCTAGAACTTTCCAAATTACAAATAATACTTTTAAAAACAACAATTTCAATTGCAAAAATAGGATGGCCGCTTGGACCGAATAAAGAAACATTTCCCATGCCTCTTCGTGCCGACTGAAATGAACATTAAATTTATAACTAAAATCTATACATTCTCTGACTTCCAGCACATGCAAACACAGAAAGCTACGACATTCATGGTGCATGATGATAACGTCAACCTTTTATATGAAGGTGAGTGAATCGTTAGTGAAATCTCAATCATGAGATGGATAGATGCTGAGTGAATATAGAATTAGTTTTTCGATTGGAATTCTTTTTATAATTAGGTTGTCGAAATATCTTTTGGCTATGATTTTTTATTTTTTTAAATATATTCCAAAATATATAAATAATTTCAGCACATTCAAAAAAACTTTTAATTTTCAAATTATGCAAAATTAAAAGCTCTGGCTTATAATTCCAGCATTCCCTACCAATTTTTGGAGCGAATTTAACCAAAAATATTCACAAATAAAAATTAGAAAGTTTCATAATAATAAAATATTGTACAATATTATATGAATTAATTAATATTAATTCTTTAAAATAAATATTTATAAATTTCAATAAATAATATATACTACCCAATACATTAATGAAATTATACTCTCAACCCTTAATTAAATTTAAGGGATTTTAAGTGACTCACTGTTTTCGTACAAACGCACTCTAATTGCCCCGATGGAATTTCAATTTTATTTTGCCGCAACCGAGTTCCAAGATACCTATATGGATGGAGTGAAGAGTTCTTAATCGTAGGTTGGAATATTAGATCTGCTCTTCTATTATTGGGAGTATAATATAGTCTCATCTGGTTAGGTTTAAGAAAGCCGCACAACCTATCGATATAACGAATGCATTTCCGTACAGTCCACCACTTCAAAATGATATAGGTGAGGTTGACCATCTTCAACTGTGCAAATAGTTATCTCCTTTCCATATGAACTATCAAAAGCGATTTCGGGTTTAACGAGAAAATTTCCAAATAGTTATCTCCTTTCCATATGAACTATCAAAATCGATTTCGGGTTTAACGAGAAAATTTCCTAATGAACTGCAGAAAACTATGGTCGAAGTGAATTGATTGATTTGAATGATTTTCGAGAGGCAAATTGCCAAGGACGAAGAGAATAATAAGAGAATAATTTTATATTATTTTGATGCTAGATTTTTTATTCTTGATTAGAAGTTTATTTAGTAATTTGGTTGATTTTATTCTCCTCAAATAAATGTTGCATATTGTTAATTTTTAAATGGTTTTTATATTGACCGTGGATATTTTTATAGACTTGATATTCCGTGACAAAGTGTCACTTAGTCTCTACC
Organism: Pinus tabuliformis; assembly: GCA_031772625.1. Lineage (NCBI taxonomy): Eukaryota > Viridiplantae > Streptophyta > Pinopsida > Pinales > Pinaceae > Pinus > Pinus tabuliformis. Next base: position 494,461,785 of record CM062819.1, read on the forward strand.
ACAATTTTATTGCAAAATATGTAAGTTCTCTCTTTTCAAACTTTCTTTGGTACCCCTCTTCCTACTCGTCTCACATCTAAGGTTGTTGCGCCTTTTCTGTCCTAAATTTTCTATATCAAATGTCTAATAGTGACACAATGGTTAATGGTACAATGAGTATGTATATCTAATGCTGTTTCACCGTTTTTATCACAATTTTTCTATATCAAATGTCTAAGAGTGACACAATGGTTAATGGTACAATGAGTATGTCTAAAATATGTTTTCTCTTTTTCTTTCATCTTTTTCCCAACAATTGATTCTTAGCTCTATCATGCTCCCAAAAATCTTGTTCATGAGGGTGTTGACCATAATATTGTGATAGTTATAAGGGTTATTGATTAACCATACTGGTTTTCAAATGTCTAAGAGTGACACAATGATCAATGGTAGAATGAGTATGTCTAAAATTTGCTTGTTCTTTTTCTCTCATCTTTTTCCCAACTGTTGACTCTTAGCTTATCACGTTCCCTAAAAGCTTGCTCATGAGGGTGTTGGCCATAATATTGTGATAGTTAGAAGGGTTATTGATATCTCCATTCTTAAAGAGAGGAATAACCACACTAGTAGTCCATTCTTCGGGAAATCCATCCTGGATGATCCCATTGAAAATTCATTTTATGTGAGGAGCAAGAAGCTCAACTCCCCATTTTAAAATTCGACTTGAAGCCCATCAATGTCCTCCTAGCTTGCTAAATTCTTTATTCCTTGCTTGATATCATCCACTAAGAAGAGCTCCACTTATGTGTTCCCTATGGGAGGAGTGTCTATCTCATGTACCCGCTTATAGAGGAGCCTCCTATACTCTAGCCATTGAATGTTTGTAATATTATTTTCATTTTTCTTTTTCCTTTGTTGTAGTTCTCTCCAAAATACTTTGGGGTAGTGTTTTCTAAGAGATATTAACTCCTTTTTTGTTACACTTACAAATTTTTTATTTTTTTTCCATTGTACTAATTTTTAGTTTCACTTGCTTTCGTTTATGAATTTTCTCTCTTTTAGTGATCTTTTGGCTTCCTTGCATTCTTCATCATAACTTCCTTGCATTCTTCATCATACCATACATTTGACATAAAAATAATTGTATCCATCTTTTTGGGATATGATCTTTTGCATGCACCAAGGTCTTTTGAATTGTTTAATTCAATGACTACTATGAACCTGAACACCCACCTTATTGGTTGTCATATCTACAACATTACTTTATAACCTAAAACTACCACTTAAAATGAAATCCATGGTATAAATGGTTTAGAAGTGAATATACTAGTGGGGAAACTAAATTAAATAGTTACTAGTGGAGCTATATAAAATAAATAGCTAGTAAATGCTGATATGCTTCAATTAAAAAAAAGATATCAAAAGACTTACTTCATAATTCATGATACATATCACTTTAATAATGTCAAAAAGTCATAAGAAAATAACTAAATTATATTATTATTATTATAAAAAGAGTTAATATAAAAATAAAACATATATACATTTAAAAGAATATTAATAAGATTCTTAATCATGGAGATTTATCCTTACTTTACCCCAAAGATTTTTAATTTGTAAATAATCTTTATTCCAATACCATCACTTATCAATACCACAAGCCAAAACCATAACTTATGGATGCCATATGCCCAAAAAAATCATAAGTGACTTCATATAATACATGTTTATATTTCATTATTTTTAAATAATTAATTCAATTAAAAAGACAAAAATGCCTAACTATTTTGGAAATAAATCCCAAGCTTTGATTTGTACTATAATATTATGATATTCTAAAATACTCATTGTAAGTTAAATTGTTACCATTCACGAAATAATTATTAATAATTAAATTAATATTCTACAAAACCTATTCTAGAATAAGCATTCCTATCTCAATAAATATTAATTCAAAAATATCTTCTCAATTATAGATCTATCATAGCTATAGATCTAGCAAGAACCCTTTTTATAAATCCCTCTAGGGATTTGATACATCTCTCTCTCTCTCTCTCTCTCTATATATATATATATATATATATATTCCTTTTTAAAATTGCATTTTTGAATCCATAAATTGATTTAACCCTTTGAAAATTCCTTAAATAGATGGAATCAAATAGCTTAAACATTCAATTCCAATAAATATTTGCTCCATTGAAAAAAAACCCTAATATAATGGTCAAATTATAAAATAATGATACTTGACATATTATAACAATAAAAATTCAATTTTTTAAATTTTTTCCATACAAAAATATTTTTAAATACATTTGAATATTACATTCAATCTTCATACTTTCAATTATTTCTTCTTTGTGCACATTGAAATATTTTATTGTGGTTGATGTGTGTGTTTATGTATATCTTATTTATAATGATAGTGAAATCTTTTTACCATATCTCTTTTGTATTGGGTTGTAATATCAACAACCAAGGCAAACACAATTAGAGTGTGGGACGATGTTTATAATATTTTAAATAAAACTACCTAAATATATATTTATATATTTGTCTTCTATTTTGATTTAGCCAACATTATTTTTTAATTTAAATAATATCTTACTTTTATTTTAAAAGTAACACATGTGAACTCCACTTTGAGCATGGACAAAATTACACATCACCTTCATATTGAGTTGTAGAAAAATCTCTTGAGATGCAAATTCATTTTATAATACAAAATTTAAAAAAATTAAACGTCCAATAATTACATTGCTTTAAAGAATTGATAAATTATAACTAAGATATACTCTTCTTTATCTCTGATGAAATGTTTTAATAGAAATTGATCCAGATTTATTTACTTGTGATGTCTGATATTTTAAATTAAATTCAACAGAGTACAACCATTGTGAGGCTACTAATTATACTAATTATATGAACGTGCATCTCCCTAATCCATAGTACTATGTATTTGATAAATCTTTTTGCATTGTGATATCTGAGCATTGAACTGCTTGCATACTGTGAAAATGCAAATAATAAAACAAAAATTTTCTTGTTGTTAACAAAAAGATTTATTGGTTGTACTTTTTATTTGTTTTTCCAGTATAATAAAACAATCAGTTTGTTCGACATCTCATTGATTATTATTTTCTTGAATTCATCTTATTAACACCATTAAAAAAAAAAAAAAACTAATAAAACCGTAAAACATGTAAGCTAAAGTTTCTGAGATTTTATTCATTTTACTTGTGTCATTTTCGGTCTCTATCGCAAAGAGAAAATAGAATTCAAAGTAGAGCCAGCGCTAATCCAATGATTATGAATAAGAACAAATTGTAGTACAATGAAAACGAATCCATCTCGTGTTTATAAGATCAACTCAGAGCGGAACTCAATCGTTGCTTTAATTGATTGTTTTATTTATTTATATTTCTGTTTAAATTTAAGGTGATAGTTAAAATAGTTTTAATTTTTTAATTTTATTGTTTAAGATGAGTTGATATTAGCTAAAAATATTTTTATATTTTTAAGGACATGACATATTTATATAGGAGTCATACTGGACTGTAGATTGAGCTTCTGTATAATAAAAAATGTAAAATAATAATCTTTGAAATGTTATAACAATATATATTTAATTTTTCAATTACTTTATACAATATATACACATATTATTATTATTATTACTATTATTATTTTAAACCATGTATAATATGTGAATTTTTTATATTGAAATAATTTAGTTAACATGAACATTGGGATATTTTATTTATAGATTATATTGTGTATATTAAAGTTTTTATATAATATAATTTTAAATACATTTCAATATTACTTAATTTCATATATTGAAATATGTATTTATGATGCATATTAATTTTTTTAATTACTGTTAATATATTTTAAATGTTTCAATTACTTTTTTTAAAGATCAAAATATTTTATTGAGGTTCATATACATACACTCATATATATTTTTCTAGAGTTAAAATAGATATTAAAATAATTTAGTTCATATGGATATTAAAATGATTTACTTATGTATTCACTTGAAATATGAAAATATAAACAATATCAACTTCATTTGTTTTTTTTTTTATATTTCAAAAGAATCTGAAAAGTTGGTATAAAATTATCTTATTGCATATGGACATAAAAGTATTTTATTTATAAGTGAGAGTGAAATAGTTTTACCGTTTTTTTTATTGGGTTATAATATCGCCCAATAAGGTAAGTATATATTTGATTAATAATATTTTAAAGTAAAACTATATATATATATATATATATAAACCAAAATTATTTTTTAATTTAAATAATATTTTATTTTATTTTAAAAGAGACACTTAGAATCATGAATGGAATTATAAATCCCTACAGAATGAGCCTTCAACTCAATTATATATATATATATATATATATAAGTGATAAACAATATAAATTACAAGAAATGAATAACTTAAGTTCAAAGTAAATTGATTACAAATTCTCTAATCTTCAAGTCAATGAGCCGTAATATGCACCTGTAACTTCCGAACAACCGTACTCCCATGATGAACATTTTGTCCATGAACATTAGGGGTTTGGGGAATCACTTCAAATTACTGGGTCTTAAACATGTTATTATGGATACTCAACTTTTCATTGTTCTTATATAGGAAATTCTTGAAATTCTTGTTGACACACAATGGACCATTGCATATTTCAAGGAAATTTTCCCATTATGGCACATTGTTGTTGTTGGTTCTATGCACAACCGTACTCCCATGATGAACATCAGGGGTTTGGGGAATCACTCCAAATTACTAGGTCTTAAACATGTTATTACGGATACTCGACCTTTTATTGTTTTTCTATAGGAAAATCTTGTTCACACAAAAAGGGCCATTGCATATTTTAGAAAAAATTGCCCATTGTGGCACATAGTTTCTGTTGGTTCTATTGGTACTTATGGGGGTGTAATTGTTATGTGGGATCTTGGTCGAGCACATTTTCATGCTTTAAGTCTTTTTGGAGGAATATTATTAATGTGACACAGTCGAGGCATCTCTTGTCACACACATATTCTTAACATGTATGCACCATGCTGAGAACATACATCTTTCTGGGAGAAAATTAAACTTTGCAATATCCTGAAAATTAGCAGGCTCATTCTCGGTGGAGATCTAAATACCACTCTCATGGCGTAGGAATCTTGGGGGACACACTGCAGAACAGATCCTCTCGCAGATCATCCTTATAATCTCTTTTCTGATAATCATTTGCTAGAAATTTGTCCCTTCTCTCTCTCTCCAACTTCAAACAATAGATGGGTTGGAGAAGACCACGTTGGGAAATGACTTGATAGATTCTTGGTTCAAGAAGACTTGATTGAAAGGCTTGGTAATTTGAAATCATCGATAGATAGGTCATACATTTCTTATCACACTCCATTTATTCCCAATTGGAGGATGGATAATGTTCAAAAAGGGTTTCCGTTTAAGTTCAACAAATCATATCTGGATGATTCATAATATAATGACATGGCACTCTCCCTTTGGTCTGATATGTCTGATATAAGAGAAGAATAAAAAACGAGAGCTATGGTTATAAAGGTCAACATAATAAAATCAAGAACTAGAAGATGGGAAAGAATAAAAAAAATCAGTTGATTGTGGAATTACATAACATCTCCAACAACATTTCTATTTTTGGCAAGTCTATGCAGGGGAAAAACCCGACTAGGGAGGATTTGGATCATTTAAAATTATTGAAAGAAAGGAAAAATGACATCCTAAAAATACAGGACATTACCTGGAGACTCAAGAGCAGAGAAATATGGTTGTGCGAGGGAGACCATAACACCAAGTTTTTTCACAAGTATGCTACCCATCACAAGCATCTCAATACAATTTGGCAGATTGAAACAACTGAGGGACATTTAAAAAGCACCACACCTAAGATACAAGAAGAAGCAGTGAAATTTTTTTAACACTTCTATAAGGCCAGGGAGGATGTAGATTTTGATGATCAAATATGGGCTCTAAACCTATACCCAACTATGTTTGATGACATTGCCAATGATGAAATTTACAGTCCTGTCACATTGGATGAAATTTCTCAAACACTAGGATCCTTTGCAAAGGATAAAAGCTCCGGTTTGGATGGATGGGTAGTGGAATTTTTTATACATTTCTATGAGTTCATGGGAAAATGCCTCTTGGAGGTCGTGGAAGAAGCCAGGACTGGTGGCATGATTATGGGTGCCATTAAGTCAACTTTCTTAGCCCTCATCCCAAAGACCTCTTCCCTAAAAAATAAATTGGATTGTAGGCCTACTTCCCTGTGTAACATCCTATACAAGCTAATATTTAACATTATTGCGAGGCATATCAACATGGCTCATTCCTCACACATCTCCAGAGAACATTTCAACTTTTTAGGCAAGCACCAAATTCACAATGCTATTGTTGCTGCACAAGAGGGCATCCACTACAACCATTCATGTAAGGAGGAGGCTGTGATAATGAAAATTGACCTTCACAGGGCTTTCGATTATGCGGATTGGTCATATGTCAGGCGTATTCTCTATAAGATTGGTCTCAGGTCACAAAACATGGAGTGGATCATGGCCTGCATTAACTCGACATGTTTTTTTTGTTTTGATCAACAGACTCCCATCATCCTTCCTCATGGAAGGTGGAGGCCTCAGACAGGGATGCTCTCTTTCCCCTCTTATATTTTTTCTTGTCATGGATGGACTTAGTCTCAAAATTAAAGAAGCATAGTCCTGTGGGTTTTTACATGGACTACATATTTCTAGGTTTGTCAATATTACTCACTTGTTCTTTGTAGATGATATTTTAACCATTGTATTTATTTGGGAACATGATTCCAAGAGTCACTGCCGATAAAATTACGTCCATTGTAACCAACTTTCTCTGGAGCAGCGCTAGGACTCCTACAAAACCACATCTTTGTAAATGGGTCGATTTGGCTATTCCTAAGGAATTTGGCGATTGGGTATTCCTAGATAATAGTACATTCAGGCAAGATCTATTGATAAAATCCTTTTGGAGAGCTTTGAATGGTTGTGGAGTATGGAAGGACATCATACACACAAAATACTTAAGACAATTTGATATGGAGGGTCTGTTTAGGAATAACATTTCTTTCAAAACTAATGGGTCCATAATCTGGAGAAGCCATATGAAAATTATCCTATGGTGGTATATGAGGATGGAGTGGGAGTTTGGCATTGGCTGGAAAATTATGATTGGTTCAAATAACATCAAAGGTATGAATAGAGAGAAGAACATACAGGGACACACTTTGGATGTCATAAATATAAATGGATATATTTTTCTAGGCCAAGAAATAAGAGGATATCAGAACAACTTTCCTATATGGAAATAAGCTACAAACATGGGACTGGTAGGAAAATGTGACATTGAATGGAAAGAATTTACCACTTCCCTCAGCCAAACTGGCCTATTTCAAAATGCCCTAAGTGACAACATCATATGGAGTGGGAAAATGTACAAACATACTCCCATTATTATTGAATCATATAGATTCTACATTAGACAGATATACAATCTACAACTGTCATCTTGGTTTTACATGGTATGGAAACAGAAGATCCTACTTAAATTAATTTTATTTTCCTGACTTGGATGGAAAAATATTCTGACTTGGGACAACTTACTTAAAAGAGTTTTTTGTGGTCCCAGTTTTTGTACCTTTTGTAGAAACACCATAGAATCTGGGGAACACATTTTCTTCTCTTGTCCTTCTACTACATAGGTTTGGAGTAATATCACTCATTTCTTGAACACTCCTCTAAGCATGGCATCTAACTTAGAACACATCATGTCCCTCTGGTTTGATTGAATAGTTAAGAACAAAGTAATGCCCATATATATCATTTTGGAGATTTGGTATGCTAGGAATTATCATATATCTGAGGGACATCATATTGAAAACAACAAAATTTGTTTCGGAGCAATTTATTGGATGAACGCCATACCACAGGATACAAAATCACATAGGATCACAACGAAGATAAGGAGTTTGCCAAATATAACATTTCCTACAGGATTGTTCGATGGTGCATCACAAATCGGATTATGTGGGTGTGGAGCAGTTCTTAAATTTGACAAAAATACACAATACAACATGTCTTGGAATGGTGGCCCTAGAACCAACACGAAAGCAAAAATCATTGCACTTTGGGGGCTGCTCTTATTTGCCAATGAGAAACAATTGAATACCATCAACATATATGGAGAGTCTTAATCTCTCATAGAAGGAATATAGGGGCTGACTGATTTTGAGCCGCCTCTATTAACTAGATGGACCAATAGGATTAAACATATGCTCGGCTTCCTCACATCCTACTCCATTAAACATATATACAGGGATGAAAACAAGGAAGCGATTTGTTCTCAAAAGAAGGTTTACAGGGACAATATTGAGTCATGAATTACAAACTATCAGTGAACAAGCACATTAGAGAGGAAGGAGTGATCATATTGTCGTAACAATCTGATCCTATTTCCTTTCTCTTTATCTAGCTTTTTTTTATGAACTGAATGTCGTATACTGTATTAATGTTCCGTTTTGTTGTTTTTGGGACATGTGAACTTGGATATGATCAACATTAATGATTGGATTTGGATTTAGGGTTGTTGCTATTAGCACATCATGACCGTCAGAACATACCAAATGTTTATTTTCATATATATATATATATATGTCCTTTAATGTTTATTTTCAGATATATCTATTGGACTTTACCTAATATAAATAAAGCCATCGTTTATTCTTCTAAAAAAAAACTTCTGGAACAACCGTACCATGTGGCCAAACAGGCAATAGGATGTAAACATAACTTTCCAACCACTATATTCATCCAACAACTTTCAATGTTATACTTCTTTGTTTGGGTTTTGTTGTTTTATTCATTTTAAGCGACTTTTATGCCTTCATAGGCTAGTGCAGTGTATGTTTTGAGATGATCCCTGAACCTATTTATTTATTTTTTTCACAACCTTCTAATGATGTTTCATTGTGGATTTCTTTGGAACCGGACTTCACAGCTGAGGTTTGGGATTCGGCAAGGATTTTGCTGCCTCAAAACATGGGTTGCCTATCGCAGCCTTTTCTAGTTGATAGAAGACAATGTCCTCGCTTAATAAATTCAATTCATCAATGACACAAAAATAGCTTGAATTGAAAGGAGAAGCAGTGATATCCTTAGACAAAGAGAATATGGGGAGATGGATGTTACAATAGATAGGATCAGAACCCTTCGAACCCACAAAACATCGAGGAGGCTACTATATTCGTGTTAGAAAAAAAAAAGAATTTAAGTGGAGAGGCAGAGGGTAGAGGTTTCACAGAGTTGATTTCGTGAAGCTAGATTTCACGCATCTAGATTTGGCATAGCTACAGAGAGGCTTAATAAAACACAGAATTCACTTACTACAAAAACACAGAGTAAAACAGTGTAAAGCTTGGAGCAACACCATAAAACTTAGGATTAAATTATAATTCATGAAAATACATTAATATGATACTAGGACTCATTCACCAAGTAAAAACAAGGTTTACAGTGATTTACACTTCACCAGGGGTTGCAGAGTAACACACAGTAAAACATAGTAACTATTGTTTTCACACACCCACCAAAATTTTCTCCATGAATTTCTCCTCATAGATTCTAGCTGTTTAACTTACCCAACCTCGCTTTCTCTCTAACACAAAATGACTTTTACATCCATATTTATCTCAATATACAATTTTACATTAATACATGACAGAGAAAATAATTAATACACTGTTGTTGTTGAGTGTGGACAGTAATCACGTAGGTGTTTGTGGAGTATGGCCAATAGTCGCACAATAAATTATTGCCCATATTTAATAAACTTCATTAAATTCTTTAACTTCGGTGGTGTGCTGTGAAATGGTTCATGCGGTACTTCTATTCTAGCTTCAGTCCTTCCATCTTCAAACAAAGACGCAACCTACAAAAATACTTCTAACAAGTATGGTTGTTGTCAGGGTGTTTAACGCGGTGGTTGGGATTAATATTTCCAACACTACCCCATAATCACAATTTCTGCCATTGACAATTCCCAAACAATTTCTATGATAAGCAAAACTTTCACATGCCAATGGCTTTGTGAACATATCAACAAATTGTTCCTGTGACCTGTAGTGCTGCAACACAATTTCATCATTGCTAATCAATGCTCTGATAAAATGATATTTAGCATCAATATGCTTGGTCCTCTTGTGAAAGACAAAATTGTTTGACAATGCAATCACTGAGGTGTTGTCGCAGAAAATAGTTGTCATTCCCTCTTGGTCATGATGGAGATCCCTCAACATCCTTCTCATCCAAACTTCTTGACATGCTGTTGTTGTTGCTGCAACATATTCATCTTTTGCTATTGATAGTGACACTATTCGCTGCTTCTTAGAGGCCCATGAAATGGCTCCGGAACCCAAATCAAAAACATATCCTGACGTGCTCTTTCTGTCATCGACACTTTTTGCCCAATCACTGTCAGTGTAACCAACCAGCCTGAAATTACTTGTTGTTGTGTACGAAACACCATATTATTTTGTCTCATTGACATACTTTAGAATCCTTTTCACTGCTTGCCAATGTGTCTCCTTGGGTGTCTCCATAAACCTCGACACCAAACTCATTTTATACATTATATCTAGCCTAGTGGCAGTCAAATACATCAAGCTGGCTATCATGCTTTTGTATAATGTCAAATTGACATTTCTACTGCAATCTTCTTTGCTCAACTTCAACCCCATGACAGGTAGAGTTGGTGCGAACTTGTTGTTCTACATTTTCTGTTTGCTTGAGATATAAAAATGCCATTTCTGTTCTCTTCACTTCTATGCCCAAAAAATGTTTTAACAATCCCAAGTCAGTCATTTCAAATTTGTAGAATTCCTGTAGAAACTCCGATAGATCTAGAATTCTAGTTAAATTAAACACAAGTAATTTGTTGATATTCAAGAGATGAGAGAAAGAATTTGCTCCATAAAATCAATGTATTAAATTAATGAACAATAGTAATACATGAGCAACCAAACCTCTAATCTCAAAGGGAGGTAGTTATATAGAAATTGTTGAATCTAGAAAACTAGGAAAAAGCTAGTAAAAAACTACAAAAGGCTAAGAAAAGCTAAAGGGAGGCCTAAAATAGCAACAATGACTCAAGAAAACCTATTCCAACTATCGGCCATGAGGAAAGCATGAGGAGGGGTGCATTTCCCCAGGAAGGAAACTTTAAAACGTGCTAAAATGGTCCAGGGGACCAAATCCCTTGATTTAAGGGGAATGTTCATGTGGGGCGCCAATCCTCAAATAACTCAAGTGGACGAGGTGTGGTTAGGTGTGAACATGCACTTAGATGTCTAAATGGTTTAGGAAAGTGTTTGGACCAATATTTCCATAATATTAAGCCTTTAAAGGCAATAAACAAGGGAAAGTTGGTCCACCGAGCTAGTTTACGAAAAACCAAGTGTGAACATGATTTTTAGTGCATGTGGCTAAGTCAAGGATACTTAGGATAAAAAATAAATGTAGATGTTAGGATTATATTCCAACACCCCCCCTTCATCCTAACTCACTTATCTAAACTGAGTCCCGACCAAGATGACATGTTAGGTACTCAGGTACAATAAATAAAAGATCCTCATGAAATGAAGAAAGAGGGAAAACCTTGTGGGAACCCCCACCCCCCCCCCCCCCCCCCCCCCCAAAAAAAAAAAAAAAAGAGGAAAAAATGGCTAAGTGGCTAGAAGGGCCTACTCAACTATCTCCACCACTCCAATCATAGCTCTCAATTCTGAAAATTTATTTTCAGTGAAAGACTTGGTGAAGATATCTGCAACCTACTGCTCAGTGGGGCAGTAATGCAGTGATATGACTCGGTCACCGATCAGCTCGCGGATGTAATGCATGTGAATCTCGATGTTCTTGGTCATCTACCTCTGAACTAGATCAATCGATATCTAAATGGACCCCTGATTGTCACAAAATATGACAGTCAGAAGTGGATACTGAATACCAAATTTGGAGAGAAGCCCCTGCAACCAAACAGATTGTGTAGTTGCATTCACTACACCTCTATACTCTGCCTCGGCTGTAGATAAAGAAATCTTGGATTTCTTCTTACTAGACTAGCAAAAAGGCTCTGAACCAAAGCTGAAAACATAACCAGAGGTGGACTTGTAGTCTGTACCATCACTATCCCAATCGAAATCTGTTTACCCAATCAGTGAAAGTGGGTAATCTGCAGCATAAAAGATACCAAAACTAGAAGTACCTTTCACATATCTAAGGATTCTCTTTGCAAATTTCCAGTGAAGCTCATCGGGCTCCTACATATATCTGGAACAAACTCCTACTACAAAAGATATATGAGGTCGGGTGTGAGTAAGACACAAAAAACTACCAACCAACTATTGATACAGTGTACTATCGACCAAATGTGTAGTACCCACATCCTCAAATCTGATCCCCGAAAGAAAGGGAGATGTTGCTGGATTGCATTCTGTCATCTAAAGTAGACAAGTAGATCTGATGCATACTTAGACTGTTCCATCTAGATCCCTGAAGTAGACTGAGAAATTTCAAGACCAAGAATGTAGTGCAACAGTCCCAAATTTGTCATGGAAAATTGATTGCGCAATGTTGATTTTGCCAAATCAATAGTTGATGTAAGGTTCCCTGTCATCAATAAATCATCTACATAAAGTACTATCAACAAAATGGAATCATCATGTTTCATAAAATAAACATTTGGATCAGGTTTTCATTGAATGAATCTAATGGAAAGTAGGAAAGAATCCATCCTTGCATACTAGGCTCTAGGAGATTGTTTTAGGCCATACAAAGATTTATTTAATTTTCAAACGAGGGAAGAGTTTTGAATTTATCCCTGTGTCTTCTCCATATATATCTCCTCCTTGATATCTCCATGAAGAAATGCAATCTTCACATCCATGTGATGAACGTCCCATCTGCAAGAAGTAGTAATGTCTAAAACTAGTCAAATGGAGTCCATTTTTTCAACAGGTGCAAATGTCTCTATGTAGCCTATGCCATGTATCTGTGAGTATCCTTTTGCAACAAGTCAATATTTTTACTTGTTGATCTCACCATATGTAGCAATCTTTGTTCGATAGATCCATCGGCATTGAATAAGCTTTCTTCCTTCCGAAAGTGGAACCAAGTCCCATGTGTTGTTTTCCATGAGAGTAGAGTACTCTTCATCCATGGCAACCTCCCAAAGTAGGTTTCCAGCAGCCTTAGAGTGTGACTATAGATCTGAAAAAAGTGTTATATAGCAATGTATGGGAAGCAATGGTTCAGTGGGAGCCCCAAAAAACTGTGATCTAGTCCTTCTCGCATCCGCAGGATCATCAACTAGTTCACCTGCATCTTGCAGGGTTTTCTCTGCCCAAGTTGGCAGCTGAGTTGGAGTAGCCATGACCTACTCCTCATCCTTTGAATAAGACTGAAGAGGCTTCTCTGATGGCTTCTCTGAAGTTCTCAAAGAAGTTTCAGACTCCTCATCATCAGTGGCAACAAGCAGTTCCTAGGCAGGGTTTGCTGAAAAATCATGCAGTGATTCTTCTTCAAGCTTCACGCTTCTACCTACAAGGAACCTTTCAGTGTGAGAGTCCAGAAATTTATATCCTTTGACACTGTTAGGATATCCAACAAATATACATTCAACTCTTTGAGGCTCCAAGGCCTTCCTCTTATCTACCGGAATGTGAGCTCGTGCTCGTGAACCAAAAATGCGAAAGTGTGACACTTTCAGTTTCTTACTGGTCCAACATTCAAATGGAGTGGTGCCTTTGAGTGCTTTGTGAGGAATGAGGTTTTGAATGTATGCTGCACTATTAATAGCTTTAGCCCATAGCTTAGGAGCTAATTATTTGGACTGTAGCATACAATTGGCCATCTCTTTTAACGACCGATTTTTCCTCTCCATGACACCATTCTGTTTTGGTCTATATGGAACTGTGTGTTGTAGCTGTATACTTGCATCAATACAAAGTTGCTTCACATATTTGTTGACATAATCCCCCCCATTATCAATACGGAGTATCTTAATCTTACACCTAGACTCATTCTCAACAAGTGCTTTAAATTCTATAAGGCATTCAAATACTTCCGATTTTAATTTCAGAAAAAATAACCAAGTAAAGCGAGAGAAATCATCTATGAAGGTGAGTAAATATCAAGCCTTACTGATTGAAGGCTGCGGGAATGGTCCCGTGATGTCACTGTTAATCAGCACAAGAGGTGGAGAAGCTCTTTGTGCCTTCCCTTTGTCAAACATTTGCTCTAGATGCTTGCCAAGAATGCATCCTTGACATACACCACTTGTGAATTTAATAGCGGGTAACCCTTCTACCATGTTTTCCTTGTTGAGTTGATGCAAGTACTTATAGTTTAGATGGCCAAATATTTCATGCCATAACCTACTGATATCATTATATTATGACAAAAATACAGTGCTAATAGATTTAGGAACAAAGTGGGAGAAGAAATACAAATGAGAATTGTGATATACAATTCCATGTGCAAGTTGTGAGCCCGTGGAAATGTCAGTAATCACTTCAAAGTCCGGAGTGAACTCCACCTTCCTTCCAGAGCCGGAATGAGTGATCTGATATATTGAGAGAAGATTTGTGGACAATGAGGGAAAATGAAGCACATTTGTGAAGCAGCCCCCTTCAAGGTCTACAATTCCTTCTCTGCACACCTTTGTGGGTGTGGCATCTCCCAAGTAAATTGGGGATCCGTTGCTTTCTTCGATGGAGGAAAATTCATCTTTTGATGCAGCCATATGGTTCGATGCTCCTGAATCAAGGATCCAAGCTGATGGAGTGGATGTGACAGCCATTAAAGCATGACCATCTCATGCTCTCCCTCTCCCATCTCCCATTATGTTATCATCCTTCCTCTTTGCATTCTTGGGCATGGTGAGATTGTGTTGTTGCAATTGCTTAGCCATCTCATCGATTGTTTTCCTCATGCAATTTTCTTCGGGATGAAAACCTTTGGAATAGTAGCTGCAAAGTGTTCTTTCCTTCTTCTTCTTACCCTTAGGAAAAGAAGAGCTCTCTGAATTTTGTACGGGTCTCTCCTTCTTCAATTCATTAAATTTACCCTTCCCTTTTTGCTTGTCTCTTCCACTACTCTTTGGAGCATCAGTAGCAGCAAGTGCTTGGTTCTTTGAATGCTTGATGGCACCCATTTGGACTAACTTATCTTGCTCTTGAGTCAATGTTGCAATGAAGTCATTCAATGGAGGCATTTTCCATTTTTCCTGAGTCAATTTAGATGCTTGAAAAGATGATACAAATACGGAATATTCAAGGCCTAATTTCGAGAGAATCAAAAGGATGAGTTAATCTTCCTCTTTCTTGACTCCAAATGCATCAAGTTCAATGAGGATGGATTTAAACTTGGTGAAGTATTCTTGCAGGTCACTGAAATGAGTTGGACTGAGGGATATGAGTTCATTCTCTAGTTGATGCACTCTCATTTCATCCTGCTTGCCGAATAGTCCTTCCAATGTGGTCCAGACCGCATCAGGAGTAGTGGCTCCACTGACATGAAAGAGGAGTTCTCTGGAAATTGATAGGCATATCAGCCCAATTTCTTCATCTAATTTATTGAAATACTTGATATTCTCTGCTACAAAAGTTGGTTCAGTCTCTGTTCCCATTTGTACCCTGTAAAGCCCTTTGCTTCGGAGGAGCAGTGCGATCTCGGATTTTGTGGGCTGAGAGAGATGATACATTGCTGCTTGCTGCACCTCCTAATGATCTATACCTACAGATAAAACCGTGTACATTCCACTAGATTCGAACTAGCTCTGATACCATGTAGAATTCCTACAAAAACTCCGATAGATCTAGAATTCTAGTTAAATTAAACACAAGTCATTTTCTAATATTCAAGAGAGGAGAGAAAGAATTTGCTCCATAAAATCAATGTATTAAATTAATGAAAAATAGTAATACATGAGCAACCAAACTTCTAATCCCAAAGGGAGATAGTTATATAGAAATTTCCGAATCTAGAAAACTAGGAAAAAACTAGTAAAAAACTAGAAAAGGCTAAGAAAAGCTAAGGGAGGCCTAAAATAACAACAATGACTCAAGACAACCTAAGCCAACTATCAACCATGAGGAAATCATGAGGAGGGGTGCATTTCCCAAGGAAGGCAACTTTAAAAAATGCTAAAATGGTCCGAGGGACCAAATCCCTTGATTTAAGGGGAATCTTCATGTGGGGCACCAATCCTCAAATAACTCAAGTGGATGAGGTGTGGTTAGGTGTGAACATGCACTTAGATGTCTAAATATTTTAGGAAAGTGGTTGGACCAATATTTCCATAATATTAAGCCTTTAAAGGCAAAAAACAAGGGAAAGTTGGTCCACCGAGCTAGTTTACCAAAAACCAAGTGCAAACATGATTTTTAGTGCATGTGGCTAAGTCAAGGATACTTAGGCTAAAAAATAAATGTAGATGTTAGGGTCATATTCCGACAAAATTCTCTCTTCATGACTTGTTTGAAATCAGTGATGAGGAAATCATCACTGCCTGTAAAAATCAAATTATCTCCATATAAGACAACAATGAGAATCTTACCTTCACTCTCTTTGATGTAGAGAGTGGGTTCACCATCACATTTGTCGAAAGAATTGTCCAACAAGTAGGCATCTATCCTGATGTACCATGCGTGTGGTGCTTGCTTCAACCCATAAAGAGATTTACTCAACTGATACACTTTGTCTTCTTGGCCTTCTACCTCATAACCAAGCGGTTGCGCAACACACACTTCCTCTTTCAACACTCCATTCAAGAATGTTGATTTTATGTCCATTTGATACAATTACCATTTATGGTGCATGACAATCGCCACAACTACGCTCACTATCTCCACCCTCACGATTGGTGCGAACGTCTCCACGTAATCTCTTCCATGTTGCTGCTTGTATCCTTTGACAACTAGACTTTCTTTGTGCCTTTCAATCTTTCCCTCAATATTACTTTTGGACTTATAGACCCACTTCACTCCAATGACATGTTTTCCTTTCAAAAGGTTCACTAACTCCCATGTGTCATTCCTTTCTATTGCTTCTATTTCTTCTTCCATTGCCGCAACCCATTTTTCTTCTTTGTGTGCATCCTCAAAATGGATTGGTTCATCTACATGAAAAAACAAGGAAAATAAGGAATTCAAACACACACTACTATCAACTTCATCTTGCTCATAGATTTCATTTAAATTTCTGATGTTTGGTCTTCTTGCGCTTGCTGAAGATGGGCTTGACATGCCACTTGGTGTTGCGCTTTGCGGAGTGCTTGGAGAAGCACTTTCTTGGCTGTGTGAAGTTGTCCTATTATTTGTTGATGGTGTTGCTTGCTACCTGCTGTGTTGTGCTTGAATAGGAGTAGAGGGAGTCACTGTTGAGGAATTACTTGCTGTCGTTAATTCCTCTTTGTCCTCATGTGGTATACATGTTTTGACATTGACTACATTTTCTAAACTTCCATCCCATGCTTCCTCTTCTATAAAATTCATATCTCTATTGATTATGACCTTCTTGGTTAATGGATTGTAGAGTTTGTATGCCTTGGATTCATCACTTTATCCAACAAATATACATTTCTCCCCCTCGCTGTCCAACTTCTTCTTCAACTAATCCAGGACATGTGCATACGCCACACATCCAAAAACTCTCATGTGGATGACACTATGTTTTCTTCCACTCCATGCCTCTTCAAGAACTATGTTCTGGACACTTTTGGTTGGACATCTATTCAAGATATATGTTACACAAGCGATAGCTTCAATCCAATAATCATTTGGCAAATGCTTTGCCTTCATCATACTCCTTGCCATTTCCATAATGGTCATATTCTTCCTTTTTTCCACACCATTTTGCTGAGGTGTATACCTTGTTGTAAATTTCTTGTGAAATCCATGCTCCCTACAAAAACAAAGGAAATCATTTGAGATGTATTCTCCACCTCTATCAGTCCTGAGGACTTTTATGTAGTGTCCACTTTACTTCTCAACAAGAGCTTTATATTGGCGAAAGTGCTCAAACACTTCACTTTTCTATTTTAAATAAATAGACCCATGTCTTCCTTGTGTAGTCATCTATGAAGGTCAATAAATAGTGGCTACCACCAATTGATGGTGTTTGCATTGGTCCACATAAATCTGAGTGGACAATCTCCAAAGACGCCTTTCCCCTTACTGATTTTTCTGCTGGAAATGTCTCTCTATGTTGCTTTCCCAAGATACATCCTTCACATAGGCTGTCCAGTTTTTCTATGAGTGGTAGTCCCTTCACCATGCCATTTCTATGTGGTGAATTCAATCCTCCAAATTTGAGATGTCCAAATCTCAAATGCCATAACCAATTTTCATCTTTGACCTCTATTTGAAATTTTACTTGTATGAAAACTGCATCTTTTCGTGCATCCTCCTGTGATTTCATTGAGAGTTGTGCTTGTGCACCTTCTCTCTACAAATCTGATCTTATTTTTAGGGGAAACATTCTATTGTTTTTCCTTTGAACCTTTGTAATCAGCTGTTTGCTTGGATGTCTATAAAAAATTGTGCACACACCATTTTTGAAAAATACATTGTAGCCCTTTTGTATGAGTTGTTCAATGCTCATGAGGTTATGCTTTAGACCGGGGACAAAGTAAACATCTGAGATGTACTTCTTCTCCCCCTTCTTTGTTAGGATATTAACTGTTCCTTTGCCCATGACAGAGACTTTGCTATCGGTCCCTAATGTCACTTCAGATTTCACACTTTCATTTAGATTGGAAAACATTTCTCCTTTTCCTGACATGTGGTTGCTACACCTTGAATCTAGATACCATATATCACTTTGTTTTTCTTGTGCTACATTAAAGCTAAAAACATGTTATCATGGTTCTGACTTTATTTTGTGAAATTTACACTTGGTTTGTTACTAATGTCATATTGCCTCTTTCTACATTTATTTGCATAATGACCATATTTCATAAAGTAATGACATTGAACTTGAGATTTATCATACCTCTGACCTTGAACTTGATTTTGGCTTGGGCCTTGACTTGGATTTTGATTGTTGCCTCTTCCATTTGAGCTTGAAGGGCTACTTCTTCCACCTCTGTGTGGGCTTCTTCCTCTTCCTCTAGCATATGATCTTCCTCTGCCTTGACCTTAACCAAATGATACTTGTGTCTTGAAGGCATGCTCCAATGAGGATCTTGTTGCTCTATTCAGTCTATGTTCATGAGAAATTAGTGATGCATTAAGCTCATCCACTGAGAACTGTGAGAGATCCTTTGTCTCTTCTATGGGCACAATAATGGCATCAAACCTTTGTAGAAAACTTCTCAAAACTTTCTCAACTATTCTTCTTTCCTCAAGTGTCTCACCATGAGACCTAGTTTGAGTAACCAACCCACTTACATGTCTAAAAAACGAGTCTACATTCTCAGGCTCTTTCATACAAATTGTTTCAAAGTCTCTTCTCAATATCCGCAGCTTCACTGTCTTGACTTTTGCCATGCTTTGATAGGTTGTTTGGAGGATGTCCCATGTTTTCTTGGACTTCATTGTTGCTGCAACCCTTGGGAAAACACTTTCATGAAATGCTTGAAAAACGTAGAGAGGGCTTTTGCATCCTTCTTCTGGTTGTCCTTAACAAATGTAACGTACCCCAATAACCTCACATGTAAAAGCAGGGAGTTAGAATTTTTTTTATACAAATTACCCACAAGTAATTATCCAATTCATAACTCCACATTCCTCATTAACCATTAACTATAATGTTCATTAGTACATGATAAATTGCAATAGAAGACAGTAAGTTGCATAACCATTAACCACCACTGGGGTAGTGTAATAACATAAACTGTCTCATGAACCTTTCGTCCGTTTTATGATTTTCCTTAACCATATTAAATAATCACATATTAGGACATTATGATTATCACATCAAATAAATAAACATCATCATCAAGGATTCAACATCATCCAACTGACAAAAAAGGCAATCACACCATTGAACACTGATATACCCTGGAAGCCCCGTAGGGTGAAAACCAGCAAACGTTTAATCTTATTATTAAATGCTCGTGAGGGTTTTCACCCCTCACTCAATGGCTTATAAGGGATTCCATCCCTTATCCATTGCTATAAATTATTACAATGAAATATCATCAAAATGTCTCATAACTAGCGAAAAGCTATTACATTTTCCATGAAAATATTTACCTAAATATCACCACATGCAACATTCTTGTGGCATGATTGTTCCAGCAATGTATGATTTTGCAACTCGTACTCATCTACATGGCCCATAAATTCTTTACCTGCCACAATGTTAAACATCACTTTTCTTTGGTACAAACTGCCAACGTTTCTTGTCATTGTTGTCATCCACAACCTTTGGCAACGAGATTCGATACGATATTAATCAATCAATAATCAACCTCTAAAAGAGATCTATTAACATCTACTCAAGTGCATGGGCAAGCATGGCATAATAACTAACTAGTACATATATCCAAGTAAATACTTGTTTTACTCCCACAATGTTTATTCACATTAATGCATAATTCTCTTTAAGAGATCTAACCCATTAGTTCTACTAAAATGTATAACACAATCGTTATATCTTCATACATGTAATAAACTGTTGTTCCTATGCTTATGCACAAGTGTTCTTTTCACATAGTTTTTTTTCGAGAACTCAACATAGTTTCTCTAACATACAAAGAACATAACTCTATATCACAATGACTATTATTTGTGCATATCATAGCTTATCATAATAACCCTTCTTTAATGTATGCAACACATATTCCCTTCACTAGAATACTACCATCATTTCATGCAAAAAACCACATATTTCTTTCTTAAAGGAAGTTGTTATAACCTCATTTCTCTATCTTCCTATATGAGGGTTTCTCATGCTTCCCTTTCAAGAAATTAATTGGATATCCATATTTTATCAAGATACAATAACAAGGTTAGCTTACCCTTTTATGCACCAAAAACAAGAAATCGACACAACTCATCTAACAGGACAAACTTTTCAAGAGATTATTATTTTCAAGAAAGTTAACATAATCACTTTCTCTACGTACACACAAAATCATACTTCCACAATCACAATAGCTACCCTTATGTGCATGCAACATGTGTTTTTCCTAACACAATTACTTTTACTTCAATGCACATAATCTTTTCATGAAACAAGTATGGATTCTTGATATGATATGAACACTATTCATATGTCTTTCAAAAATAGGAAACTCTATTTTTGTTTCAAGAGATCTTCTCATAAAAGCGATCATTTTCATACATGAAGTATGCACAGTTTTCTAAAAAGAAAACTATAGAAATGAATATCTATGAGCCTAGAAGCTCATCATTAGCTAATTCTATCATGCATGTAATGCAGAATTATTTCAGAAGAAACTTAGAAATTAGCTAGTATCACAATGCAATTAGCATATATATTTTTTTCAAGAAACTTTTATAAAAATATATATTTTAATTCAAGAAAACTTGGCCACTTTTCACGCTATGTCCTCAGGACGTTTATATGCTTCACCTTCTTTTCTCAAGAAGATATTTGGGCTATATTTAGCAAGGCTTTTATTCCAAGAAAATGACAAGAGACAAGCATTTCTCACACAAGACTCGCATGTAGTCTTTCTAAGAAGAAATACCTATTTTCTTTACCAAGGAAACCTATTAAATAATCAACCTTTTACAGCATGTATTAAAATATTTTCTTTACCAAGAAAACATATAAAATATTCATTCTTTTACTGCATGCATTAAAATACTTTCTTTACCAAGAAAATATATCATTTTTTATCTATATGTACTAATATATTTTCTTTGCCAAGAAAATATATAACAACAATCTCCTCAAGAACTTTAGATGTCTCATTCATCTCTTCTCAAGAGGATATCTTGGGTACTTAGCAAGAATCTTATGTAATTTTATCCCAAAGAAATAATAAAGCTACTTAGCTTTTAATACTCTCAAGAAAATCACAAAATTACTTAGCTTTTACCGAGCATAAACTAAGTAACAAATACCTTCGAAAAGACTTATATCTCTGCAATATTTTAATGCATAAGAACTTTGCAATATCTTGCAATACTTTATGCTCAAAAATAAGGAATTTACTTTAAATAACATGAACATTACTGGTTATATCTTTCTATGCAAGATATTAACTTACCTTTTTCAGTTGTACCACCCACAAGCTATCCAAACTGCAGATAGATCAATGAGAAATCCAAAGACATTGTGAACAGAAAACACTATGAAAAATACCTGGTATCATGTCTGCTTGTTTTCTTTGCTATCCAAAACAAAACATTATGCAAGAACCCTTGTCAAGAAAAGCCAGCCAACCGCCAACGGCTATCTGTAGTAGACAGTCATCGGTAAGCTCAGTGTCCAAAGCTTCACACACTGATGCAAACACTGTTGATCTTGCAGGAGGGGTTAGAGCGGTGGTATAAAATGCAGAGCACTGATAACAACATGGTTGCAGAGAAGAGAAATCATGGAGTCTTAGAATTATATCATGAATTTAATATTCCCTCGCTTCTCTACTCATCCGTCTTTTTTTCCCTTCCCCCGAAGTTGTGCATAATATCTAGAACTAAAAACCCCTGGCAGCCCACTCAGATTGCCGTTTTTTCCTTTGTTCTCATCCCCAATCCGTTTTACCAACATCAAGAATTAGTTGTAACTGATTCGTAATTTAAAATTACTTTTATGCAGGGTTGATTAACTGATTCGTAATTTAAAATTACTTTTATGCAGGGTTGATTACGATAGGGATATTACAACAAATCTCTTTCTGCTTGAGACATGACATTGTATGCTGCTGCATCTGCTGGATCTTGAAAACCATTCTCCACCAAATCCCAAATATCTTGAGAAGAAAACATGGCCTTCATTGTAATAGCCCAATAATCATAATTTTTTCCATTAAAGTGAGGTATTTTAGGATTAGTCAAGCTTGCTCTTGATGTTGCCATTTTTGAGTGTAAAAGAAACTTTCTACCTCCTGGTAAATATGCTAAAAACAATCTTCCCTAAAAACAATTTTAACTACTAGTAAAAACACTTGTTTTTACATTAACAGAGTTTAACCCATACCATGTTAGAAAAAAAAAAAAAATTACGCGGAGAGGTAAAGGGTAGAGGTTCTTGATTTCGTGCAGCTAGATTTCGCACACCTAGATTTCACACAGCGATATAGAGGCTTAATAAAACATAGAATTCACTTACGGAAAAAACACAGAGTAAAACAGAGTAAAGCTTGGAGCAACACAATAAAACTTAGGATTAAATTCTAATTCATAAAAATACATTCATATGATACTACGGTTCATTCACCAAGTAAAAACAAGGTTTACAATTATTTACACTTCACGGGTTGAGGAGTAACACGCAGTAAAACACAGTAACTATTGTTTTCACGCGCCCACCAAAATTTGCTCTACAATTTTCTCCTCACAAACTCTAGCTGTCTAACTTACCCAACCTCTCTTGCTCTCTAACACAAAATGAATTTTACATCCATATTATTCTCAATATACAATTTTAATAGGTTGTTTTTGAGTGTAGATAGTACATGTTTGTGGAGTATGGGCAATAGTCGCGCCGGTATTTACTAGACTTCAATAAATTGTTTAAATTTTATGATGTGTTGCGGAATCGTTCACACGGTACGCAACCTGCAAAAATACTTCTCACAACTATAGCTGTTGTCAGAGTATTTAACATGGTTGTTGGGATTAATATTTCCAACAATTCGCTACGCGTGTGCAATGGTGGTAAGATCACTTTTCGGTGGTTTCAACTCTCAATCATGATTACAAACAAAAATAACAAAACTTAATTATTTTTTATACTTCATTATAAACTGAAATGCCATTTATTAACTCAATTACGGAATTCATATAAAAAAATAAGCGTTTTATTAAACAAAAAAAATATCATAATAGGTTTATGAGTTCAAAATCTTTAAAACTATATATTCTTTAATTTAATTTTTATTATGTTCACTTTCTTTATAATTTGTTTTTATTGTTAAATTTTCAAAAAAAATGATAAGCAAATTATTTAATTTAAATGATGTTATTTTTCCTATTTTATTTAATAAATGATATTCAATAAAAATATTTAAAATAATGATTAATATAAAAATTAATTCAACGGGTGTGGGAAAAAATAGGAATGTCTCTCAGGGCATTAAAGAAAATGATAACATGTCCATTTCTCGCCATTCAATCATATATATTAGAAGTCTCAACATCATAGTAAATTAATATGGCAATCTCTAGACCCTTAGCATATTCATGCCAAGCTTGTCATCAACCTACGATTTTTGCGATATTTGCGTTTGCTCTAGGCTACAAGTGAGTATTTCCCTCTGCAGAGCCAAATGTTTAAGCAATTCAGTGACGGAACGCCCAAGCCATCTTGGATTGCATCCCCATAGCCTTCATTTCATTACAAGGAGGATAACTTGAAGCTCGGTGTCATGCGCATGGGAGAATACACAAGGAAGGAGATTTATCCAATGACATGGTGGCCAAGAAGGAAGGAGATTTCTCTAGTGATGTCGTGGCCAATAGAAGTTGACATAGAATGACTTGAGCAAGCATGCTGCTAGCAATTCAATAAACAATACTTTAACCACCAACTTTAGTGGTATAGTATAGTTATTTATTTGTATGGTAATTTAGAATCTTCTATGCAAGGTGGCTTTGATGAGGGTCATTTCCCTGGTATAGTTCGAGTTGTTGTGGTATCTTTAGACCTTTAGATTCCCAAAGTTATCTCCTAGTGAGTTCCTTTGTTTAGCTATTTCACAATCACTCTCTCTTGCTAGTTTTGGTTCTAATCTCCTAACTAAATTCTATCTGGTTCTAGCTAACCTCTTACTTTCCTATTAGCTCTCACCATTTTTTAACTTTAAGAGCACTGTATTTTGTTATTTTTTCAGGTACCATGGCAAGGAAACAAATGTGGTCAAGGAGTGGATCTGGGGTCATGACTTTTTGGGTAGACCCAGTGCCCCATTCTACTATTGAAATATATGTTCGAAGTAATGCCTCCATGTCTTCCAAGTTGTCCTCAGTTGTATTGTGTGAGTTCCTAGGTTAATTGGTGTACTAGCTATTTTTAGTAATCTAGATCCACCATTCTGGGATCTAGAAAGATCATGTATTCATATATATGTAATGTCTATGAGATAAATACGACATATACAATGTTTGGTGTTGTGTTTAATGAATCTCTGTGCATTCTCTCTGATTGGTATGAAGAGTTTTAATTTATATGGAAAAAAGAGTATTTGTGGGTAAGAACCAAATGATGCAAAACCTCAAAGAGCAGGCCAACTATTCAACAGAGTAATGTGACCCATCATGCTCGGAGAGAATTATTTGCGGGTAGTTCTTAATAAGGTCAAGCTGGTGTGACCCATCGTGCTCCAGGAGCTTCAGTATAGGTTATTTCATAAGGTTAAGTTGTAGAATTGTCTGCTGAAAATATTCTGTACCCAGAATGTTATCCTAGATCACTAATGAAGGCTGCAGAGGGCTGTGGATTCATAGATGGTGGCAGTTCCATAGGATGGTTCAGTATCGAGACTGACCCGTTGCGCTCCGGGAGGTTGAGAAGCGTCAATTCTGCAAATTTCATCAACGATGGTTAGAGGCGGTTATGTTTTAAATGGAGGTCAAGTGACAGCTCGAAGATGTGGTGGTGAAAGAGCAGTGTTTGCAAGATTCCAGAGTGGATGTGGGTGCTGATGATGACCATATCAGACAAATCTGAAAAAGATTTATTTATTGTTATAATATGGGTTTTTTATATTTTCTACATGTAAGCATTAAGGGAGGGTGTTGGAAGTAATGCTTCCATGTCTTCCAAGTTGTCCTGAGTTGTATTGTGTGAGTCCCTAGGTTAAGAGGTGTACTAGCTATTTTTAGGTGTACGATGTTTGGTGTTGTGTTTAATGGATATCTCTGCTTTTTCTCTATTTTCTATCAATATATACCCCACGAAAACTTACTTTATAACTTATATGATTTTTATTTATTTCTAGAAAAAGGAAAAGTCATGTACTCGATATTTGTTTTATTTTCTAACATAAAGAAAATAATTAATATAATTATATTAGAATAGTTAAATTCTATCATATTTATGTTAAAGGCTAACATGAGAGATTACCTCTAACTTTCAAGATAAACAGTTAACGAAAATGGCTATGTCAAAGAAGGCGAGGAAAAAAAGAAAGAAAAAAGAAAAATATAACTCCTAGTTTTTTGTGGCCTTGTATGATTGGTATGTAGCTTGCTAGTTTTTGCTATTGGGAAAGAAGAATCCTCAATTTTACAAAAAGCAAGAGAGAGAATATAGACCACCTGAACAATAACAAGGTGGGAGAGAAATACCCTATGATGGATTTTGGAATAGATATTTTGGGAGAGAAAGACAATATCTAGATAACCCTTACCAATGGCGGAAAAAGTTTTGTAAACCCATAAAAGGGTTTACATGATGCTAAATAGAAGGGGGAGTTATCTCCACAAATCCTCCTAGTTTATCTGATAGTTAGAGGGAAATCTCAGGGGGAACTACTAGCAGAAAATGGTTCAAGGTTGGGAGGAACGCGGAAGGATCTTACAAAATTCTGAAGGAATTATTAGATAAGTAGTTACATTGATGCGATGATGCTAAAATTGAAATGGATTTTTTATTATAGACATTTTGGTTACAGGTTGTCAAGAGACAGGTAAAGATAAGGGGAAAATTGTAATGAAGGTACATATATTCATGAAATAGAACTGTTGTGGATGAATTAAAAAAAAAATGTTTATGTTGAGAGTGAAAATTGGCTATAAAGAATTTAGATCTCTAGAAATTTATGTTTGCAAGTCAGACTATAGTTTAAAGAAGCTGAGTTCTGGTTCAATAGTCGAAATTGATTCTAAGAAAAAAATTTGTTCTGTATCTAAGATCTATGCTAAAATATAGTAAACTATTTAATACTACATGGTGAGCTTTTAGGCGAAACCCTTGAAAACCCCAGGGGGAGATATTCCATCAGGGTTTTCTTTCAGGTTTGGTCTTGAGTTGAACAAGCTAGGTCACAGGGACTAGCAACAGTTCTGGATTACAAGTATCATTGATGCACTGGACTCAAGAAATATATATATATATATATATATATATATATATATATATATATATTAATATATATATATATTTATTTCATGTAATAGGGAAAGATACTATACATAAATTGTATGACGGAAAAACCACTAGAAGAAAGAAAATACTAAATATTTATATACCAGGAAATACACAAATAAAAGGAAAATAATTAACTAGTATCCTTAAGTGCCAAGAAATTTTGTAGATATCGCAGAAAGAAACAATTTTTCATAAACATACAAAGATGTTACAGGAAAATCCATATGAGTTTTTGATCTGGAGATCAAAAAGAGGCTAAAAAATGAAGGTGTTTGGAATCTCCCGAAGCTAGTGTCAATTCGTAGTGTTCGTCATCTTAATTCCAACGACACTTCAATTGCCTCAATCCAACGTCCTATGAAGAAGTTATGCCGTTCTGAAGTTTTTTTACCAAGAGTTGAAAGGTCAATAGCAGGGTTGATTGGGTCGCTGACTTGACAGACCGTATAACTAACATCATCAGTTGACTACGCAGGGTATAGTTGGTGGTGGACCAATCAGGTTTTGACATGTGGCATCATCGTACAAGTTGTAGGTGGCAGTTTTTGATTGGTTAGTATGGTTTAAGGTGGCCCAATAAGAGTTTGACACATGGACCAATCGAAGGGTGCCACATGGGCTTCTATGATTAGCTAAAATTTTTGAAACGGTTAAATGGCCTTGGTGAGGTTTGATCCCTAGACCTCCCAAAACACAACTCCGCACTGCAGCATCACACCACAACTTTTGTTCTTAACTTATGGAGGTCGTTGATTATATTTATTTTCATATGTTTTGGCATCTACAAAGAGAGTTCAGGTGGTTAGCGCCGACTCCAAGTCACATTAGTCATCACATGACCATGGTAGAGTGGAGAGGGGTGGGTGGGAAGCCCTAGCCCCATGTTTCATGGGCACCCATAGAACTGACAACAGGAGTTAGTGGAAGGGGTGGGGCACTTGGCCCTAGCCCCAGTTCCATCGACACTATATGACCTACAATGCAGCAAACGGAGTGGACCAGGTGGAACTTGGTGCACGTCGGTCCCTCTTCCCATGTTGACTCATATTACCACGATCATAGAGGAAGGTGTTTAGTCGGAAAGGGTGGATAGGTTGCCCCGATGCCTGACCCTATTGAGAGCATATGACCATGTCACACAGAGCAGAGGGCTTAGTTTACGGGGCGGAAAGTTAGCCCCAACCCCCAACCACATGGCTCCACGTGACCCATTTTTTTCTAAATGGGTTATGTCGTGTTTTGATCAGGTGAAAAATGCACCTTCTTCGGAAGGAAACATGATGGTCCCGGGAAAAAATTGCAATTGACCGACTATGTAAAGGGTGAATTCGTCGTGCAGTTTGTAGGTTTTTCCAATTTGTAGGACATATAGTAGAGCTTGGTTTGGAGAATCACATCTTGGTCATTTTTTAACTTTTTTTAGCTCAAAAAGAGCCTAGATAGGGGTTTCTGAGTGTCATGAACTTAATGCCAACCTTAGATTTTTTATTTTAGCAATTTATAATAGAGTTTTTGCATAATCAAATCTTTTAGTGCTAGAGGTAGAGACAATTTTGAAGCAATGTGAAGGCATTTTTTAGCTTGGAGAGAGCCTAGTTATAGGTTTTCCATCCTTCCAGTTTCATATGCGATAGTTGTTACTCCTGTAGAGAAACTATTTTCAGTCTTTTCTCAATGTGTTGAAAACAAATTTCCAGATCCATATCACATTCACTATTTTATAATTGACGTTTCGAACCAAGAACTGTGGTTCATCTTCAGGATGAAAAGATATATGAAAGGCTGATCCACCAAGTTTTAATAAATAGGTAAAAAGAAAATAGAATAAAAGCCGAGAGTAACCCTAAATTTGTAAATTTAATCATTAATTAAAAAGAAGGAAAGTATTGGAAAGTAAGTTACAAATTATGATGATACGAATAAACACTCCAAAATAATAAAATAATGTATTAGTTATTAGAGTTTCTAAATTTCATAAATTTTTAGGTTATGATAAATATTTTTTATGTGTGGTGTTGTCTTCCGTTAATTTCATTCTCCTTAAAAAATGGTTGGCTACCATACAGTTCCAATCAAACCCTCAGCTTTATTTATTTACACTATTGAGTCATGACTTCTTCACTCATGGATCTATCATGATGATGAACCACATAGGTTAGTTCGAAACGTCGATTCCAAAAATTTGTGTGCAATGACTCCAGAAGACAACACCACACATAATACAGATCGCAGAAGCCTCAAATCATTATTTTCAACCTGTACGAGAGGAAGGAATTACAAGATGTTCGTACATTAGCACAATTCAGATCACTGATTGAAATATTGATTAATAGATATTAAATATTATCCTACTATATACGAGTAACATAAAATAAAAATCCAGTAACAATTAATTCATGAATTAACTATCATTTTTATTATTAATCCTAAGAAAAAAAATATGAATTGATCACCATCTGTTAATTTCATTCTCCGTAAAAAATGGTCAGCGACCATCTAGTTCCAATGGAACCCTCACCTTTATTTATTTACACTATTGAGTCCTGACTTCTTCACTCATGGATCTATCTCGATGGTGAACCACAGAGGTTGGTTCGAAACCTCAATTCTAACAATTTGTATGCAATGACTCCAAAAGGCAACACCACACATAATACAGATCATAGAAGCCTCAAATCATTAAATATTTTTTAATTTTAAGATATATATATATATATATATATATATATATATATATATATATATATATATATATATATATATATATATATATATATATATATATATATTAAATCATAATATGACAATGTGAAATAAATATATAAATATCTACATATATAAATATATTATGATGTTTTAAAATGTACAATGATGATTAATTGATTAAAATGTATGAATGATAATAGATATTAATAAATGATTATATGATTCATTTAATAAGAAAAAGTTATTAGAGTTTCTAAAACTCCTATAAGGTTTTATGACTATGATAAATATTTTCATTATAAAATGATAATATGATAATGTGAACCCCGCGCCCCGCGCCCCCCCTCCCCCCCCCCCCCCCACACACATATATATAATGTTGATTAATAGATTATAATGTGTCAATAAAAATAGATGACAATGAATTATTATGATGTTCATTATAATGGGGTTATATATTTTTATAGTTAGATGAAATATTATAAATTAAATAAAATGATTAATGATGTGACGAGTCTTGAAGATTGGGAAGGGGAGGCCTAGGAGAGATCAATTTGGATGAGAAAGTGGGAATCTAGTATTCATTTATAGCCCATCCATCATCCTGATTCAAGTTATTAGGATCCTTGCTAATTTATATGGCTTCTCTGAATTTTCGATGGAAGTAGTGATCAATTTCAGCTAGGATACGGGTGTTATCAATACAAATTTGATGTTTGGTTTTATCGGAATGTTTTTCCAATCCCAAAGTCTTGGAGCGATTATGTTTAATGACAGCAGAATGTTCCTAGATTCTAGTGTTGATAGATCTGCCAGTTTCACCTACATATGGTTTACCACAATAGCAAGGAATTAAATAGACACCTTTATGGCACTTAGGGTTAGTGGGATCTTTTATAGAGTTGAGGCTACTTCGAAAGGTGTTTAGAGGCTTGAAGGTGGTATATATATATATATATATATATATATATATATATATACTTTACGATACGAGAGATTTTATCAGTGGTCCCCAAAATGTATGGGAGGTTGACTTTGGCTACAATATTATCAAAATTTTTATTATTCTTATGTTTACTATTTGCTTTGTTTATAGCTCTGTTTATATCTATAAAAGCCTGATGTCTATAGAAAATAGGCCTTGTTAGAAAGATCTATTGAAGGACTACAAATTTCGAGTGGACAACATTGGTCCATGTTCCATGTTGGCCCAAGGTTTTCCCAAAAAGCATTGTTTAGGGCCTTAAAATGGTTCCAGAAGTTTAGGACCTGAAAAGCTGCCAAAAATAGTAAAATGTGCTACAATTAAGGAAACTAAAAGAATGAAAGAGATAGTGGTGGGGGTCCAAGTCTAATAGGAGGGTGGTTGCCAACATCCGCCTGGATCAGTCCTCTCCCCTTAGAAAGCAATGTTCCCCATTGTGTTTAGTGCCTCCATGAGATGGGGAAACTTTTGCTGAACATGGTCCCTGGTGAGCCACTTGCCTTGGTGCAGAAGTTGGCCAGCTTTGAAAACCTGGTATAGTTGGATCTTTTGTTGGTGAGTGTTCTTGACCTTTGTGTCCATAATCCAATTAGTTGTGGCATGTTCCGTGCAGTCTGGGTCTAACTCTATTGGTGTGAGTTGTTCTGCAATGTCTGATGAGTTCAGTAATGGTGGGAAGTATGGTCAAAGGCAGTCCAATTGAACACTAGGTGCAGGCCAAGGAATGGGGGAATGCTGAGATCAAAAGAATCATCTCCCACAACCTTTGTAAGGACAAAATCGGAGTGGTATGAGCTTCCAATGGGCTCTAGTAAGGCGTTCTTTCTACAAATGCAACCAAACTTTGTCAGCCACCTGAAACTTGTGTGCCAACCGATGTTGACCATGTTGTTGCTTGTACTTGGCATTTGACTTCTCGAAGATGTCGTGAACCTGCTGGCAGATTTGTTGGCTGCATTCATTAAATATGGTCACTTTATTAGCCTCAAACAATACATGTGTGGATTTTGTCTTTGTAGTCGCATGAGGCATGGAAACATTAATCAGACACAATGGTTGAAATCCTAGACCCACTTGAAAGGCACTGCGACTAGTTGGGCTATGGAGAGCTCTATTATAACTATGTTGCACATAGGGAAGACTCTCATCCCAGGTTCATGGGTGCTTGGAGTTGTACATCCGGAGTATGTGCACTATCACCTTATTGATGACCTTCGTCTGGCCATCAGTCTAGGGATGCAAGGCAGTCGACAGGGTGAGATTGGCATCCAATATTGTCCAAAGGCTTGACCAGAATGTGCTTAGGAACCCATTGTCCCAATTTGATATAATGATCTACGGTATACCAAAATGTACCCATACTCATTGAAAGAAGAGTTTGGCAATTTCTTATGTTGTGATACTCTTCTTGCAGGCCACCAAAATAACCATCTTAGAAATTATGTCCACGACCACAAATACACAGTCATTACCATGCTTAGTAGAATGGAGGCCAGACATATATTCCATGGAGATGGATTGCCACAGCTAGTTGAGAGTAGGTAGAGGAGTGTATAGGCCTTGATTCTTGATTGTTGGCTTGGTGATGGCACAGGCAGTGCAGGATCTGATATATTTCCCAACATCCAGTCAAAGTTTGGGACAATAAAATTACTTTTGTAGTAAAGCTACATTTTTCTCCACACCAATGTGTCCTACGACTTGACTGTAGTGCACCTACCAAATTAGCTTGGCACACTCGCTTGAAGGAACACAAAGGTGGCCCATGTAGCATAACAATGCATCCTCTAAGTGGAAATTGAGAACTTTCTTTCCATCTAATAGCATCTGGTATGTGTAGGCAAACTCTAGATCATTTTTGTATAGTTGCGGCCATCCAAAGGTCTTGTGGCCACAAGAGTTGAGAACAGTATTTAGTGCTACAACTGGGGGTCGGTTGAGGTACTCTGCAACATTATTGGTGCTGCCCTTTTTGTATTTAATGTTCAAGTGGAATTGTTGCAGATATGTAGACCACTTCTAATGGCTATCATTATCCAACTTCCCTTGTGTCTATATAAACTGAAGAGGTCAATGATAAGTTTGGATGACCGTCTCCTTCCCTAAAATGTAAGGCTTGCATTTTCGGCAAGCCTATGCGATGGAATACATCTCTTTATCATAGGTGGGGTACTTATGAATTGTATCAGAAAGAGTCTCACTATGATAGCCCACCAGATGCCCATGCTGGGTGAGGACTGCACCAATAACATAGTCTGAGACATTTGTCTCGATTTCAAATGGCTTTTGCACGTCTGGCAGTATAAGTACCAGTGAAAAGAAGAGTCGGTGCTTCAACTCAACGAATGCCTTATGTTGGGACTCAGAATAGGAAAATTTTGATTTCTCCCCACCCTTAATAATTTGACACAAAGGCCAAGTGATATGGGAGAATCCCAACATGAACATCTAATAAAATTTTGCAAGGCCCAAAAAGTTGCGAAGCTCCAATAGAGTGGTCGGGGCTCACCAATCCTGAATGACTTGGATCTTAGTCGGATCCACATGCACACCATGCTCATTTATGATGTAATCCAAATATTGGACCTGGGTCATGCCAAAGTTGCAACTCTTCAAGTTGGCACACAATTTGTGCTACTGAAGGGTTTAAATGACCTGTCGAATGTGTTGCAAGTGTTCTTCCCAACTCTTCTTGAAGATGAGGATGTCATCTAAATAAACAACCACGAATGAGTTGGTGAAGGGCCAAAAAATTTCATCCATTAGCCTTATAAAAGTAGCAGGGGCATTTTTCAACCTGAAAGGCATAACCAACCATTCAAAAAGGCTTTCCTTGGATGTGAAGGTGGTCTTCCATACATATGTGGGCTCTGTTGGAACATGGTGATAGCCATACTTCATATCAATCTTGCTTAAATACTTGGCCCCCTTGAGTTGGTCAAGAATTTCATTAATCTGTGGGATTAGATACTTGTTCTTGACAGTGATTTTGTTTATTGCCCGATAATCAATGAAGAGCATCAAGGTCCCATCCTTCTTTTGTACAAGTACAATCAGACTCCCACAAGGTGAGGAACTTCATCAGATGTGCCCTTTTTGTAGCAACTCCTAGATTTTCTGGTTGATCTCTTCACTTTCTAGAATGGAGCAGTGATATATCAGCTCGTTGGGTAGAGGTGCTCCAGGAGTCAGATCAATTGAGTGTTTGACCTCACAGTGCAAGGGTACCCTTGTGTGTTATGAAACCAACTCACAAAAAGATAGAAAAGATAGATCAACGCCTTAGAATTTAGCCTCTTCGAGGGGGCAACCTCCTTTACATTACACAAATGAACAATTCTTGGATGATACAAATGACAAAACCTCCTTTCTATATAGAGGAGTCTAAGGGGTCACAATATAACCAAGTCGACCTAACAAATATAAAGGCACAAAAATAACAATAGTGGGATTCTATGGGGCACAATAATAACAATAAGGGATACAATAACAATAGTAATGGGGGAATCACTAGTATTATAGGGACCTAACATGCCCCTCTCCTTAAAAAATGTGTTGTTCTCAACACTTGAGAAGTTCTAGATGCTTCTGTATAAAATTCTCATCCTCCCATGTGGAATCTTCAACGGGTAAGTTCTTCCACTTGATGAGATACTATGAAATTGATCGATTTCGTAGCTGTCGAGTTCTTGTTTGTTTGACTGCTTTAGGTTCCAATATGAGTTTTCCTTCCTCATCAAGTTCTAACAATATTGTTTGAACTGGAATCTTGTCACCTATAACCTTCTTTAAGCATGAAACATGGAAAACTGGGTGCACTCGAGAAGCTTCAGGGAGGTCCAATTTGTTTGCCATAGTACCTATCTTTTACAACACCTTGTACAGACCATAATACTTTGGTGATAATTTATTATCCTTCTTAGCTTGCTTGAGGGACATTTGTTTATATGGTTGTAGCCGTAGGAATACCCAATCACCTACATCAAAACTTCTTTTGCTACGATGTTGATATGGCTGTTGTTTCATTCTATTTTGCACCACGGTGAGGCTATACTTTAAGAGTTGGAGAACTTGTTGCTGATTCTCAATGTGATCTTCCACTGTTTGAACCTTAGAATTTTCTCTTAAATATGATGTGATGGATGGTGGATGATATCCATAAAGTGCCATAAATGTGGTCATTTTTGTTGTATTATGGAAGGAAGTGTTATACCACCATTTAGCCAGAGGCAACCATTTGAGCCATTGTGTTTGTTTATCAGATACAAAGCAACAAAGATATCCTTCCAAAAATGTGTTTACTATCTTAGTTTTCCCATCAAATTGAGGATGATAAGATGAGCTATGAGCTAACTGAGTACCAAGACAAGAAAATAATTCTGTCCAAAAATTTCTAGTGAAAATGGGATCTCTGTCACTTACAATAATCTTTGGGTTTCCATGTAACTTTTGAATTGTTTCCATAAATGCAATAGAAACTTTACTCGCTTTAAACGGATGAGATAATGCACAAAAGTGTGCATACTTGGTAAGTCTGTCAACTACGACCATGATAACACTCTTTCCTTCGGACTTGGGTAAACCTGTGATAAAATCCATTGAAACCTCCTCCCAATGTTGGCTTGGAATTAATAAAGGTTGTAATAGTCCTTGGGTCTTAATTGTTTCAACTTTATTTTGTTGGCAAACCAAACATTCTACCACAAACTTTTGAATATATAACTTAAGGCCATCCCAAAAAAAATCCTTCTTAACCTTGTGGTAGGTTTTTAGAAATCCTGAGTGCCCTCTTAAGGGAGAGGTGTGAAATTCCCTAAGAATCTTTTGTTTGAGTTGGGAATTCTTACATAGGTATAACCAATCCTTGTACCATAATGAATCATTTTTCCAGCTAAATGTATCAGATGTACTGGGATCTTGTTGTATCTTTTGAATGATTGCCCACACTTCCTCGTCATTCTTCCATTCATCCCTTGCTTCGTTTATCTAATTTGGTTGGATAATAGAAATGGAACAAAGAAATGCTTCCACATCCTCATTCTTTCTTGAGAGTGCATCTGCCACCACATTTTGCTTCCCTTTTTTGTAGATGATTTCAAAGTCATAGGCCAACATTTTTGTGACCCATTTTTGCTACTCTTCTGAAGATAATATTTTTTCTAAAAAGTATTTAATACTATCATGATCTGTTTTTACCTTGAAGTGTCTTCCCATTAGGTAGGGTTGCCATTTTTTAAGTGCATGTAGTATTTCCAACATTTCCTTCTCATAAATAGCTTTGTGTAAATACTTTCCTTTGATTGGACAACTTTCAAAAGCAATGGGCATTTCTTCTTGCATTAAAACAACACTAATTCCATTTCCTGAGGCATCACATTCCACAATAAAGGTTTTTCTAAAGTCTGTTGTAGCTAATACTAGTGCTTGGCACATTGCCTTTTTAAGATGTTCAAAGGCCTTTGTTGCTTCTGGAGTCCATGAGAATGCATCTTTCTTCAATAATGCTGTTAGAGGTGCTGCTATTCTCCCCTAATTCTTAACAAACTTGTGATAATACCCTGTCAACTCGAGAAATCCTCGTAGATGCTTTATGGATGTGGGGATTTTCCTTTCCTTAATGGTTTTAATTTTGCTAGGGTCTACCTTAACACCTTAATGAGATACAATATGACCCGGATATTCCACCTCTTGTACTCCAAAGAAACATTTGGATATTTTTACATATAATTGTTTCTCATCCAATTGTTTGAGCACCATGTCAACATGTTGGACATGATTCTTCCAAGACTTGCTATAGATTAGCATATCATCAAAAAATACTAACACAAATTTTCTAAGGAAGGGTTTGAAAATGGAATTCATTAAACCTTGAAATGTAGAAGGTGCATTAGTAAGGCCAAAAGGCATGACCAAAAATTCATAATGACCCTCATGAGTTCTAAATGTTGTTTTTGGAATGTCTTCAGTCTTGATTCTGATTTGATGATATCTTGAACGAAGATCCAACTTGGTGAAGCAAATTGATCCATGCAATTCATCTAATAATTCATCAATAACAGGAATGGGAAATTTATCTTTAATAGTGAGCTTGTTGAGCTCCCTATAATCTGGACACATGTGCCATGATCCATCCTTCTTGTGAACCAATACTATTGGAGTAGAGAAATAACTTTGACTAGGTTGAATTATACTAGCCTCTAGCATTTCTGCAACCATACGTTCAATTTCACTCTTTTGGGCATAGGGATATCTGTAAGGCCTGATGTTTGGAGGAACACTTCCTAGAATCAAATTCATAGCATGAACATGATCACGAATAGGTGGAAGGCCTTTGGGAGTCTCAAATACCTTGGAATGATTGTCCAAGACTTTTTGGAGATCTAGAGAAATGGATGATTTCGATGTGGGAACCTCTAGTGAACATAATTGTGCAATTATGCCTCTTTGTTCTTTCTTTAGAAGCTTTGTCATTCCATTAGAGCTGATTATATTTCCTGGTTTCCCTGTGATAGCCCTTAATTCAACTCTGTTTCCTTTTGCAGAGAATTTCATGAAAAGTTCTTGAAAATGAAAATCTATTGTACCTAAGGGTTGTAGCCATTGGACTCCTAGTACAACATTAGCACCACCCATTGGAATGGAAAGCATTGGGCTATTCAATACATATTCTCCCATGGATAGCTTGATATTATGGCACTTTCCTAAGCAATTTATGGTTCCTCCACTTGCAACCATCACTTGACACTTTCGTGTTGGATATAGGAAGAAATTTAATTCCTTGGCTATCTTACAATGAATAAAATTATGGGTACTTCTGGAATCAATCAACACTATTACCTTTTTCTTCTTGATATGCCCTTCTATCTTGATACTTTGAGGAGAGGTAATTCCAGCCAACGCATTACAAGATATTTTTGGATTCATTTCTTCTTTTTCTAAGGTTCATTCTTGGTGTATATCCTATTCTTTTGACGTTTCTTGTTCCTTTTCTTCCTCCTCTTCACAATCTATGTAAAATAATTTCTTCCCGGCACACTTACGACCTTTAGTGTATTTTCTATCACAATTGAAACAAAGCCCTTTTGCTCTATTTTCTTCCAATTGTTGTGGTGTCAACCTTGTAGGTTGTGGATGGCTAGGGGCAGTAGCACTTCCATCTTTATGATTATGAGTGGTAGGCTTCCTTGTTGCCATAATTTTTCTTTCCATTTTTCTTGCCAACATGAATGCCTTCTCCAATGAATCTAGTTCCCAAAGGTGAACCTCATGTTGGATGTTATCTTTTAAAGTCCCTATGAATGCATTAATCCTATGCTCATCTCGAATATATTTTACCCTTATATTCAATTTTTGGAAGTCCTTAATGTTTTCCATCATTGAACCATTTTGTTTGAGATTTATCAATTGGATAAAAAAAGTGTTGCTTTTTGTATCCTCATAATGTGCTATCATTTCATCTGTAAAAATAGCCCAAGTGACAATTTGTTTATGAGAGCAAAGCCATCGATACCATAGAAACTGATTTGGTTCCAAATATAAAGTTGCAATGCATACCTTTTGTGTGTTTTGCACATTATGGAGATCAAAAAATTGCTCCATTTGTAGTATCCGTGTTCCGGGATCCTTGCCATCGAACTTCTTTATATTGATCTTTCGAACATGGTGGTTCTTCGATCCAACATTACAGTCTATGAAATCATGATTAACATTTATTTTGTTCTCATCATGAGTTTCCTTTACTACCCTTTCGCCATTAGTAAGCATTTCTTGTAGAAACTTCGTCAAATATGTCCTCAAATTTGTCTTCAAATCTTCCATGCTTGTCTTCAAATCTGTCTTCAAATCATCCATCTTAGCTTCCACGTCGTCCATCTTAGCTTCCACGTAATTCATCTTAGCTTCTACACCTTTCTTTAAACCATCCATATTATCTTCCACACCCTTATTTAAACCATCCATCTTAGCTTCTACGTCTTTCTTTAAACCATCCATCTTATTTTCTGTTACTTTTTGTGCGAGTGAAATTTGTTGCACTTGGTCTCGTAATTTTAATATATCATGTTGCATTTCTTCCTCTTCTTCATGAGTCATGCTAGATCTTTCAGGTTGCTTACTAGGTGTTTCCATTTTCTTTCTTCAGGGCATCAATTACTAAAAATAATGCTTCACTATGACCTTTGAATTGCTTCAAACTAATTTTTCAAACCAAGCTTATGCAAAAATAAAAAAAAAAATACCCCTTTTTTCACTTTGTAGGAACTTGATATTGAGTATGATGTATCTATGTAATTTTGGATCTCCTAGGTCTGAAATTGCTTCTTGTGTAACTCTCTGAGTAATCTTTCTAACCCTGCAAGTCTGATCAAGATTGGATTCTCCAATGAAGAGTTATGCCAAATCTCCCACGATTACCTGAGTATAGACTTGTTCAATAGAGTGAACTTGTACGACATGTCGTGGGTCTCTGTTTTAACCTTAGGTTCTAAAAATGGTACCCAAAACACTACAGTCCATCTTCTTTCTGAAACTTCTTACTAAAATTCAATCTAATTCCCAGAGAGAAAGTTATGACACTTTTCCCAAGGTGACCTGTTTGGAATGTAATTCGGGGGTCTACATAAACCCTAACGTCCTCAGATTATATCTCCAAACATATAGTGAGACAGGATCTAAAATTTGGACTTGAGTTTCAGCAAGATTTCTTCTCAAATGGGTTTTTTATTTTTGCTTATGAAACGTCTCAGAAAAAAGTTATAGCGAAATTTCCACGATGACCTATTTGGAGGAACGAGATCCTAGAATCCAAAGCTTTGATACCAAATGTTATGAAACCAGCTCACAAAAAGATAGAAATATAGATCAACACCTTAGAATTCAGCCTCTTCGAGGGGGCAACCTCCTATACATTACAAAAATGAAGAATTCTTAGATGATACAAATGACAAAACCTCCTTTCTATATATAGGAGTCTAAGGGGTCACAATATAACCATGCCGACCTAACAAATATAAAGGCACAAAAATAACAATAGTGGGATTCTATGGGGAACAATAATAACAACAAGAGATACAATGACAATAGTAATAGGGGAGTCACTAGTATTATAGAGACCTAACATTGTGGGTGAGGAGAAGATGTCCTTGTATTCTTCCACGATCGTATCCACCTGCTTCTGCTGCATGCAGGAACCCTTCCCGGGGGTCATGGATGTGGCTACGATCTTCCCCTTACTTTGAGAGCGAATGAAAAAGAAAAAGAAAAAATTCTCAGTCTGGGAGATGATCTTACTGCATTGCTTAACAAATATATAAGAGATGGCAGTAGGTGGGGATACCTCCGGTATCTTGTATAACTTACTACCCAAATAAATAATGATAGAGTGGGGTCTAGACTCATACACAAAATGACGCTTCCACAATTATGGTTGTCCTAATAATACATCAAAAACTTCAAGAGGAGCAACATCACACAGTACCTCATCCATGAAGGGCTTGAGGTTGTAGCGAAGGTGACACTGCTAGCTCAGGCGGAGATCTCATCCATGGTGAAGCCACCCGATGGTGTATGGTCATGGATGTGTTGTAGTTGGTAGGTCTAGCCACTTCACATCCTCTGTTGAAATGACGTTCTTTTGGCTCCCGTTGTCGACAACGAACTATAGCACCACATCTATGAGTGGAATAAGCATTCCCCCTCCTCTGGATCTTCAGGTTGAACCTTTAGGACCTTGGTGGTGGCCATAATGGAACTGGGCTCCATGGCAATGATCTACTTCACTTTATCATTCCCCTTATCAGGTTTTGACTTAGAGTCGGAACATACGTCTGAATTGGAAGCCTTTAGCTCGGTCACCAGTGCTGCCTGTCCCTACACTCACTTGTGTTGTGAGTGGAGTTCTTATGGAACTCAAACCACTTTCTTGTGTCCCTCTTTGTCTTCGTGGTGTTCTTATTTGCTTGGAGCTTTGACGGGTTATCCTAGGTTGTCACACCCTGGATTTGCCCTTTTCTTTATAGTTTGGGGGTGCCTTTCCCTTGCTTCAGATTCGCAGATCCAAAGTCTCGCTTTTTCTGTTTAAGCTTCTTCTCAATCTTAACATCATAATGGTACGTTGTGTTGAGTGAGGAGATGTCCAGGAACTCCATATTATCCTCAATGTACCTCTATAAGATTACGTGGTACTTGAGTACCAAATGTTTCTTAGAATCCTTGATACCCAACTTTGTGCGAAGGGTATGAAAAACATTGGTAAACTTTGGCACGTCTTGGTCCCTTCCTTGCCGTAGTGTGGTCCACTTTATGTATTTATCCCCATAGCTCCCAAGAGGGTAGTACTGCTCCATGATGGTGTCCTGGAATGAATTCCAAGTGGGTGCGACTGAGAATAGTGAGGGTGTACTTTTATCCTTCTTCTCACAGTAGGTTTCCCACTAGCCCTTAAAATGGGGGGCGGCTTTGAGAAGTGAAAAAGTAATCTTTTAATGAACAAAAAAATATCCTTCTAGCAGATTTAACCATTTATCTACGATGTCTGCCTCTATCTGACCCTAAAATATGGGGATGCCATAGTTAACTTGTACCTTAAAGTGCGTGTCATTTCCAAAGTAGCTACTAGAAGGAGATGCGTCACCCTTGGGTAGCCACTGAAGGATGTGGAAAAATTTGTTCACCATCACATTCCTCTGTCTATCGAGGGCTTCTTTGAGTAGGATTTTCAAAGGATCTCATAGCCCCTCATATTTCTTCTCTTTTGCCATGGGAGGCCATAGGGATTTTCAAGGCTAGTCTTGCAAGGGTTCGACCAGTTTGAGCCCCAACTCCTTATATCTCGACCTCATTGGGGACATTCAAATAAAAACAAAGAAAGAGCAGACCACTCTGATACCAAAGCTATGAACTTAAACACGAATGCAACAAATTATAGATATAACCATAAATATAGAGATGCAATAGAAATAACACTTCGTTCCATTAATATCAAATATTGAAATATGCTTACAAACATAATGGAAATAAGACTAGCTTCGGTGATGGTACCTTATCTATGAGAAGAGATGTGGTGGCTACATGGCTCTAAACTGTGTTAGAATGAGGCTTGGAGGCCAACTTATTATTGAGAAACAATGGAAAACCCTACACATCCAGAAACCTAATCCTAGGAGATGAAGCGCAAAAACTATGGGCCCCGTTTGGGTAAATTGGTACATCAACTTACTAGGGTCGTAACTTTGGCATACAATCATTGTTTGATTCACACAATGCCTCGTTATAAATATCTACCCAAGGAATACAACTTTCTAGTATCCAACATGGACTACTCCCCATGTTGGCCCCCAGTTTTCCCAAAAAACATCATTTAAGGCCTCAAAATGACTTTGAAAGTTCAAGACTCGTAAAAATGCCAAAAATAATAAATTGTGCTACAATTAAGGAAACTAAAAAATTTAAAGAGAGAGTGGTGGGGGTCTAAGTGGAATAGGCGGGTGGCCACCAACATCCACCTTGATCATGGTGATTTTGATTATTTATGGGAAATGTTTCCTTGCACATTTTGTGATGCAATTGACCATTGTGTGGCTGATTGTGAGAAACGTAAGGAAATGCTAAAAATAATGGAGCAAA
Organism: Pinus tabuliformis; assembly: GCA_031772625.1. NCBI lineage: Eukaryota > Viridiplantae > Streptophyta > Pinopsida > Pinales > Pinaceae > Pinus > Pinus tabuliformis. The sequence continues at coordinate 494,504,435 of CM062819.1, forward strand.
TCCTTGGGACAATATTTGAGGAATCTCTCCTCGATATGAAGAATTTTGTGTCGTGTAAGAATTTTTGTACCCATTGTAGCATGAATGGGCACCAGAATGAAAAGTGTTGGAAAATCCATTCAGAACTTCGTCCCAAGAAGGAAAGAGAGGTCATGCGATCGATTGCAAGGAAAGCAACATGTGGAAAACTAGAAATTTGTGTAGTTCCTGAAGGAGCCTTTGAAGCAGAGTAGGTGCAGAAAGATAACCCATAAGCCTGGGTTAGGAAAAAAATGGGTAGACTATTTTGTACAATTTTATTGTTTTGTAAGATTCAAATTACTCGTTGTATATTCTCATTTGGGTACATTGAAAAGTGAAGTCATGTACAATCACTTATCTACAACAAGTGTGTTTCCTTTGGAATGTTATGTTATTTTAGCTTGATGATTAGTCCAATTGTTTGGGGACTCTTGTGATGAGCATTGTATTTCATCTAGTATGTCTACAATTGTGTCAATCACTCACTTATTCAAGTGTTTCGATATGAAGCTTGTTTTTGAATTTCATCTTTTATAAATATTATGCAAAATATGACCATAATAATATGGACAAAGATAAGCACGTCATTTAACAAATGCAGCTAGTGCATCTAAGAGTACAGTGAAGCTTGAGGACAGTGAAGCAAAGCACAAAGGAGTGCATGACAAGCATTTAGTTGCTTAAGATTTCTAGGTGGAAAATAAATTTCGGGTTTAGCAAAGAGGGAATTCAAGGTGAAGTTTGTGTGAGCCAATGAAAGATGGTTTTGAAGAAAATGTTCAGATTTCATCCATCGAATTTTTTGTTCTTGCATGTTTAGAAGAATTGCAGAAAGCCACAATTCTTGATAGGAATATAAGGATTTTATGTAGAGGCAATGTGGATTACTTTCATTGGAGCTCGAAGGTGCCAATTCAAACATAACAATAAGGATTGAGATCAAGATACTTAATGAGCTTTTTACTCCCTTATTTGTTGATTGAAGATAGACTTTTGGACGTCCAAAAGTTCCTAAAGGGGAGGTATGATCTAGAGATAAAAATAGGCTCAAAATTGAAAGTGTTCGACTCTCGAACTAGCGTCAAGTATTAGTGTTTGTCATCTTGATTCCAACAATGCTTGAATCACATCAATATGATGTCGTATAAAGAAGTTATGGTGTACTGAAGTTTTTGACCATCATCAAAGAAGTCAACAGAAGGGTTAATGTGGTTGTTGACTGGATAGTCCGTACAACTCACATCATCAACTGAATGTGTAGGGTATGGTCAGTGGTGGACCAATTAGGTTATGACATGTTGCATCATCGTACAGGTTCTAGGTGATAGTTTTTGATTGGTTAGTATGGTTTGAGGTGGCCCAATAAAAGGCTACAACATGGCCGAATCAGAGGGTGCCACGCGGCTTTCTATGATTGGGTAAAATTTTTGTAAGGGTCGAATGGCCTTGGTGGGGTTTGACCCCTAGAACTCCCACAACACAACTTCACACTCCATCATCGCGCCGCGACTTTGGTTTTTAACCAATGGAGGTCATTGGTTATATTTATTTTCATATGTTTTGGCATTTGGAAGAAGGGGTCGAGCGATTAACCCTAACACCAAGTGACATTACTCATCACATAACCATGGAAGAGTGGAGAGGAGCGAGCGAGAAGCCCTAACCCCAATTTTCGTTGGCACCCATAAAACCGACATAGGGAGTTAGCGAGAGGGGCAGGGCACTTGGCCCTAGCCCCAGTTCCATCGATACCATACGACTTATGACGTAGAGGAGGGATAAGACCGAATGACACTTGACCCACGTCAGCCCCTAGTCTATGTTGAATCATATGACCAAGACCATAGGTGTGGGTGTTTAGCTGGCGGGGGCTAGTAGTTGGCCCCACTCCGAAACCCTATTGAAAACATATGACCATGCTGACTAGAGCAGAGAGCTTAGCGTGCGGGGAAAGACAATTAGCCTTCGCCCCGGGCCACATGGCTCCATGTGACCCAATTTTTGCGCTTCATGGGTTATGGCATGTTTTAATCAGGCAACAAAATGCACCTTCTTTGGTAGAGATCACATCATTCCTGGATGAAATTATCACTCAGCGGACTATGTAAACGGAGAATCATTGCAGAGTTAGCATATTTTTCCAATTTGGAGGACATACAATAGAGCTTGGCTTGGAGAAGCATATCTTTCTCAGATTTTAAACTTTTTTAGCTGAAGAAGAGCCTATATAGGGGTTTTTGAGTGTCTTGAACTCAATGGAAGCCTCAAATTTCTCGTTTGAGCACTTTATGATGGAATTTTTATAGAATCAATTCTTTAGTGCTAGAAACAAAGACAATTTTGAAGCAGTGTGCAGGAAGTTTTTAGCATGGAGAGAGCCTAGTTGGAGGTTTTACAACCTTCCAGTTTCATCTGCAACAACTGTTACTTCTGTAGAGAAGCTCTTTTTAATATTTTCTCAATGTGTTTAGGAGAAAAAACATTTTCAACTCTTCATTGTGAATGAGTTCCATGTTTGTGATTTTGATTTCAAGTGGAGTACAAGGATCTATTGTGGAAGAGTCCTTTTGTTGTTGACATTTTCATGACTTGTTGTAGGGAGTCATCTTTATGAGTGATAATTCTTTGTAGGAGAATGTTTCTTTGTAGGAGAAACAAGCCGCTCTAGTCTCAACAAGTTGTAATATACTCATTTGCCGCTAAAATCAATATAGCAGTCTAGCTATTGGAGCAGGCCCAGAGATGTAGCCTAGGAGGGGTGAACTTCATTGTCAAATGTTAGTTTCTTCTATTCATATTTATCATATTGAGTTGCATATGAATTTGTTTCTCTTTTAAGTTCATGTAAAAACTTAATTCATCATCCTTGAAGAGTTTGTGAAACTTATTTTACCTTTAAATACTCATTTTGTTAACTTGAAAAGTGTTAGAGGAGGATCAGTTTTGATAGGAGGAGCTTTCCTCAAATTTTAGATCAGTTTTACACACTTCCACAATAAATAGTGAAGCGGGCGGGAACGAGAATAATTTCTAGAATAATTCTTTAAGAAGAGAACAATATAGAAAATCATGATACTAACTCTTTATTTGTTCCATTATCGAAGTAAACAAAAGAGTATACATAGAACCCCATATTAAGGAATGGGTCTCCAAACTAAATTCAAAAAAGAAAGAAATATTGTTCCACATTTTTATACCAAACCCTAACCCCACAGGGTTTCATGCAAGTAAGGAAATTATACAATAAAATATAAACATTTCTCATATAAGCCAAACTATGTGACCATGGAAGACTGTACCTGTTTTCTAGTTCAATATTCCAAATAATCTATAACCATAGACTCTCACTACGGATGGACAAGCAAGTAACATAAGCATGGCAACCTACACATATGCATTGTTGCACTAGGGTGGAAGCCCTTGGCTTCATGTCCAGATAGTTTGGCAGCAAATAAAAATGAAAAACTTAGAACTTGACATTCTTAGTTGAGTCGAGGAAAGAATAAGTGAAAAGTTCTACAAACCCTCATGCATAAAAACAAATGAAAAAATTCCAGCGTACCTAAAATTAAAGATAGACAAGGATTTTGTTAATATAATTCTTAAAAATATGAGTAGTTCATAATTTAAACAAATACTGAAAGATTTGGGGTCTCCCTTACCTGCAATAGCCAATGACGGGAGGCATTACTGTGTGTATGCTTTGCAAAAGAATGTAGGAAGTTTGAAATGGAGGAAAACATAATTAAAACATTAAAAAAGGATTGGTAATAGAACTAGGTAAAAGGAACCATGGACTTACATTAAAAAGTGAATGAAACCCCGTGAGGATTTCCAATGGAGGTCACAGAAGCGTAACAAGAGTCTACCCATGAATCCCTATCACATTACTTGAAAGAAACGAACCAACCTTGGTAATTACTTTGCCTACAAATTAAATGATGATGATGTGAAAAAAAAGAGTAGATTTCAATATGTATAGTAACTCAATCGTGCTAAAAAATGATGAGATAAGAACCATGCCTTGTATTCACTAAAAAAACAATGTGGCTACTCTCTTGCAATAAAATTTGAAGGGGTTCACTAAAGAAAGGATATATTGACCATTAGAAGTCAAAATGTTACAGTAGGGTTGTGTTTGGAGTAGTTCCATGCTTGGTTTCGAACGAGTGCAAATGAGGTGGTGTTGGCCGGGTTGGCTCGGGTGGTTACCTTAACACCCAGCCAAAAAATATCCACTATCTATTCTGAGAAGAGACCCATGGCATTGAGGGTGCTAGTGAAACCATCTACACATAGATATGAGAGATGTTCATTAATGAAATCTAAGTTGCCAACAATCAGATCGAATGATCCAAAACTATGACAGATGCAAAACCATGTGTAAGGACCTATGGTCCTTGGCACGCCCACCGGCACGATGTGCAAAGTTGACTTGTTGAATGAGTGGCTTGAACGAAGAAAAGTGCAAGCTCAGACTTAAAGTGCATGGACAACATGTTATAATACACATGAAGGAGGTGAGCGACATGTTTTATAGCGTGGGGAGCATGAGCTCAACCCACGGGTTGACCTATGAGCTTGGCAAAGGCTGACGAGCATAAACAAAGGATTTGCGATGCGTAGGGGGTGTCACATTACATGGTGGATGAGTCGGCTTGGGTAGCCAACTTGCCCAACCATCCATACAAATAGAACGAAGGCGTGAGGCATTTGTTAATGATTTGATCAAGAAATTTGAATGAGCTCCTTTGGTGATGCGAAGGAAGAGAGTGTGAGGTGCAGATTGAGAAGAAGGCGCAGGAAATAGATTCGCCCATTCTTAGGCAAGGCAGACGGCAGCACAAGTTTGGTTATTGGTTGAGGGCATGGGTGAGGGTGCCAGGCGTTGGCACAGGTATCTCGGGTAGCTCGGGTGAGCACTCGCCCGTCGTATAGAAGTAAACAACATGGTGAAACTCGGGTGAAGGCGCAAGCTATTGGGCATGGGTGGTGACTCGTGTGAGGGTGCGCCCGCCCATCGTTCAAAGGTGTTTTCAGGTGATGATTGCCCACTGGTTGTGCAAAGTTGTAAATGGTGGAACATTGGTGAAGCCAGGTGTGAAGAAGGTGTCTTGGTGACTTGGTGGAGTCACCTGCCCATCGTGCACGAAAACAAGGTTCGGTTGTGAAGTGTGGAAGGCAGCTCTTGTGAGGGCACGCTCGTCTAACTTGGGCAAGGAAATCTTGGTTATCATAGGGAGGTCTGATGAAGTTGTAAAATTGGCTAAGTATGAAACTTGATGTTTCGCAAGTATACTTGTAAGCTTTGTAATATTGAAAGTTTATATAATATCTTATTCAGGTAGACTCATTGTTTAGGGAGTTGCCCCTCCCTTTATACTGTGCAATTGTGTTCTCTTGTATAATTGTTGATGATAATGAATGTGTATGGGTGTTCATTGGTATAAAGGAAACATAATAATTACTTGGTTGAGAAACACAAACTAAATAGGACATATGGTTAGGTGTAGTCCATGAACATAATTATCCGTGAAAAGAAAGTGTTCGGTGGTGCTGCACCTCGCCAAGAGTGGTTGAAAGACTACCATCGGCCTGGGGGAGTGACACCATGGGTCATAAGCTTTACTTCTTTGTAATCATGACCATTTTCTATTCAAAGAAAGAGAGTGGAGCTACCTCACTTTCTAGCTAGGTTTTCTCCAAAATGTTTCCCATGATATATCTTGTGTTAATCATGATTCGTACATTTTTATTTCACCATTCTCTCTTTTTTTCATAATTATAATTTGCATGCATATGCAATAAACACTAATTTATAGATCTATAAATTTAAAGAGAAATAAACTCTCATAGCCTAGAATTCATATTTTTAAGTATGACCTATCAGATATGTCGTGATGAAGTTTCCAATGGAATATCCACGAAAAATTATAGATCAAATGATCATATAATAAATCTCACAACTATCAACCAACAAACATCACAAAACTAAAATATTCTGGAAAACATATGATTTGCAATATGAAAAACTATATGGCATTAAAGTAAAAAAAAAATATGCAGATAAAACACAACTATAAACACAATTACATAATATACTTTGGATTGAAGAAAATAATTAACTTAATAATCTAAAATGAATTTTTATATGTTAAAATTTCAAAATTCTTTGTAAAATTTTCATTTTGAAGAGTGTTTATAGATACTTAGATAGCCAATAAGGATGTAGAGATTTAAGTATATAATATGTAAAGTTTAAGAGTTGAACAATAAATGGTTTATCTTTTTCCTTTATAAACATATTTCATTTCAAGTTTTTTCTATTTATTTTTTGTTAGAATTAATGGAGATTAGGTAATTATTGTTACGTAGTTATGATTATGCTTTTCTTGGACATTCAGTTCCTATCATTCGGGGATTTTATTTACTATCCCTAACTAAGTGTATCTATTTATTATGGGAGTTTAATGTGAAGCCAAAGTGGCGTATTTTCTTGTAGGAGCTCCTGGTGATCCGCACTTGTGAGCTCCTCTAGTGTTGTTTGCCAATTCATGTCTTCCATATGCAACTGTTGACATGGTATCATAGCTGCAAGAAGGAGAGGCCTGTAAGCTGAGTTGAGGAATATAAAATTGCGACGTCGTCGCAGGTTGAATGAAGAGTAATCGCAATGATTGTGTTATCTAAGCGTGGAAAAGTAGTGGATGTGGAAGTTTAAAGACTACGTTTGTTTGCTGTGTTTGGAAACAGATTGTATTTGAGGAGAGGAGATTAAATTTGTGGCTGAGTTTGAAGGAGATTAACGGTGGTTATCTTTTCGCAGCACATTGCCACACGTGAAGTGTTTTTAAATTGTAAAGTATTTATGCATCTTTTTTAAAGCCACTCTTTACTTTAAAGCTTCGCGTGGTTTTTTTTTAAAGCTGCCCTTTTTTACATTAAATCTTCACATGGATTTCTGAATTTGGGAAGTTTTTTAATTAAAGATTTTAATTCTTTAATTAAAATAAAAAAGGAATTTCATTATTTTTTTTAAGGAACCCTTATTTTAAAAAAAGGGGTGTGTATTTTTGGAGTGATCTTTTTTTAAAAAGAAAAAGAGGATCTGGAATTCTTTTAACTAAAATTGGAGGAGGGAATTTTTTTTTGTGAAGGAAATTTGCAGTGAACAGGGTATTTTTTTTAACATTTGAGGTTTACTCAAATTATTGAAAACTTTATTCATTCAAGATGAATAATCAAATTGCCAAAGCTTATCTCAGTGAGAGTAATAAGCTTGATGGTTCCAATTGCACAAATTGGAAATTTAAGCTTTAGACTCTGCTTGAGGGGCAAAATGCCTATAGCATTGCCACCAGTGATGAAGTCAAGTCGACTACTGCAACTGGTGGATCGAATACAAAAATCCAAGACTGGGAGAAAGGGGAGATGAAGGCAAAGGTGCTACTTAAGTTATCAGTCAAAGATTGCATCATCCATCACATTCAGGATTGTAAGACAGCGAATGACATTTGGACAATTCTCAAAGAGATGTATGAGATCAAGAACACCAGTCGAACCTTGTACCTCAGGAAGAAGATTCTCTCAATCAAGATGGAGGAGAATGAGTCTGTTTCTTCATTCATATCTTAGATAAAGGAAGTTAAAGATAAACTAACTGATATCGGTCAAACCGTGGCAAATGATGATCTGATGACAATTACCATGAACGGCATGACGGATGATTATAAGATGTTTATAACCGGATTGAATGCAAGAGAAAATCCTCTAGGCTTTGAAGAGCTCACTGGGATTTTTCTACAGGAAGAGGAAAGGAGGTTGTCTCTCAAACCTCAAAATCTAGATCTTGCATTGATGACAAAGTTCAAGCCAAAAGGGAAAGCAGTGGCTAATCACAGGAGAGACAGCAGATCAAGAAAACGGACACCACAAGGTATGACCTCACATAAACATGACTCTAATCCTAAATGCTTTTATTGTGGTAGGATATGCCATATTTCTAAATTTTTCCATAAGAAAAAGGCTGATGAGGAGAGGTACAAGTAGAGAAGACATGCAGGTCATTTGGCTTGTGCAGATGCAGATCAGAATCAGGACATTAGATTGTTTATGGCTGAGGCTGAGACTGCTTTAGCTACTGAGGAGGATGAATCAGATATTTAGTTCGTAGATTCTGAAGCCTCCTCACATATGATGGGTAAAAAGCAATGGTTCAGAAATTTTAGAGAATCAACCACTCGAGTAAAAGTATACCTTGGAGATAATAGAGGGTATGAGATCAAGGGACATGGAGATGTCCTTGTTACTCTGCCTGATGGAAATATCAGGAATATATCTGATGTGTGGTATATTCCTGGTATTAAGAAGAACCTAATTTCTGTGTCAAAGATTACAGATCAGGATCTCAAGGTAGAATTCTTTAAATCTCATTGTATTATTAAAGACTTGTTGGATCAGATGAAGCCTATTGCTACAGGTATTCACATGGGAGGACTCTATAAACTGGATGCAAATAGTACGCCACAGCAAGCCTTGATGTCATCGGATAAGTTTGCTGAAAATTTGTGGCATCAGCGACTTGGGCATATCAATTTCAGTGACCTCCTTCTATTGCAGAACAAAGGTATGGTAGATGGTCTTCCTGTTTTGAAAAAGTTGCATATTGATTGTGAAGCATGTGCATTTGGTAAACAGCATAGAGATGAATTTCCTGTTATTAAAGATAGGAAACGAAGGGATATACTTGAACTTGTACACACTGACTTATGTGGCCCAATGCAGACAAGATCGTTAGGTGGGGCCTATTACTTTTTAATCTTTGTTGATGATTGTACAAGATTCACATGGGTATATTTTCTTAAACAGAAGAGTCATGCTTTTGAGTATTTCAAGCAATTCAAAAATATGATTGAGAAGCAGACAGGAAAGTTCATCAAGATTCTTCGATCAGATCAAGGTGGAGAATTCAAGAAAGGGGTTTTCATCAAATACTGCAAGAGGCATGGGATACAATAGAAATTTACAACACCTTATACTCCTCAGCAGAATGGAGTAGCTGAGAGGAAAAACAGAACACTGGTGGAGTGTGCTCACAATATGTTGAAACGTAAGAATCTAACTAATGGTTTTTGGGCAGAAGTTGTCAATATTGCAGTATATTTGAAGGATAGGAGTCCTACTAAAAGTCTTGATTATAAAACTCCTTTTGAAGCATTGTTTGGCTTCAAGCCTATAGTAAGTCACCTTAGAGTATTTGGTTGTAAAGCTTTTGCGCATGTTCCCAAAGAGAACAGGAAGAAGTTATATTCAAAGGCCATTAAATATACCTTCATTGGATACTGCAGTGAGTATAAGGCTTATAAAATCTTTGATCCTTCTACTCACAAGGTGTTTGTTATTAGAGATGTAGTATTCCATGAATAGGTTGATGATGGAAATCCTGTTCAAAACAATGAAGAATGGCTTGTACCCTTACTTTTAGATGAGGAAAGTGAAATAGGGATCAATCAGCAATAGCAACAGTAACAACAACAGGAACATTAGCAGCAACATTGAGATAAAGAGGAAGAAATCGAGTTCAGTCCACAAAGAGAAGAACACAGCAGAATAATCGAACCCCCACTACTCAGGAGATATAGCAAGCCGAAACAGTTACTAGCTTGATATAGGGATTGTGCGCTCATGATTGGTATGTTAAACATTGCAGAACCTTCTAATTTTTATGAAGCTAGCAAGAGTTCTAAATGGAAGGAAGCAATGAAAGAGGAATATGAATATATTATTAAGAACAATACTTGGGATCTTGTAAAGCTTCCTAATGATAAAAAACCCATAGGTTGCAGATGGTTATTTAAGTTGAAATTTAAAGCAAATGGGTATATTGATAAACATAAAGCAAGTTTGGTGGCAAAGGGGTATTCCCAGAAAGAAGGTATTGATTTTGAGGAAACATTTTCCCCTGTTACAAAACTAAATGCCATTAGACTAATTATTTCTTTAGCCACTAAGCATCATTGGAAAATACATCAATTAGATGTTAAATCTTATTTCTTAAATGGTGATTTAAAAGAAGAAGTATACTTAGTGCATCCTAATGGGTTTGTTAAGAAGGGAGAAGAGCACTTAGTATGTAGATTAAAGAAAGCTTTATATGGTTTAAAACAGGCTCCTAGATCTTGGTACGAAAAAAGTGACTCATTTTTCCTCATGCATGGTTATAAACAGAGCAAAAATGATCCAAATTTGTAAACTGTGTTTAATGATGAGGGATAGATAGTGTTGATTTATTTATATGTAGATGATCTGATCATGGCAGGGTGTGTAGACAATCTCATTGAAGAAATGAAGCAGCAGTTATCACAAAAATTTGAGATGAAGGACGTTGGAGAAATGCATTACTGTTTGGGTCTAGAAGTTTGGAGAGATTCAAACCAAACTTTCTTATCCCAGAGTATGTATACTAAGAGTTTGTTGACTAAATTCAAAATGGATGAGTGCAAGGCTGCATTTGTGCCTTTACAGCAGAACAACAAACTTCAGGTGGATGATGGTTAGAAATATGCAGATGCAACATTGTTCAGACTTTGGTATTTTGTATTCTGACTCATTTGATGTTAGTTTGATAGGTTATACAGACTCTGATTGGGCAAGAAATTTAGATGATAGAAGATAAATTATAGGTTATACCTTCATCATTAGGTCCGGGGTCATCTCTTTGGTGTAGCAAGAAGCAACATACTGTTGCCTTATCCTCACCAGAAGCAGAATATCAAGCTATGTGTGCAGCAGTATGTGAGGCAATTTGGTTGCACAGACTTCTCCAAGATGCAGGAGAAGAATAGATAGAAGCTACAGTTACCAATTGCGATAATCAAAGTTCCATCAAACTAGCCTATAATCCTGTTTTTCATAAAAACACTAAGAACATAGACACTCAATTTAATTTTTTCAGGGAAAAGGTGCAATCTAGAGATTTGTGTTGAATATTGTAATTCTTGTGATAATATGGCTGATTTATTTACTAAGCCTCTGGGAAGACTGAAGTTTGATTTGTTTAGGGACATATTAGGTGTGTTTAAGAACCCTTTCTCCATTAAGGGGGAGTGTTAGAATTAATGGAGATTAGGTAATTATTGTTACGTAGTTATGATTGTGTTTTTCTTGGACATTTAGTTCCTATCATTCAGGGATTTGATTTACTATCCCTAACTAAGTGTATCTATTTATTATGGGAGTTTAATGTGAAGCCTAAGCGGCATATTTGCTTGTAGGAGCTCCTGGTGATCCACACTTGTGAGCTCCTCTAGTGTTGTTTGCCAATTCATGTCTTCCATATGCAACTGTTGACATTTTTAAATGATACATCTAGAGTATGTGTAGTTAAAAAAGAAAATAAATAAAAATATATATATATATATATATATATATATATATATATATATATATATATATATATATATATATATATATATATATATATATATATATATATATATATATATATAATATATAATAATAATAATAATAATAATAATAATCTCATATTGAACCGTGTCCAAGTATATTAATAGAATAGATGTTATGTATTGTTACTCGAATATCTCTCTCTCTCTCTCTCTCTCTCTCTCTCTCTATATATATATATATATATATATATATATATATATAGAATGTCTATTATAGTATAATTATGATTAAATTACAATAATGAAAGAATTATTGTAATAATATGTATTTATTTGATTATTTTGATGGTGATTTTTTATTTTGATTAGCATCTATTCATCTTAATTTTCAAAACTAACAAGCTTCTACATGGATCAAATCTCTTAAGATACAAACCATTTTTTGGGTGCAAAACTTGAGAAAGGTTTTCACCTTGAGAGATTTGATTTCTCTCAGCACTTGGTAAATCTTCAATTAAGATGTATCTATGTTTGTTATTAATAATACCATCCTAGATCCATCTTAACTCTAGATCTGTAAGTTCCTAGAGGGGTCAAATTTCTCAATGTGAAAACCTTTTTCTAGTGAAAAACTTGAGGAAAAGTTTACGCCTTGAGAGATTTGATCCCTCTTAGCACTTGATAAATCTAGAATTACGATTGATGTAAGATGGTTTAATTTCTATAAATAAAGTGTAATGTTTTTTTTTTCTAAAGCAAGTGACGGACCGTCTATTTCAATGAAGCAGACAAATTACATTATATACAACCATCTACCAAAATCTGTGGACTTAGGAAAAATAGAAAATAGCCCAACTAGAAAGAGACACACCCACCTAGGAAAAGTACCACCCCAACTCTTTAAGTTACATACAAAATATAAGTGACGGGAAAGGTTGGATACGTGAGCTTTCCCCATAAATTCCCACGAAAACAATCCTATAAGCTGCCTCTTTGATTGCTGCCATCCAAATTCCTCTCTTAATCTGACGACCGATATGCATATCGCTTTTGGAAGAAACATGATGTTTAACCTTCCAACCCCACAAAACCACACAATAAATCTTGATCATTGATCGACTTTGTGAGAATGGATGGCTGAGCTGAATATCGCACGGCTAGAAGCTATCGACCTTAAATGGGTGATGAGGGTGGTTTTTGGTCCCCACCCTCTTCCACGTGTTAGGTTCCTTGTGGTATCGGAGCTCATTCTCTAAAACCACTTTTTGTTTGAAAGTATGTGATCGCCTAAAAACCACTCGGCTGGCGGTTTTATCACCCAACTATGAAAATTTGTACAGTTTTGCGTCCTTCTCCACTTCCGACAGTTAATCCCCAAAGTTTCCCCTTGGACTGAGAAAAACTTTTGCCAAACACCAGGGATATATGAAGAAGATATTATTCTATCTACCATTACCAACCATGGCCATCCTTCTACCTGTTTGACCCAAATGAGAGAAACCCGCCAAGAAATGATCATCGAGACCTATCCTTTTTAGGTTTGTTCCAAAACACTTCTTTGTCCTTTTCCGCTAGGTTATGACTACGAGTTTTTAAAATGCTTTGTGGTATTGCTTGCCACCCTGTCAGAGCTCTGCTTTCCTTGTAGCTAACACCTTGGTTGGCCAAGAAATCCACCAGTTTGTTAGCCTCTCTGCGCACATGATTGAACCTGACTGAGTTAAGCCCCTGAAGGTGACCCTGAATTCTCTGGAAAACCCAGATTAATTTCCAGTGCTGAGAGACTTTCTCCGGCTCTGATCCGCAGTAAATTCTTTTTACCGAGTTAATAACTAACTCAGAGTCGGCTTCAATGATCACATTGTGACAGTTCTCCTACTTCAAAAACTCTAGGCCTTGCTCCATCGCCATTAATTCTGCCATGTTATTGGTGGCTCTTCCTAAATGACAATGGAATAGGGAGAGGATGTTACCTGCTTCATCCCTCAGAACCCCCCCATAGCCAGCTATGCCAGGGTTACCTTTTGAGGCCCCATCGACATTGAATTTCAAAAAGCCTCTTGGAGGAGGTTGCCAGTACTCCTTTTCAGAGACCTTTTTGTTTACTGTTCTGTTCTGGTCTAGTAGGCAGATCCCCTACATGCCTAATAGCCTGAGAGTTCGTAGGTCAGCTCCTGAGGGAGGAATTTTGGGAAGATTCTTTATTAATGAGCTAACTGTTTCCTTGATCTGTTTTAAGATCTGATCAAATAGGCTAAGAGCGTGAATCTTTTCATTTTTGAAGATTCTCTTGTTCCTTTCTTTCCATATATTCCAAATAATAAAACTTGGCATGAGAGCCCAAGCTAGGTTGAGAACTTCATTATCCGAAAAGTGTCTCCTCCATCTGTTAAGGGTGTTTGTGATACTCTCTTTGTCCCTGTCAGACTGTTGAAAAATGTTGGCAAAAGCATCCCAAAGCCTGGAAGTGTAATTACAGCTGTTGAGAAGATGTTCTATAGTTTATTCTTGGGCTTCACAGAGCTGGCAGATGGAAGGTCCTAACATGCCTCTCTTTCTAATGTTGTCCCAAGTCAAAATTTTCCTATGTTGAACCAACCACATGAAGAGTTTGATCTTCATCCAACCTTGATGATTCCAAAGGTTCACCCACGTTCGGTTTGGAGCCTGGGAAACCAGCTCAAGGAGAATACTTTTTTCTTCCTTGATATTGAAGATGCCTTTGTTGTTGTTTCCCCATATGAGTTGGTCTTGCCCTTCAAATACCAAGATCATTCTTTGATCCAACATTTTACTAAGAGCCTCTACCTTTGAATTCAGTATTCTGTCATTCCTGCAATCTATCTTCTTCCATATCCTCCATTTTCCATTATTGTGGGTATTATCCCAAAAATCTTTCACTTTTTTTAAACCTTGGGTGTCAGTTTCATGCTTCAAGTTCAGAAAATCCTCTTCTAACAGTCGTGGTTCTTGTTGCCATTTGTCCTCCTAGAAAAGCGCCAGGTCTCCTTCTCTGATTTCCCAAAAGCTATTTCTTTGAACTAAACCTCTGTTCACCCAGGCTTTGTTCCAGATAGCAGAGCCCTTTATGTTTCCAGACATCCTTATGAGGTCAGTGTGATGCCAAGAGTTGGCATATTTTTCTTTCCATATGCTTGCCCATTGCGCCTTGGGATTTTTAACCCAATGCCACCAAAGTTTGGCCCCTAGAACCTTACTTAGGATCTCCTGGTCATCTAAGCCTAGGCCCCCATGATTCTTGGGTTTACAAATCTTTTCCTAGGAGACCAAGGCCCATTTTTTCCTAGTTTCCTCCTTGTCCGAGAGAAAGTCTCTTTGGATGTTTCTGAATCGCTGCAAGACTCCTATGGGGGCAAGTAGTGCTGAAAGCATGAAAAGTGGAATTGATTGGAACATAGCCTTTTTAAGCACTAGTCTGCCAGCCATATTTAAAGATCTCCTCGTCCATTTTCTGACTTTGTCCTGCATTTTGGTGATCAAGGGTTCCCAAATGCTCTTGTGCAAGGGTTTCTCAGTTAGAGGAACTCCTAAGTATTTTGAAGGGAGGGAATCCCTCTGAAAGCCTAAAATTCTGGAGATATTTCTCTGAATAGCAATATTGGTGTTAAAGAAAAATATTTTGGATTTGGAGAGGTTGACTTCCATACTTGAGGCCATGGCAAAGTCATTTAGAATTTGTTTGAACGCTCAAGCCTCTTTGACAGTGGGGATACCTTGTAACATGGTGTCATCTACAAATTGTTGATGTGTCAAAGCCTGACCATTCTCCTTCAGAGTGAGACCTTGAATTTTACCCATAGCTCTGGCATGCTTGATAGATTGGCCAAGACCTTCCATCATGAGAATGAAGAGAAAGGGAGAAAGTGGATCCCCCTATCTCAACCCTCTGGAAGGAATAAAAATCTCAGAAGGAGAGCCATTAACCAATATTGAAAAGCTGGAAGAGGTGACCAAGGCCATGACCCATCCTACCCAGATGTGATCAAAACCAAAAGCCTTTAGCATATTCCTGATATAGGTCTAGTTCACTTTTTCATAAGCTTTTGCTATGTCCAGTTGCAAGATCATACCAGTTTTCCTTGTGCTGGTTAATGAGTGAACCACTTCATGCGCTTGAATAATGTTATCCAGAATTTGTCTGCCTTCAACATAACCTGATTGCTCCCCTGAAATCAGAGAAGGAAGCAGAGGTTTGAGTCTGTTGGCCACTACCTTGGATATTATTTTGTAGACCACATTGCAAAGTGCTATGGGTCTATACCTATCCGGTGTCTGTGCATTTTCCTGTTTAGGGATCAGGGAGATGAAGGAGGTGTTGAGCGCTCGCAAGATGGTTCTATTCTTCCTGGAGTCTTCCACAACATTCAAAATATCCTCTTTTACAATATTCCAGCAAGCTTTAAAGAAATCTACATTGAAGCCATCCGGGCCTGGTGCTTTGCCATTCTGCATGTCTTTGAGAACCTCACTGACCTCTTCTTCCATCACTGGTCTGTTGAGATTGAAATTGTCCTCTCTAGTCACCAGCTTAGGTATATGCTTAATTACATCCCTGATGTAATGTTCTCTTTCTGGATTATTTTCCTGGGCTATTACACGGAAGTGTTGAACCAACACTGCCTCTATCTCTTCATGGGATTGAAGAAGTTGTCCATCCTCCTTTTTTATTGAAGATATTCTGTTGTGTGCTCTATTCGCCATGGTGGATCTGTGAAAAAATCTAGTGTTACGCTCCCCTTCTTTTAGCCATTGGACTCTAGATTTTTGTCTCCAAAAAATTTCCTCTCGTTTACACCAGTTTTCCCAATCTTGATGATATTTCTCCACTAGATCCTTTTTGTCTTTATTAAAACCTTCCAAGATCATAGCTTGGTTGAGTGCCTGCATTTTAATTTCCACCAATTTCTTTTCTGCAAAAATATTGCCAAAATTCTTCTTATTCCAATCTTTGAGCCTTAATTTTATGTGCTTTAATCTTTTATGAAGCATGAACATTCTAGTTCCCTGAATCTGTAGATCTTCTGCCCACCATTTTTCAATATTACTAATGAAATCTGGGTGTGAAAGCCAAATATTCTCAAATCTGAAAGGTCTATTCCGGGGGGTACCTATACCTTGGATCTCCATTTGAATTGGCCAGTGATTTGAGCCTCCCACTGGAAGAACACTAGCTGTTATTTCCTTATCTAAAAGCATAAGATCCTCCAAGATAATGAATCTATCCAATTTGGATGCTACCTAAGACTCTCCTCCTCTCTTGTTATTCCAGGTGAAGAGGCCATTACTTGTTTCAACATCCACTAGTTTCATGTTATCTGAAAAGATCTGAAAAGTTAAGGAGTCTTTACTAAGTGCTCTGGTTCCACCTTTTTTTTTTTCAGAAAGTGATTTTATCATATTAAAATCCCCTCCCATGATCCAGGGTATCCCGGCATGTCTTTCCCTGAGATACACTAGGGATTCTGTGAACTTGAGTTTTTCTTCTATTCTTTGAGGGCCATACACATTCATGACTAGATAGGTATTCCTATCCCCAACAGGCTAAATCACTACTGATAAATAATTCCTTGCCACTTCAGCATCAATTAAATCGATTCTTTGGGGGTTCCAGAGCGTGAGAATACCTCCTGTTGTATTCTCTGCTTTAACTTCTAGATATTCATATTTATTGAGCCACTTTCTATGAAGTTGTCTTAACTTTTGAATGGAACATTTCGTTTCCTGGATGAAAATTATATCTGGAGCTGCCTGTTTCATTCTAATGTTTAGCAATCTCTACTTTCTTTTACTGCCTAGACCTCTAATATTCCAAGAAATGAACTTCATCATTAAATATTTGTGAAGGAGTAGCTGGTAAGATCTTTCATCTTACCTGAATCTATCATGAGCTTTCCACATTCCATTAATAGTTCATTCTGGTTTTTTCTGCCTCTCTTTTTTCCTGGGTTTCTGGGTGCCAATCCCGGAGTAGATTTTATCATCTTCACTCCTTCACTACTCTGCCTGTTCCTATTTTTTCCTTCTCTGGATCCTTTTCCTGAGTTTTCCATAAATACAACTGCTGTATTCTATTGAGCTCTTCCCGGGGTAACGATTCAACCCCAACAGATGTTCCCTGAATTAAAAAACCTTCCAGATCTAGGTTTTCTCTTTCTAGAATCTCCTGTAGTTCAGTTTCTTCTAGATCCATTTCACTTTGGGTCATTTCTTGGTCCATCTTTGTTTCTGTATCACTCATCATTATTCCTTTCTGTTTATCATTTTATTGTGTTTGTTCATGGTTTCCTTCCTTCTCTTTCTCACCTGCACTCCCTTCATTTGCTCGATTTTTTGTTGTTCTTTCTTCGTCCTCTACCAGAACTTGGAACTAGTTCTACCTGCCTTGATGTCCATCCTTTTGTTGCAGATTTTGCCCTCTTTTTCCACCTTTTCCTTTATGGACCACGTTGTGAAAGTTGTCAAGGTATTTCATTGTGTTAGTTTTACTATTAATCTCTGTTTTGCCAAGAGGGCAGTCTTTGAGGATATGCCCATGTTCACGAAATCTATGACATCTAAACGGAATATGTTCATAGTCCACCGATTGAATCCATTCTTCATTAAAAACTTCCAGTATCACTACATCTGGAAGAGCTCCTGATAGATACATCCCCACACATATCCTGGCAAAGGAAGTATATTTTCCTCCTCTAGTAGCTTCTGAAGCTTTGATAAACCTACCTAACTTGTTGCCTGTGGCAGCTTACAATTCAGGTTGCCAGTAATCAAAAGGTAGGGAATAGAGTCTTACCCAGACCAGGACCGATGTGAAAGTTTCACGTTCCGGTACAAAGTTCAACTTCCATGGCCTCATATAGATACCTGTTGCTACGTAGAAGTAGGGCCCTCATTCAAACACTCTGTCTTTATCCTCGATATTTGTGACCACCACTGTAAAGAAACCCTTTGACCCAAGGTGAAGATCTATGCTCCCTTTGGGTTTCCAGTGGTACTTAATCCAAGTTAGTAAAGATTTTCCTGTGAGCTAGAGTCCCATGAATTTACAAATGATTACGTAGGTTTTCATGTGCTCGCTGTGCACTTGCAGCACCAGATCATTTAAAAGCACTCTGGGTGTTATTTTAGCTTTGGGTTTACAAGGCCCCTTTTGTTTTTTCTCTTTTATTTCCTGTTTTTTGTCCCCTTCCTCCTTGTCTTTAGTGTTGTTGTTCTCCCTTATTTTGACCTCCTGCTCTTCCTTTTCCATGTTACTCCTTTCATCTTCCATAATTTTTCTGACTTTTTCTGGGGGGCTTCTTGCCCTTGTTAGCCACGACCTCCTTGTAGGACGGAGACGAGCTCTCTCCTCTGCTTCTATCCATGGATGAAGAAACCTGTAGCCCGCCAAAACCTTGGTAGTTCATTTTTCTCCTGCCTTCGTCGCTTCCCCCCTAGGGTGTCTCAATCCGTTCTATCATAAATAAAGTGTAATGTTAAAATGATACAATTTTCATATTTAAATATATGATATGGAAAGAATTATTATAGCAAGTTTTAAAAGATTAGCCACCAAAGTACAAAATAGTGGCTAACAAATGACACATTTATGTAGAGCCTTTCCCCCCATTTTAAGTAGGTTATGTTTCACATTAATACTATGTGTTTTCATAAACTTGAGGTCAAAAACCACTGGTAACATAACCGATTTACCTAAACTAACGAAAAAAAAGTAATAAACAATCATATAAATTCAAAATTGAATTGATAGAAAGATCATATAAATTCAAAAGTGATATATAACATTACATAAAGTAGAATTTTTATTGGTCTTATTTGGCGGAGTCAACATAACATTACATTACATTAATTACGTTTACAATGCCACTTCCATACTAGACTATAAAGCCCCTCTAGATGCAATTATTTATATTTATATAAATTTTACATTAATATGAATTAACTAACCATTTTGATGTTTATTATGAATTAACTAACCATTTAATTTATATAGTTGAAGTATTTTAACATTAATATTGTACACTAGGATTTGGGTGTCTCGTAGTCAATCGAGCCCCAATAACTTGTGCAAGACACCACCCACACCTACCATGATGTTCACTTCCATCTGGTGGCCCTCAAATGTTTTGAATCATGGGTCTTGTCCTCAAGGCATTATAGCATGTTCCTTTCAAATCCTCTGCATCTACCTCGTGATCTCCCTCCGGTCAATCATAATGCTTCAATTAATGAACATTCTCATGCCTTTGTACCTCCTAAATGGTCCCTCTCTCTATTCCTCCATGATTCTACTCAAATAGAACAAAGTCGGGCTTTTCTCTACTCCCCCTGTGTAGTCCAAGCTCCTTCTCCTAGCCTCACAACTCTTTGGATAGGTGCCATGGTTAGAGAGCGAGGTCGTGCTCGTCATGACAACAAAGGATGTGGATGTCCTCCCAATGCTCCCTGGTTGGGAGGCCACATGGAATTATTTAATCCATACATTCTTGAGCACATCCAACATAGTGTTTCCACCATGAAGGTGGAGGAGCGTAAAAGACTTAGAGATGGGCACTGGGCACTCAAGAATTTTTTTGTGCATCATCTCTAGAACTTGGAACGTGCACAAGCTAGAGTCGAAAGAAGGGTAGCAAAGTGTAATGCATACATTAGCCATATCCAAGCCTCCCTCAATCACCTCTCTAAAACCATTGGCATAGATTTTCCTTCTATGCCTGCAACCTCCAAGTCTTCAAGCTCTCTGGAAAGGCACACAGATGAGCATCCTTCTCAAGATCTTGGCTCTCCTCCCTCCATCATCCTCGCTAGAGAAGGATGTGGTAAGGGCTTGTTTGTCCATGATCGTCAACAATCCATTGTCAAAGAGAGTAAGTAGCTACTGCTTTGCATCAATGTTGTTTAGCTCATCAACAAGGTACTGTCTCCTCCCTATGCAAGCCCCTATGGATGCTTCGTTACGAAGGAAATGATAGACATAAGTCTCTCAAGCACTATGAGAAATGTTGAAATTGGTACTAATCAAGCGACACCAACTCCTTCAGTTATGCAAGCCCCTAACTCCTTCAATTATGCAAGCCCCTATGGATGCTTCATTTTGGAGGAAATGGTATACATAGGTCCCTCTAGCACTATGAGAAATGTTAAAGCTGGTCGTAATCAAGCCACACCAACTCCTTCAGTTTTGAAGCGCAAGCACCCAACGTGAGCATGTTCACTAGTTCACTCTTGTTTCCTCTCTTCTCATAATAACACGTGTATGGTCCACTTCACCTACATTCATGTGCTTTTTATTTTTTATTGAACAATGAATGTATATTAGACATTTATGTCATGAATAGACCATTTGGATGAACGTATTTAGACATTCATGTCATGAATAGACCATTTGGATGAATGTATATTAGACCTTTACGTCATGAATAGACCATTTGGTTTCCGCTTTCTAGGACCTCTGAGCGAGGACTCACCATGAAATTTTGCATGTACACTGTTCCCAAAAATATATTAATATTATAATTTCAATTATATTTAAAAGTAACTTGAATACTATTTTTTTTTGGTAAAATAACCTATATTTATTGAATATTAACCATTCATATTTTCCTAAAATTGAATTTCGTAAATAAATAAATATTATATTATTTTTAAACCTACAATATTTATCATATTAATTTTATTATATGGGCATTTTACCCTATCCACAATGTAAGGCAGCTAAATTATTGGACTATGCCCTGCAATTTTGATCGGACATGTTTTGAGAAGAGCACATTAAAATTATCCTCCAATTCAATAAATAACTTATAAGTACAATGTAACGCATGAAAAAAAACGAATTCTGGATATATCCCTGGACAATAATGTAAAATGTATTTTTATCTATGAGATCTTTCTTGATTAATTATGAACAATTCAATTAACAGCCCAAAGATCATCAATACCGAATATTTCACAAACAAAACTTAATATGATCTATTGTTTAAGATGACATACCTTGATTAACAGCGGAAGATGTAATGGCTGCCATCTACTTTCTTCTGACTCCTGACGGTTACTCTTCTTCTCAGAATTCGGTTTCTCTCTCTAACCCTATTTCTTTATGCGTTTCTTAATGGAGAAGAATGCGACTCATGGCAGGGAGAGAGAGGACCCAATCCTTTATATATCATTTAACTCTAAATCTGGTACGTCCATCATATACCAATTCAACGCTTAAGATTAATCACAGATCTAATGCTTTAATTATAGAATGATCTATTTATGACTTAATTAATCGGGTCACATTAAGATTAGAAACTGCATAACGTCACATTAAGATTAGAAACTGCATAACGTCACATTAAGATTAGAAACTGCATAACGTCACATTAAGATTAGAAACTGCATAACGTTAAAAGTAAATGAGCCATTTGCAGTTTCTAATAGCAGATTTAGAAACTGCATAACGTCACATTAAGATTAGAAACTGCATAACGTTAAAAGTAAATGAGCCATTTGCAGTTTCTAATAGCAGATTTCTAACATTCTCCCACTTGACCCGACTATTCATAATATTAAGTGTTGAACATCATACTATGATAAATTGCTGAGAGTTATGGCGGTTGTGCACTATTAATTCAATGCATTCCCTTCCATATACTACAATACCAGCAATCCATCAATTCATACTCATAATTTATATAAAACAGCATAATGGTCCACATAATGTCTTATATCATAATGATTAAACATAATATCTTTATAAGACTCTTTCTTGTTTAAAATTACATAAAATACGTACTACTACATTAAAACAAGAGACACATAATTGTATATCAGAAACACATAAAAGAGCTCAGAATGTCACACATCAATTATTATTAATACAACCAAGACCCATTCTTTGAACATGTTCCTTAAATTGTCTTGGTTGTAACCCTTTCGTCAAAGGGTCTGCAATCATAAGTTATGTCGTGATGTGCATGATTGACACTCTTTGTTTCTGAACCTCATCTTTCACAACAAGATACTTCAGTTCCATATGTTTGGCACCTTTAGAGTACTTGTCGTTCTTTGAGAAAAATACTGCTGCAGAGTTATCACAATAAATTTTCAGCGGCTTGCTAATGGTGTCGACAACCACAAGTCCTGAAATAAAGTTCCGCAACCATAATGCATGAATTGTGGCTTCAAAACATGCCACAAATTCTGCCTCCATAGTGGATGAAGCAACGATAGTCTGTTTCACACTTTTCCATGATATGGCACCTTGAGCAAACATAAACAGGTAACCAAAAGTCGATTTTCTAGTATCGATGCATCCAGCAAAATCTGAATCGCTTTATCCAATCACCTCTGATTCATTGGATCTTCTATACATGAGCATGTAATCTTTCGTGCCTTGTAAGTACCTCAAAACTTTCTTTGCAGCTTGCCAATGTTCCCTTCCTGGATTACTTTGATACCTCCCTAACATACCGACCGCAAAGCTGATATCCGGTCTAGTACAGGTTTGAGCATACATTAGGCTACCAACAACAGATGCATATGGAATTGATTCCATTTTCTTTCGTTCAACATCATTCTTAGGACATTGCATGAGATTGAATTTATCACCTTTCTGTACAGGAACTGTCCCAGGTGAACACTCACTCATTCCAAATCTCTCTAGAATCCTTTCGACATATCCTTTCTGAGACAATCCCAATATTCCTTGTGATCGACCACGGAATATTTCTATTCCAATCACATAGGATGCCTCTCCCATATCTTTCATTTCAAAGTTCGTTGAGAGAAATTCCTTAGTCTCATGCAATATACTTAAATTATTTGCAGCAAGCAAGATGTCATCAACATAAAGGACCAGATAAATAAACTTGCTCCCACTGATCTTTTGGTATATACAGTGGTCAACCGTATTTTCCTTAAAACCAAAAGATGTAATAATGGTATTGAACTTAATATACCATTGTCGGGATGCTTGTTTAAGCCCATATATTGACTTCTTAAGTTTACACACCAATTGTTCTTTACCTTCTACAGAAAAACCCTCAGGTTGATCCATATAAACATCCTCATCAAGATCTCCATTCAGAAAGGCTGTTTTCACATCCATTTGATGCAACTCCAAATCATAATGAGCTACTAATGCCATTATTATTCTTAGTGAGTCCTTTTTCGAAACAGGAGAAAATGTCTCCTTGTAATCAACACCATCTTTCTGAGTGTAACCCTTAGCAACAAGTCTAGCTTTATACCGTTCGATATTACCACTAGAGTCGTGTTTGGTTTTAAAAACCCATTTGCATCCGACTCTTTTACAGCCATGTGGTAACTCAACGAGATCCCAAACTTCATTCTGTTGCATGGATTTCAGTTCTTCTTTCATGGCATTAATCCATTCCTTTGACTCTTTACTTTCTACAGCATGTGAAAACGAAACTAGATCCTTATTGATTCCAATATCATAATCTGATTCTTGCATATAAACCACATAATCATTAGAAATAGCTGACCTACGATTTCTTTGAGGTCTTCTTAATGCTACTTGTTGTGGTTCATGCATATCAGCATTATGTAAGTCATTTCCTTCAGGAAGTACTTCTTCATTTATATGTTGTTCATTATCATCATGTTGTTCTACAACAGCTGGAACAACATTTGGAGTAATAGTAGATGGAGGAACTATTCTAGGCAATGTAACATTTACCCTTGTTTCCTTTATTTCTACTATTTCTCTTCTAGTACTCCCACTGACTTCACCATTCTCAATGAATCTTGCATTACCAGTTTCTACAATTCTTGGACTATGATTAGGACAGTAAAACACATACCCTTTAGATTTCTCAGGGTAACCTAAAAAATACCCACTGATCGTTCGAGAATCTAATTTCTTTTCATGTGGATTATAAATTCTCGCTTCCGCTGGACAACCCCAAACATGCAGGTGTCTTAAGCTAGGTTTCCTGTTAGTCCATAACTCAAAAGGAGTCTTTTGAACAGCTTTACTAGGAACCCTATTCAACAAATAATTAGCGGTTTTGAGAGCATACGACCACAAATTCTTAGGTAGTGTAGAATCTGACATCATACTCCTAATCATATCTATTAACGTCCTATTGCGCCTTTCTGCTACACCATTTTGCTGTGGTGTACCTGGCATTGTGTATTGCGCACATATGCCATGACTTTCGAGGAATTTTGCAAATGGACCTGGACACTGGCCTGACTCATTATATTTACCATAATATTCACCACCTCTATCAGACCTTATGATTTTCACCTTTTTATCTAATTGCCTCTCAACTTCCTTTACAAATGTCTCAAGGACATTCACAGATTGAGATTTTTCATGAAGCAAAGAGACATAACCATAACGGGAAAAATCGTCAATAAAAGTGATGAAATACTTTTCTCCATTAAAGGCTGGAGTTTCCATAGGTCTGCATATATCAGTGTGTATTATTTCAAGAAGCTGGCTGCTTCTAGTGGCTCCTTTCTTATTATGTTTGGTTTGTTTACCTTTAATACAATCCACACATAATTCTAGATCACTAAAGTCCAAATTTGACAAAATTTCATTACTTACTAATCTCATCATTCTTTCTTTGGATATATGACCTAGTCTTTTATGCCACAAGAAAGCAGAATTTTCATTCAACATGCTACATTTACATCCAACATTATTTACTACATTCAACAAGGAATTCGCATAAGTGTCATTCAGTTTCAATTTATATAAACCATCAATTAGAATACCAGAACCAACATTATCAGTATTCTTATATAAATCAAAACAACCAGATCCAATCATACATCTAAAACCAGAAATATCCAACTTATTTACGGAAATAAGGTTTCTAGATAATGAAGGTACATAAAGGGCACTGTATAAGTCTAATACATATCCACTTTCTAGAATTAGACGATAAGTCCCAATGCCTTCAATTGAAGATTTCATTCCATTTCCCATAAAGAGAAAACAATCTTCATTTGGATTTATGGTTCGGATCGTAAGAAATCCCTGCATATTATTGGAAACATGAGTTGTAGCACCAGTATCAAGCCACCATGTATTAATAGGAACTTCAACTAAATTTGATTCAAAACATACGAAAGATAGATAATTACCTTTCTTTTCGAACCAAGCTTTCCTTTTTGGACAGTCACTTTGATAATGTCCTTTCTTTTTACAGAAATGACATTGAACATCCTTTAGTTCCTTCTTTTCCTTATCCTGCCCATTCTTAGCAGGTGCCTTTTTCTTCTTGAAATGACTTGATTTTCCTTTCTTTTCTTTACCAGCTTTATTACTCACAAAACTTACTGAGTGATTCACTTGATTTTTCAAATGTCCTTCTTCCTGAACAAGTCTACTGGCCAATTCATTAACATTCCACTTATCCTTTATAGTGTTATAGTTAATCTGAAAAGGTCCATATTCAGAAGGTAGCGAGTTTAGGATGAACTGGACAAGAAAAGAATCCTCTACTGTAAGTCCCAGGGAGTTTAACCTTGCTGCAAGATTAGTCATCTCTATAATGTGCTCTTGCATAGTTCGCGACCCATCAAACTTCATGGTCGTGAGTTTTTCCATAAGAGTACCAGCGAGTGACTTATCAGCTGAACGAAAACGCTCTTCCATAGACTGCATATATTCCTTAGCACTTTCTGTTTGTGGAATTGTTGACTTGATGTTGTTAGCAACAGTCATCTTAATAAACATAAGGCTCAATCTGTTACTGCGTTCCCATGCTTTATGGTGTGATTTTTCTGCCTCAGTACTATCTTTTGTAAGAGCAGCAGGTTTATCCTCAAGGAGTGCCAAGTCAAGATCCTGAACACCTAAATGGAAAATGACTTGTTCTCTCCATTCAGAAAAATTAACACCAGTGAACAATGTAACAGATGAAGCATGTGTATTCATGGGAACTCCTACAAATTAAAAAATGAAATAACTATAAGCTCATAACTAACGCGATTCAGATGTAGACATAATAGTATAACATAGCACTCCTTTGGGTAGATACTATCTTATACTTAACATAATTAAATACCAAAACATAAGTAGGTAATAAATATATTCAATTAAATAGAACTGACATCTTTGGATGATCAATATTTATTTAATCAAAATATTTATTAAACCTCATCATGTCAACTAGTTATAGAACAAGACTTTCCTTTGGGTAAGTTCTCAGGTTCTATCATTAGTGACGCCAGTTTTAATTGGTATTATTACAACTGGCAATTTCTATCAATAATCATTATGTCACTTATGCACTAAATGATTATTCTGATTTTGACCACTTTGGTGATTAACAAAATCATAAATCTCATGTGCATAAATGATTTATAACACATACTTTATGCAAAACAATCAGTCACAGAACAATTACTTTTATGCCCAAATTTCAAACAATTATTTTGTACCAGTAAACTTTAACCCACGATGGGTGAAACGAATCTATAGATTAGTTTCGATGTGAAGCATGCGCAGGATTTGATTAACATCATGAGTAAAGCATAGAACAGATCAATTGCAATCATAGGAAATATTCAGTTATTGATTGGTGGCTCTGATACCAAATGTAAAATATATTTTTATCTATGAGATCTTTCTTGATTAATTATGAACAATTCAATTAACAGCCCAAAGATCATCAATACCGAATATTTCACAAACAAAACTTAATATGATCTATTGTTTAAGATGACATACCTTGATTAACAGCGGAAGATGTAATGACTGCCATCTACTTTCTTCTGACTCCTGATGGTTACTCTTCTTCTCAGTATTCGGTTTCTCTCTCTAACCCTATTTATTTATGCATTTCTTAATGGAGAAGAATGTGACTCATGGCAGGGAGAGAGAGGACCCAATCCTTTATATATCATTTAACTCTAAATCTGGTACGTCCATCATATACCAATTCAACGCTTAAGATTAATCACAGATCTAATGCTTTAATTATAGAATGATCTATTTATGACTTAATTAATCGGGTCACATTAAGATTAGAAACTGCATAACGTCACATTAAGATTAGAAACTACATAACGTCACATTAAGATTAGAAACTGCATAACGTTAAATTAAGATTAGAAACTGCATAACGTTAAAAGTAAATGAGCCATTTGCAGCTTCTAATAGCAGATTTAGAAACTGCATAACGTCACATTAAGATTAGAAACTGCATAACGTTAAAAGTAAATGAGCCATTTGCAGTTTCTAATAGCAGATTTCTAACAAATAAAACTAATTACAAAGAATTTTGCACGCGCACCACTGAAATGTTAAAGAACTCCAATTGGAGTAGTCCCAACCAATGCATTATTAAGATTCATACACGCGCACGACTGAAATGTTAAAGAACTCCAATTGCAGTAGTCCCTACCACTGCATTATGAAGATTCATAGAGCTCAGATTATGTATGTATAATTAAAAAATTCCAAGTAAAATTGTTATCCTTTTCTAATTTACAATTTCCATGTATAAATTTTCACATTTTACAGAACTTTATGCAGAAAGAAACCAAAATAATGAATAAAATCAGAGGAGGTTTCATATATATTGGATTCAACGCTGATTATGAATACAAAAATGTGTGGGATAAATCCCTCTTGTTGTATCAATATGCCGAACAGAGAAAACACGTACAGATCTGGCAATGAAACATGCATCACTACAATCACTGTTTTTGTTTCCTCTTTCAATACAAACGATGCGTTGTTGGGATATTCAAATGGGGTGCCATGTAACTTATACTCCTGAAAGTTGATGGTGATGTAGCAGATCTGTGATTTGCATGTAATGGGCACATGGATTGCTATTACTGAGAAGTGTCAGCACATGTTCGAACAACGGAATATCACAAGGCACTCTGAGAGGTCCCGTATGCGAATAACCGAACTCTCCAGCAGACAGGTCAAGCAACTCAACGAAAAGAGGATGATTCAGGTAGTGTATGTCCACAAGGAATCGACGGTCCTCCTCCCCTACGTAAACTAGTAGACATCCTGCTGGAACAATGGAGGAGATTGGCTTATGAATTGATTCGGACCTTAACATTTTCGACGACTTCTTCAATTTCTGCAAGTGCTTTACAATCTTCCTCATATTGATAACCCCACACAATCTCAACACAAGCGAACTCAGACCAATGTAGAACAGAGTAAAGCACTCGATGTGATTCTCACAAATCTGTTGGACGAAAAAGAGCAGCAAGCGATTTATAAGGAGAAGGTAAAGAAAGAAACAATCATTTTACGTATAAACGTCCTTGTTCCGTCGTGCAGGATGCCAGCTGCGTGCATGTGGATTGATCTGCAGAAAAGCATCTTATTCTTAAATTCAAAGGTGTCAGAACCGAGAGATATGATGTACTGATCATTATATATAATTTATAATCCTCCACCCTCTCGGCAACCACAACAGGTGACTGTCGGTTCGGTGAAGACGTGTGGAACCGCAGGCGTCTTTCTTTACACGTTAGAGGCGCGGAATGGAGTACACAAGAAAATGAGCGGTGTAACATGGCATCGTTGACGTATGGACATTGGATTCAATGCTACCAAATTTTTTAACTGAGAGCGTAAGCTGTTTCAGTTCTGCACCAGCCGTTCCAAATTTTGGCAAGATCTCCAGAGTTCTGGAAAGCTGCTTATGCATTTACTTCTTTTAGTTTGGTACTGCTTTGCTGTTGTATGGAAAATTAATATACAAATAAATGGCAAACGAGAAGGCAAAAAAAATTGTGAGTGAACAATCAAATTAGCTGAGCGCGCAATGGTTTATGAGGATGGTGTTGGAAATTTCTGATTATTTCAAACACAAAAAAAAAATAGCACAAAGAACAATGCTCTATTTTTGCTACAGGATCTTTATTAAAAACAACAGAAAATAAAACTGTTACAGAATTGTCTTCCTCTTCAGAGGGATTTACATCAGGAACGCTCCAGTTCCAGAAACTAATTTTATCACAGAAAAAAAAAAAAAAAAAAAAAAAAAAGGTTCAGCACTGCTGTGCGTTGCAGAGAAGAAAGAACTCTTCTTGCTAATATTCTCTACATGTCTCTGCTCTTTGCATTTGTTTTTATATCGAACAATACACAAATATCTTTTACAATACGTGTTGCATTTCCCTTACTTCCGTGAAATAAAAAATAGTAAAATTTAAAATTTCACCTACATTTACCGACCCTAGTAAATATCATTAATTACACGCCTCAAAATATCTTGCTGGAATTTAATACATGGCTTATCACTCCATCACATCGCAAGAGGAGAAAGGATGTTCCACCGCTTTTATCACTTTTAAATCATGCGATCTGCGATCGCATCGCAAATATCGCATCGCAGACAATACAGGTATGCAACAAAGGGTGATGAGGGAAAGTGCGATATGCGATCAGATCGCATCACAGGAAAAAAGTCTGCAGTTTGAAATTAACATTCCAACACTCCCCTTTAATTTTAACTGCTGGGTTTTCTCTGCATACCCAGGCATTTCCTGAAATGATCAAAGCTTTTCTTTGCCAATGGTTTTGTCAAGATGTCAGCTAGCTGATCCTCTGTTCTGCAGTGCTGCAAAACAATCTCACCATTGTTAACCAATTCACGTATGAAGTGAAATTTGGTATCTATATGCTTTGTTCTTTTATGAAAAACAGAATTTTTAGACAATGCTATTGCTGAGCTATTGTCGCAGTAAATGGTTGTGCCATTTTCCTGTTCATGACACAAATCTCTGAGAACTCTTCTCAGCCACACTGCTTGGCATGCTACTGCTGTTGTTGCCACATATTCTGCCTCTGCTGTTGACAAAGCCACAACTGGTTGCTTCTTGGAAGCCCACAAAATGGCTCCCGATCCCATGTGAAACACATATCCTGATGTGCTTTTCCCATCATCAACACTTCCAGCCCAATCACTGTCAGTGTAACCTGTCAACATGAAACTTTCAGAAGAGGAGTATAAAATACCAAACCCCTTCGTTCCATTCACATACCTTAGAATCCTCTTGGCTGTTTGCCAATGAGTCTCTTTCGGTCTTTCCATAAATCTGAAGATTAAACTCACAGCATGCATAATGTCCGGCCTCGTTGCAGTCAAGTACATAAGGCTGCCAACTATGCTCTTGTACAGATTTGGATCAAAATCCTTACTGTTGTCTTCTTTAGTCAATTTCAACCCCACTACAGTTGGAGTCACAGCCGCTTTGCTGTTCTGCATGTTAAATCTCTTCAACACCGCTTCTACATATTTATCTTGAGAAATGAAAACGCCATTTTCACTTTGGTCTACTTCAATTCCAAGAAAATATCTTAAGAAGCCTAAGTCAGTCATTTCAAATTCACTTTTCATGACTGCTTTAAAATCAGCAATGAGAGAAGCATCATTGCTTGTAAAAATCAGATCATCTACATATAAAACAACAATAATAATCTTACCGTCATTCTGCTTTATGTAGAGTGTGGGTTCACCATCACACTTGTCAAAGCCATTCTCAATCAGATAAGCATCTATTTTGTTGTACCATGCTCTTGGAGCTTGCTTCAGCCCATAAAGAGCCTTCTTCAGTTTACAAACTTTATGCTCTTGGCCTTCAACTTCATAGCCTAGAGGTTGTTAAACATAAACCTCTTCTTTCAACACTCCATTCAGGAATGCAGATTTAACATCCATCTGATAAATCTTCCATTTGTGTTGCGCTGCAATAGACAACACTGTTCTGACTGTTTCCATCCTTGCTACTGGTGCAAAGGTTTCATCATAGTCTTTGCCTTGTTGCTGCTTGTAGCCTTTCACAACAAGTCTTGCTTTGTGCCTATCAATCTTGCCTTCAGCATTGCTTTTGGTCTTGTAGACCCACTTAACTCCAATGGCATCTTTGCCTTCAGGGAGGTCCACTAACTCCCATGTTTTACTCTTCTCAATTACACCAATTTCTTCATTCATTGCTTCAATCCATTTATCTTTATTTACAGCATCTTCAAAATGGACTGGGTCATCAACATGACAATATAAAGCGAATAATGAATTCAGACCGGTATTGTTACTTACCTCTCCTTGTTCATAAATCTCATTCAGATTTCTGAATCTTGGTCTTCTTGGTGTGCTTGGAGTTCCATCCGAACTTGAGGGTATTTCTGATCCCTGTGGTGTGCTTGGAGAAGCACTTCCTTGACTTCTTAAGGCTGTTCGAATTCCTGATTGTGGTGTGGTTTGTTGTACTTGTTGTGGTGTAGGAGGAGCCACCAAGGAAGGATTATTTGCTGTTGTCCCTTCCTCTTCTTCTTCGTGAGACACAATTGTCTTCACATTCACTGTCTTCTCTAAGCTTCCATCCCAAGCTTCATCTTCAATGAACTGCACATCTCTGCTTACTATCAACTTCTTGGTGGATGTATTATAGAGTTTGCATGCTTTTGACTCATCACAGTAGCCAATAAAGACACACTTCTCCCCCTTACTATCAAGCTTCTTCCTTAGCTCATCCGGTACATGTGCATATGCCACACAACCGAATACTCTCATGTGAGTGATAGTTTTCTTTTGACCACTCCATGCTTCTTCTGGTATTCTGTTCATGACAGCTTTAGTTGGGCATCTATTCAAGATGTAAACTGCGCAAGTAACAGCTTCTGCCCAATACTCATGCGGCAAGTGTTTTGCCTTCAGCATACTTCTGACCATGTCAAAAATGGTCCTATTCTTTCTTTCGGCGACACCGTTCTGCTGAGGTGTATACCTTGCGGTGAACTCCTTTCGTATGCCATTCTCTCTGCAAAAACGCAAAAAATCTTGGGAGATGTACTCTTCTCCTCTATCTGTTCTGAGCACTTTGATATAATGCCCACACTGCTTTTCAACAAGAGTTTTGAAGTGGCGGAATTTCTCAAACACTTCACTCTTCTGTTTCAGCATATACACCCATGTCTTTCTGGTGTAATCATCAATGAAAGTTAAAACATATTTATTTCCAGAAAATGATGGTGTTTGCATCGGTCCACACACATCAGAATGAACAATTTCCAATGGTGCTTTTTCCCTTATACTCTTTCCTGCTGGAAAGCTTTCTTTGTGTTGCTTGCCCAAGATGTAGCCTTCACAAAGGCTATCTGGTTTCTCGATCAATGGTAATCCCTTTACCATTCCCTTTCTGTGCAACAGATTCAGGCCTCTAAAATTGAGATGTCCAAATCTCAAATGCCACAACCAATTCACATCTTTCACTTGTTCCTGAAAGACTTTTTGTGTTACAGCCGCAATAGTTGTGCCTTCCTTCAAATCTGCCCTAAGTTTGAGAGGAAACATTCTATTGCTGGTCATCTGCACCTGTGCAATGATCTTCTTACTTGGAGGTATGTTTCTGATTGTACACAAATCATCTTTGAAGAACACGTTGTAACCTTTGTTTATGAGCTGTCCAATGCTCAAAAGATTACATTTCAGGCCAGGTGCATAGTATACCTCTGGCACAATCATCTGTTCTCCATTTTTTGCTTGAATACTGATTCTGCCCTTACCCTTGACAGATATCGTATCATCAGTCCCTGTTGTTACCTCAGATTTCACATTTTCATCCAGATTGGCAAACATTTCAATATTACCAGTCATGTGATTACTACAACCTGAGTCTAAGAACCAAAAATCTTCTTGTTTGTCTTGTGCTATGTTACATGTTAACAGCACGTTCTTTGGGTTCTTATCTTCTTCATTTGCAAAATTAGCATTTTGCCTATTATTCATGTCACTTTGCTTTTTCCTACATTCATTGGCGTAGTGCCCATATTTCTTACAATAATGACATTGGACTTGGGATTTGTCATACCTTTGTCCATGAGCTTGCTGTTTGCTTGAACCTTCATCTTGGTTCTGATTGCAGCTCCTTCCGCTTGTGCTTGCAGGATAATTTCTGCCTCTGTTTTGGCTTCTTCCACGACCTCTGTTATTTGCTCTGCCTCGACCTTTTCTTTGGCCAAAAGACATCTGAGTCTTGAATGCTTGCTCAAAAGAGGAATCAGTTCCTCTACTCAGTCTGTGTTCGTGAGACAAAAGAGAAGCACTAAGCTCATCTACCGTGAACTGTGAGAGATCTTTTGTTTCTTCTATTGCTACCACAATAGATTCAAACCTTGAGGGTAAACATCTCAAGATTTTCTCTACAATCCTTCTATCTTCAAGAATCTCACCATGAGATCTTATCTGGGTTATTAAGCCAATAACCTGAGTGAAGAATGAATCTATTGTTTCAGATTCCTTCATGTTGAGATTTTCAAAGTCTTTCCTCAACATCTGCAACTTTGCAGTCTTCACCTTCTCCATGCCTTGATAGGCAGTTTTGAGAATATCCCATGTCTCTTTGGATTTTGTTGCTGCTGCAATCCGCGGAAAAACACTTTCATGCACTGATTGGAAGAGAAAAAAGAGGGCTTTGGCATCCTTCTTCTTGTCACTCTTCAGCTGGTCTCTTTCTGCTGCTGTCAAAGCAGCCAACACTGTTGCATCTGCTGGTTCAGCATAGCCAGTTTCAACCAGCTCCCATAGTCCTTGAGAAGCAAACAATGTTTTCATTGTTATGGACCAATAACTGTAGTTTTTCCCATTAAACTGTGGCAGTTGGGGATTTGTCAAACCAGTTCCAACATCCGCCATCTTAACTTGTGAAAAATAAAGAAGAGATACTGGGTGAAAAAATAAAAATAGGGAAAAAACTTTTCTGCTGGAAAAATCTACTTAACAAGCTTCTTACAGCTCCTACAGTGAAAAAACAAACTCTTGTTTTTTTTTTTTTTTTTACTCACTGAGTGCCTAGACTAGCTCTGATACCATGTTGGAAATTTCTGATTATTTCAAACACACAAAAAAATAGCACAGAGAACAACGCTCTATTTTTGCTACAGGATCTTTATTAAAAACAACAGAAAATAAAACTGTTACAGAATTGTCTTCCTCTTCAGAGGGATTTACATCAGGAACGCTCCAGTTCCAGAAACTAATTTTATCACAGAGAAAAAAAAAAAAACTAAAAGGTTCAGCACTGCTGTGCGTTGCAGAGAAGAAAGAACTCTTCTTGCTAATATTCTCTACACGTCTCTGCTCTTTGCATTTGTTTTTATATCGAACAATACACAAATATCTTTTACAATACGTGTTGCATTTCCCTTACTTCCGTGAAATAAAAAATAGTAAAATTTAAAATTTCACCTACATTTACCGACCCTAGTAAATATCATTAATTACACGCCTCAAAATATCTTGCTGGAATTTAATGCATGACTTATCACTCCATCGCATCGCAAGAGGAGAAAGGATGTTCAACCGCTTTTATCACATTTAAATCATGCGATCTGCGATCTGCAATCGCATCGCAAATATCGCATCGCAGACAATACAGGTATGCAACAAAGGGTGATGAGGGAAAGTGCGATATGCGATCAGATCGCATCGCAGGAAAAAAGTCTGCAGTTTGAAATTAACATTCCAACAGATGGTTGTTGGAAATTTAGGTTTGCATCTAATATAGACAATAGTTGGTGGAAAATTAGGATTGAAGTCTACAGCTGGCTGAATTATAGAATGGACTGAATAATTTGTAATCGGTTTACTTTTAACATAATTTATTCATTTCTAGCGATTTAGATTTTTGTTTTAATCACTTTACTTTAAACATAATTTATTCATTTTTTGCTATTTAGATTTTGAGCACCTTATATTTCGTTGTTTAAGATCGTTGAGCACCTTATATTTCGTTGTTTTAGATTTTGAGCACCTTATATTTCGTTGCATTTTTTGCCATTTAGATTTTGAGCACCTTATATTTTGGTGTGCAGGCTTGTAGGGAAATGCATGTCCTTTGGGCAATGTGTACCGGTTTCGTAAAGCCATCAAGATGATATGCAGCTGTCTTTACTGTATAATATTACCAAGATCAGAAAAGCAAGTCTATTATTCCAAACAATGTTTATAACCCATAGCTCTCGTTGGTTAGGTACGGTGCAGGTTGGACAATGCGTTTGTACGGAATTAGGGAGTCACACAAAACGCCTCACGCTCACGAGGGCCTCACTGGCTCACACTAAAAGTAACCTTAAAAAAAATGGTGAAGAGTCAGGCCTTGAGGATTTTATATTTCCATGCATCTCATGATTGAGGTTCCATATTAAAAGACGGA
Source organism: Pinus tabuliformis (assembly GCA_031772625.1). Lineage (NCBI taxonomy): Eukaryota > Viridiplantae > Streptophyta > Pinopsida > Pinales > Pinaceae > Pinus > Pinus tabuliformis. The sequence continues at coordinate 494,540,041 of CM062819.1, forward strand.
GATCCCCCATCGTGGCGGGACGGTCGTTATGGCCTGAGGATTTTATATTTCCATGCGAGGTTCCATATTAAAAAACGGAGATCCCCCATCGTTGGTGGGCGGGTCGTTATGGTGAAGAGTCAGGACTTGAGGATTTTATATTTCCATGCATCTCATGATTGAGGTTCCATATTAAAAGAGGGAGATCCTCCACGCTGGGGGGTCGTTATTAGGGTATAAATTTGAGGGCATTTTTCTCTATCACGGAATTTTTTTTGATGGGTTTCTCTTCGCATGACCATGACCTTATATTTTTATTTTTAGCTATTATTTAAATATCGTGTTTTTTTGTTTGCGCTTAAAACCAATTTTTTTGGTAGGCTAAATTTTGCGATACATTCAGTCTTTAAGTCCTCATTATTTTTTAGGAATAAATGTGACTGAAAAATAAACAAATTGAAATTATAATTTATTTACTTTGATTTTAAAGTATATTTTCATATTTTCAATCTAACCATCAAAATCTGAACATATTAGAAATAAATAAATTAAAATATATTTCGAGTAAGTTAAGAAACGCATCAAAATTTGAACATATTAGAAATAAATAAATTAAATATATTTCGAGTAAGTTAAGAAAGGCATAAAAAAGATTTGTTGTATAATTTTGGCCTCCAGATTAATTATTTTGATTAATTAAATAATAGAAAATAAATTATGATTTATCTCTAATTATTTAATAACTATTTTTATCTTATTGGATTATTTACTATGATTTTAAAACATATTTTCAGTCTTACACTGCCATTCAATTTTTATAAATAAAAAATCAAATTAAATTAAATTACTATGATTTTAAAATATATTTTCATTTTTACACAATCATTAAAATTTTATGAATAAACCTGACTTTAGAAATAAATAATTCAAATTAACTTACAAGTATTATTTATGGTGTTCCTCCTTACACTTTTCCTATCCTTTGGCTACAATTTTCAAGTGGGTGTGTTGTGTTTGACAAGATTGATATATAGAAATGGATTACATTAGTCTTGCATTACATAATGGATTTTCTCATGCATTTAAATATGCTTCATCATAACAAATACCATGGAAAAACCATTGGTTGTAAATTGTAAAAAACGGAAGCTAAGAAACTGTTAATGTTAAATTATTAATTTTATTTTGTTATTTTATTTTATTTTTACTTTATACAATTAAAATATTTACATAACACAACAAGACATTACAACAGCTCATCCTCTAAAGCATCTTGATACAATAATTAACCATGTAAAAAATCAAATTCTCTATTATTAATTATGTAGAAGTTTTTATTAAAACTACTTACTATTTTATAAAAATAATATGTTTTTTTTAAATTTCATGGAAAAATCAATAAAATAATATATATATTATTGAAATTTTAAAAAATAACCAATTTTAAAAATGTGAAATACTAGTAAGTATTCCTCAAACTTAACCAAATGTAACTGTGTAACAATACAATAAAACGGACAATAAATTCATAATTAAAATTTATACATTCCCTTACTTCCATCATATGCAAACGCAGAGAGCGACGACATTTATGGTGCATGATGATAACGACCAACTTTAGATATGAAGTTGAGTGAAACTTTAGTAAAATGTCAATCATAACATGAATAGAAGTTTTCTAATAGGAGTTTGGAGTTTTTTTTTTTTTTTTTAAACATAGTGTGTTGAGATAAATTTTAGATTTAGGTTTTTTATTATTTGAAAATGTATAAATAAATTTAGTAAATTTAAAAATTTGTAATATATTGGAATTATGTGTTAGAAATAATGGAGAATATCTTAGAATAGTGAATTGGTTAATGGTACTTCAGGATAGGAATTAGTTTCTATTTCTTAGGGTATGGTTCTAACTTCCCTAAACCGTGTGTGCTATTTAACATGTGATGTACATGGAAAATGTAGAGCATTCTGTAGAGCCAGACTTTCCTAGTTCAGACCCTCTTTCGTAGAGCTGACTAGTGGCTATTTTTTATTAATACAAACATCACTTTTTAACATGGTATTAGAGTGTTAGGGTCAAAAAACCTGTTCGCTGAGTGAAGGATTTTCCCGCCGCAACTGAGGCGAAACCGTCGCGTGGTTTGGGGGAAAAATCGCGCTAATCCCACTGTGAGACTTGCGCATGTTTTTATTTTGCTAATCATTGCGAATTTGTGTTGTACAATTGCACTAACCATCGCGAATCCGTGGTGCTAAATCACGCCGACTGTGAAAAAAACGGGGGGGGGGGGGGGGGGGGGGGCTGCGTCTTGGCAGTGGTTGTCGAGAGAAAGTTACGTGGAGGCCGAGGTCTACCGAGAGAAGGCTGCATACATGCTTCCTCACGGGAATGTTGTGGAGAGTGTGCATTTTGGTGGAGACTTGCCTGGAGGTCACGTGGAGAGGGCACGTAGACTGCAAGGGATCAGCTAGTACTAGCGGCTGTTGAAAATACCAGAAATTGGACTCGCAGAGACCAGTGATTTCTGTCTTTGGCAAAGAAATGGGGTATATTTAACATATATATAAATTTTTCCTGTCAATTTTTTTTTAATCATCAAGATGAATAATCAAATGAATGAAGAATAATTGAATGAGCATAACAAGCTCGATGGCTCTAATTATGTGAATTGGAAATTCAAGATGCACACTCTTTTAGTAGTGCAAAGTGCTTGGACAATTGCAAATTGGGATGAGCAGAAGCTAGCAGCTGGATCAACATAGATCCCAGACTGGGAGAAGTAAGAAGGTAAAGAAAGGACATTGTTGAAGATGTTTGTGAAAGACTACATCATACCACATATCAGAGAATGTAAATCAATAAGCCAAATTTAGGGAATTTTAAGGATTTGTATGAAATCAGGAATACAAATCATTTTTTGTTCCTGAACAGCAAGATCTTATCCCTAAAAATGGAGGAAAATGAAATAGTTGCCTCCTTCATATCGAGGATCAAAGATCTGAAGAAAAAATGGCAGACATTGGTGAAACAGTTGTAGATACAGATCTAGTAACCATTACCATGAATGGTGTGACCGATGACTACGAAATGTTTATCACTGGGATAAATGCTAGGGAGAAGATCCAAAAGTTTGAAGAACTAACAGGAATATTAATGTAAGAAGAAGAAAGAAGATTGACTCTAAAGCCCCAAAGTGCAGATCTTACGTTGATGGCGAAAAATAATTTCTTTAAAGGAAAAGGAAATCCGCAATAACAATATGGAGGAAACTCACAGAAAAGACCAAATCACACTCAAGGTATGCATCTGAATAGAAGCAACTCTGAAATTGAATGTTTTTATTGTGGAAAATTTGGTCATATAGCTAAGGAGTGCAGGAAGAAGAAATATCATGAACAACAGCAGAAGCAGAAACGGCATGCAGGTCATCTCGCAAATGATAATCATGAGAAGAACTTCAGATTGTTCATGGCAGAGTTTGACGAGAATGTTGATGCACACATCTGGTATGTAGATTCGGGAGCATCAACACATATGACGTGGAACAAGCAATGGTTCAAAGATTTTAAAGAGATCAACGACGGAGCACAAATATACCTAGGTGATGATAGAATTCATCAGATCAAAGGGCGTGGAAAAATTTCTGTCATTTTACCTAATGGTACTATAAGACAAATTCATAATGTCATGTATGTGCCCGGTGTAACAAAGAACTTGATTTATGTATCCATGATTACAGATCAAGATCGCAAAGTTGATTTTTTTAAAATCTAACTGTTATATTAAATATTTATTAGATGGAATGAAGACTATGCTATAGGAATTCGAATAGGAGGTCTGTACAAATTGGATGTAAGACCAGCACTAATTAGAGCTTTGACAACAATGAGTTTGACTACAAAAGAGCTATGGCATCAGAGCTTTGGTCATATCAACTACAATGATTCACTGTTACTTCAGAAAAAGGAAATGGTAAAAGATCTTCCTATGTTAAAACAAGTGCATAATGATTGTGATGCTTGTACATTATGAAAGATGCATAGAGGGGAATTCCCTGTTCAAGTAGAGAAGAAACAGAGAGACATACTTGAATTAGTGCACACGGATCTTTGTGAACCCATGCAAACAAAGTCATTAGGAGGTGCACTGTATTTTGTATTGTTTATTGATGACTGCACAAAGTTTTCTTGGGTATATTTTTTGAGTAAGAAAATTCACACATTTGAATACTTTAAGCAGTTTAGAAACATGATTGAAAAGCAAATAGGGAAGCATATAAAAATTCTCCGCTCCGATCAAGGGGGAGAATACAAGAATGATGAGCTTATCAAGTATTGTAAAAACCATGGGATATTACAACAATTCGCAGTACCCCATATGCCTCAGCAAAATGGAGTAATGGAAAGAAAGAACATAACATTGGTGGAATGTGCTAGGAGCATGTTGAAAGGTAAGGATATTTCGAATGGTTTTGGGCTGAAGCATTGAATATTGCAGTTTATTTGAAAAATAGGAGTCCTACAAAGAGTCTTGAGTTTGAAACTCCTTATGAAGCATTATATGGATTTAAACCTGCAGTAAAACATTTAAGAGTGTTTGGGTCAAAAGCATTTGCCCATATTCCAAAGGAAGACAGAAGAAAATTAGATTCAAAAGCTACCAGATGTACCTTTATAGGGTATTGTTCACAATATAAAGCTTATAGATTATTTAATCCCTCTACTCACAAGATTTTCATTAGTAGATATGTCATATTCCATGAGTAGGATCATGAAGAATCTCATAAGTGCAATGAGGAGTGGGATATTCTGTTCTTGGTGGAAGAAGGAAGTGATGAATTAGGTGAAGGAAATAAGCAACAGTAGCAGCAGGAAGGAAAAGAAGATGATGTAGCAGTCAGGCCAAGTCCAGCAAAGGAAACTCAAAATAGGTTAGAAGCTACACCAACACTCAGAAGATCAGGTAGGTAGACTCAATTTCCTGCTAGATACATGGAAAATGCTTTTATAGCTAGTATGATGAATGTTGTTGAACCTTCTAGTTATAAGGAAGCAAATGAATGTAGTGAATGGAAAACAACTATGGAATAGGCATATGAATCTATAATTAGGAACAACACTTGGGAGCTAGTTGAACTTCCTAAAGGGAAACAAACCATAGGTTGTAAATGGTTGTATAAAGCAAAGATTAATGTAGATGGAACCATAGATAAATTAAAATCTAGTTTTGTAGCAAAGGGGTATTCAAAACAGAAGGCATTGACTATGAAGAAACCTTTTCCCCTGTAGCTAAACTAAATACCATCAGAATGTTAATTTATTTAGCTACTAAGAATCATTGGATGATTCACCAAGTGGATGCAAAGTCTCCATTTTTAAATGGAGAATTGAAAGCGGAGGTTATTTAGAGCAACCCGAGGGGTTTGTCTAGAAAGGGAAAGAAAATTTAGTTTGTAGATTAAAGAAAGCTCTTTATGGACTAAAGAAAGCACCCATGTCCTGGTATGAAAAGATTGATTCATTTTTTCAGCAACTTGGCTACAACAGAAGTAAAAACGACCCTAATTTGTATACCATGAAAGATGAACAGGGGTGCATAGTGTTGATTTATTTGTGTGTAAATGATTTAATTATTACAGGTGATGCTATTGCTCTAATCAAAGAAATCAAGCAACAAATGTCACCGGTGTTCGAAAGGAAAGACCTTGGTGAATTAAGATACTATTTGGGTCTTGGGATCTGGAGAGATTTAGGACAAATGTTTATGTCCTAGTGTAAGTATGTCAAAGGTCTACTGGAAAGATTCAGGATGGATCAATGTAAGGCTACACCAATACCACTATAGTAGAACATTAAACTTCAAAGTGACGATGGCTCTAAATAGGTAGATGCGACACTTTTTAGACACCTAGTTGGGAGCCTAACCTACCTGATCACTACTAGACTAGATTTGGCTTATCTAGTTAGTGTGCTAAGTCAATACATGTCCAAGCTACTTGAGAGTCATTGGAATGCAACAAAACATGTATTAAGGTATAGGTACTGTAGGCTATGGTATTATTTATACTAATTCCTCTGATGTTAGATTGACAGGATTTACAGATTCCGACTGGGCTGGAAATGTAGACGACCGCATATCCATACCACACTATGCATTCATCATTGGATCTGCGATGATTACATGGAGTAGCAAGAAACAAAACACAATTTCCTTGTCTTCAGCAGAAGCAGAGTATCAAGCTATGTGTGTTGCAATGTGTGAGGTAGTTTCGTTGCAGAGACTTCTCCAGGATGTCGAGGAAGAACATAAATATGCAACAACAATCAGATGTGACAATCAGAGGTCAATCAAACTTGCTAATAATCTTGTGTTTCACAAGAACACGAAGCACATTGATACACAATTCCACTTTGTCAGGGAGAAAGTGCAATCAAAAGAAATCCATCTTGTATATTGTAATACATGTGGTAATGTTGCAGACATTTTCATTAAGCCTCTTGGCAAAATTAAGCTTGAAATGTTTAGGGAGATGTTAGGCATATTTGTGAACCCCTTCTCCATTAAGGGGGAGTGTTAGAGATAATGGAGAATATCCTAGAATAGTGAATTGGTTCACGGTACCTCAAGATAGGAATTAGTTTCTATTTCTTAGGGTATGGTTCTAACTTCCCTAAAACATTGTGTGCTATTTAATGTGTGATGTACATGGAAAATGTAGAGTGTTCTGCAGAGCCAGAATCTCCTAGTTCAGACTCTCTTTCGTAGAGCTAACCAGTGGCTATTTTTTATTAATACAAACATTGATTTTTAGCATTATGTAATGCTCACAGCTTTAACTTATAATTTCAGCCATTCCCTATCAAAATTACCAGCCATTCTCTACCAATTTTTGTAGCAAATTTGATGAAACAAGATTCAAAAACTTCACACCAATAAACTACAACATATGATGTAAGTGCTTAGTGTATTTTTAAGATTAGTTTTCGAGTAAGCCCGTGGGGGCTAAGGCCCTCGTGAGGCTACACGTTTTAAGTGGCTCACTGCTTCTGTACAAATGCACTGCTCAACTTGGAACTGTCATTGGCCCAATGGAATTCTAGTTGTATTTTTCCATTATAGGGTTTTAGTTATTCGTGGAAAATTTAAATTAAATAGTTATTAGTGTATTTATATAATTAAATGGGTGTAAATTTTGACAAATTTTTATCTCGAAAAAACATCAAAACAATTATTTCATCATGCATCTCCAAATTTAAAATTCATAAAAACTAACCAAATTATAATTTTATTTTAAAATATTATTATTATAATTATTAATTATAACAAAAATAATATATAAGCTATATATATATATATATATATATATAGAGAGAGAGAGAGAGAGAGAGAGAGAGAGAGAGAGAAACATGAAACAAAATTATTTTAACTATATAGATTTGCTTTCATTTTATATCATGCAGATTTTTAATTTGTAAATAAAATTTGTTACAACTTCCGTAAACCAAAAAAAATTCAGTCTAATAGCATTCTCAGTAAAGGTGAAATTTCACCTTCTCGGTAAAGGCAGAATCTCACCTTGGAAAGGGACTATATATAAGCTAAATAACCAAGAGAGAATACAACCTCAAAACTGCCATTCATTCACAGAGCATCGAGTAGTGAAATGCTAGGACGCAAATGATGATAGTGACGGAGAAGGGGGTGGGTAGTTTCCCTAATTTCCCAACCAAAGCAATGACCACCATCATATCTTTCAACCTAGATATTAACCATTCCCTCTCTGGCATATCACATAGCTAAGTGAGGTGTCACAATCAAGCTAAGCAAATGCTTTTAAACATATGCCTTGCAGGGTATAATTAGGCTCACGAAACCATGTTTACGTGGCAACTCAGGGTATGAAACATATGTATCATCACAATAGAATAAAAGAAACCATCATGATAAATATTTCTATTACTAAGGTATAAAATTATATAAAATCCAAATCCATAACAATGAATAGCCATAAAACATGGGTAATCGGTGAGTGTTACAGTAGGCATGTCAAGGTATCAATTGATGAGGAGGGCCTCTCGATATATGTCTATGTTTGTGTGTTATATCTTCTTGAAAAACTCTTCTGTTCAGTAACATGCCCTAACGCAATTACACTTCATTATATCTAATGATGGAGATATAGTAAATGGGGAAAATGGGTGCTTCAATATGTTGTGCCACCTTATTATTTCGATTTAGCTTAATATGTACATGTAACTAGGGTCATAGAGGAGGATTACTTGTTGTTGTATTGGAAGGAAATTGAATTTGATGTTGTTGCATGAGTAATTAGATAGGAAATTATCTTAGAAAAGAGGTTCCATGCCACCCTTGAGGCCATGAAAATGGTTGGTTTTGAGGAGAAGGTCACTCGGGTCAAGGCATCGACTACTGAACTAGAGGAGGGATAAGAAACTACCGAGGGACTATAGAATATTGCATTTATTAAAAAACCTACTGAGGATTATACATATTAGGCTAGGTATTGAAAGAAGATGAGGGATCTTGATTCATACCTGGTGACTGAGCTTGCCATTGTTTCTTGGAGACGATGGAGTATATTGACTTAGCCTCTTCACCTCATTCCTTAATTACTTTTTTTAATCTTGGCAACAATGGGAATTGTCATGTAGAATTCTCTTGCTCATAGATGTTAAAGACTTCCACGTTATTAAGTGAGAACTCTCTAATGGGGTGCTTCTTTTTATAATTAGGACATAATATAGATAGAGCTTTCATAGCCTCATCTGGTTTTGTTTCACCTATAACATATCTAATTGACAAGATAGAGAATTAATAATATCAGTTTTAAAATTTTCAAATAGATTACTAATTTATTCCCTTGTTACACCAGCATTAGTTGACTTTTGTATTATATTAGAAGCATTTTGTGCCAAAGTTTTTTTCCTTGTTGATCATATTGAGCTCATTAAACAAAGTGTAACTATGTCATCATAGGATTCCTTTGATATGCCCCACCAAGTCCCATGAGCCATCTTAATGCATCTCCCTTCAACGTAGCATAGAACAATTTTAATTTCTGGGCATCTGAGGTGAAAAGATAATTCAAAATAAAACATCTAATTCAAAGAGAAAAGTATCCATATCCTCATTGGTTGTTCATCCACATGGATTTTTGTGGCCACACACCTATTCCATTTGGACCCACACCACTGCCTCTTTCAGTTTTTCAGTTTCCTTAATTGTAGCACAATTTACTATTTTTAGTAGTTTTTTGGGTCCTAAACTTCTGGAGCCGTTTTAATGATGTCTTTTTGGAAAAATTCCTTTAGTGATTTCTATGGAAACCGCATTATCATATGTATTCCTCGAAGATATATTTCCAACAAGGTATCATACGTGTCAAATGGAGATAATATGACCAAGTTACGACCTCGAGAAGTTGCCTACCCAACTAACCTCAACGGGGCCCATAAACTCTTGGTGTTACATCTCCTCAGGTTAGGGTTTTGGTTGTTTAGGGGTTTGTCTTATTGTTCAGTAACAGAAAGGCCCTTGAGGCTCATTGTAACTCAGTTTAGAGGCATGTAGCCGCCACATCTCTTCTCAGAGATAAGCTAACATCGCCCAAGCTAGTCTTATTTCTAATATTTTTGTAATCATTTTTCAGTATTTGATATTAATGAAATGAAGTGCTATTTATACTACATCTCTGCATTTATGGTTATATCTATAATTTTTTGTGTTCTTGTGTAAATTTGGATCAATGGTATCATAGTCATTTGCTCATTCTCTGTTTTTCTTTGCATGTCCCCAACGAAGTCGGAATGTAAGAGTTAGGGCTTGAACTGGTCGAACCTTTGCAAGACAAGCCTAACAAATCTCAATGGCCTCCCACAGAAAATGAAAAGAAATACGAGGGGGTAGGAGATCCTATTAAAATATTTCTCGAAGAAGCCCCTAAGTGACAAAGGAATGTGATGATGGACAACTTTGCCCAAACCCTTGAGAAACTACCCAGGGGCGATGAATATACTTCCAACAGCTACTCTGGAAGCACCACAACCTTCAAGATACAAGTTAACTTTGACATTACCATATTTTAGGGTTAGATAGATATGGATGTTGTAGGTAAATAGTTAAATCTGCTAGAAGGATATTTTTCTGTTCATGATTTTTCCCACTGGGAAAATATCACTTTTTCACTTCTGAAAGTCACCCCCCATGTCAAGGACTAGTGGGAAACCTACTGCAAGCAGAAGGATGAAAGTACGACCTCACTGTTTTCAGCCACACCCACTTAGAATTCATTTTGGGATGCCATCAAGGAGCAATACTACCTAGTCGGAATCTATGAGGATAAATACATAAAGTGGACCACGCTTCAGTAGGGAAGGGACCAAGGCGTGATGAAGTTTACCAATATTTTTCATACCCTTCACACAAAGTTTGGTATCAAGAGTTCTGTGCAGCATTTGGTACTCAAATACCGCAGCTACTTACATAGGTACATCCAAGATGAGATGGAATTCCTAGACATCTCCTCGCTTGGAACGATGTACTGATACACTGTCAAGATCGAGCATAAGTTTAAACAAAAGAAGAGATACTTTGCATCTACGAATCCAAAGAACAAAAGAAAAAGCCAAGGCAGGGTGACCCAAGACAACCCTTCAAAGTTGCAAGAAAATAACACCACCACAAAGTCAAAGAAGGACATAGCCTACAGGAATGTGGTGTGAGATCTATAAGTGCGCCACTCACAACAAAAGTGAGTGTCGAGCCAAGCAATCGTTGGTGGCTGAGTTGAAGGCTTCAGAATTAGATGCATATTCCAACCTTGAGTCAAAACCAGACAAGAGGAATGACAAAGGGAACCAGATTACTGATGGGGAGGCCAGCGCAACTTTTTCCACTGCCAAGATCTAGAAGAATGAGCCCGAAGATACATGAGGGGAGCATCCTTTCTAGTCACAACTATTGGTGAAGGGTTTGTCACTGCAATTCATTTTCGACAGTGGCATCCAAAAGAACTTCATTCCAGCTGAGGTCGTGAAGCGACTGGGCCTACTGACCATACCACACCCGCAACCATAAAACATCGGGTGGCTTCACCAACGACAAGATCTCTGAGTCAACTAGTGGTGCCGCCTTACCTACAACATCAAGCCCTCCATAGATGAGGTATTGTGTGATGTTGCTCCTCTTGATGTTTGTGATGTATTATTAGGACAACCATACTTATGGAAGTGACATGTTGTGCTTGAGTCTAGACATCGCTCTGTGATTATTTCTTTGGGTAATACATTACATAGGATACTAGAGGTATCCCCACCTATTGGCACCTCTTTGATCACTGCCACGAAATGTAGCAACATCATCTTTGAGACTAGGAAATTTATTTTTCTCTGGTTCACTCTCAAATTAAGGGGAAGATCGTAGCCACATCGATGGCTCCTAGGAAGGGTTCCTCCACGCAACAGAATGATCAAATTTTGATCAATGACTTAAGTGATAGATCAAATTTCAATGTGTTCAAAAGAGTGTTGAACCTAAGAGACCGTGTAGATCTCATCTTCCTAATTTTTGCGTCATGAACGGTTCGAAAAAAAGACACCGTATGAAGGATATTTTTGGACATTTGACAAGATTAATTTGATTTTTGGAAATATTTAAAAAAAGTATATTCCTTGGAATATTCCCTTTTGGGGACCAATTAGGTGCCAACACGTGGCAAGCTCAGAGGCCACCATGTGGCCCTAGAATGGTTATGTAAAATTTTATATAAGTCCAGCAGAATCGAACCTGTGACCTCCGGCAAGACAGGACAATGCTCTACCACCTCCGCCCGACGTGTCTCTTAACATAGAATGGTTGCATTGCATATTTGCGTTATAACAGGTGGAGAATTGGGGGTTAGAACTACCAGCGGTCCCCTGAAAACTATACACATGTCCCGCGATGTAACTGTCAATTGCAGTGCCTCTCCACACAGTTGCACATTAACATGATCGCTAGTCCTATGGGGAATTAGCCTAACCGTCAGGTTTATACCGCTCATATGTGTGCTAGATAGTTAATATAACAGTTACCTCTGACGGTTAGCTTGTCGGAGCGGCTAAAAAGGCAGAAATTCTATATTTAATTGGAGTTAAGTGCCAGTTCGGCAAATTTAGTGGAGTATCCCTAAGGGATACTGACTAAATACACTCCAGGAGCATTTTTCGACTAAAGAGAGTGAAACAAGAGGCTAGCTACGCTAATTGGAGCCTTTGGAAGCCAATGGAATAGTCCAGAGAAGCTGAAGAAGTCATCTTCATAGAGATTTTCATCTAAGGAGATTCTAGAGCTCATGGCCACCAGGAGTTGGAGGCAGTTGTAGGAGCTACCGGTACTCGTTCTCAGCAAACCAACAATCATTCCTGACTATAATGAGCCTTCTAAATCCATTGTAGGGATTTGAAGAGGAATTTGAAAACTTCTAAAGGCCAAGATTCTACAGGGAAGTTTCAGGAAACCCAGTGCCAACTGTGGAGGAAGGCCTAGTTTGGGGATGCAGTGCTCATTTTGAGCAAATGATCAGTCTATTTTCGGTGTCTGATTGATATGAAATGGGGAGCTAAAGGCTTCTTGGCATGCTTACAAGAACCTCTCCCACTCCAAAGAATATATATTCCAAGATCCATGCTTATGATTGAAAATTTGCAGAATAAATAACTTGAAATAGGTGTATGCTTGTGTTTGTCTTTAACTGTTAAGTGCTTATGTTCATTTTCTTAAATTGATATAGAAAAATATAAGAGAAAATAGTGCAAATAATAACCAACACAGATAACAACAATATAATTAGGAGTTCACCCAAACCTCTGGGCTACGTCTCCGTGAGCTCTATTCAACTCAACTAGGTTCTTTGGGATTATGGCTTAAATTCTTTTATAGGTCTTTAACTCAACTTGAATAGGTTACAACTAAACCATTGGGCTTAGAATACCATTTTTATTCCTGGTCGTTTGGCTCTCTGGCTCTCGACTCTTGGCACTGGATCTCGGCTCTGGCTCTCGCTTTGGCTCCAGGTCTTGGCTCTGGGTCTGGCTCTGGCTTTGGCTCTGGCCCTTGGCTCTGGCTCTAGCTTTGGTTCTGGCTCTTGGCTCTCATTCTGGCTCTAACTCTCGACTTTGGATCTGGCTCTGGCTCTCGGCTCTTGGCTCTTGGCTTTTGGCTCTCCCGCGTTCATCTCTCTTGCTCTGCAACTCTGCTGCGCTCAGCTCTCTGAGGAATCACCCCTTTTCCATCACCCCCAACCTTTGGTGCCTTCTCTGGCTTTCTGTGGAACTACGGCTCTACCTCCAACTTCCAGTGGCCTTGCTTCTATTAGCTCTTTGAAGGGAAAAAATCCTGAAAGGAGACTTGCTTCTTCACTTGGCTCTCTAGCCTTTGAGGAATCCTCTGACTCTGTGGCTTCCATCCGTTCCTCTGTCCTCAATCATGAGGAATCGTTCCTTTCCGTCTCTGTGGCTCTCTGTGTTTTCCATAACGAATTCTTGTTCCACAACGCCCCCTGATAGTGTCGCACAAAACGCTTTAAGAATAGGAGCAGTTTTCAATGGAAAAGGAATCGATGGCCTTCCTCCTACAGAAATCTCGCATTCAAACACGTAACGCAATAGACAGGAAAAATTATGAAAAACATATCATGGGGAATTTTTTCGAAACTCAAATAATATCAAGCCAGCTCTATAAAAATTTTGGTTTTGTGCTTTGATTGCATATCGCAATGGCATTGTGTAAGGTCCAAAACCCAAATACATGGACATACACAGAAATCCCGTAAATCTGGATTTCAAATTATATGAAATCGCGCTTATAATCCCATCGGGTCATGGCTCTGATCACATCTCACAATCATAACAGGTAGGAGCTCCGGTTCATGGAATTAACATAATAGCGATGTGATACCCCACCGTTGATCCTCCATCGTCTGATCAAGCTCGTGATCCAACGGTCCAGATACGATCGCATCATCGCTCATCACAAGTCACAATGGCATGGTCCCTTTGTATTGTTGCGATCCCGATTGCCAATCACCGATCGTGCTATTGGCGCGTCGCATATCATAAGTCGCAACGGCTCAGGGTCTATACAACTTCCCTTTGACTATGTTGATTGCCAATCCACTGATCCGCCGATCACAATCACAAATTGCTTGCCCAGGGTTCTGATATTGCATGAAGACCTTCTTTTGATGCGATATATTGGAGATCGCTAATCAGGGGTCCTTAAAGCCTTTGGTCTAATTCTTCCCTTGGAACCTTTCCAATGTGACATTTCCTTAAGGAACGCATATTCTCCATTAAGTCCCATTTATAAGACATTGCCTCCTTTTCAAACGATAATGGGAAAATTTCTTTTTACGATAACTTCTTCATCCGAAGTTCATTTTTACCGATTCAAATTGCATTAGATTCAGAATGAAGAGATATTTTTAATGAGACTATTTCCAAGAGCATACTTTGGCTTTCATTTTTCCTTTGTGAGGAAAATTCATAGACTTAGAAGTCTATGTTAGATCCATTTTGGATCACGCCTTCCCACTAAAAAGCTTTTGGACTCTAAAAGACTGATATACTGATCTGAACAGTAACTGAGAGTACGTCACCCTCTTCTTTCAGCCTCCATACACTTGCCTTACATAGTGCCTATGAACAAAAGCCTCTGAACACTTCCTTCATAGATGTGCTTGTCCTCTTGGGAAGAAATGTCTTCCTCCTTGACTTCCTGCAGAACTCTTGCCGAGAAGGTCACAAAAGGTCATTTGAACATCTCTACCTTGATCATTGATCCAAGGTGGCTCAAACAAATGTGAAGTTACATCTGCTTCATAAAATTTTCATTTGTACGTGTTTGACATACTGTCAACAATAGGATTACAGTCAACAACTGGATGGCCTAAACTCCTGATTCAACAAAAGAAACAGATTTCACATCTTTTGAACACCTCCATGTCTTTAAATCTGCATACAAATGATTGAATAGATAACAAGCCAACAAAACATGCCTTTAAAACAATTTACCTTTCAAGTCAAGCATGTAGAAAAAGAATTCTACAGTTCTTTTTCAAATATGAAACACTTCATCATCATCTCCATCTTGGAGACCAAATCAACTTTTCTCAAGTCAATATTGCATTACATGCATGTTTAAAAACAAATAAATCAACCCTTCAAGTTAATCACACATACATGTTCAAATACAAGGAAATCATCAACATCCCAGTGTTCATGCATATCATGCTTATGCATGCATTTCATCCTTCAACTTTCGCTTAAGTACACTGTACTTTCGAAGCTGAAATGAAATATAATGTTTCATCTCTCAAATCTCGCTTAAGTACACTAAACTTTTGAAGCTGAAATGAACATAATGTTGCAGCAATAAAGTGAGTCTCCTACTCAACATTTTCCATTCACCTTCTTGGTAAAACTCTGCAACTTGCATTCCATTAACAAAGAAATGAAAATAGATGCTTTATATCAATAGACATGTAATCTTAATTGGATAATAATTCTAACCATTTCTTACCAATCCATTTCAAACGTCCTTCCTTTGTCTGCATATCAGCATCAACATGTGAATCACCTTGAAACACATCAATCATGGAATCTTTCTTTCCATTCTTTCCATTCTCTCTTTCCACCTTCTTCAAGTTTCGTGGAAGCATTGTTGGATTCAAAGTCCAACACCTTTCAGCAATATGTCCTTTCTTATGGCAGTAAGTGCAACACATGTGCATCTTCTTGAAAACATGATTTGCCTTGTCCAGTGGACCTTTGGCTTTTTGTTTCCTTTCCTTCAAAAGTTTCCTATATGTGGCCATTCTCTTCCAACATCTAGAAACATTATGATTATTCAATCCACAAAAGTAACATGCAATTATTTTCCCATGCTTATATGGAAATTTATCATGCTTTACATAATCAAAAGGAATATGATTAGAACCAGATTTATACCTTTCTCTTTCACCTTTATTGCCTTCATGAGGAGGTGAATCAAATGAAGAAGTAGCTCTCTTTGGAACACCATCAACCTCTTCAATGGTTTTAGAGTTTCCACAACTCTCTGGTTCAAGTGTATGCTGATATACACCTTCTTTCTGCAAAGTATGCTTCACACTATTGCATTCCCGAAGAATACAGTCTTTACACTCTTGGGGTAGAAGCCCTGCAATGAAACTCCTTCTTGGAGCTATTTCAATGTCCTTCCTGGCAGCTTTGGAACTCTCTCCATAAGCTTGTCCATAGCCAAGACCCAAATACTTAGGCCTTTCCTCAACTATTACTGGCTCAACAATACCATGTGCATGTTTGCCCAAGCCTTTTCCTTCATAGCCCATCTTGGACATTAACTTGGAACTTATGCCTCTAGTATGTTTTTCAGAAGAACCAATATAATCATTCTTAGAGGAAATTGAAGACAAACTGGAATTATTTACCTCTTCTTCAAGTTGATACTTGACTAAGGCTTATTTTGAAAAAAAGAGTTGTGTCTCCAACTCATGCATCCTTTCCAGGTTCATATTTGTAATATGAAGTTGCCTCTCCATTTCCTGCAATTTGTTAGAAAGCAACTGCTTCTCTTCCTTCATGGAATTCAACTACTCTCTAAGTCTAGTGCTCTTCCTTCCATCCTCATACATTTCTCTCACCATATCCATCATGGTGAACAGGTCTTGCTTCATGTCTTCATCAAAGAATCTTGTGAAGAAAGAAGAATTTGAGGACTCACTTGTAGAATTTGTCATTATCAAAATGAACAAAAGAACTTCAAACAAGATTAACAAAAAGCTTATTCAAGCAACCTTTTGCAACAAACCTCTTGTGCTTCAAGGATTGCTTTGAGGTCCTTTGGGATAAGAAGAATTCCTTCATCCCTTCTTCCTTGTCCTCTCCTATACTTAGCTTATCAATAGCTTTCATTGAACCTTTGCAACTGAAACAACAGTCAGTTTAAAAACAATCAAACAATCAATCCTCGACTGTTTAAACACCTTTCAAGTTAAGCAAGCAAATAGATTTCTCTATTAGTCAAGCATTCTGATATGATACCACTCGAATCATGATACAACCTCCTCTAGTATAACTTTCCTTGAAGGTGGGGTTAATCAACCTGATGCTATGATATAACCAGCTCTGATACCACCTTCTTTGAAAGTGGGGTTAATCAACCTCATGCTCTGATATAACCAGCTCTGATACCACCTGATAAAAAATGGGGACCTAACGGCTTCTTGTCATGCTTACAAGAACCTCTCCCACTCCAAAGCTTATATAGTTCCAGGATCCATGCTTATGATTGACAATTTGCAGAATAAGTAACTTGAAATAGGTGTATGCTTGTGTTTTCCTTTAACTATTAAGTGCTTATGTTCATTTTCTTAAATTGATATAAAAACATATAACGACAAATAGTTCAAATAATAACCAACACACATAACAACAATATAATTATGTGTTCATAGAAACCTCTTGGACTACATCTCTGTGAGCTCTAGTCAACTCAACTAGGCTCTTTGGGATTATGGCTTAAATTCTTTTACAAGTCTTTAACTCAACTCCAATAGGTTACAACTGAACCATTGGGCTTAGAATACCATTTTTATCCCTGGCCATTTGGCTCTCTGGCTCTCGGATCTTGGTGCTAGTTCCCGGCTCTGGCTCTAGCTCTGGCTCTCGGCTCTAGCTCTGGCTCTGGCTCTGGCTCTGGCTCTCGAATCTGGCTCTGGCTCTGGCTCTTGGCTCTGGCTCTGGCTCTAGCTCTCGGCTCTTGCTCTGGCTCTTGCTCTGGTTCTGGCTCTCGGCTCTGGCTCTAGATCTCGGCTCTGGGCTCTTGGGTCTTGGATTTTGACTCTCCTATGTTCAGCTCTCTAGCTCTGCAACTTTGCTATGCTCAGCTCTCTGAGGAATCACCCCTTTGTCATCACCCCCAACCTCTGGTGCCTTCTCTAGCTTTCTCTGGAATTGCGGATCTACCTCCAACCTCTGGTGGCCCTGCCTCTATCAGCTCTCTGAAGGGAAAAACTCCTGCAAGGAGACCTGCTTCTTCACTTGGCTCTCTGGCCTTTGAGGAATCCTCCAACTCTGTGGCTTCCATCCGTTCCTTTGTCCCCAATCATGAGGAATCATTCCTTTCTATCTCTGTGGCTCTTTGTGTTTTCCATAATGCATTCTTGTTCCACATTGCCCCCTGATACCGTGGCACAAAATGCTTTATGGATAGGAGCAATTTTCAATTGAAAAGGAATTGATGGCCTTTATCCTACAGAAATCCCATGTTCAAACACGTAACGCAATACATAGGAAACCTAATGAGAAACCCATCATGGGTTGTTTTTTCGGAACTAAAATAATATCAAGCCAGCTCTGTAAACCTTTCAGGTCCATGCTTTGATCACATATCGCAATCGCATTGTGTAAAGTCCAAAACCCAAATACATGGAAATACACGGAAATCCCGTAAATCCATATTTCAAATTATATGAAATCGCGCTTATAATCCCATCGGGTCCGAGCTTTGATCACATCTCACAATCACAACATGTAGGAGCTCCAGTTCATGGACTTAACATAATAGCAATATGATATCCCGCCATTGATCCTCCATCATCTAATGGTCTGGATGTGATCGCATCATCGCTCATCGCAATTCGCAATGGCATGATCCCTTTGTATTGCTGCGATCCTGATCAACGATCGCCAATCGCGCTATCGGTGCATTAGATATCACAAGTCACAATGGCCCGGGGTCTATACGACTTCCCTTTGACTGTGTCGATCGTCGATCTACCGATTCGCTGATCACAATCACAAATCACTTGCCCAAGGTTCCGATATCGCATGAAGGCCTTCCTCCGATGCAATATATCGAAGATCTCTAATCGGGGGTCCTTAAGGCCTTTGGTCTAAGTCCTCCCTTTGAACCTTTTTGATGCGAAATTTCCTTAAGGAATGCATATTCTCCATTAAGTCCCATTTATAAGAAATTGCTTCCTTTTCAAAGGACAATGGGCAAATTTCTTTTTATAATAACTTTTTCATCCAAAGTCCGTTTTCACCCATTCAAATTGTGTTAGATTCAAAATGAAGAGATCTATGCAATGAGACTATTTCCAAGAGCATCCTTTGACATTCATTTTTCCTCTGTGAGGAAAATTCATAGACTTAGAAGTCTATGTTAGATCCATTTTGGATCACTGATATGTGCTAGACATAGTAGATGAGGTTTCAATGAAAATTAAAGAACTGAAGGAGTTAGTGCCATCAAGAAGCTCAGGGTAGCTTAGAGCACTGATTGAAGGAATCAAGTCTAAGGGAGCTTAGATCTGTTTGCAGAGTGATGACAGCCATGACAGGGATATAGATGGTATTCTAAGCCCATTGGTTTAGTTCAGTAACCTTTGGAGTTAAGTGTGGAGCTTGTAAAATAAACTTTTCCATAATCCCAAAGAGCCAAGTCAAGATGACAAAAGCTCAAGGAGACATAGCCCATGATATTCAAGTGAACTCTTGGATTAAATTTGATGTTATGTGTTGACGTTTATTTGTTGCATTATATGGCTATTATATGTGTTTAATATTAGCATAAACAAATGAACTTAAAGCACTTAAACAGTTAAAAGAAGACATACACATGTTTCAATTATTTAATTCCACAAATGTCATATATAAGTTAGATCATTTATTTGTTTAACTGAGTGGCAGGTTCTTGTAAGCATAACAAGTTATCAATTCTTGATTTCAGATCACAGAAGTAGGTGGATACGGTCATGAAAGAATGCAGGGACATCTTGTCCTCATCCACAGGTTTACCATTGCGCTGTCAGGTCAAGCATTCATTTTATCTGACTCCCAGAGCACCTCTACCCTACGGGACGATATATCGCCACTCAATTGTGGAAAATTCGAAGTACAAGCAGCGACATGATCAACTTTGGGTGCCACACAATTTTCAGGTAGGTGAAAAATTATGGTCACATTTGCAAAAAGAACGCCTTACAAGAGGCAATTGGAAGCTCAGGCCACTCCAATATGGTCCTTACACCATTACCAAGGTTGTGGGAAACAATGCTTTAGAGCACAACATTCCCCCATTCCTTAGCTTGCACCTGGTATTCAATGTGGAACTCCTTCGACCATGCTTCCCACCATTACTAGAGATGTCATATATTGGAGAATAACTCACTGGTGACCAAGTTTAGCAAAATTTTCCCCATCTCATGGAGGAACTCAATACAATGGGGACCATTGCTTCCTAGGGAGGGAGGAATGATCTAGGTGGATGTTGGTGTCCACCCACCTATTCCACTTGGACCCCCACCATTACCTCTTTCAGTTTTTTTAGTTTCCTCAATTGTAGTAGAAATTACTATTTTTAGCAGTTTTTCGGGTCCTAAACTTCCTGAGCCATTTTAAGGCCCTAAACAACATTTTCTTGGCAAAATATCTCTATAGATTTCACTAGAAATCACATTAGAAGCTTTAGTCCTCAGAGAGATCTTTCCAATGAGGTATCATACGCGTCAAACAGAGATAATATGACCAAGTTATGAACCTGGGAAGTTGCATGCCCAAGTAATCCCAACGGGGCCCATAAACTCTTGGTGTTACATCTCCTTGGGTTAGGGTTTTTGTTGTTTATGGTTTTCTCTTATTGTTCAATAATAAAAATTCCCTTGAGCCTTATTATAAGTTAGTTCAAAGGCACGTAGCTGCCACATCTCTTCTCAGAGATAAGCTACCATTGCCCGAGCTAGTCTTATTTTCATTCTGTTTGTAAGTATATTTCAGTATTTGATATTAATGAAATGAAGTGTTATTTTTGTTGCATCTTTGTATTTATGGCTATATCTGTAATTTGTTGCGTCCTATTTAAATCTGGATCAGTCATGCCCTAAAAGTTTCGGAGGGATGATAAAGGAATATTCTTCATTGGAGCTTTCTCCTAGATGATTCCAAAAGGAAAATCAAAGGTGGTGACTATGTCATCCTCCATCTGATTCTTCAACAAAATTTTAGGGTTTTGCAAAATTATGTCAAGTACCAATGTGTCTCCTAACTATGAAAGGTTTTCCAATGAATGTTAAAGATGCTTTACAACACTTCCTGATTTTGGGATAAAATTGTGAGGAGGATGATTATTCCCTTGACTTAATTAATGGTATTCAAACTTATGTTCATTTGTACCTCTATGTCCTTGAAAGAACTGCTAATATTCTCCTTTTCATTATATAGACAGGTCAAAAATGCTTTAACGTGCTTCTGAGGTAGAGGGATCAGAATATTTTGCCTCCCAAATATTTTCTCCCAACAAGGATTACCCTTGAGATTCCTCCCTCTGAGGAACAATTGCAACAATGGATAATTTAAGGGATTCTTCTTTCTAAGAATTTGTGTTTAGGGAAAATGATTATTCCTCTACTTTTAATATCAACTCCTGAATAAATGCTACTCATCCTAGGTATTGATTTTTCTTCCTCCAGGGCCACTTTTTTTTCTGTGTGGTTAGTATTTTTGGGGGAACATTTTTTTTGTTCTTCTCTATTCATGTAATCTATGTGGCTTAACTCTTTATGAGGAAAATTCCACTTTAGTCTGTCGAAGCATGCGTAAGTTCTTACTTATCATCTCACCACCCTGTCACCTCAAAGTCGGGAACAATCTTAATGAACTCTATTCAGTAATGCATCTAAGAAAAGAAACAATCCTAGTTAGACTTACGCATCTTTAATAACCTCCCCAATAATGATGCCAAAATGTTGGGTGAATTAATTTCTTCTTAATAAAATAGATTAATTTCTCACACATAAATTGTGAGCTAGGGTAGGTTTGTTTATTTCAAGGTTATTCCACACAATATATTCAAGCAACAACTAATAAATAACAATAATCAATACCAATTTAATGCTAATATTATTCTATTAGATCATGGCCTTCAGTCCAACCAAAAGTCATTGAAACACTTCACTCTTACAAAATAATGTTATCATTGTTAAACCATCATAAAAATAACACTTTGCACATGGTGCTAAAAATGAAATCACCTATGTAGAATAAAATATCACTCATTTATTATATATTTCCTTTGCAAGAAAACAAAAACACTCGTTGAAATAAATCACATAAACCATTCAATCAAATCAAACCAGTCAACCCATTCATTGATAGTACAAATTGTAATAGATATAACATAAATCAGCTAACATTCTATTTTAGCAGCAAACCACAAAACTGTACCAACAATTGAATAGTAGCAGCTCACAATTAGTGAAGGTAAATCCAATAGCTATGTTGTTACACAAGAAATCTCTATCATATATTCTGTAACTTAGTTCAAACAACAATAGCTACAATGTATCAATAAGAATTTGTAACAATGAAAACAAAAATTACAATAAGAACTGAAATAACATAACCTGCACATAAATTATAATGTAACCACTACACTACCTATACAACATTGAATTCCATGCTAAAGGAGAAGGGCCTTCCTCCTTAATAAGGAGTTGGTAATTCACAATGTGTAGGTTAGGACAAAAAATCACAAAAAAACCTTGAATCCATAAAAGATTGCATAATTTCTCAAAACATACAAGATGAAAAGGTCTAAAAGATGATGATGCTACCCCAGAATGAGGTAGAGGGTTTTTGTCTTTATATATTTTCATTCTATGTAATCTTGGTGCCAAAATATTCCATGAGTCTCTTGATTCTCAGGTTGTTCGAACTAAGATTTTTTTTAACAAATTACAATAGTGTACTGAAAGTAAAAGTAGCATTGTAATAATATCATATTCTAGTGAATAACTACAATGGAGGATTGTAACTATTATAAAGTAGTTGAATAAAGTGTCAAAAGTAGCCCAATCCTTGATGGCACAATGGTATTGCTTGAATTGGATGAGTAGCAACATCCATATTGTCTCTTGAAAATGGCATTGAGGGAATAAAGTTCCCATTAACACGAAATAGAGTAGCAAGATTGTAATAGCATCACAGCCTGACTCGATGTGATAACATTGAAAAATCATGAGGGAGAAACATTTCATTATCTAGAAAGAGAGAGGAACAATATCCCAACAGGTCCAATCATCCTGAAAACATCCTTCTTGTCATTTTTTCAGTCAATTTACCCAAAAATAGTTATTCTCACTTCAATATACAAGAAAAATTGCATGATTTAAGATGATAGAAAGGATAGCATATATTGGTAAAAAAAGGTAGTTAATGGAGGGACAGGTAAGGAAGGCACATAGATTTGTTCTAGCTCACCATATACAGCGGGAAAGCAAAAAATGGATTCCCAATATTAGTAATTCTGGTAGAGAAAGGACTTCTTTCTACATGTAAACATTCAACCAATACTAGTATGTGAAAGTTCTAATGGGAAGAGTCCTTACAATAGTGTGGACACCTAATAGGAGCTCCTCATATGCATGGTTGAACTCATGGTTAAGATAGAAACTATTGATTGTGAACTCAATCAATTATTCAAGCACATCTGAGGCTACACCACCATTGTTAAACACCAACCAGGTCCCAAAAATATGACAACACTTACAACTATGTTTGTGTTCTCTATTTTGTCCAAATATGTGTATTTCACTATTAGCCAGTGTAATTTTGTCCATGTAAAATTATTTATATGTTTATGGTTTAAGATTCCGTACTAGCATATTAGAAACAATGAGGATAACTTAAAAAAATTATGTATATGTTACTCGTTTGGTTTCCTTAGTGGCAGACTAGTAGAGGCCATCTATGATGTAATTTTGTGTCTTTTGAAATAATCTAACTCCAACCATCTTAAAAAAGAGAAAAGGTTCTCCTTTTGAATTATATATATATATATATATATATATATATATATATATATATATATATATATATATATATATATAGTAGTTATAATTATATAACATATGTCGAAGGAGTTGAGCTCAAACAGTAGAGGCATATGTCGAAAAAACATGTATAAACAAGTTCTACTTGGTAGTCCCATAATCATTTTGTTGATATATATATATATATATATATATATATATATATATTACAATAATTATATAATAAATATATTCAAACAGTTATATCTAATATAATATATAATAATTATTAATAGTTATATATGTTTTTTTTCCAATAATAAAGCGTAATTTTCATTAGTCAATAAGAAAATTACATGTTGTATTATCAGCATGTGAGAATGAAAAATTTACCGATAATGGAGTAAACCATTCATTCTAGTAAAATGACATATAGTTCATTATTTACATATATAAAAAACATTGTTGTCCAAATAATGCATAGAAATGTAAATCATAAATACTGCAAAACTGTTGAATGATCATGGTTGATCATTCTGATCTAAACCCATCTAGTTCAATGAATGGCTGGTGAAAAAACTAATAGACTCCTAGTCTCGGAATTCTTGAATCAACCACTACCCCCTATGCTTTTGTGCAACTTCTTTTAAAAGAAAGTCAATGACCGAATTCCTTTCCCCCTATATATGAGAGCATACAATAAAATCAAATTGTGATTTTTTCTTTTTGTTAAGTTTGGCAGGTCCATCCAATTTCTATTATATATTAGGCAAATTTACACCACACAGATTGACTGGGTGGCCTCAACTTGCCTCGAGGGGAAACCAAGTCTGTTGGCCACCAGTCAATGTTATACGCCATCCAAAAACAAAATTGCTTCAATATTTCTAGCCAAGCTAGATATGTTTTAATCTCATGTCCAAATACTACATAACTGTAATAACTAGTATATGCAACAAGAAACTTAAAATCTAACCACATAAGAAAAAACTAAGCATGAGGAATATAGTCTTTTTCTCTTTCTTCTCATAGGAGACAGAGGCTACAAGAGCAAGATCTTCAGCAGTTGCCCCTAGCATTCCATAAAGCTCCAAGATGAAAGGGATGTGGCAATGAATTTGATCCATCCTGATGTCCTCTTTGTGCAGCTGAAAGATGATTTTTTCCATGTCTTTTTTCCATGTGTTATAAATTATAACAATAGAGATTTTTTACATCGCTTTGCCAAGAAGACTTTTCATTAAGAAATACAAGTAAAGGGTGTGTTTGAACTATGTAAGTCTACCATAGGTATTCCCTAGATCAGTGACCATCGTCCTCTAGTCGTTGATCTCTTCCTCTAGTTCACTTTCCTGTTTTATCTCAACTTCCCAATCTTGAATCAGCTTTTGAATTCCTTCATCTGTCTCATCTCAGTCTATCGTTGTTGCCTCTGCTATCAGGTGATCAATAGGTTTATGGCCCCTGCGAGCTTTCGACGTGCTCGACCCCTTGTTTTCCCAATGGGACGGGCCTCTCCTACCTTGACCACGCCCTCTCATTGCTCGAGCCATAATCTGTGCAGTGATGCCCTGTGGACTGTCAAATGAAGTTAGGTCTATCAACCCTTGCACATCATCCCATCATCAATGTTCATACAATTCCTCTCTTCCATGCTTCACCATCTACGGGTTAAGGTAGCCCAGAGCCCACATGTGGTCAAGGGAATTGGGTTTTAGACTCGTCTCCTAGGGCTCCTCAAAGTGCCCCTCCCCCTTGCCATGGTGCAATTTCTTGTCATCCCGCTGAATCAAGAGCCAAGCCCTTAGGCTTGTCCGGAGCCTAGCTCGACACTTGATTTTATACCTACTTTCAGCTCCCTCAGCCAGCAACTACCAGCCATGGGTATGCTTGCCCCTCTGTCCCATATACTGCCCAGGATCCCTAGCTTTGCCCTTACTACCATGTAGGTACCCATTTTCCCATGGTTTTCTTAGTGTTCCACTGTCATGGCTAATATCCCAATGCCTTGCCCACAACTCTTTCATGCCTCCCCCTTCAGCACCCAGCCCCCCAGGAATGACAAACCATCTATCCCTTATTCCCCTAGTCTGAGCAACTAGGACCCACCATTACCAATGTCGCTGCCAAGATTCTGGTTCAAATAGGATAAAAGTAAAATGTAGAGCTAGGCCATGGCACTCCCTTTCCTCCCCCAGTTTCTCCCATACAACGCTACTCCCCATTGGGACGAACTCTTGCCCCTCCCTTCCCCCCAACAAAACCCCAACCAAATCATGTAATTGATATAGGAACCCAACCAGATCATGTAATTGATATAGGAGCAAGACCGAATTACATACCAAGAAACCGTTTCTTGTCCGCACCCAGGGTGCATTCGCTCCTCTCCAGCTCTGAGTCTCCACAGCTACTCTCACTTGCCTAGCACATCGAATGCCTTAACCTTCTCCACAACCCTTCCTTATTCCTTCCTTTTCCACCTTGCCAACCTACTATCCATGCATTCATATCAAAGGACACCGCACCCCCTGCCTTGAGCATGTGGGGGATGATGGTAGTTATGGTCTTTGTATAGTCCATATGACATCCCAACCTGTCACCTCTGACACCATCCCTCATCCCGATCGGGAGCTTGGATTGCTTGGCTTTGGCTTTCCTGGCACTACTTGAGGTCTTGGGCTAGAATTTCCTCCAGGGTTTCAAAAGTTGTGTCCCTTGGTCGAACCGGCCATTGCTTTTCCATCTGATCCTAATGATGGTTACACCCCTGGTTAGCAAGGAAGTCAGCCCCCTTGTTTCCATCTCTCTAGAGATGTTTGACCTATATGTAGTCAAATTTGGGGATGATCTCTCCTATCTCCTGGATCAATCTTGCTTGTCCTCTAGCTCTGGCTAAGTTTTTCCCACTTAGTGCCATTGTTTAATTTTTCCACTGTATTGATTACCAAGCTTGAGTCCCCTTCCACTTCCAGGTTTCTATAACCCATTCTAACAGCTATTAGGAGGCCCTATCGTAAAACAACAAATTTCACCTCGTTTTTACTGGCAATCCCATAGCTTTTTTCATAGATGAGATGGGTGTGAGCCTGAGAGTCTCTAAAGAGGCCCCCAAGGCCTACCTCTCCTGGGTTTCCTTTGCAGGCCCCATCGAAGTTAAGTTTTATGAACCCTTCTTCCGGGGGGTAAAATGGTGCCCATGGTTCATGCCCACATTGCTTGTCTTCCATGCTTTAGTGTCAATCATCCCTAGTGCTAGGCTTAGTTTTTGTAAGATTCGGTCTTCTAGGGGTGGAACTTGCCCGTCCTCTTCGTGCCATGGTTTCGCCAATATTGTTTCCCTTATGTTCTGGATAATACCTTCCCATACTTTTTCTTGTGAAGTTGCTTTGTTTTTGAAGATTTTGTGGTTTCTCTCCTTCCATATGGCCCATAGGGTGAATCCTAGGCCTAGGCTCCAAGCCTGATTTACTACAGGGATGGAATAGATATGGGTTTGCCATAGTAGGATTGTTCCTTTCATATTTTTTTGGTCTTTATCCATCCTTTCAAAAACTCCTTGCATTTGTCTCCATTTCTATTCCGCAAACGGGTAGTTGTTGAGGATATGTTCCATGTCTTCCCCATGTTGGTGGCATAGCCAACAGAAGGAGGGCCCCTGGAAGCCTCATTTCTACAACTGATCCCAAGTCAATATAATTCCTTTACTAACCATCCAGAGTAGGTGGGTTACCTTTGGCCACCACCCCGCTTTCTAGAATTTTTTCCATAAGATGTTATGCCCTTCTTGTTCTTGTCGGGCTTGGATATCGTAGGCTTCACTTATGGTGAAGGTTCCTTTAGTAGTGTAGCCCCATCTCAAAATGTTTGGGTCTTGACGGATCGTTATCTGCCTTGTCCTTAGTTCTTTATCTAGGTTGGCCCATTGATCTATTTCTACCGCCTATTCCCAGTCCTCTCTTATCTTCCATCTTCTCCAACTTTTTGCACCTTGTTCTTCCTTCCAGTATTGTTTCACCACATGCATTTTGTTATCCCTGGTTTGCTGATATATTTCCTTGAGTTCCTGTCTTTCCACCATTTTCCCTCTTTGCTGCCATGATTCCATCTAGAATCAAGTTGTTTTTCCATTGCAAACCTCCCAGAAGGCATGTTGTTGGATAAGGTGTCTATTCCAGGCTGCCAAATTCCATACCGTAGAACCCTTGGGAGGGTCTTGATATCTGAGGATATCCTTAGTTCTCATAGGCATATTATACTTACGAGTCCATATTTGTTTCCATAGATCTGCTCCCCCACCCATCCATCGCCACCATAGTTTTGCTCCCATGGTTTGGTTCAGGAGGTATGGGTCTCTGAGACCTAGTCTGCCTTCCTCTTTCCTCTTAATTAGGCCCTGCCATGACACCAATGCCCATTTCTTGATCTATTGGGCTCCTCCCCATAGGAATTTTTAAAAAATTTCTACCATCTTGGAACATGCTCCTTTTGGGGCCGCCATTCCAGATAGTTGGTATATAGGGATCGGTTGGAGTACTGTTTTGAGGAGGACTATTCTGCACACAATATTTAGAGATTTGAAGGTCCAATAATTGAGTTTTCCTTGTAAATTTTGAAGTATGTTTTGCCAGCAATTATTTCTTAGAGGGTTATCAGAGAGCGGCATACCCAGGTATTTGGATGGCAGGCTACCAGTGTTGAACCCAAGGATTTTAGCTAGGTAGTTCTTAACATTTCCTTGGGTGTTGAAGAAGAAAATGCAGGATTTGTCATTATTAATCTTGGTTCCCGAGGCTTCCATAAAGGTGTTAAGGATATCCCTTATGCTCTGGGCTTCCTTCAGGGTGGCTTGACAAAAGAGCATAATGTCATCCACAAATTTCTGGTGGGTGATAGGCATGTCATTTCCCCATATTCTTAGCCCTTGGAGCTGGGAGGTGTGGACCTTCTATTTTATATACCAACCAAGCCTGTCCACTGCTAGGATGAACAAGAAGGGTGAGATCGGGTCCCCCTATCTCAGCCCTCGGGATGGGTTGAAGGTCGTAGTGGGGGTTCCATTTAGCAATATGGAGAAGACTGGAGAGGATATCATGGCTAAGATCTAGTTGATCCATCTTTGGGCAAAGCCATAGGCTTTGAGAATGTTCAATAGGTATCCACAGCTAATTCTGACATATGCTTTGGATAGATCTAGCTTTATCATCATGCCCGGGATCAAATTGTGATTTTAATGATATTATTTCATCCAGTAAACCCCCAAGTGTGTGCACATGACAATGATATGTATAGTTGATCCAATTGATAACAAGCTTTGAGTCACCAAAG
Source organism: Pinus tabuliformis (assembly GCA_031772625.1). NCBI lineage: Eukaryota > Viridiplantae > Streptophyta > Pinopsida > Pinales > Pinaceae > Pinus > Pinus tabuliformis. The sequence continues at coordinate 494,569,218 of CM062819.1, forward strand.
ATTTGAATTTTGTGGCATTTTTGTTCCAGAGTGAAAATAAGAAGGTATCTGAGACAATTTAGTTCAGCATAATTGTTTGTGCCTCTCTCTAATCCCAATTTAAGCTTGAAATAATGTTATTCATTAATGTGTAGTACAGCCCCACCCCCACATCCAGTGATCTGTGTCAACCCATCAAAATATACCCAGGGAATATTCTTATCAAAAACTGCAGGAATGATGATCTGGGCTTGTTTTTTTTTGTTTCCTCAGGGATCAAATGATAAATAGCAGCAATGTAGTTATATGTGGTCGGCCATAGAGTTGATGCATCCTAAAAAATAATGTGATTCTTGGTCAGCGAAATACCCCAGCAGACCAGCATAGGAAGACTTTTGATTTTTGTGTTGCTAAAGCATTCCACCAGTTTTTCCAGGCTTTAGATAGATGAGATCCCTCCGATCTGAGCATAATGTTGAGGGAAACAGTAATCTGTGTCCACACATGACAAGCCACTCTGCAATGAAGGAATAGGTGTTCAATATCTTCAACATTCTTTTTGCACAAACTACATCTAGAAGAACCATGCAATGCACAACTCTTTAGGTTGTCCTCCATGGGCACTATATTCGATAGTATACACCACATGAAGAGGTGGGTTTTGTGAGGTGATTTAAGCTTCTATAGTGGATGCCACCACCAGCTTACCTCCTCCGGAACCTATGAAGTAATTAGTGTTGTGCATCCTTCCCTGGGGGTGTATCGACCATGTGGTGCAGTTGCCCTTATGAGTTCATCATCCTGTAAATTAATTCTAATGTGGGCTTCTTCCAATCCACCAATAAAATGATGCCACACCTTGTTCCATCTTCTTGGAATGCCAAGATCCTATGCATTAAACCATTTCTGTGAGATCCAGGATGAGTTTCTAATGTCTGCAATATGAGAGAGCTGAGTGATGTCGTTTGTTGCAAGAATATGTCTGAGCTCCAGTGGTAGAATGTGTGCATACTACATCCAGACCAGGCAGCTATACCGAATCGCACATGCTCACCATTTTCGATAAACCAAGCCTGTCCTTCCTTAATGACATTGATGGACTCAATTAGTTAACATGAACAATGGATATTTTATTTATAGATTATATTGTGCATGTTAAATTTTTTTATTAATATAATTTTAAATACATTTCAATATTACTTAATTTTACATAGTGAAATATTTTATTTATGATGCATATTGAATTTTTTAACCACTATTAATATATTTTGAAATGCTTCAATTACTTCTTCTTTCTGAAGATTAAAATATTTTATTGAGGTTCATATACATACACACATATATATATTTTCCTAGAATTAACATGGATATTAAAATAAATTCGTTAACAAGAATGTTAAAATGATTTATTTATGTATCCAATTGAAACATAAAAATACAAACAATATTAACTTTATTTGTCTTTTTTTAAATATTTTAAAAGTTAATATTAAATTATTTTATTGCATATAGATATAGAAATATTTTATTTATAAGTGGAATGGAATATTTTTATTTTTATTTTTATATTAAGTTGTAATATTTACCAATAACATAAATATAATCATATATATGTTTTTTTATTGTAACGAGAATTATTTTTAAATTAAATAATATTTTATTTTATTTTAAAAAACACGCTTACACTAATGAAATTATAAATCCCTACCAAATGAGTTTTCAACTCATTAAATTATATACCTATATCCACACACATATATATATTTAATATACCTATATCCACACACATATATATATATATAATATATAACAAGAAATGAATAAAACAAATTCTTAACAACGAGCCGTAATATGCACGCGTAACTTCCGAACCACGGTAATATGCAAGCCAAACAAGCAATAGGATGTAAACATAACTTTCCAATAACTGTAGTCATCCAACAACTTTCAATGTTATACTTCTTCGTTTGGGTTTTCTTGTTTTAATCATTTTAAGCGATTTGTACGCTTTAAGGCAACGTCGGAGTTCATACGCTAATGCAGTGTATGTTTTGAGATGATCCTGTTTGTTGTTTTTTTTCACAACCTTCTAACGATCTTTCGTTGTGGATTTCTTTGGAAGCGGACTTCACAGCTGAGGGTTGGGATTTGGCAAGGGATTCTCCTACATCAAACATGGGTTGCCTTCCGCAGCCCTTTGTAGTTGATTGGAAGAAAATGTCCTCTCTTAATAAATTCAATTCATCACGCGCAGCAGCTATATCCTTAGACATTCCGTAAGAACAAAGAAAATATGGGAAGCTGGATGTTACAGCGGACAGTATTGGAACCCGTCGAACCCACAAAACATCGAGAAGGCTACTATATTCGCTACGCATGTGCAATGGTGGAAAGATCAGCGTTACCTTCATACGGAACTTGTTAAATCTCACTTTTCAGGTTTCAATTCTCAATCATGATTTTTTTACTGTGAAGAAAATTTATCATAATTCAGTTGTCAAACTAATAGTGAGGATGGTCTTCTCTAGCTGTTATCAGTGAATGCTGTGAATGTAGACTCACTCATCACTATTATTCAAGGAAAACCCCAACTCATCACTATTATTCAAGGAAAACCACACTGCCTAGAATAACTCTTCAATGGTCCGGAGTAGAATAACTAGCTAGTGGTCCATAAGGAGCGAGCTTTCACCACTACCACATACCTCTAGGTCTTGTAAGGGGTGGGCTTTCACTCTTCAACATACCTCTAGGTCTTGGGCGGTTAACCTGTTTCCTTATCTCAAAAAAAGACAAGCTTTTAGCTAAACAAAAATAGTTTTAAAATATACTCTAACCGACCTCTCAATTATAATTACACTGCTTAAAAGCAAAACTAACCAAACTTAATTAATTTTATACTGGAATGCCATTTATTAGCTAATTTACGAAATTGATATCAGAAAGTAAGCATTTTATTAAAGAAAAAACTATCATAATAAGTTTACTAATTCAAAATCCTTAAATATATAAATATATATATATGTATGTTCACTTTCTTTATAATTTATTTTTATTGTTAAATCTGCTAAAGAGTGGTAAGGAAATTATTAAATTTAAATAATGTTATTTTTCCTATTTTGTTTAATAAATGATATGTAATAAAAATACTTAAAATGATGATTATTATAAAAATTAATCAATCGGCATGGAAAAAAAAACTATGAATGCCTCTTTACATTCACTGTTTTGCTTACTCGGAAAGAAGAATTTTAAAATTTAAAAAAAACGAGAGAATACAGACCATTTGAATAGTAATAAGGTGGGAGAGAAATTCCCTCTGGTGGATTTTGGAATAGATATTGTGAGAGAGAAAGACAATATCTAGATAACCCATTTTAGTGGGAGAAAAAGATCTGTAAACCAAGAAAAGGGTTTGTATGATGATGAATAGGGTAATGGGGAGTTACCTCTATAAATCCTCCTAGTTTATCTTATAGTTAGAGGGAAAACTCGGGGAAATTGCTAGTTCAAGGTTGGGAGGAACGTGGGAGCCTCTGGCATAATTTTGAAGGAATTATTAGATAAGTAGTTACATTAATGTGATGATGCTAAAATTGAAATGGATTTTGTATTATAGATAATTTGGTTATAGGTTGTCAAGAAAGAGGGACATGCAAGGAAAATTGTAATGAAGATGCAGATATTTGTGGGATAGAATTGTTGTCGCTGAAGAAAAGAAAAAAATGTTTACGCTGAGAACGAAAATTTGCTGTAAAAAATTTAGATATGTGGAAATTTATGTTTACAGGTTAGACTATAGTTTAAAGAAGTTGAGTTCTAGTTCAATAGTTGAAATTGCTTCTAAGAAAGGATTTTGATATGTATCTAAGCTCTATGCTAAAATATGGTAAATTATTTCATACTACTGAGTGTTTGGCTGAAACCCAGGTTGAAACCCTTGAAAACCCCAAGGGAGATATTTCATCAGGTTTTTCTTTCAGGTTTTCTCCTGAGTTGAACAAGATGGGTCACAGGGACTAGCAACAGTCCTGGGTTACAGGACTCAACATATATATATATATATATATATATATATATATATATATATATATATATATATATATATATATATATATATATATATATATATATATATATATATATAAACATTGTGAATGATTATGACATTAATTGTATTATATTTATTTCACATAATAGGGAAAGATGCTATACATAAATTGTACACTAGAAAAACCACTAGAAGAAAGAAAATACTAAATATTTATACGTGAGGAAATATAAAGCAAAGAGGAAAATAGTCAACTAGTAACCATAAGTGCCAAGAAATTAGTAGATATTGCAAAAGAAACATTGTTTCATAAACATACAAAAATGTTACAGGAAAATCCATGAGGTTTTGATCCAGAGATATAAAATAGGCTAAAAGCTAAATTTTTTTAGAATCTCCTGAAACCAGTGTAAAATCATAGTGTTCGTCGTCCTAATTCCAAGGACGCTTTAATCGCCTCTATCCAACTTCGTATGAAGAATTTATGGAAATTTGAAGTTTTTGACAAACAGCTAAAAAGTCAACAACAAGGTTGACTGCGCTGCTGAGTGGACATGCCATACAGGTGACATCATCAATTGATTGTGTAGGGTATAGTTGGAGGTGGACCAATCATGTTTTGACATGTGGCATCATCATACATGTTGTAGGTGGCAGTTTTTGATTGGTTAGTATGGTTTGAGGTGACCCAATAAGAGGTTGCCACATCGCCCAATCGAAGGGTGCCACATGGCCCTCTATGATTACCTAAATTTTTTCTAAGGGTCGAATGGCCTCGGTGAGGTTCAACCCCTAGGCCTCCAACAACACAACTTTGCACTCCACCATCGTGCCACAACTTTGGTTCTTAATGTATGGAGGTCATCGGTTATATTTACTTTCATATGTCTTGGAATTTGGGAAGAGAGGACAGGTGGTTAGCCTCGATCTGAGGTCACATTAATCATCACATAACCGTGGCAGAGTGGAGAGGGGCAAGTGGTAAGCGCTAGCCCTATGTTTCATGTGCACCCATATAACTAACAACAAGATTTAGCGAGAGGGGTGGGGCACTTTGCCCTAGCCTCGGTTCCATCAATACTATACAAACTATGGCGCAACGGAGGGAGTGGATCGGGTGGCACCCGGTGCATGCGGGCCCCTGGTCCCATGCTGTTTCATATGACCACAACCACAGGTGAAGGTGTTTATCCAGTGGGGGAAAGCAATTGGCCCTTGGCCCTGGTCCTGGCCCTATTGACAACATATGAAAATGTCGTCTGGAGCAGAGGGTTTAGCTGACGGGGGTGGACAGTTAGCCCTCGGCGACATCACTCCACGCGACCCAATTTTTGTGCTTAAAGGGTTATGGTGTGTTTTAATCAAGTGAAAAAATGCATCTTCTTCATAAGGAAACACATTGGTTCTAGGTGAAATTATCACTCAGTGGACTGTGTAAAGGGAGAAATCGTCACCTAATTAGCAGGTTTTGCCAATTTTCAGGACAGATAGCAGAGCTTGGCTTGGAGACACGTATCTTGCTCAATTTTTAACTTTTTTGAGTTCAGAAAAACCCAAGATAGGGGGTTTTGAGTGTCCTGAACTCAATGGCACCCTTAGATTTCTAATTTGAGCACCTTATGATGGATTTTTTGTAGAATAAACTCTTTTAGTGTTAGAGGCAGAGACAATTTTGAAGCAATGTGAAAGCATCTTTTAGCATGGAGAGAGCCCAGTTAGAGGTTTTTCATCCTTTCAGTTTCATCTGCAACAACTGTTACTTCTATAGAGAAGCCATTTTCAAACTTTTCTCAATGTGTTTAGGAGAAAATCTCTTTTAAACTTGTCATTGTGAAGGAGTTTTATGTTTACGCTTATGATTTCAGGTGTAGTACAACATAATTACGAATCAAATGGGAACTATTGCCTCAAATTGGATACTCAAACCCAAAAATCCCAAAAAAACATGAAAAAACAACCCAAAAATAAAAAGTGCCGATTCTGCATCACTAATTTTTTTCAGAGTAAGTTTTCAATAGTTTTTGAAAATAACAGTGAAAAACAATTAAAGCCATTTTTTTTGGTGGAAAAAACCCCTTGAAATCGAAAAGTGTTGATGACATAATAACGTCTTTTTTTTTTCAGGGTACATTTTCAACATTTTTTAATAATGACATTAAAAATAAAATATCATGATTCTGAAAAAATTTAAATTTCCAATGATTTCAAACATGACGCTAATGATAAAATATCACGTCTTTGAAAAGCCTCAAAATTCCAACGATTTCTAAGCATAACATTAAATTTAAAATATCACTTCTTTGAAAAAATTAAAAATTCCAACAATTTTCAAGCACGGTGCTAAGAAAAAATATTTATAATTGTTTTCATCCATAACATTAAAGATAAAATATCACAACTTAGAAAAACATTAAAATCTTGACAATTTTTCAACCATGGAATTAAAACCAAAGATGATGACTACAAAACAATCTTAAGTTTTCAAAATATTTCAACTATGACATTATGGAAAAATTTTATGACTAAAAAAAGTTTAAAAATGAACACCTGAGTGAAAGAGTTATTATACCAAGAGTATTTTTTTTTAAATGTTAAACATATAGCAATTTTAAAATCTTAGCCCACAAAACATAGAATTGGAGCTAGTGTATTAAAAATAGAAATGAGAAAAGAATGGCGAACGGAGCAGCAAGAGCGACCTTAGGGTTTTGACAGAACCCTGCAGGTGGCAGGTCTGTCGAGAGCAGAACCAGTGGTAGCCGCAGGATGGCAGAATGCAGGTGGACGGCAGCATACGGGCAGAAGACATGATGCCCACCCAGGGGAGGGCTGTGTGCCTCCCCCTTCACCGAATGACACCGCGCGGCATGCAGCAGATCGGGACAATACAAATGACGATGGCGGAGGCTATATGGACAACGACCAACAGAACAATCAGGACTCTGAGACAGAGAACAGAAAAACAGTAAGTTCCTCAACTTGCAAACCTGTAGCTGCTAATAGACCAAAGGTTTTCTTCCCAAGTGAAAGAATCAATGCTCGAATACAATACATGCGTGATCATGCATTGATAGGCAAGTTCATAGGGATCTGGCCAACAGAACGTGCTCTCAGAGCTTGGATCAATACAGTATGGCGTCCAAAAGGAGAGATTACCCTGCATTTGGGAGCAAAGGGCTTCTTCACAGCCGATTTCACTTGTCTGGAAGATCACATCAGAATCCTAGAGGGCGGTCCTTACTTTTTTAACTCAGCGGGCCTCTTTCTCACAGGTTGGGTGGAAAGATTCAACCCAGATAAAATAGATTTGAGTTATGCGCCAGTGTGGATAAGGCTATACTCATTGCCCTTGGAATACTGGGAAGAAAAGTCTCTAAAGGAAATAGGAAACTCTATTGGAGAATTTGTAAGGATAGCAGAGGAAACAAGACTCTGCCTGCACACTTCATATGCTCGGATTTGTGTCTACATGGATCTCAAGCAACCATTGCCAGACACAGTAAGCTTCTTTCACGAAGACACTGAATGGATTCAGGTCATAGATTATGAGCAGGTGCCATTTAGATGCAGGAAATGTCATGACATTGGACATCTATACAGAGATTGCCCTCTAAATAAAATACCCAATACTCCTTCCATGGATGGATTCACCAAAGTGGTCAACAGAAGAAGAGGAAATAAAAAAAATACCAGCACTCCCAAGGCAAATCTGAGCAATAAGGCAAATACAAGCAACAGATACGCTCCACTAAACAATACCGATGGGAGGGATTCAGAAAAGGACCAGGAATACGAAGACGCAGTTCAACAGCAACAACAAGGGGAAACGTCAAAGCAAGGGGGACAAAAAGGCACACACTCTGACCACAGGACAGATCCAAGTAAAACAATGTCAAAGCAAGTTGAAAAAATGGATATGGAATTCCCTATGCAAAGAGGAAATGCCTTGAAAGCAACTGAAGACACACTTCAACAGCCCCAAATCATGGATGAAGACCAGGTGCCCCTGGATATAGGGGAGCTAGATATCCCAGGTTTGGAAGAGGCTTGCCGCATGAAGAACTTTGAATGAATCCCAGAACAGCAAGTGAACAACCTAGTAGAAGTATTAGGCAGAGCTCAGAAAAAATACTCTCTAGGGGTCCAGATTGGCAGTCAATGGGATGGAAAATTCATCACCAAGGATAGCAAAAAGAGGGGAAGGAAAACAACACTAGAAAGAACAATCAAAATAGGAGAAATACTGGTTGAGTCAGGGCAATATGCCAAGCTATCTAAATACTACGACACAACCCCCCACCCTTCTCAATGAAGTTAATCTCCTGGAATATCAGAGGGCTTAATGGCCCTAGGAAAAGAAGAATCTTAAAAAATATGTTGAAGCAAGAAAAACCCAGTATCCTCTTCCTGCAGGAGACGAAATGTAGCTCCACAGTGTTGGACAAAATAGTTGCTACGGCTTGGCCAGGAGGACTAGTCACAGCAGTAGATGCACAAGGTGCCTTGGGAGGATTAGCAATTCTTTGGGACGCCCGGATCATCAATCTTAGCAATATTCTAGCCAACAAAAATTTCATCCAGGCCACATTCCACCTCTCAGGAACGAATGCCCATGGACTGTTAACAAACGTGTATTTTCCTCAGGAAACAGCCCAAAAAAGCCTACTCCTCAATATTCTGTCAGATCTCAACAGAGACAGACCACTTCCCCTGTGGATATCTGGAGGAGATTATAACATGATAGCCAGCATGGATGAAAAGAGAGGAGGCCGATTCAAAACGAACAGTGATGACGGCCTTCTAAAAAACTTCATCAACAGCAATTGGTTAATGGATATCCCCACAAACAACGGCATAGTTACCTGGACAAACAAAAGAGCTGGCACGCACCATATCGCCTCCCGCCTTGATCGCTTTCTAATCTCTGACAACGCTACCAATGTAGGTGGAGAATTCACAGCCTCTATCATCCCTTGCTCCGGATCGGATCATTGGCCCATAGAACTGCAATGGAATCGGCCAGGTAACAATCTCAGGCGCCCCTTCCGCTTTGAAGAATTTTGGTTTGCTCATCCAGAATTCGAACAATTCATCAGAACAACTTGGACAACTTTTAATGTGACTGAGGGCTCCAGAATGGCCAGATTTCAACAGAAACTCAAAAATCTCAAAAAGGCCATCAAACAATGGAATCACAGGGTTTTTGGCAATATCTTTGATGATCAGGCTCGACTCAATGCTGAAATGAAACAGGTACAGCAAGCCCTCATTAACGGCGAGCGAACAGAGGACCTTTCCACGAAAGAACAAGAAATCGAATCCAAAATATTAGAAAGAGCCAAGCAGGAGGAGATTCTTTGGCGGCAGAAGTCCAGAATTCGTTGACTGAAAAGCGGGGAGAAGAATACGAAATTTTTTCATAAATCCACTGTTCAGCGAAGAATGATAAACCAAATCACTCATGTTCATAATGAGCAGGGAGAGAAGATTGAAACGCATGAGGGCATAGAAAAGGAATTCATAAACTACTTCAAAAATGCCCACCAGGAGCCCGATGTCAACAGAATACCTGCAATCCATCAAATTGTCCAGAACATACCCAAAGTCATAACGGAAGAGCACAATAGTTTACTAATCAAACCCATCAGTTTGCAGGAAGTGGAAGAGGCTGTGCAGCACATGAAGGAAGGAAAGGTGCCAGGGCCGGACGGATTTACAGCAAATTTCTTTCACAAATTCTGGGACCTGATAAAAATCGAGGTCTGGCAGGTTGTTGAAGAGTCCAGAGAGCTCAGATGGATGTACCCGGGTTTAAATGCCACTTTTATTGCCCTTGTGCCTAAAGGAGAAGACGCTAATACCCCGGACAAATACAGACCTATCGCCCTATGCAACATGATATATAAGATAGTTTCTAAAGTCATTGCTACCTGGCTCAAAAAGATCCTTCCTCTCATCATCTCACCTGAACAATCAGGTTATGTTGAAGGGCGTAAAATTACGGATGGAATTATTCTTACGCATGAATTAATTCACTCCCTAAAGCTGACCAAAAAGCGAGGTATGCTCCTCAAGCTAGACCTTTCTAAAGCTTTTGACAGTCTCAGCTGGGTTTATATCCAAAAAATTCTAATAGCTTTTGGCTTTGCTCATTCATGGGTCAGATGGATTTTGAGTCTCATATCATCCGCTTTTTTCTCAGTGTTAATCAATGGCTCCCCTTTAGCTACTTTTAGACCCACTAGAGGCATAAGGCAGGGAGATCCTCTATCTCCCTTTCTTTTTGTCATCATGGCTGAAGGCTTGGGTAGAAGTATCTCAGCAGCCAAGCTAGATGGGCGGCTAAAAGGGCTCTCCTTTCACAATTCCCCGACCCACACCCACCAGCAATTTGTCGATGACAACATGCTATTTGCCCACCCTTCAGTCCAGGAAGCACGTCTTGTCAAGTCCATTCTAACCACTTTCTCTGAAGCTTCTGGCGCTCTTATAAACCGTGTCAAATCAAAGATTTTCTTCTTCAATACCCCTGTGCCTACACAAAGAGCCATTGAACGTATTCTTGGTTTTACTTCAGCCTCCCTACCTTCCAAGTACTTAGGCGCCCCTCTCATGAGTTCCGCTCTAAAACATTCCTCCTGGAAACTGCTTTTAGAAAAATTAGAAGCTCGTCTTCTCCTATGGACTCATCGTACGCTGAATATGGCCAGCAGAATAGTTCTCATCAAAGTTGTTCTCAACTCCATGCCACTATATCTTTTCTCCATTCTTGCTGCACCCAAATGGGTCCTCAAAGAAATCAAGAACCTTCAACGAAGCTTTCTGTGGGGTGGCTCAGGACAAAATCGAAAATGGGCGCTACTTAAATGGGAGAAAGTTTGCCTGCCCAAACATACAGGAGGCATAGGCCTCAGGGATCCTGAACACAGCAACAAAGCAATGGGAGCCAAAATTTGGTGGCGATGGTTGGCCTATCCCAGCATTCCATGGGCATCCCTCTGGACAGCCAAGTATGCTAGCAACTACCCAACGGAAGAACGACTGCGCATGACTGAAACAAGTGCTGGATCAGCAATCTGGAGCGCAGCCATTCAACACGGATCTCTCATTCAAGAACACTGCTTCTGGGAGATAAAGAACGGAAGCATAGCACGGTTCTGGGACGATTCCTGGCAGCAGCTGCCAAAAATGAAAGATGTCCTTCAAGAATTCCCACCTGAGGATAGGGAGATAAGCCAGCAGGCAAAAGTCAGAGACTTCTGGGCAGAGGATACCGGACAGAACCATCGAAAATGGAAAGAGGCCAACCAGCTCCTACCGCACAGCTCAGAACCGGCTCAGCAAAAATTAGAAGCTGAATTACAAAAGAGGCAAATAAATAATTCAGAAGAATCGGACATCTTACGATGGGGATATGGAGAAAAAGGCATTTTTACCACCAAGGAGGCCTATAATATCATCATTCGAGGACAGATAAATAAAAATAGCTTATGGGATAAAGTATGGAACAAAACAAACTGGCCAAAAGTTTCAACTTTTCTTTGGCTCCTTTGCCACAACAGAATCTTAACTTGGGACAACCTAAGAAAAAGAAGTTTTGCAGGACCATCCATATGTCACATGTGTAGACAGGAGGAAGAGACAACACTACATCTCATGCAGAATTGTTCAGTAGGCAAAATTCTGTGGGAAAAGATTGCTTTCCGTTGCCAAAATGAAAGAAGAGAACAGAACGACCTCAAGGGAACCATCAACAAAGGCGGCCAAACCCCTTATCAAAGCACTCTTCTCACATCATTATGGCAACTCATTCCAGGGCTACTGATGTGGAATCTTTGGAAAGAACGGAATCGGAGAATCTTCAAAGATAAATCCATGCCGCCAGACAAATTGTGGACTACTCTACATCAAAACATAATGGAGACTCTTTCTCTCAAAGACTGGCATCCTGAAGACTTTCCCTCCCTGCCAAACGAAAAAGTGGTCTGGGACAATTGGCAAATGAGGATAAACTTCAACTCAAACATCAGCAGAAACCCCCTTCGCCTCAATCAGGAAGTCAGATCCTGGACCCCTCCTCCTGTCGATATGATACAACTAAACTTCGATGGAGCCTCCAAAGGAAACCCAGGACAAGCAGGTTACGGAGGAGTTTTCAGGGATCATGATGGTAAACCTATTGCAGTTTTTATGGGCTCAATAGGTTGGGACACTAATAATTCAGCGGAACTGGAAGGGCTCTGGAGAGGTCTCAATCTAGCACACAGGAACAATCTCTTCCCCCTCATCATCGAAGGAGACTCGCAGATCTTAATAAGAATGGCCATAAAACTTCAAAATGGATCTCCAGTCCACAAAGTTAGTAGCAGTTGGAGGATGGCTCACAGATTAGAGTTGCTTAATCACTGGCTCTCTCAGAACCAAGCCATTACGTTTAAGCACACCAAAAGAGAAGGGAATAAGCTGGCTGATCTACTTGCCAACTTTGGAGTGGAGGCAAAAGGCAATCACTTTGAAGGAGCATTAGACAGCTTACCTTCCAGAGAACAAAGGGATCAGCTGAGAGCGTTAATCTCTCAGGACATAGCTCAAATTGAGGAAACGCACCCGGATGCGGGTGTCCTGATGTGCCATTAAGGCAAGTACGTGCCTCAACACCTGTGTCAAGGCCGAGACAACAAGTTGGTACACTCCAGCGTTGAAGACAGGGTTAAATTCAATGCTAAGTGCAAATGGTATTAAGGTGTTGCAGAACACGGAAGAGGGAGCATTCAAGCCAAGCGAGGCTGCTCTGGTCTCGATGCGCTCAGGCGTGATGGAGCCATGCCCGCTGCCTACGGTGAATGCAAGGTATCAGTTATATAATGGCAATGCCCAGACCTGCAATGTTCAGGGAAACTCACTCGACGCGGGAGGTGGGCAAGAGAATTCTCTGCAGTGCTGTCTCAAGGAGATAGAGCAGAGCCTCAAAGCGCTTGCGCTGGGAGCTGTGATGCGTAGTAGAGGTGTGCCTCGTCGAGGCGGTCGTTCAGGGATTTGTATTGTAAATGAAAGGGAGGAGTCGCACCCAATCACTCCCATGGCCGCTATGCCCCCCTCGTCTTCCAGCTCTGAGGAGGAGTTTCTGGTTCTGCAGGATTCCTACCAGACATTCCGCCTCAGAATTCCCAGAAGACTCCTTCAGTCTGATGTAATTGTCAATTTCTCAGTTTATCTTTCAGAAGCGGCACCTGTAGATCCCTCCTTGTCCTCCCCTGCTTCAGCAAGCATCCAGGGCAGCGATATTCTTCTGGGGGACATGCAGGGAAGGGTTTATCGTGCGGCTCGTCCTCTCGTTGCCATAGAGCAAATCGGTCAGCCACAACAAGCTCTGGATCAGGAGAATTCGACCCAAGAAGAGTCAGTGCAAGAAATTCTGCCAATCATCAACCGTGCTCAGAGCAGAGACGAGGGACAGGATTCCATTCAACCGGGTTCGGAGGGGCAACTTCAGGCTGGTGATGAGTTCGTCATTTGGCTCGATCCGCCCAGTCCGCCGCAGAGGCAGCCGCCAACGTCGCCCAGTCACCCAACCTGAACCTATTCGGATGCTCTTCTCAAGGTTTTTTACACAGTTGTTTATGTCTTTGTTGGTTCACACTTCGGTTTCATTCAGTCCTAGTTCTCAGCCTTACCATGGCTGTTTGTTTCTAGTCAGTATGGTTAGAGTCACTGAAGTCAATAGAGTCTGTATTTTGTCTGTCCATGCTCAAAACTGTCTGTTGTCCAAGGAATTCAAATGGACAAATTTTTGTAACTATGTCTCAGTGGATCGAAAGTCTGTCCCAGTTGTCACTGTTAGAGGGTGGCCACGGCCCCCTTGGCTGATGTAAAACATGTAAATATTTTCCTGCCTTTAATATAGAAGTAGACTTTACCTAGAAAAAAAAAAAAAAAATCTTAGCCCACGACAACCTAAGACATTGCAATTTTTTTTTAAAAAATCATCTATCAAATTGACACGCAATGTAGGTGAGCTCAACCCATTGTAATGAAAACTTTAAGACCAACAATGAAATTAACACATTATAGGGTAGACTCGATTCATTATAACGAAAAAATTAAAATCAACTATCAAATTGCACATAATGGAATCGTGTTGCTAGACAAGCATCGACACACACACACACACACACACACACACACACACATATATATATATATATATATATATATATATCAAAGATAAAAAGAAAAAAAATTGAAATATTGAAAAAAAAACACAAAATACAAAAGAAAAAAAGTTCAAATATTAAAAAAAAAAATCAAATATAAAAAATATATAATAATGATATAAAAAAGGACTACAAAATGTAACAAAAAATTAACCATACCATGTTAAAAAAAAAAAGAAAAAAAAATTTGAAAATTATACATTAAAAAAAAAAAAATTTACAAAATAAAAGATAACATTAAAAAAAAAAGGTAAAAAAAAAAAAAAATCCCCACCCACCCCGAGGCTCAACTAGTTAGGGGTGGCAAGGGGACGATTCATGACAAAAAATAAATTAAATATCATACAATATTAAAAAAAATAAATAAATAAAAAAAATTAAAAAATCATAATTAACTTGTAAAAATGAATAAAGTTAATAAAAAAAATAAAACAAAGAAACAATTAAAAATATAATATATAATATATAAATATATATATATATATATATATATATATATATATAATTTAAGAAAATATAAAAAACACCATTTTTTAAAGTTAAAAATAAAAGATAAAAAATAAAAACATCATTTAAAAAAAAGGTAAATAATTATCAAAAGAATAAATAAATAAAAGAAAATAATCTTGTGGGTTAATCACATTGTAAGGATTGAGTCGATGTTTCGAACCAATTAATGTGGTTCATCCTCAGGACAAGTTGAAAAATCAATCGAAAAATAATTATGGAAAATTGTCACAATTTATTAATTTAAATAATAATAAAATCTAATAAAATAATATTATAAGCTTAGGTTGACCTAGTCAATGTGAATTAGGAAGAAAACTAGCTGTTATCATGATATAATAAATAATAATAATATTAGTTTATTGATAAGGGTAGAAAACTAATAAGCTAATATTATTATTATTTATTATATCATGATAACGGCTAGTTTTCTTCTAATTCACATTGACTAGGTTAACCCAAGCTTATAATATTATTTTATTAGATTTTGTTATTATTTAAATTAATAAACTGTGACAATTTTCGATAATTATTTATTAAATAGTAGCTAATTTCTAACTAAATAATTTTATTTCACCAACAACCATTTTTAAACAGTTAACACTGAACAATGATGCATCCATACTATTTATTCTCTCAGATCAATTCATTTCTCACCTTGTCGTAAGGATGAACCACATTAGTTGGTTCGAAACATCGACCAAATACTTACAATGTAATTTATCCGGAAGACTATTTTCTAAATTATGAATCACAAAAGTCTTAGATCTAACATAAAATAAAATAAGTTACATTAAATTAAAATTAAAATTAAAAATAAAAATAAAAATAAAAAATTCAAAAGAATTAAATAAAAAATAAATTTAAAATATATATATATCTATTATAAAATTTAAATTATAAGAAAAATAAAAATAAAATAAAAATAATTTAAATTTAAAAAATTAAAAACAATATTAAATTTTAAAAAAATTAAAAATACTTAAGTCAAAAAATAAAAAAAAAAAACAATTAAAAAAAATATTAAATTCTTTTTTTTTAAATACCCCATGCCTCCTTGCTCTGCCCAAACCCAACCCCACCCCCTCACTCTGCCTACCCTCCCTCACTCTAGCTCCCTACCCCCTCACTCAGCCTCCCCTCCCTCACTCTAGCCCCCCACCTACCCTCTCCTCTCCCCACACCACCTACTCCCTCCCCCTCTCCGTAACCCCCCTTCCCCTCTCCCTCACCTCTCAGCTCTCCGCGCCTGCCTGGGCCCCAAGCAAGTGGCAAAGAAGCTACGGGATGATTCCCACCACCACCCCTCCCCCTCTCGCTCACCCTCCAGCCCTCCTCACCCACCCGAGCCCCAAGCAAGCGACAAAAAGGTTATAGGATGATTCCCGAAATCGTCTTGCGGTCTCTTGGCCGCTAGCTGAGGGCCTCGGGGGGTGGGGGGGGCCTCGGAGGCCCGGGGGGCTCGTGGGCGCAGCGGGGATGTTCAGGTGGGGAGGGGTGACGAGGGTCGGGAGGGAAGGGGTGACGGTGAGGGAGAGGGGGTGGAGAGGGGTTCGGGGGTGCAGGAGGGGGGACGGAGGGGGAGGGAAGGGTTGTGGGGAGGGGGAATCGTCCTGCAGCATCTTGGTCGCTCGCTGGGGGCCTGGGGGAGCAGGCAGGGTTGGGTGCGAAGGGTCGGGGGTGAGGCAGAGGGGCAGGCGTCGAGGGTGCGGCAGGGGAGACAGAGGGGGAGGGGAGGGCTATGGGGAGTGGAGCAGGTGGGGTGACGAGTGGAGGAGGGGGAGAGGAGAGGGGAGGAGGGTCTCGGCCGGGGTGGCAAAAGGGAGGAGGAGCGAGGGGATAGTGTTGGGGTTGGCCGGAGCGATGGCATGGGGTTGGGGTTGGGCTGATCGAGTTGGGGGGGGGGGAGGGGTGGGGGGCAGTGATTTTTTTTAAATTGTTTTTTTTAATTGTTTTTTTAATATATATTTTTAGTATATTTTTTTAAATTTTTAGATTTAAAATTTTTTTAATTTTAATATTTTTTTTTCAATTTTGTTTTTAATTATTTTTTTTTGGGTTCTATAATTGTTTTGAATTTTTTGTTTTATTTTTTCTTTATTTTTAAATCTTTATAAATTAATTTTTTATTTTTTATTTATTCTTTATTTTAGATTTTTATAATTTAATTTTTTTTGTTTTTGTTATTTTCTTTTAATTTTATTTTATGTTATTTCTTTATTTTTATAATTTTAATTTCGAAAACATAATTCTTAAATATTTATTTTATTTTATTTTTAATTTTTAATTTTGTTTATTTAAATTATTTAATTTAAATGTTTTTTTATTTTTTATTTTAGTTGATTTATTTTAATTTTGTTTTCTTAGTTTTTTTATTTTATTTTTTTTGGTAATTTTTTTTATGTTTTTTTTAATGAAGTTTTTATTTTTTATTTGTTTTTTAAACTAAAAAAATGTTTTAGATTTTTTTTTTAGTTTAATTTGTTTTTCTTTAAACTATATATATATAGAAAATTTTTCATTTTTTTCCATTAAATTTTTATTCAATTTTTTTTTTTTTTTTTTTACATTTTTATAGGTTTTTTGTTTTTTTCTTTTCTTTTCTTTATCTATATATATATATATATATATATATATAGTATTTTATTTTTTGTCATGTTTTTTTTTTAAATTTTAATTTTTACGTTTTATTACTAATATTAAAATCACCAACATTTAAAAAAAATTATTGACACTTAATTCTTTAGAAAATTTGAAGTGTAAAAACTAAGCCCTCTAAACAATAAGGGTTAATGCTCATCAACGCTTTTCAAAATCAAGATGAAAATCACTAACAAAAAAAAAATTGTTCGCACTTGATACTTAAAAAAAAATTAAAGTGTCAAAAATAAGCCCACTAAAAAAATGTGTTGATGAGGCATCAACACTTTTCAAAATCAACATGCAAATCATGAACATTTAAAAATATGTGTTGATGCTGCATCAACACTCTTCAAAATCAGCATGAAAATCACTAACATTTAAAAAGATTGTTCATACTTGATACATAAAGAAATTTAAAGTGGCAAAAATATGCTAAAAAAATGTGTATTTGAATCACCATTTTTCAAAATCAAGTGATTTTTTGATACCTCAAAAAAATGGGTACTAGGTAATTTTCTCGCTTGATCGATAACTATGTTGTACAAGGACCTATTGTGGAAGAGTCATTTTTATGTTCACATTTTCATGACTTGTTGTAGGGAGTCATCTTTTTGAGTGAGAATTATTTGTAGGAGAAACAAGCCACTCTAGTGTCAACAAGTTGTAATGTACTCATTTGTCGCTGAAATAAATATAACGGTCTAGCTATTGTAGCAGGCCCGAAGACGTAGCCTAGGAAGGATGAACTCTGTTATCAAATGCTGGTTTATTGTCTTCATGTTTATCAACATGAGTTGCATGTGAATTTTTTTCCCTTTTAAGTTCATGTGAAAATTTAACTGATCATCCTTGAAGAGGTTGTGAAACATATTTTACCTTTAAAGAGCCATTTTGTTAACTTGCAAAGTGCTAGAGGATGGTTGGTTTTGATAGGAAGAGATTTCCTAGATTTTCAGATCATGTGGTATCAGAGAGTTTTTTGACCAATTTTCATGTATGGGAAAGAAACTAAAGCGTGAAAGACTCCAAGAGATGGAGGAGATTAATCTATCTCATCGAATGGAGAATGTTGAGCTAAGTAGATTGCTTGAAATTATAGAGGAGGAGAAAAAGAAAATTCGCCTACAATTGCAACATATAGTGGAGGAACAAACTTGTGAGAGTTCCATCCTGAAAGCGGCAAATAATCTCTCCAAGATGAAGCCAATTTGTGGACATGGTCCATACACAGGATATGGGCCCTATGTTGAGAGTAATGCTTGTGAGTTTTGTCAGCATCTCAAATATTCTGCCTATGCTCCAGTTGGTAAAAGTGGTTGGCTAGAGTCATCATCTACTTTGTCATCAACATATGAAATAGAAAATATGGGTGATAGGCAAAAGGAGGTAATTATTATTTCTAGTTGTACTCCTTTAGCTAATGTTGATAACAAATCTTTTGCATCTTTTGAAAAGCATACCAAGGGTATTGGTTTGAAGCTTTTAACTTAGAAGGTTTATGATGGAAGAGGTCTCAGATTCAATGGTCAAGGCATCATTAATCCTATCGAGGTAAAGGAATGACCATGATATAAATGATTGGGTTATGACCATGGAGAAATTGGAGAGTGCTATAAAATTGTTGAGGTAAAGAAATAATCAAGTGATTATATGTCACATCATGATGGTAGTGATGATGGAAAATTGTCTCCAAAGAGAGATGAATGTTCCAAGGGACATGCAAAGTCTAGTTCTTCTCATTAAAGTCACAACCCAAAGGACAAGTAGAAGTGTTATGGGGATTTGAGAAATGTTGTTGATTTTGATTATTTATGGGAAATGTTTCCTTTCACATTTTTTGATGTAACTAACCATTGTGTGGATGACTATGAGCAATGTAAGGTGATGGTAAAAATAATGGAACAAATCCTTGGGACAAGATATGAGGAATCCCTCCTAGATATGAAGACTTCCTTGTCGATGGGCAAGCATAAGCATTTTTGTACCCATTGTAGCATGAATGGGCACCCAAATGAAAATTGTTGGAAACTCCATCTGGAACTTCATCCCAAGAAGAACAAAGAGGTGATGTGATCCATTGCAAGGAAAGAAACATGTGGAAAAGTGCAAATTGATGTAGTTCCTCAAGAAACCTTAGAATCAGAGTGGGCGCAGAAAGATAACCCATAAGCTTGGGTTTGGCAAGGAATGGGTAGACCATTTTGTATAATTTGCTTGCTTTGTAAGATTGTAATTACTTATTGTATATTCTAGTTTGGGTACATTGTAAAGTGAAGTCATGTACAATCTCTTATCTGCAACAAGTGTCTTTTTTATGGCATGTTATGTTATTTTTGCTCGATGATCAATCCAATTGTTTGGGGACTTTTTGGATGAGCATTGTATTTCATCCAATATGTCTATAGTTGTGTCAAGCACTCACTTATACAAGTTTTTCCATATGAATCTTATTTTTGAATTTGATCTTTGATAAATATTGTGAAGAACATGACCATAATAATGTGGACAAAGGTAAGCACATCATTTAAAATATGCAACCAGTGAATCTAAGAGTACAAGTGCAACTTGAGGACAGTGAAGCAAAGTATAAAGAAGTGCATGACAAGCATTGAGTTGCTTATGATTTCCAGGTGGTAAATCAAGTTTGGGTTCAGCAAAGAGGGACTTCAAGGTGAATTTTCTTTGAGCCAAAGAAAGATGGTTTTGGAGAGAATGTTCAGATTCCATCCATTGAAGTTTTTGTTCCTGCATGTTTAGAAGAATTGCAAGAAGCCACAATTCTTGATAGGAAGATAAGGACTTCATGCAGAGGCAATGTGGAGTACCTTTATTGGGGCTCAAAGGCACCAATTCAAACATAACAAGAAGGATTGAGATTGAGAAAGTTACTGATCTTTTTCCTCACTTATTTGTTAATTGAAGATAGACTTTTGGAGGTCGAAATGTTCCTAGAGGGGAGGTATGATCCAGAGATAAAAAATAGGCTAGAAAATGTAAGTATTCAGAATCTCCTAAATTGGCGTCAAGTATTAGTGTTCATAATCCTGATTCCAACGACGCTTAAATTGCCTCAATCTAATGTCATATGAAGAAGTTATGAAATTTTATAGTATTTGACTAACATCGAGGAAGTCAATAACATGGTTGACTGGGTAGTTCGTACAACTGACGTCATCAAATGAATGTGCAGGGTACAATTTGTAGTGGACCAATTAGATTTTGACATGTGGCATCATCGTACAAGTTGCAGGTGGCAATTTTTTATTAGCTAATATGGTTTGAGGTGGCCGAATAAGAGGCTACCACATGGCCCAATTAGAGGGTATCACGTGACTCTCTATGATTGGCGAAAAATTTTATAAGGGTTGAATGGCCTTGGCGAGGTTCAACCCTTATACCTCCCACAAAAAAACTTCAAACTCCATCATCGTGCCACAACCTTGGTTCTTAACCAATGCACATCATCGATTATATTTATTTTCATACGTTTTGGGATTTGGGAGGAGGGGTCAGGCGGTTAGCCCCAAACCCAGGTCACATTACTCATCACATAACCATGGCAGAATGGAGAGGGCTAGGCAAGAATCCCTAGCCCCATGTTTCGTGGGCACCCATACAACCAACAATGGGAGTTAGCAAGAGGGGCGGGGCACTTGACCCTAGCCCAAGTTCCATCGACACCATATGACATACAACACGGAGGAGGGAGATAACTAAGTCGCACCTGACCCACGTCGGCCCCGGACCCTATTGACAACATAGGACCATGGCAACCGGAGTGGAGGGTTTAGCAGATGGGGGTAGACAGTTAGCCCTGGATCCTGACCACATGGCTCCACGTGACCCAATTTTTGTGCTTAAGGGGTTATGGAACGTTTTAATCAGGCGACAAAATGCACCTCCTTCGACTGGAATCGCGTCCTTCCTCAGTGAAATTTTTTCTTCAAAGACTGTGTAAAGGGAAAAATTGTTAGAGAGTTAGAAAATTTTTCCAATTTGTAAGACATATAGTAGATCTTGGCTTGGAGAAGCATATATTCCCCAATTTTTAACCTTTTTGAGCTTAACAATAACCTAGATAGGGGTTTTTTAGTGTCCTGAACTCAATGGAAGCATTAGATTTTTTATTTGAGAACTTTATGATGAAATTTTTGTAGAATCAAGTCTTTAGTTCTAGAGACAGAGACAATTTTGAACTAGTGTGAAGGAAGTTCTTAAGCATGGAGAGAGCCTAGTTGGAGGTTTTCTAACCTTCCAGTTTCATCTGTAGCAACTATTACTTCTATAGAGAAGCTCTTTTCAGTCTTTTTCTCAATGTGTTTAGGAGAAAAACCCTTTTCAACTCTTCATTGTGAAGCAGTTCTATGTTTATGCTTTTGATTTCAAGTGGAGTATAAGGACTTACTGTGGAAGAGTCCTTTTGATGTTGGCATTTTCATGACTTGTTGTATGGAGTCATCTTTATGAGTGAGAATTCTTTGTAGGAGAGTGTTTCTTTGTAAGAGAAACAAGCCACTCTAGGGTCAACAAGTTGTAATGTACTCATTTGTTGCTGAAATCAATATAGCAATCTAGCTATTGGAGCAAAGCCTGAAGATGTAGCCTATGAGGGGTGAACATCGTTATCAAATCTTGGTTTCTTCTCTTCATCTTTATCATCTTGAGTTGCGCGTGAATTTCTTTGCCTTTTAATTTCATGTGAAAAGTTAACTCATCATCCTTGAAGAGGTTTTGAAACTTATTTTACCTTTAAAGACCCATTTTGTTAATTTGCAAAGCATTAGAGGAGGGTCGATTTTGATAGGAGGACGTTTCCTCAAATTTCAGATTATTTTTACAAACTATCACAATAAATAGTGAAGTAGACATGAATGAGAATAATTTCTAGAATGATTCTTTAAGAATGAAACAATATACGAAATCATGATAGTAAACCCTTTATTTGTTCCATTATCGAAGCAAACAAAAAAGTATACATACAACTTTGTCACGAGGAATGGGTCTCCAAACCTAATTCAAAAAAGAAAGAAAGAGTGTTCCATGTCTTTATACCAAACCCCAACCCCATAGGGTTTCATGCAAGTAAGGAAATTCTACAATAAAATATAAACATTTCTCATATCGGCAAGACTAACTGTGTGTGCAGCCATGAAGGACCGTAACCATTTTCCAGTTCAATATTCCAAATAATCGATAACCATAGAGTCTCACTACATATGGAAAAGAAAGTAACATAAGCATTGCAACCTATAAATATGCCTTGCTGCACCAGGGTGGAAGCCCTTGGCTTCATGTCTGGAAAGTCTGGCAGCAAATAAAAAGGGAAAACTTACAACTCAACATTATTAGTTTAGTCGAGGAAGGAATGAGTGAAAAATTTTGCAAACCCTCATGCATAAAAACAAATGCAAATCTTCCAATGTACATGAAATCGAATATAGAGAAGGGTTTTGTTAATAGAACTCTTAAAAATACATTTTGTTCATAAGTTAAACAAATACTGAAATATTTGGGGTCACTGTTACCTTGAATAGACGATGATAGGAGGCATGCAGAAATTTTTAGATGAAGGAAAACCTAATTTTAAAATTTTAAAAAGGATTAGTAACAGAACTAAGGAAAATGAAGCATGGACTTACATTAAAAAGTGAATGAAACCCCTTGAGCATTTCCAATGGAGGTCACAAAAGAGTAAAAAGAGTCTACCCATGAATCCTGTTAAACACACATGGGTAGCAAGAACAATATGAAAGATAAATCATGAGAGTACAATTTTTAGTGACAAATGATATACATTTATAGTACAACATGTGACCGTTGGGTTTCACATCCCAAGGTCTCTTGGACTCCTTTTGTCCATTCAGCTTCCACACTAACCCATTGAGGATTAGGTGTCCAACATTTCCCTCCTTAATCCGAAGGGTTATGTATGAGTCCAAGAAGAGAGCTGTAATACAAAATGTGCAAAAAATGCATGGCAACACTAAGCTAAATGTGCTCTCTGAAATGTTGCTATAAAGGGCGGTGGTTTAAGGATGACCACCAACACTGGAACGCTTAGTGCAGTTCCCGGAACTCTTCCAAAACTGGCAAGAAGCTGAAGTCTTCTGCTAGAGGAAGTGCTCCTATTGTTTTGAAGAGGGAAACCTTCAACCAATAAAGGGAGGTCTCACCCCGCATAAAAGGAAAAACTTCAACCTGAAAAGGGAAGTCTCAACCTATGATGGTTTAAGGATGACCAACAACTCTGGAATGCTTAATGCAATTCCTGGAACTCTTCCAAAACTGGCAAGAAGCTGGAGTCTTCTGCTAGAGGAAGTGTCCCCAATTTTGTTCCTGGAATTCTTCCGAAACTGGCAAGAAGCTGAAGTCTTCTGCTAGAGGAAGTGTCCCAGATTGCCAACTGAAGGCATGTTTATGGGCATCTTTGTCTCTGGCTACAACTCTGAAACTGGTGTGGCAGGTTGTGGCTCAGGCTTGCTTGATGTGGCTTTGAAGCTTGTAGATGACCATCATTTCCCCCCCTGTCAGATACAAGGTGAGATGATGGAGAAAACTCAACTGCAAGACTGTTCAATACTCTAGAACAAGTTCTAACATGTGTTTGGAATATCTTCTTAGCTGTTGATGCCCATTTTCAAGAAGCGATCCATCCAAGATGAATCTTTGTTCTTGCAGGACATTTATTTTTGAAGCATTTGTGTGAAGAATGACTGGTTTTATGACAGTGCTTACATGGATGAAGTTCAAAATAGTGATCTTTCAAATGGCCAACTCGATCACAGTGTTGGCATTTTACAATTTGTTGTTGTTGTTGTTGTTGTTGTGGAAGAGGGGCAGAGTCTGGAACAACTCGATATGAACTGTCATGAGGAGCAGCTGAACTATCATGAATGAATCCAGCACTCTGAAACTGAATGGGCTTTGAGTAGTCTGGAATATGAAAGGACAAGTCCTTGTCATATCTAAGACCAGTTCTATGCTTGTTGTGGACAAGCTGTTCCCAAGGTCTGATGATGGGCTTGGGAAGTGCAGACTGAGTTTCTACATCTGTATGTACAACTGCTGCTTTATCTGAACGAACTCTAACATTAGTGTCTTGCTGTTTATGGGAGTTTGTTTAAATCTTTTGAACAGAAACAGGTTCAGAATGATGACTCCACTGCTGTAATTCTTCTTGTTGTAGCTGAGATTCAAGCTGCAAAAAATCAATCTTTTCCTATGCATTTTGTAGAGATGTTTGAATTTTTGAGAGAGATCCTATGCTGATTTGTAATGTGTCATCAACAGTAGATTGTATAAGAGTTTTCATGAACTCTAATACTTCACTGATTCTGGCCATTTTTCTTCAATGTCAGATTTACACCTTAAAAACTGATCACAATTATTACTTAATGCAGAAAAGTAATATCCACTCACAGTACACAACAATGTCTTGTATAAATGTGCAGCAAATGAATTAGGGAATCAATGCATATATATGTAGACAGAAACTATAATGGGTTTTAAATACAATGCCACAATTGGGGCAGCAACAACTGCAAACTTGCTTGGATCCTTCAAGTACTCCTTCACTTTCAAATCAGAAATGATGGTTATCAAAACTTCAATAATTATAACACCATGTCATGGGCATTGGAATGAATCTCTAGGAAGCTGAAACAGCAGTGATAGACCTCCTTACATGTCCAAATACTTAGCAAACTGTATAGTGCTAGTCATATATACCATAGCATTTTACCATGACCTTTCAAAAGCCTTCCAACTATGCACAGTTTCAGGAAAACCTCCAGGAGATTAGAGAATACTCGCCCCTGCTTCAGATGTATATGCAACCAATTATTAAGGAGATTTGACTCTTTGACAGTGATAAAATCTGCCCACAAAGGACAACTCGAACACAAACTGATAGAACTTGATTTGAAGATGCTTTTAAAACATTTGATTTTAATAATATATCGGCCTGCAACGTATATTATTTTTCACATAATACCAAGAAGTCTCCTAACAAACGCAGAGCAAACACTGCCTTGTACCACAATCCAATAGAAATTGTTAAGACACCGTATTCACCATACTATTGCATATATGCCACTTTTTCACTGCAAATTTTACATCGGAGGCAACACTCCAGGGACCGAGAATCACTACAACACATTATCAATACATCCCTCAAAAGTTTAACAGACTTTCCAGCAAATATATACCACTGCTTGCATCAAAGATGAAATATTTGATGCCTATGACCGAAATACATTGAATTTCAGTGTCGCTGGTTAACACTTCTCAATATACGCTATCGAATTCAGATTTATTACATCAACCGACAATCTTTTATCAATCCTACAAACATTGTATGTCATGTACTCCATTTCCAGACTCTCTGTCAAGTACGATTATTCTTACCAACGCTGGAAATGTCAAGACAATTCATGAAAACACCCACAGATTTCTGCAATTTCCTATTACTTCAATTATATGGCTTGAACCCCAGGTGCGCATGTGGAGGGATGGAGTTTCAGTGGTGTAATACCACTGTGACTGCAAAGCCTCTACACGATCGTGGACACAGCTAAACTGGCGCTTCCTTCCATGGTGTTTTCAGTACTACGGTTGCCGAATAGAAGTGCTAGCATCGATGGAACACTTTAACTTCTCCGAAATACCAACAACGTTAATACCATTCAATACCGCATTCAAATACCATTCAATAACACATTCAAATGGAAACCACATAAATGTTGATACCAAGAGCTATCTCCCACGTAGAGACACCATTCAAATGTTATTATTCAAACGCATTCAACATGACATATAAAATTTGAACAACGCATATACCAAGTGAATGCAAACGCTGTATACACCAAATCAGTGCAACGCATACACCACTTTTGTATTCACCAAAACTCTTCTCAGCCAAATCAAAAGAATACCAATGAGTGCCTAAAAACTGCCAAAGCTTACCATTCAAATGATTTTAAATGATTTTTTAAAAAACTGCAGAGCGCTGTATAGTTCAATGCATATACAGATTTTGGACGGGCATATGTATAAACCCACGGGATGGTTGAGTTGCTTCTCGATAAAGAAATATAGGCATATGTATAAACCCACAGCGTTAATACCATTCAATAACACATTCAAAGCAGATTCATTCAACAACGTTAATACCATTCAATAACACAACGTTAATATGATTCAATACCCCATACCAGGAGCTGGAAAACTTCAGACCTTCATCGATGGTGGCGTATCTACCACTCAACATTCAACACAGATTCAATGATCTCTACTTTACTTTGATTCCATGTTAGGCAGCGTAACAGTAGGAAATACCAAGCGTAACAGTAGGAAATACCAAGCGTTCATCAAACAGTGGGAGCCGGGCATTCATCAAATAGTTCTGACATCAAAATGTTCTTCTGGGTGTTCATCAAACGGTTCTGACATTAAAACGTTCTTCTGGGAGTTCATCAAACGGTTTTGATACCAATGGGCAGTGTAACAGTAGGAAATGCCAAGCGTTCTTCATTAAAACATTCAATCGATTCCTTCACGTGAATTGTTTCATTGATTCAGGACAGACAGAATCCTGACAAATTCTGCGTCTAGATCAACCTCTGCACATCGATTAATCAGTGCTAAAACAAATTAAATTTCTTTAATTCATGACTTTGTCAGATGTAATTCTTCAACACTCGACTTTACCAAGCAACTCCAGGTGTGAATTCACTGCATAATGCTCACAAATAGAAATTGACCCAACAAATCCTGTCTTCCTGTTATGAAATTCGATTGCACAAAAATCGATTTATTAACCTCAACAACGCTGTCATTTAGTTTAATTGTGATTGCCCATTTCATGCAATTCAACCAGCTTCAAATGCCTTTCCTCAACATGTGCAAACAAAGTCGATATGAATCGATACTCATTTACAAGCAGAGCTTACAATATTTTAATACAAATATCGCTCATCATCCAAGAAAACAAAACATACTTCGATTACAAAATTCCTCTCATAGGCACACACAGCAAATTGTTGCTAACGTTTGAAGAGCATACATTACAATTCTTCTCTTATAAACCAGCAAATTAAATACTAGCAAATTCATCATTTCAACTCTTAACACAGAAATTGACCCATACACGAATCGACCAAGTTAAGGCTCATAACTCAAATCCAACACTTTCATAAAACAAATTGTTCAAAGAAATTATGCAGGGCAGGAGTATGCCCCGCTCTGATACCATGTTAAACACACATGGGTAGCAAGAACAATATGAAAGATAAATCATGAGAGTACAATTTTTATTAACAAATGATATACATTTATAGTACAACATGTGACCGTTGGGTTTCAGAGTCCAAGGTCTCTTGGACTCCTTTTGTCCATTCGGCTTCCACACTAACCCATTGAGGATTAGGTGTCTAAAAAAAAAATGAGCCAACCTTGGCAATTATATTGCCCACAAGTTAAATCATCACGATATAGAAAAGGAAAGGAGATTTCAATATGTACAGTAACTCAATCGTGCACAAAAATGTTGAGATAAGAACAATACCTTGTAGTCACTACAAAAACTATATGGCTACTCTTTTGCAATAAAATCTGAAGGGGTTCATTGATGAAATAATAACTTATTGACCATTAGAAGTCGAAAAGTTACAGTAGGGGTTGTGTTTGGTGTAGATCCATGCTTGGTTTCAAACGAGTGCAGATGAAGCAGTGTTGGTCGGGTTTGTTCCTTAACCACTGACCAAAAAATCTCCATTATCTATTCTGAGAAGAGATCCAAGGTGCTAAGGGTACTAGTGAAACCAACTACAAATGGATATGAGTGATGTTCATTAATGAAACCTCATAACCATTTTCTATTCAAAGAAAGATAATAGAGCGACCTCACCTTCTAGCTAGCTTTTCTCCTGAAAGTGTTTCCCGAGATATATCTTGTGTTAATCACGATTCATATTTTTTTATTTCACCATTATCTCTTTTTTTCAAATTCTATTTTTCATGCATATGCAATAAACACTAATTTTTAGATCTATAAATCTAAAGAGAAATAAACTCTCATAGCGTAGACTTCATATTTTTAAGTATAATCTATCACATATGTTATGACAAATTGTCCAATAAAATATGCACGACAATTTATAAATCAAATGATTATAGAATAAATATCACAACCATGAACCAACAAGCATCACAAAACTAAAATATTGTGGAAAACATATAGTTTTCCAAAAAAAACTACATAGCGTTAAGATAAAGAATATGAAAATAAAACATAACTATAAACATAATTACATGATGTACTTTTTATTGAGCTAAGAAAATAATTAGCTTAATAAATTAAAATGAATTTTTGTATGTTAAAATTTCAAAATTCTTTTTAAAATGGTCATTTTCAAGAGTGTTTATAGATATTTAGATAGCCAGTAATGATGTAGAGATTTAAGTATATAATCTATAAAGTTTAAGAGCTGAACAATAAATGGTTTATTTTTGTGCTTATAAACATATTTCATTTCAAGTTTATATATTTTTATATACACATCTAGAGAGTGTGTAGTTGAAAAAAAAAAAAATCTTGTCATAGTGAAATTTGTCTACGTATTATTCTGTATTATTAATAAAATAGATGTTATATATTGTTACTCATATATATACATATAGAAATTATAATTATGATTGTGAAGAAATTATTGTAATAATATGTATTTATTTTATTGTTTTGATGGTGATTTTTTATTTTAATTAGCATAGATCCATCTTAATTTCAAAACTAACAAGCTTCTACATGGATCAAATCTCTTAAAGATGCAAACTGATTTTTTGGTGCAACACTTGAGAAAGGTTTTCACCTTGAGAGATTTGATTTCTCTGAGCACTTGGTAAATCTTCAATTAAAATGTATTTATGTTTGTTATTAGTAATACCATCCTAGATCCATATTAACTCTAGATCTATCAAGTTCCTAGAAGGATCAAATCTCTAAAAGTGCAAACCTTTTTTTAGTGTAAAACTTGAGGAAAGGATTGCACCTCGAGAGATTTGATATCTCTCTTGACACTTATGAGTTAAGATTAATGTAAGATGGTTTAATTTCTATAAATAAAGTGTAATGTTAAAATGATACAATTTTCATATTTAAATAGTGATATGGAAAGAATTATTATAGCAGGTTTTAAAAGATTAACCACCAAAGTACAAAACAGTGGTTAACAAAGGAAACATTTCCCTAGTTCCATTTATTATATTCCACATTAATACTATGTGTTCTCATAAACTTTGAGCTAAAAAAACCACGGGTAACTTAACCAATTTACCTAGACTAACCAACAAAATTAATAAAAACTCATATAGTTTAAGAGTGAATTGATACAAAAATCATATAAATTCAAAAATAATATATAACGTTATATTACATAAAGGAGAATATTTATTTTTATTATTTTAATTTGACAGAATCAACATAACATTATAATACACTGATTACCTTTTACAACATCACTTCCATACAATATTAAAAAACCCCTCTAAATGCAATTATTTATATTTATATAAATTTGATATTAATATGAATTAAATAACCATTTTAATATTTACTATGAATTAACTAAGCATTCCATACTAGATTATAAAACCCCTCTACATATAATTATTTATATAAATAATTATATAAATTTTATATGAATCAACTAACCTTTTATATTAGTTTCATATATACTGGATTCAACGCTGATTATGAATACAAAAATCCCTCTTGTTGTATCAATATGCCGACCAGAGAAAACACGGATCAGATCTGGCAATGAAACATGCATCACTACAATCACTGTTTTCGTTTCCTCTTTCAATACAAACGATCTGTTTTTGGGATTTTTAAATGGGCTCCCATCTAACTTATGCTACTCAAAATTGATGGTGATGTAGCAGATCTGTGATTTGCATGTAATGGGCACATGGATTGCGATTACTGAGAAGTGTCAGCACATGTTCGAACAACGGAATATCACAAGACACTCTGAGAGGTCCCGTATGCGAATAACGGAACTCTCCAGCAGACAGGTCAAGCAACTCAATGAAAGGAGGATGGTTGAGGTAGTGTATGTCCACAACAAATCGACGGTGCTCCTCCCCTACGTAAACTGGTAGACATCCTGCTGGAACAATGGAGGAGATTGGCTTATGAATTGATTTGGACCTTAACATTTTCGGCGACTTCTTCAATTTCTGCAAGTGCCTTACAATCTTCCACATATTGATAGCCCCACACAATCTTAACACAAGCTAACTCAGACCAATGTAAAACGGAGTAAAGCACTCGATGTGATTCTTACAAATTTGTTGGACGAAAAAGAGTAGCAAGCCATTTATAAAGAGAAGGTGGGATTGAAAACGGAAAAAATAGGAGGAGAAACCATCGTTTTACTTATGAAACGTCCTTGTTCGGTCGTGCAGGATGCCAGCTGCGTGCATGTGGATTGATCTGCAGAAAAGCATCTTATTCTTAAATTGAAAGGTGTCAGAACCTAGAGATATGGTGTATATCAGTACTCATCATTACAACCAATCGTTTTACGTATGAAACGTCCTTATTCCGTCGTGCAGGATGCCAGCTGCGTGCATGTGGATTGATCTGCAGAAAAGCATCTTATTCTTAAATTCAAAGATGTCAGAACCTACAGATATGCTGTATATCAGTACGGATCATTATATATAATTTATAATCCTCCATCTTCTCCGCAACCACAACCGGCGGCTGTGGATTCGGTGAAGACGTGTGGAAACGCAGGCGTCTTTCTTTACACGTTAGAGGCGCGGCATGGAGGACGCAAGAAAAGGAGCAGTGTAACATAGCATCGTTGACGTATGGACATTGGATTCGATACAACCAAATATTTTTTTACTTGGAGCGTGAGCTGTTTCAGTTCTGCACAGGCGGTTTCGAATTTTGGTAAGATCTCCAAAGTTCTGGAAAGCTGCTTATGCATTTACTTTTCCGTCTTAAGTTTGCTGTTGTATGGAAAATTAATATATAAATAGACGGCAAACGAGGGAAACAAATAAATCATATGCCGTATATGTCCACTGTTCAATTTTGCCCAACGGTACATGCTCACGGTTTACAAATAAATTACAAATAAATTTTATCCTATGGAGTTGTATTGAGCAGCGGTATAGGCTCACCGTTCAATTTTGCTTACCGGTATATGGCCACCGTTCAATTTTTCCAAAACCAAATCAAACAATAAACATATACAGCAACCACTCAATATAGCGCAATAACATAGGATCTACTTGTTGCGGCAAACGAGAGGGCGAACACGATTAAAAAATAAGGACTGTTTAAAAAAAATTGCAAGTGAAAATGTATAAAACCGACGACCAAAAGGAAGTACAACATTCAAATTAGTTGAGCGCGCAATAGTTGATGAGTATGGTTGTTGGAAAGTTAGGGTTGCATCGTATGGCCACGGCTTACAATAGTTGGTGGAAAATTAGGATTGAGTTATAGATATGGACTGAATAATTTGTAATCACTTTACTTTTAACACAATTTATTCGTTTCTCGACATTTAGATTTTCTTTTTAATCACTGCACTTTGAACATTGTTTCTTCATTTCTTGCCATTTACATTTTCAGGACATTATATTTCGTTGTTTAAGATCTACTGTCACCTAGAACATTTTGGTGTGGAGGCTTGTACGGAAATGCATATGTTCTTTGGGTAATATGTACCGGTTTATTATCTAATATTAACAAAGTCTATTATTCCAAACAATGTTTATGAACCCCATAGCTCCTTGGTTAGGTACGGTGCAAGTTGAACATCCGTTTGTACGTAATTAGTCAGTCACTCAAAACGCCTCACGCTCACGTGGGCCCCACACAAAAAGTAATCTTAAAAAATGGTGAGGAGTCACGACTCGACGATTTTTTATTTCATGTATCTCATGATTGAAGTTCCATATTAAAAGACTGAGATCCCCCACGTCGGGGATCGTTATTAGGGTATAAATTTGAGGGCATTTTTATCTGTCAAGAGTATTTTTTATGATGGGTTTCTCTTCAGAGGACCACGACCGATTTTCCTTTTTAGCTATTATTTAAATATCATGTATCCATGTTTTTTATAAAGCTATTTTTTTTGGTAGTTTAAATTTTGTGTTTCTCTTAACATTTTATGCAATCATTATTTTTTAGGAATAAATGTGAATGAAAAATAAATAAATTAAAATTAAAGCTTATTTATTTTGATTTTAGAGTAGATTTTCAGTTTTAAGCAATTATTAAAATTTTATGAATAAATATATTAGAAATAAATAAATTCAAATTATGAGTAGAACTTTTTTGGGTAAGTTAAGAGACGCACAAGAAAGATTTGTTGTAAATCTCAGTCTCTAATATAAGACTAGAAAAGACTTGTTATTTTGATTAATTATGATTTATCTCTTACTATTTAATAATCATTTTTATCTTATTACATTATTTATTATGATTTTAAAACATACTTTCAGTCTTACACAACTATTAAATTTTTATGAATAAAAATTCAAATTAAATTAAATTACTATCTTTTGAAAGCATATTTTCATTCCTACACAACCATTAAAATTTTATGAATGACTTCAGAGATAAATAATTCAAATTAACTTCCAAGTATAATTTATAGTGCTCCTCCTGATACCTTTCCTCTTCGACTACAACTTTCCATTGAACAACTTGGCAGCTTCATAGTCATGAACAATCTGCATAGGCTATATAACATTAATCAATATCAATTCAAATAAAAATAAATGAATACTTGAGAAAACAAAATTGTCTTAAAAAAAAACTAAACTAGTTGAAAAAGATTAAAGCTTACATATTTTGCATCAAGTCGGTGTGTTGCGCTTGACTAGATTGATATATAGAAATGAGTTACACTATTCTTACCTTCCATAATAAATTTCTTCATATTAATGTTAAATTATTACTTTTATTTTGTTATTTTATTTTATTTTTATTTTACAGAGTGAAAATATTTATTAACATAATAAAGCATTAAACATCTTATCGGGAGAGCATATTGGTGTAATAATTTGCTAAATAAAAAATCAATTTTACACAAAATTAATATCGATTACAAACGCACTATTAAATTAAAAAAAAAATATTATCATAAGCAGTTTGTTAATTCAAACATTTAAAAATATATAATTTTTTAATTTAATTTTTATTATTTCTAATTTCTTTGAGAAAAAATCCTTACGTCCTATCTCTCCATATCTATCTAGCCTTTTGGATTCCATTTGTTCTTACACGAGTGATATGAGCTCTCGATGTTGGCAAAAATCCCAATATTTTTCTAATCAATACATGATGTTGCATAAATCGAATGTATTATTTTATTCTTGTAGGTTTGATGTCAAATTTAGGACTTTAGTTTTCTTTGGCAGGAAATGATTTGATATTCGAGCCTGCCATGCCGCTCTAATGGTGGATCTGCAAGTGAGTGAGAGAGAATTGTTTTTAGGAGATTCCTCATTGTAGGGATGCCGAACCTCATCTCCGTTTGGGCCACCTCCTAGCTTGGCAATGTTTTAATGCAGGAGAGAGGGGGACGCCGCCTGGAGCACATGAAGAGAAGCCAAATAAATCTGACGTTTGTTAGAAACCCTAGACACAAGTTTGTCAGTCAACCCTAATCGCAAAGCCCTCCGTTCAAAGTTCCACTTCTAAATTTCTTTACCTAACAACTATTAATTCAAATAATTTTTAATTATATATGAATATGAAGATGTAGTTATTATAACTCACTCTATGCTAAATTATATTCAATATACTCTATTTATTATGTAGAACCAAGAAAATCAATAACTCACCTGATTCACTGGAAGTACGTGAATAGCATGAATTGCATGACCTCTTTGGTGAATCTAAAAATAAATATGCATAAATTTAATAATGATAGGATGGCATAGTTTACAAAATGGTTTGTGTTTTTTCTCTTTTAAATACAAATTTACATAATATTCTATAATTAAGAGGTGTAAATTTATGCAGTTTAAAATTTATTTTAGATAATGATTATATAATATTAAATATGGTATAACACTATATATCACAGGTGTAATTGTGTTTTTTCTAATGAAAATGTATTTTATTTTAATCTTTTTTTAATAATAAATAATATTTATTATTATATTAGATTTTTGAGATTCAGATGATTAATTTTTTATGATTTTTGGATAGTTCACGTAGCATTCATTACATTAGGTGATGCTCACATGCTTTGTAATAATATATGTAGTTTTTTTAAGAAGAAATTAGATATCTCATTTCTATTGGGGCGAAGAATTGACTTGTGACTTCACATCAAGTGAGTGTCTTAACCAAGCACCTAATCACCATCTATCCAAGACCCCATGGACACCTCATGGACAACTAATAACAATATTTAATATAAATCCTATATCCCTTTTAAATTTATTATGAAAGTGAAATTAATATTGTAATCACCTATTTCTCATTACTTTTGTGTTAATTAAAATTTTCACTATAAATTTGTACTTTTTATATTTTATATTTTTTTGCAAAATATTTTTTTTTTGAATTATTGATTTTCATTTATTTATTAGGTTATTAGTGGATAGATTTAATGTAATTTTGTGCCAGGTAAAATTCCATATTTTTTTGAGCTTTTGTTGAGTTTTCTAGACTTTCTAAAAAAACTCTATAGCTGTGGATTAGCTAATTTTAAAATTAAAGAAATTCCATTTTTTATTGATTTTTTGTTAATTAACTAATTTTTAAAATAGAAATAGAAATATTTAGTCTATTTCAACAAC
This sequence comes from Pinus tabuliformis, assembly GCA_031772625.1. Lineage (NCBI taxonomy): Eukaryota > Viridiplantae > Streptophyta > Pinopsida > Pinales > Pinaceae > Pinus > Pinus tabuliformis. The sequence continues at coordinate 494,604,453 of CM062819.1, forward strand.
ATATGAAATATTTAATATAGGTAGACCTAATGATTTATAAATAATGATAATATATAAACTAAGACTATATAGTAGCTAGTACCTCAAAATTATCTTAAATATAAATTAATTAAATTAAAAAATAATAAAAGCAAAGATTTCATCACAAAAATGAAACAACTAATAAGAAATATGATTAACTAATATTGTTTATACACTTTAATATATATGTTTGATATGTGTGTGTACATTTTTATTATAATAATAAATCATCTAAAATTGAAAATATAGAGAAAAAAAAACTATAATTCATGAAAATTAAAATTAAAATAATAAAAAAAGGAAGAAAATAATTAAAAATAATAAAAGTTAAATACAAAGGAAATAAAACTAAAAACAAAAAATTAGTAACTAACATAAATGAAAATTACTAAATAGCCCATAATAAGACCTCAACCAATAGCGTTACAAATAAATAAATTCAAATAATAATAAAAAATGAATTCTCAATGTTAAATTAATGTTTGGTTGAACACTAAAATAATATGTTTGGTCAAAAACAAAACAATACGTAGTAAAAAACTGAATGCCCTATACTAATGTTATTTTGACTATTAATATAAAATCCTAATTAACTAATATTAAAACATAAAAGATCATAATATATTATAATTCTAGTTTTAATATTACTAATTAATTATGACAAGCATATTATATAATTATTGTAATATTTGTTTATAGCTAACATTATGTATTATGATACTGCAAAATAATAATATAATATATAAAATAATGCTATAATATTAGAAATTAACCCTAAAGTTACAAAGGTACAACAAAGGAATAGAAGATTTGGGAATATTATCTTGAAAAATAAGGACCTTGGAAAAATCATAGTAGCCCAGTTGGTGAGTCAGCTTCTTGTAGAGTGTCCCATAGACCCCGTCATGCTAGACTTCCCTAACCTGCAATGCATTGAATGAAATGGGTGTCATCCTTTTGAGGGGAACCGAACAATATGTTGTGTTGTTGTTGGTATCTCTAGGTTGCTTGGAAGACAATTGTAAAAAAAAATCACTTCGTACTTTGAACAACTTTGCTGACAAGTGAGACCATGGATGAGATTGTCATGGAATTGAAGGAGGATTCACTTTTTGAATCTCTCTAAGTTGTCTCGGAGGACGACTCCCTTCTTGAGCCTCTTTGAGGCATCTTGTGTAGGATGGATTTGTCTAATTTGTTAACAAAATTAGGTGGAAGTGAGGCTTCCATTAACAAATATAGGTCCTCCATCATCTCCTTACTCTTCTTCTCCTTGTTTTGACTCTTTTCTACTTAACTATCCACTTGACTTACCTTCTCCATCATATTTCTTATGTGCCAAATCCATATTTAAGTATAAAGGCATTGAATCGTAGTTAACTATAGCTAAGCTAAACCCTTCATAGCGATAATGTGTTGGTTATTTTTCTCTCTTCCTTGTGAAGGAAAAAAAACCAGTTCAAAGTTCTTTCATCTTAAACATCATGGAATGTAAATAATTAATGTGGAAGATAAGCATTAAATTGCATATATCATTGACATGATACACATTTATAGTACATGGTGTGACCCTTAAATTCATATTCCAAGTGGTCTCTTGCACTCTAATGATTGTTCATATTCCACACCAACCCATAGAGGATTAGGTGTCCAACATTCCCCCCCTTAATGTGAAGGGGTCTGTATGAGTCCAAGAAGAGAGATGTAATACAAAATGTGCAAAAAAATGCATGGCTGCACTAGGCTGAATGTGCTCTTTGAAATGTTGGTATAAAGGGGGTGGTTTTAGGATGACCACCAACACTGGAACGCTTAGTGCAGTTCCCAGAACTCTTCCAAACATGGCATGAAGTTGAGGTCCTCTGCTAGAGGAAGTGCTTCTATTGTTTTGAAGAGGGAAACCTTCAACCTTGAAAGGGAGGTCTCACCCCGCATAAAAAGGGAGAACCTCAACCTGAAAAGGGAGGTCTCAAGTTGTGATGGTTTAAGGATGGCCACTAACTTTGGAATGTTTAATGCAATTCTTGGAACTCTTCCAAAACTACTAAGAAGTTAAAGTCTTCTGCCAGAGGAGGTGTCCCCAATTCTTTGAAGAGATGTCTCAACCTCGCATAGATAGTTTAAGGCTGATCACCAACTGAAGGAATGCTGAGAGTTATCTTTGCCTCTGGCTACAACTATAAATCTGGTATGACAAGTTGTGGCTTAGGCTCGCTTGATGTGGCTTTGAATCTTGTAGATGACCATCACTTCCCCCCCTGTCAAATATAAGGTGAGATGATGGAGAAAACTCAACTGCAAGACCTTTTAATATTCTAGAAGAAATTATGACATATGACTAAAATATCTTCTTGGTTGTTGAAGCCCATTGCCAAGAAGCAATCCATCCAAGATGAATCTTTGTTCTTGCAGGAGCCTTGTTTTTGAAGCATATGTGTGAAGAATGAGTATGCTGACCACATTGCTTGCACGGATGAAGATCAACACAATGATCTTTCATATAGCCAATTCGGTCACAATGTTGGCATTTAACAATCTGTTGTGGCTATTGTCGAAGAGGCGCAAAATCTGGAACAACTGAAGGTGAACTATCATGAAGGAATCCAACACTCGGAAATTTGATGGGCTTTGAGTAATATGGAATATGCAAGGACACATCCTTGTCATATCCAAGACTAGTTCTATGCTTGTTATGGAAAACCTTGTTGGTATTATGATACATGTGTTGTACTTGATGGGAACCCACTTGTAGTCGAATAATTCACTTGTATATCGTAACTAGATGAACCTACGTAACTAGATGAATCTACATGAGAGATATTAGATGTGGCAGAATGCATGGTAGTTGTGTTTACAGATGTTGCAAAATGTAGGGCCGTTCAAAGGAATAAGTTTAGAAGTAATATACAATGGAAAATCACATTATAACATGTCTATTTAGAGGGAACAAAGTAATGGTACAAAATAATAGGATGAAGGAACAAAGGACTACATATCATAATCAAGAAGTCGAAGAAAAATGATATTTTTAGGTATGTTAAGTTGTATACGTGGGTTCATGGACAAAAATAGCGTATACATATGAACACACTTTCATAGAAGAAAAAGCGCATATGAGATGAAAAATTAAATAAATTAAGGTGAAAGAATACCAAGGGTCAATACCATGGTATTAGCCCAAAATATTGAGTAGAGTAATGGTTATTTGATCTCGTATAAGAATACCACAGGCTCTAAGTGTTGTTTTGATCCAAGGTATTGAGAAAGGATAAAACTATATAAGGAGGAGAAGATCAAAGGGCTAAGGGAAGAAGTAATGCATATCTTATGAAGTGTTAGATCAAAAGAAAATATGCGTGTTATGGGTTTCTGATGCTTTGCTTGATCTAAATAAGCATGCACCTGAGTGTTTGATGATGGATGAGATCTAATGATGGATCAGGATCATAATGACTTATCATTATGTGATCTGATAATGGATAGGCTAGATCTGATTGCTAACACACGTTTTATCCTTCATATGTGATAATCTGGGTATGTCTGAAGTCTAAAATTGCAGCGAAGTTATAAGTAAATATTTGCAGATATATACGTTGGTTCGCTTTGGTGAAGGTGTTAGACACATTGGTTTGGCTCTTCCAAGTAGCGTATGAAAAAGAAAAGCTTGATGTTCATGGATGACTAATCTATCAGATAAGTGTTGTTGTTTTAGTGTTGTCTGTCAATGAAGTCTTTTTAGATTTGAAAGGAAAACTGAATGCATAAAGAGTTTGTGTCTGATTGATTGGTTGATTGAGTAAGAAGGGTGATCGTTGCGGCTATCTATTTAGAACTCTGTAAATTGACAGTAGATCTTCAAAATGTCAATGATTGGTACAGTTTGTGGTTTAGAGGTTTTATGATTTAGTATCTTTAGAGGTATACACAGGTTGGGCTAAAAGAAGTTGCGTATACACACAGGTTGGCTTCATTGAAGGAGCATATATAGTCTGACACATGATTTTTGAGGTTACAGTTGGTTACAGTGATCTAGCTGTTCTAGTTGATTGGTTGAATTTGATTAAGTTTGAATGAATGGTTGATTAAGTTGTGTCAGAGGTTCAGTGATTGTTTGATTCAGTATGTCAGAGGTTTCAACAATTGATTGATTCAGTTATGGTTGATTCAGAGATTTATTATTGGTTTTAGTTATGCTAGAGATTTATGATCGAGTTTCAGTGATTGTTTTTGATGGTTGTATTGCAGTGGTGATTGATTTTGAGCTTCAATGTTACTAACAGGTCAAGTGTGAAAATTTGATGAAACGTGGCCTTCATATTTTATTATTATGTACCAGGAGTATCCAATGTGAAAATTTATGAAACATGGTCCCTGAAGGATATTGAGGGTTAGAGCTCCCTTCTAGTAGCGGTTGGAGAGCAAGTGAAGGTTGTAGTCTTCTGTAGGCCGGTGCCTATGTACTAGTAAACACATTGGCTAGTACAAGAGCAAGGGGGTTGTATCTCCCTTCCAGTAGAAGTTGGAGACCAAGAGAAGATTGTAGCCTTCTGCAGGTGGATGCCTGTGTATTGATATGAGCCTACACCAGTACAAGATTGTAAACAGATTATTGTTTATATTAAAAGAAGAAAAAGATAACAACAGCAGGTGGTTTTTCTCCCACATTGGGTTTCGACCTTAAATCTTGGCATTCATGTGTGTTGCTTATGTGTGATGGTTTATTCTATTATTACTACACATGGTTACTATTTAATGTTTAAATAAAGTACTGATGCATTAATTAAAGATAGACATATGATGAATTAACTTAATTATAAATTCACTAGATATACGTTGGTTGCGTTAATAACAGTTGTGTGCATATGCGAGTTCCCTTCACTGAAGTAGCGTATGTAAACCTGATTATGGAAATGAAAAAGTTATTGATTTGTAAACACTGATTCAGCACCCCCCCTCTCAATATTCTTCCCAAGCTCTTATGATGGGCTTGGGAAGTGTAGAGTGAATTTCCTCTCCTATATTCAAATCTTCTTTTGAAATGAGAACTAGATCTGAATCAACCTCAACATTATTGACTTGATGAGTTGCTCGCTGCTGATAGGATCATGTTTCAAAGTGAAATAGGAAATTGTTTGGAACAAAAATAGGTTCATAAGGATACCTTTTTTTCTATAACTTATCTCTTTGTCATTGTGATTCAAGTTCTAAAAACTCTATCTTCTCTTGTGCATTTTGCAAAAAGTTTTGAATATCAGAAATAGTGTCCTTGCTGATTTTAAGTGTGCTTTAAGCACTAGAGACAATTAGAGTTCTCAATAACTCTAATAAATTGTCAATTTCAACCATTTTATCAACAACTCAAATGCAACGCATATTCAACACAACATTCAATGTCCAATGGTGAATGAACAACATAAATATAAACCAACCTTGAATTCTTCGTAATAATCTTCACAACTAGAGCAGGTGACTCGAACTCGCTGCTTCCTTTTACAAGTCCATATACAACATTTAATCATCGAACGATATACATCGCACATGTGCATTCAAACTATTAAACGCTATATTTAGTGTTGCATTCTCACGCATTCACCAAGCTTTTATATGCGTTCTTGGCACCAGGGAATACTTCTTTTTATGTCAAATAGTTTCTTTAATATAGAACAACTCACATATACAATTGGACTGACTGATATAAATTAAATGTACGGACCGACTCTCAACTTCATGTATGAATAGTCTAACTCATTTTTACCACCAGCTCAGCCTACCGCCATGAAATTTAAAGTAGTGTAGACAATAATTAGTGCAACGATCAAATCTTGCATATTTGTTTTTGGGTTTATTGAGTGCCAAGCATGAACAAATTCAAGATGTTAGGTTGGATTTCAAGAATAACACGCATCTTAATTACAGTGAGTTCTAGTTGTGGTAGCAATAGCAACATTAGAGGTGAAAAGTGTTGCATCTCCTGCGGAAATGTAACCCTGCATCCTCCATTCAGGGCGGAAAAGGACTGCGGGGATTTCCCCTACAGAAATATCGTGCGCTGCAAGAGAAATGCAGAGGCCGCCAACATTCTCCTGCTCCTGAATCCTCGTGGGACGTTTCTGGTCCAAGATGTCGACTAAAAATCAAAGACCATCACCATTAGGGATTCCACAAAGTCTATTTGTTCTTCCGTATAACCTATCCCACAGCAATTTCATTCAACACAGATAATAGAACGAGAAACTCATTGTTTCATTCACCATTCCTGCATTCAATATAACGTCAAACTGTTTTGAATTCCCTTCAACCTTCTAATCTTCAGGCAGGTTGACTGTGACGGTACCCAAGCAACCACAACTGAAACCTCCCATTAAAGCATAGAAGATTCAAAATGTCAATAAAAATCGTCAAGAATATTTTCCCTAAACATTTCCTAGATCTGAACAATAACCTCAAAAGAATTAACTGCTCTGAAGATCTTTTGCAAGGAAATTCAACAGAAGCCTTAGATCATTAAACCTTTAGATGAATCATGAAATTTGAACACTAGGCTATATGTGAAATAAGCCAACATAGCCATTTTGGAACAATAAATGTAGCTGACCATATGCATAATTGTGCAGTACATTCCTCTGCTTTCTTTCGCATGCAACACCCCTTATTGTTGAATTCAAATTACCTATGTGCATGAAGATGAGTTCTCTTGAATAATCATGATAATGAGTTCAAATGGGCTAAGTCCCATGTGGTTTAAGAGACACTCAATAAAGAAAATCGTTGGTTGAAAATGATGACAACGTTGGCGGAGGCAACATCAACAAATTCAGAGATAACTTTTACAAAAAATATATTTCCTCAAGAAATTGAAAATACTAATTAAAACAATGATCATGCTTTCTTATAATGAGATTTGAACAGGTCTTTGCAATTGCAATGGGCGTTATCCTTGTAAGTAGGCAGTATCTCTATATTCTAGTGCAAAACAGGCGCAAGAAGAGGAAAAATGTTCCTAAAGGCAAATAAATATGCATTAGCAGTAAACATGCTTTTAGTGGGCTGCCTGCTTGTAAATCTTGTTAAATTTCAAGCTTGAGCTAAGGAATGCAGGACTGACAGCAGATAGGTGAGCTACGTGTAGCATGGCAGGTTGAAGCGATAGATCTGCTATACAGAGGCAGGTCTGAGACGGCTGACAAGCCAGAACGGTAGAAACACTGAGTTGAGAACGTTTGTCTTTTTCAATTTTATTTTATTTTGACTATGTAACAGAGGAAATAACTAGAATTTAGCTGACAAGATATTTACTAATTGATGGCAAAACTGATATGCACAGAGAGGCCATAAAACTAATGGCTCAATCTAGAGAAGTCCTAGAATTCTCAGGCTCCAATACCATGTTAAACATCCATAGAATTTAAACATCTAATGTGGAGGATAAGCATTAGATTTCATTTATTATTGACATGATATACATTTATAGTACATGGTGTGACTTTTTGGATTCATATTCCAAGTGTTCTCTTAGACTCCGATAGTTGTTCACATTCCACACCAACCCATACAGAATTAGGTGTCCAACATTTGATAACTTAAATATCGCATTCTTTTATCCTACTTTCAAACAATGTTTACTTCCTTTAATTTGACAACAAAAACAACACTATATCTCTACGCAATGCCCCATATATTTTCAGAATGCTCCATAATAGTCATCGACGCAAATATTTTTCTGTTTTGCATTGCATCACATAATCACATCTTAGTATATATGCCCTCCATGCGCTTTAGCACAATCCAATATTCTAGAGAGCACTTGTCTGTCTGCAGTGCCCCATCATAGTCAAAGATGCGTGACTCGTTTTTTTGTCTGCATACTTCACATAATCGTATGTAGTATAACTGCACTCCATGCGCTTGGACGCAATTCACCATAGCATACAACGCTATATCTTTGTGATGTGCTTCATCATAGCTAATTCGAACTCAAGTATCATCTGTGATCGAGATTAAGTTATCGTAGTGAGATACACCACCAAAATTATGTGGTTTGACTTGGTCAAATAGTGGAATATTCAACACGACAAGGGTGAAACTTGCTACGTTGTATATAAGAAATTGATTGATGTGGAACATTGCACCTATAACCATCCACAATTTACTTAGCATAACTAATGTCTGGAGGAAAGTTGGAGACTGCAATTATTAAGGCATGCAAAATATGAAGTCCCTTTGCTTACGAAATATACAAACATCAAAGAAGAAGAATAAAAATAAACCTTATAATAACATCTTGACAAATTGCTTCTATAAGAGTATGGAAAGAGTTGCAACTATCAGCGTTGTGAACCCATAATTGAAGAGGTCAACAAAGCAATCGGTAATGGTCTGTTGAAATTTGTTTGATCGAGCGAAGATTCAATGACATAAATCTTGACATCGATCATGAAATCTATTTGGTTCACATAATGATCACGCCTTGCCCTCCCAAGATTGGGTTGTGATTATTGTTGGTTGGTAGTCGTGGTTCTTATGATATAAAAAAGGATTGATGTGCAGACACAGTTGTAGTGGAAAACTGAGCAACTGTCAATGTTGTGAACCTAGCAATGTAGTGGACAACAGAGCAGTTGACAGTGGTTTGTTGAAATTGCACCAGCTCAACACGACGTCTAAAGAAGATCTCATTGCCATGGTGATCTATCAAGCCAGAAAATATTGGATATTGCTCCACCATGTCGCTTCACATGTTGATGATTCGAAGAGGTTTCTTGTAATGTATAATCCGAGCAACACGATCAGAGTGCAACGACGGAACTGTGGCAAAAATAAGTCGTAATTATGCCAATCACTGCTAATTTCTCTCAACAAAATTTTGTCCAAAAAACCATAATTAATCTGAACCTGTTTTGCCATAATTAATCTGAACCTGTTTTGCCATGTGGTAAAAAATTATTGAAGAGGAAAACGAAATTCAGCCTCTACTATTGCTAAATATACTCAGCCAAAATCATTATAGGAACACCTTCAATGTAATTATCTATAATTATATAACAAATATATTATAATAATTATAATATATAGATATATAACTAATTATTTTTATTATAGTATACACTAATTATTAATAATGAGTATAAGTATAATATAATATATAATTTTATTCTAATATTTAATATTATAATAAAAGAAAATGTTATTATAAAATATCTTAATATTAATGGAGGCTACCCATTATTAATAGGAAAAAATAAAGGAAATTATTACCAATTAAAAAAGTTTAACTCAAAAGGCAATAAAATTTAAGTAGAGTAGGGAAAAAATTTACAATTAGTAATTGAAAAAATTTACAATTAGTAATTTTCAATTGTTTTTGGCCATAAATTTTCATTGCATATGCTTAATATTAATAGCCGACATATGTGAAATAATATGAATATATTTAATGGCGTTATTTATATGGGATATTTTTGGAAATTTGTTTTCTGATCTAATTTGTTTAGAATTGGGTAGACATTCGGGGATTAATTGAAATCATAAGTTTGACGAGTGAATTTGGGTTTTTTAGGTGCTCAATCCATATATGCTGCCAAAAAAACTAGTTTAAACAATACCAATTATAATTTTTTTCACTTGATAGAGAAATCTGTAAGAAAATCCAAAAAGTGTCACATATCTAATTATTATAATGATGTCAACACTTAATTTTCAATTAGTGACTATTCACATTAACTTATTTTTCATATAATTTTATTTTCCTTTTATTTTGATTATGAGTAGATAATTATCTTTTGACAAAATGTATTTAATCATATTTAAAAACACACTCTCTCTCACACACACACACATATATAGGTTATGGAAAATATAATTAGAGATTTTATTTAAATAAATTAATAATATTTATTTTATTATGTTATTAGATATGTTTCTGTTTTAATGGTAATTTGAGAGTTTTAATGTAATTATAAGTAATTATTATCTGAATGGTATGGATTTACTTCCAGGTGGTATTCTAAAGTATTCCTAGTTGGATACACAAATCAAAAGTTGAGATTTATCTACAAAGTAGTTATGCATTTTTTTCCTTTTTTAATTAAATCAATTAATTAAAAAAATATTATATATAAAAGTGACATATGAAGTGAGTTATGATTTTTTTTGGTCATGTGGTCTTGATTAGGTATGATAATAACCCATAATATTAAGAATATCCTTGGTAATAACCCTCAATGGATAAGAATATTGTTCCATATTTTTTCAAAAGTATAAATGTTTAATTTATATATTAATTATTTTTATAATAAAATTATGGTAGGTTGTGGTGGTCTACTCTGTGAAGGAAGACCCCCTCTCGATGTTTGTGAGAATGCAACCCGAGGAGCGTGGTGGTCGATCCGACACTTTGTCTTTGTGACTTGGGAGCTTGGGTGGGTTGGAATTGTCGATCTCGTGACTATTTGTCTTGGCCACGGGGTTTGTTGCAGTGTGCCTCGAGCTCGAACCATAACTGGGCATTTAACTGGTGGTATATCACACTTGTAGAGATGATTATGTAGTGGGGTTAGGCTAAGATGGGGCAGGGGCCTTGTGGCCATCTAGCGGGAGGTAGTTGTCAGGCGAAGGAAACAAATGATGAAGGGATGTGGGCACTGAGTTTGAGGGGGAATTGGCTCATGATCAAGTCCCTCCTCCTGGCTGAGTCGACCACCCACCATCCATGGATTCCTTGGATCTTTAGTTGCAAAACATAACAACAATCTTAGAGGATATGAAGCAACAACGACAAGATGATTGTAATGAAGTCATCACATTTATGAATGACCTACAACAGAACCATTGTGACATCCTCGATCACTTGGCATCTATGAGGAGTCATTGGTGCACCTATGACTGCATCGATCAAATGGAGAAGCATTTAGCTCACTGGAATTTCATGTCCATGGGGTCCTTAGATCTCTCTAGGTGCACGGCATGCACTTGATTTCCCTCATGTCCGGTGATGGTTGTTGGTTGTCTTCTCATTTTCTATGTTTTCTAGGCATTTTGGTCTTTTATTTCTAGTTACTATGTAAAGCTTGGCACTTTGTCCTTGGATTTTGCATTGAGACTCAAGGAGCAAGACTTTTCATGTTTATCCATCCTAAAAATTTGAAGAACTAATAAAAATAAAAATATTTAAAACCACAAAATAATAATAATAATAATAATAAATTAGTGAGATTTTATGATTTTTTTTTAATTTTATATAAGTTGACTTGTTTTTATGTTAATTGAAAATTTAAACAAATTTATCTTAATTTTAAATTTATTTTATATAAATAAATAAATATTATATTATTTTTATATTTTTAAATATCCAATCAGTCTAGAATATTTATCTTACTAATTGAACTGTATTAATATTTTAATCTATGTATAATGTAAGGCATTTAAATTATTAGAGTGCGATATCCAATTTTGATCGGACATGTTTTGAAAGAGTAGATTAAAAATTATACTCCAATTCAATAAATAACCTTATAAATATAATATACCATTGGAAGTAATGCTTCCCTGTAGAATTGGGAAAAAATTGCTATACTTACGAGTAATGCTTGCATATAGAATTGGGAAACAATTCTATATTTATGTGTTTGAGGTTAGTTGTAAAGCACAAATGCTTCCCATGACGAGCTGGATGGACCGGGCCGGTGATTATCTCAACGTCTTGTGCAATCAAAAGCTGGTGGATCTTGAATTCAGGAATTGAAGTGGGTTTGTTTATGTTTCATCTGATGGATGCAAGCGTACATCTGCATCTAGCAATGGTACGACAATTTAAATAATTATTTCCAGTGCGTTGGGACAGTAGACAGAAAATGATGTAGTTTTGCCGGAGTCGATAGAAAATCCGACGAGTTCAATGTTTAAATTTTATGCAGGCCTCTCACTGTTGAATTAAAATGTCGAGTGTGGGAATGGATGCCTTGTAGGGGCTTGGAGTTTCAATTTGCATTCGGAAAGGAGCTGTTATTACTGCAGCGGGAGCAAACTTCGCATCCAAATGGACGTCCGTCACTATCCATGGTGTCAAACATGTTAGAACCACCGAGATGCCACGGTTACAATTTCTTTTGGCAACAAAATAAAGTGGTTTTTTTTTTTTATGGTTGTGTAGAAGATTGGTTATTATGAGATTGTTGAGTTTTTTTTTTTTTTATTGTAATTATTATAGGGTAATGATATGAAATAAGATTTAATTAACCAAAAAAACATCTTTCAAATTAATGGTTTTCGACGGAAACATCTTTCAAATTAATGGTTTTCGACGGTGCTAAGAGAACGCCTCATTGACTTGTTTATGTGACTTTGTTATATGTAAGAGGGATTTTGTTCCTCCTCAGGTTTCAAGACCATAAGTTACAAATGTTCTTTCAAGACCCTAAGTTACAAATGTTCTTTTATAAGATCATTGTGTTTTAGAAATGTTAGTTGTACAATTTATTATTTGATACGCTCAATATCGAGACAACTCACTTATACAACTATCAAAAGTGTAGTTTGTAATGGGAGTTGGTCCATAGAGTGGCTCAGTGTCGACATTGTCCTTCGGGAGGTTGAGAAGCGTCAATTCTATAAAGTACGTCAATGGTGGTAAGAGAGAATTATGTTTTAAATGGAGGTGAAGTCACACCTTGAAAATGTGATGGTGAAGAAAGAATGGTGTTTGTGAGGTTCTAGAGTGGATGGGAGTGTTGATGAAGATTAGTGAGACAGAAATCATATTGTTATTGCACTACTACACCAAGGGCACTTTTAAGACTTTTTTTAAGACAAAAGAAATCTATTATCTTAAAAGGTCACTTTTTATTTTAGTTATTTTACATTAAAATTTAATGTCAATTGAATTGTCTTAAATATAAAATTTAAGGCAAAAACAGTTTGAGACAAAAATGTTCTAAAACAAAAATTTATATTTAAGACAAAAACAGTTTAAGACAAAAATATTTTAAGACAAAACTTTAAATTTAAGAGAAAAATAGTTTGAGACAAAAATATTTTAAGACAAAATAGTGTAAGGCAAAAATATTTTAAGACACAACTTTATATTTAAGACAAAAACAATTTGAAACAAAAATATTTTAAGACAAATCTTTATATTTAAGACAAAAACAGTTTGAGACAAAAATATTTAAGAAAAAAACTTTATATTTAAGACAATGGCCACTTAAGACGAAACTCACTTAAGACAATTAACAATTAAGACAAAAACATATCAATTTAAGACATTATTATCTAGCAACTGCAAAATTGACTTTGATAGCACGCCCTAAGTCTGTTAGTTTGCAGACTACTACTGTCTCATGCCTATACCAAGGTTATTATTTCACTTACCATTCACGTTATCTTATATAAAGACAATGACTTGTTGGGCTCATCGTTTTGTCGGGTTAGCCAAATCTGAAGAACGCAAAATTTTTTCCAGGCAACATTTCTTAGACATCAATTCCACTTTTGTCCCTTCGATCTCTCCTGATACGATTAGAGACAACTTGTATGTCATTGCATTTGGCTAGTGAGTCACTATAGTACTTACTATTTTAGAGCAGTTGATAAACTAACTAAACTGTGGACTCCTTCTCCTAGTTATGGGATTAAGCCTCAAGTTTGAATTTCCCTTAATATGCATCCCCTCAGACTTTGGATCTAGCTTAGGGTAATCCGCTGCAAGAAACATTGCAATGTGGTTGGCTTACAATTAGGTGGAGAGTTGACGTCCTTCTTTCATTTTTCAGTCATCATTTAACACACAGATAAGTGTACATTGCTGATGTGTATTGCCTTATGGAGTGCGATATCTTGTTACATTGTGAATGGTGCAAGATCTTGCGTGTTTGTAAATGTAAATGAATGTACGAGTTTTGACGCTCATTGTATCTTCATGATTAGAATGGTGTAATGTATTCACATGAATTTTAAAGTGTGCCTAGAATATGGTATTCATTATCATGTGCATGGTGAATGTGCAATTATGTGTTCATATTGAGTTAATTGATTTCTAAATTTATGGGTATAATTAGTTTAACCAATACCTACACTAGTTATTTTGTTAACACAGAGAATTTAGGTATCAGGAATTGGGTCATGAGTCTCCTTGAAACTACAGGAGGGTGGATGCACAACAATTGTAGTTCTCCTTTATGAACCTAACATAGGTTTCTTTTTATTTCATATACGATATGTTTTAGAGGTCGGGAGGAAGTGGGAGAACATGAATTTGTTGACATGCTAGTAGGTTCAAAACCTAGTGGGCACTGGTCAAACCGCACCCTAGTGGAACCATGTTGTGTGTATAGAGACTAATCGTAATCCATCGACACTTGGTCAAATACACTTGGCCAAATGTTGTTTTAGACACTTGGTCAAATGTTGTTTTATTTTGGGTGAGAATCCTAAAGGGAAATAGTGTGGTATAGGTAGAACTAAGAGTGTTAGGAACATTTTTAGCCACCATCGTTAAAATATTTATACCCTACAACACCCTAAGAGTGTAAAAATTAATATAAATTTGCTACTACTGATGTATTCGAACTAAAAACAAGAGATTACAAATTTCCTCTGCTATTTTGAGAAATGGAAATCATAATTCAGAAACACATGCAATGATATGCAACCATAAAAGAAACACAAGAACACAGTTATTTATAGGGAAACCCAACAGGGAAAAACCCTTCCCCTTATTTTCATTAATCATATGAGAATGAGAAACGATTACAATGCCTTGCTTCAATCTTGAAGCACACCCTGCATTGTAAACTTGTTCTCCTATTGATTATCCTACTCTGGCTAACACTTAGTCAATTCAAGGCCCCATCTTTCTCCTATTTCCTTGCACAATTCTTGAGGAAATTAGCTCCTAAATAATAGGGGAATTCACTATTCCTTTGTGCAAAGCCTAAGTAATCGATCACCTGCTTCAATGCCCAACATGTAGACTCAACTAGTATACAATTAATAATTACAATGTTCCTTTTCCTCCACTTCAGTTTGGCAATTCAAATTCCATGCATGTTTGGGCTATTTTTAGCTAACTAGGGAGTTTAACTGAGAGGTCATTGAGTTAACAAAAATTCTACTACTCAATTGAACTTCAACTGGCTCAACTAGTTGGTTGAGCTCAGTTAACTGAGTCAAACTGAAAATAATTGAATTAGAATGCTAAATTTTAGCAACACTACATGCACAACTCTACTTATAGAATATAGCTAAAATCTATTGAATAAACAAATAGACAAGGCAATGCCACACAAGTTAACTGCCATCCAAGCCATCTTGCTGATTTGGAAAATCGAATTACTAAATTTTACTAAGGACAAGTCAAATTTAGCCTTTATTGCTACATTTTCTAGCACTCCCTCTTAGAAAGAAAGGGATTTTGAACCACCCATATCCTGCACCCGTGGAATTTGAATTTTCCTCATGACAATGCCTTTTTCAATATATATGCATCTTGCTTCTTAGCTGGAATGTAATGTAGCATCATAATTTTCCTATGCACACAATTTTGCAAGTGATGGTACCTGATATCAATGTACTTGGACCTATCATGAAATACTAGAATCTCAAAGAGTTTGATACAACTCTGATTATTACAATAAATCATTTTTGAATCCATCTATTGACTGAAAAGACCCTCAAGTACTTTCCTCATCCATATGGCCTCACATCTTTCCTTACTTGTAGCCATGTATTCAACCTTTATTGAGTTGAGTGCCACATACCTCTGTTTCCTACTATACCACGAAATAGTTCGAGACCCACCACTGAAGATAGCACCCGAAGTAATTTTCTTGTCCAATGGGCTCCCTACCCAATTTGCATCAATGAAGCCTTGGAGCTTCACTTCCTTTGTCCTCCTATACCATACCCCATACTCAATTATGCCTCTGAGGTACCTCAACACATGCTTTGTTGCCTTCCAATAAAGCTTGGTAGGCTTCACCATGGATTGAATCAACTAATCAGTTGCATAACGTATGTCGGGCCTTGTGTTCACCAGATACATCAAGGATCCCATAAGTTATCTATACATGGTAGCATCTACTGCCTCTCCTAAAGAAGCACTCTCCTTCCTCCAATTTGTAGCTAGAGGTGTGTCCATAGGCTTATTGTTCTCCATGTAAAATCTCTGAAGTATTCAAAGGCATACTTCCCCTGACTCACAAACATCTCACCATCACCCTGCCATACTTCTAGCCCAAGGAAGTAATGTATCAATCCCATGTCCTTCATCTCAAATACCAAATCAACTGCTCATCTCTATTGAGTATCAAATCATAAACATAAAATACCAAGATAAGCAACTTTCCATATACCACAATGTGATAGAGGTTGGCATCTGCTTCACTTTTGGTGAATCCCAATCCACTGAGATATGTATAAATTCAAGTGTACCATGCTCAAGGTGCTTGTTTGAGACCATATAGGGCTCTTTTGAGTCTACACACATCTCCCAGTCATATGTCTCAAATCCCTATGCTTGCTCTATGTAAATTTCTTCCTCAAAAACACCATCAAGAAAGGTGGTCTTCACATCCATCTTTCAAATTTCCGTAGGCAAAGGAGGTCACCTGAGAGTTACATTGGCTACATGGCTCTAATGACTGAGCTTTTAGAGACTAAGGCATCCTCTTTCGAGGAATCGATATAACAACATGTATGGGTTGATGCAATGGTGGAGGAATACGAATCCATTGGTCAATCTATTGTATTTGAAGAGGTGTCCTAGTGGATTGGGTAGGTGACAACCTACATCGATTGGGGTCTATAATTAATAAGTGACATCAAGGTTTATTGACCTACATATTTTATCAAGGTTTTTTCAGACACTACTACATAAGGTATTTTTTGTTAATGCTCTCTACTTTGGTACACATATAGGCGAGATTACAGAATGCGGGCAGTGTTAGTTGTACAACTGACCTTTACATCTATCAGTAGGATGTCACTTGATACTGAAGGCAACTAGGGCGATGACGTGACATTAATCAATGTGTTGGTACATGCAACTATTGAGGCGGGGAGTCGTAGTTGTCCCAAATCAGGAGTCCAACATCTTCTTACCAGGCTGCATATTGTTTTTCAACAATGGCTTTAGCTGGGCTTACTTTTGAAGGGATAAGATGACCATTTTTTTTCCAAACCCTCAAAATTTGATCCTTCTCTAAAAATAGAGGGGTACAAGTGACTTTTGGCTTAGCCTACAGCTTCCAAAGGTCCTCCCAACCATGTTCAATCTTCAAACCTATCATCCACCAACCCCTAAGCTCCCTCGAATGTGGGAAAGTGGGATCCAAAGTGCATGCTTCAACTCCAATTCATTATGCAAGTGGAAAGGAATGGTTCTAAGTGGAATTCCCAAAGCCTTCAATAAACTATATCAATGGGTGAAAGTTCCCTAAAAGGCTCCTAAACTCAACTCAAAATAAATGTGTGGCCTCTGACCATCAATATACAAGTGTGAGGCTTTCATGATGTGCCAATCCTGAAAGCACATAGCACCTCACTAACCATAAACCAAGTAACCATGAACATCAACCTCAAGACAAATCTCTACTCCTCTAAGTCAGGTTCATATAGAGTAGTCATTATAGTGTGAGAATAATTATTAATAATAGGTGGTCAATTTATCCTATTCCCACTTGAATGTTTCAGACGACGGGGTCTAGTGCTTTAGCCACAACCCATCCCTTGAATTCTCTTAAGGTAGTTGTAAGGATACAAAAAAATGTCCCAGGAAACACTCAACATTTCGTACATTGATCATTTTAGTGGGTCAAAGGTACTTTAGAAAATTTTCCATCTTACCGAGACTGGCTAGATTGAAATCTTGAGAAATTGATGTTCAAAAAATGCCTCAGACTTAATTGTGGATATTAATCAAAGATGATGTGCAAAGACAACTTGCCATGGAGTCCTTCCTAATAATGATCGAGACAAATTCTATATTCTTGATTAAACATAAATTAGAAGATGAAGAATATTGCCACTTGTTTGCTGAAGCTACGGTTGTGACTAACTTGATCTTATGACTAACCAGGCACTATGTAATGCATCCTAAGTGGGATGACAAATGTTTGATGATATGGTAATAGTAAGTACACTCCTTTTCCTTAAGTCTTGCTTTGTATCTTGCTTGTACCCTCACTGCTTGTCAGATTTGGCTTCCTGTTGCTAGTAAAACCTTTGGGCCCTAGCTAAGAGGTTTGACCATTTTAAGCCCCTGTAATTGACCCTGCATATAAATTATGTAAATTGAATGTATTTTTGTCCATTTTAATTTAAATATAGCATATCAGTTGCTAGGGAAAGTTACTATGCACCTAGTTTGTCATAAATTTATGTAATATTTCCATCTAAAGTGAGAAAAAATTAGAATAAAAGACAGAATAATAAAAAATTATGAGACTCATTCAAACCTTTATAGTAAGGCTGATACAACCCTATAACAACAGTAAATGTCTTTATCCTACTAGCTAGGGAAAAACAAGGAGGTAAGATGCCTAGGTCAAGTAGGGCTAGATTTGAGTATTTTAGGGTTTGATAGTAGTTAAGGGTTTTTCTATGGCTTAGGGTCAAATCCTAGATAAACTATTACCTAGGATGAGACTTTGGGTTTTTCCAAAATGATACAAATTATGCTAAGACTAGTGTCTTACTCTAATCTAAGGTTAGTGAAAATGGAGTCAAATAAACCCTAGGGCTAGGGCTTGAGGTTACTCAAAGAAGGAGAGTTAATTCTAGTAAGCACAACTCCAAAAACAATAAAAATAGTTATCATAGATTAGGATTTTATAAGGATGGGGTCTCAAACTAGGGCATCAATCAACTAATTTTTCCAAACTAGGATTTAGCCTTAATAGACTATGAGGGAACCTAACCAATACAAGAGAGAGGAACAAGCATTAATAATCCCAATGCATTCTACTGTAGTCATCAATAAATGTCATCATATATTTATTTCCATTTGTAGAAGGAACATGCATAGGGCCACACAAATCAAAATGAATGAGTTCAAGCTTTCTATGTGCTCTGGAATAAGAATCATGAAATTATTGTTTGTTGTGCTTTCCTAAGGTACAAGCGTCACATTGCTTAAGTTTCCTAGGAATAGTTGGCAACTACTAACACCATTTTTCTTCAACAAACAAAGGTTTTCATAGTTCAGATGTCCAAATCTAGCATGCAATAAAGACTTGATGGAAGTGTACCTTCATCATAATGATAATTGTATGAAAAGTCGTGTGCACGGGCATAAGTTCCCTTCAGCTTCAAAATTCTTTCTTCTTCTATCCCAGTCATGATGTGATGACCCCGGAAAAATGTAGATATTTAAATTTTACTGTGGTAAAAGACAGAATTAAGAATAACATTGGAAGACTATTTAAAAAAAAAGGGGAAACCTTAATAGTATTCCTTTCTATTTTATATGTGCATTAAAATATATTAATAAAGAAATACTTATGATAGTGTTGGCAACTTCTGAGAGGCAGTTGGAAAAGGAAGTCAGTTATCGAAACTGCATATAACTACCTTCCCTAACTGGAAAGGTTTCCAGGGAAAAAGGGAAGGGGGATGGCAAAAATCTGCGCTGTAGGGACAGGCAGAGAGAAAAAAGAGAAAAAGGCAAATGAAAAGACTAAGTCTGGTAAGGACCAGATAGTCGAGCACAAACTACAACCTTGCTGAGGATAGTGATCCGACAAGAGAGAGCTAGGGGGGAGACTTTGGTCTTGAAGGACAAGTCTCATGGATGGGTGGTTCAACAGAAATTCACAGATACTGCAGGTGATCTGCTGAGGGATTTAAGTGCTGGCAACGACCAGGTAAGTAAAGCAAAAACCCTTGAACATATGCAAGTTATCTGAGTTATTCTTTTTCCTTGAAAAGACATAATTAGTACTTAATAATGCTACATTAGAAGGCTGAGAATGATAGCTAACTGAACATAGAAAATTGTATCCTTGTACCCTGTAAAGGGCAAGGGATAAAGAAACAGTGCGGGGCAGAGACATCTTTAAGCAAAGATTTTCAGGTGCAGAGATTTGGCTCTGAGGGTAACCTCACCAGTTCGCTGGGCAGAGAACAACCCTAAGCTGCAAAAATTTACAGTCTCACTGTCAACACAACAGGGATGAAAAACTATAAAACTGGTTGTAATTAGAGTTACTAGTAAAACTGTTCCTTGAGTGTTCTAGAAGAGAATCTTTGTCACATCTAAGAAAAACTACAGGTAGAAACACAGTGGAATGAGATAATAATAATAATAACTCAAAGCCTAGTACATGAAAAAAAACGATGGCATACTCCCAAAATTTGTAGCGAGCTCTGGATACAAGGAAGATCAAGGAAGGAATATGGCAGACTGTAGCTGCATGCTAAGAAAATCGAGATAAGTTGTTAAAATGGAAATTAAAGAAAAACATAAACCCTTAGAGCCGGGTAAATTTCTGTGGTACAGAACCTTTCCTCAATAATATTGTAAATAAAGAATATGTAAATATGTAGTGAATATCTGAAGTGCGATAGCATACTCCTGCAATCCGCAATCTCATGGAAAAGAAAACAGAGCTATATTCAAGCTATTAACCAAGAAATATTTGAAATAAACTGAGCAACATTCAGGCTATTAACCAAGGAATCTTTTTAAAAACAGAGTTATAAAACGAGCTATGAAACTGAGAACCAATCTTGGCCTGTTGGCATGAGCGAAAACGACAGTCTACTCACTTATACAAGGTAAGCATAAGGTCGAAACACGACCGAGACTATTTTACTCTATCAGGTGAAGCAGCCATAAAATAATCTTACTAAAACCTTAATGAGGGTTTTGCCAAACGAGTACATATATATATACATGAACCTTTACCAATTAAAAGAAGATTAAGCAATATGTTTAGCGAACAACGAGTGACTATTGCGAATTTGTGCAGTATCTGGGTCGTTAGTACCCATAATAACTCTTTAAACTAATACTCCAAACATGGAAATAAAGACAGAGATTTAATGTTAAAATAAGCAACGGCCGCAAGGCTGCAACAATTTGGTTACAAGAAACAAAAGGGGTTTGAGTCCAAACGACTGTGACCAACAGTATTGTGCTCGAAACTCATTCCCAAATACATATTCAGAATACCAGTTCAAATTTACAACTAATTAGAGAGGCCGTTACAGGTCTTATAATTTAATAACTCTTTCAACTCAGAAAACTTGAAACGTTAGGGTTCCACCCGGAACCCATATCTTGCAAACAGAGAAGACACTGAGCAGGTCAATGGTGAGCCTCCCATCACCATCTGCGACCAACCATGGTAAGGGTAAGGTTGGGTTATGGCCAGGCACGAGGGAGACCCTCTGCCGGCAGGTATAAAACAAAAACGAAACATTAACCCAGAACAAAATACCATACGAAATATTGAAGGGACGCACCTGGTGGATAGCCGATTCACCGTAGCTTTTGAAAGAGACCCTCCTCTTCCTGAATCGAACTCGGAAGCGGGACAGCTGCACTCATAAAACAACACAGCAGTAAGATAACCATTAGTACTGTTCACCTCAGGGGGAAATCATAAAGAAAACAGATAGAAGCTGAGAACGATAAAACCCAAAAGAAAACACATATGTTTAGCCACTGTAGCCTTACCAAAAATTCATCAACGGATGTATATAACGCTCAGGATGGACACTTGGCGGTGTAGATGCTCGCTCGGCGGAAGGAGAACTCCAATCAATCCTCTGGCCGCTGCGAGGTGGAGCAGATGGAAGCAGGGTCGCCGAGCCTTGCGGAAAACTCGAAGAGCCGAGAAGAAAACGGTAAATATAGTGTTAATCTCCGGAAGTGATGCCAGGGGGCATCAACACCCTTGGATCCACACCAGATCATCTTAACTGTTGAATGAGGCGGTAAAATCTAAGGCGGGAACTCTTGCACACCCGGACCACACCCCCTTCACGTGATCAGGCCGGCGGAAATAAATGCCTCGACCAGATGTTAACTGCTGGTAACGCCAGCAATGCCGCTGACCAGAGCTGCATCGAGTTGCTACTTCCGGCAACGGAAAAGGGAAAGATGCCCAACTTAAGTTTTATACATGGAGGCCTTATATACGGTGGTTTGGTGTGGAATATTAAATTAAATAGTATTTCACACAGAACCCATATCAATCCATGGTAAATGTAATTTTTACCATTAATTTTTTTTTTTATTATATGTCCGGGTATGTGACAAATTGGTATCAGAGCAGAGGTTTCCATACTGTGACCTCTGGGACAAGTCTGAACATGTTAAACTTGTGGTAGTAAACACAACATTTTTTTTGCGGTCACTAAAATGTACAAAATAACTAATAATGCCAAATATTCTCCTGATTTCATTTTAGGCGAAGGAAAAAAAAGAAGAAGAGAAGAACAACAGCGAGACACTAGACAGTGACAGTAAGTATGCAGAGAGCTAGCAGTGCTCCGCACAGATCGATAGCAGGCCAGGAACCTGCAACAAATCCTAGGAACAACCCAGAGCTGTGGGTACAGCTTGGCGAGGAGACACGTAGCACGAACCTGGCCATATTAGAGACGGTCCAGGAACTGAAAAATGAGATGGCCCGGTTGCGAGAGGATAATGCACGATTGACGATGGAGCAAGAAATAATTTTAAAGAGTTTGTCTGATAGGCAGAACCCGCCACTAGCCAATCCCAGCGCAGAACAGCAGAGAATGACAGAGGAGCAAAATTATCAAACAGAACCTGAAAAATCGGAAGAGGGAGAGGATCAATCTGATAATGCATCCGAACAACAGACCTCAAAACGTCAAAGGGTGGAATTACAGGGAGAATTTCAGAAAATTAAACCCCCACACTTTGATGGGGAACAAGAGGAAGCGGCTGAAGCATGGCTAATTAACATGAACAAATATTTTCAGCTGTATGAATATGACCATAACCTGAAGGCACGATTGGCCATCTTTCAGTTACAAGGGAAAGCGACCCTGTGGTGGGAAGAGGTTAAGATCGTCAAGGGGGTAAGTGAACGAACCATAACGTGGGAAAAGTTTCAGAAGTACTTCAAAGAAAGATATCTGACTGAGCGCTTTTATGATGAAAAGGCAAAGGAATTCCACGACTTGCGGTTAGGACAGCAGACTATGGACGAGTTTATTAATCGTTTTACCTCCCTGCTTCGCTATGTGCCCTACCTTAAAGAAGAAAAAGCCAAGGTACAAAGATTTGTTAGTAGTTTACCCATGTATATACAAGAAAGGATTGAGTTTGACAATCTTGGGACGATGGATGAAGCTATTCGCAAGGCCAGAATCTGTTATCAGTAGAATAAACAGAAAGGGGACGCTTCAAATAGAAAATGGAATGAAAAAAGGGGTAGTAAAACTGTTGGAAACAGTAAAGGAAGTCGCAGCGGTGGGGTTAAGGGAGGTAGTAAAGGGCAGAACAACAGAACTGTACAAAGAGGTTCGTTCAGATCCAAGACAATCGGTGAATCCAGAATGAGCGAACAGTCTGCCAGGCTGGAGGGCGAAGGAATAACCAGACCCCCAGTTCAATGCTGGGGTTGTGGAGGACCACACTACGTCAAAAACTATCCGCAACGGAAGGGAACTGATCAGATATCCCAGATTCATGAGGCATCAACCATCGGCGATGTGGGACGCAGCGTGCCAAGGATTAACGCAGCCCTGGACGACCGTCAGGCGGAGTACCAGCCAACCATGGTGGAATTTGAAGGTAAAATTTCAGACCTTTCTATAACTATCCTAATTGATCTAGGAGCTACTTTAAGTTATATTAGCCCAAAGATAGTAGAACAATGTAAGTTACAGCCTGAAAAATTCAAGAATCCATGGCTGGTACAGCTAGCTACGGGGGCCAAGAGACGAGTGTTGGCAAAGATTAATAACTGCCCCTTAACAATAGCAGGACAGTCAGTAGTAGCAGATCTGAATGTGCTTCCACTTGGTTCATATGATGTTCTGATTGGGATGGACTGGCTAGAAAAGCACTGGTCGTTAGTAAACTGCAAGACGAAAACCATTTATTACAAAGATGACTTTGGAGAGGAACAGGAGATGCAAGGGATTAAATGACCAGTGCAGGTCCGGCCAATCACTGCATCTCAGCTAGCTAAGTGTATCAGAAAAGGATGCCAAATCTATGCCATTCAGGTAGGTTATGCAGATTCCAAGGATAAAACAGCCACGCTGGATAACCTTTCTGTAATAAAAGAATTCGCGGATGTGTTTCCAGAAGAGATACCCGGGCTACCCCCAAAAAGGGATGTAGACTTCACCATTGAATTGATACCAGGGGTAGCACCAGTATCGCGGGCACCTTATAGAATGAGTGTACCCGAGTTGACCGAATTAAAAATGCAACTACAGGAACTGCTAGACAAAAATTATATCCGTCCCAGTGTATCTCCATGGGGAGCTCCGGTGTTATTTGTCAGGAAGAAAGACGGAACTCTTCGAATGTGTATAGATTATCGTCAGCTGAACAAGCTCACGATCAAAAATAAATATCCCTTACCTCGGATCGATGAACTTTTTGATCAAGTCAAGGGTGCAACAGTATTTTCTAAGATCGATTTGCGATCAGGTTACCATCAGATCAGAATTAAGGAGGAAGACATCGCTAAAACAGCTTTCCGAACACGGTATGGACACTACGAGTTTGTAGTGCTACCTTTCGGGTTAACCAATGCACCCGCCACCTTTATGTGTTTAATGAATAGTGTGTTTCATCGATTTTTGGATAAATTTGTGCTAATATTCATCGATGATATTTTGATTTACTCTCGTTCTAAGGAGGAGCACGAGGAACATCTCCGGTTAGTACTGCAAACTCTCCGGGAACACCAATTGTATGCTAAGTTCAGCAAGTGTGATTTCTTCAAAGAGGAAATACAGTATTTAGGACATATAATCACAAAGGAAGGGATTGCAGTGGACCCTGAAAAAATAAGGACCATAATGGAATGGCCCGTACCAAAGGATGTGGCAGATATCAGGTCTTTCATGGGGTTAGCCGGTTATTATAGAAGATTTGTGGAAGGCTTTTCAAGAGTAGCATATCCTATTACTTCTTTGCAAAAGAAAGGAAGGGCATTCAAATGGACTCCAGAATGTCAGCAAAGCTTTGAGCAACTTAAGCGTTTGCTCACCTCTGCTCCCATCTTGAGTATAGCTGATCCTAATAAGGATTACGTGGTATGTACTGATGCAAGTAGGGAAGGTGTGGGCGGTGTGTTAATGCAAGAGGGAAGAGTGATCGCTTATGAATCAAGAAAGCTGAAGGAGCATGAGCAGAAATATTCTGCCTACGACTTAGAATTAGCAGCCGTCATACATGCACTAAAAATGTGGCGGCATTATCTAATGGGAAGGAAATTTCTGTTGTTGACAGACCATCACAGTTTGACAAATTACTTCAGCCAGCCCACCCTGAATACAAGGCAAGCCCGCTGGGCAGATTTCTTAAGCGGATTTGATTTTGACATTAAGCATTTGAAAGGGAAGGAAAACCGCGTGGCTGACGCGCTAAGTCGGAAGGTGCAATGTTTATATGAAATTTCGTCCAGTAAATGGAAGAATCCCTTGCAAGAAATGATAAAAACAACAGCAGATCAAGATGCCGAATACCAGCAAATAAAACAGCAGGTACAACAACTTTCCAGCAAAGAAAATCAGCAGGGATATGAAATAGATGAGGCTGGAATGCTGCTCTATAAAAAGAGGTTGTATGTACCTAATAAAAATAGTCTTAAAAATCTGATTTTGGACGAGTTTCACATCAGCCACTACGCAGGTCATCCAGGGTACCAAAAGATGCTCACTGCACTTCGAAAAGAATACTATTGGCCAGGAATAAAAAAGAATGTAGCTGAATATTTAGCGCGGTGTTTGGAATGTCAGCAGATCAAAGCAGAGCACCTACATCCAGAGGGGTTATTGCAACCTTTACCCATTCCAGAATGGAAATGGGAAACCATATCTATGGATTTCATAACAGGGCTGCCTCGGACAAAGAAGAACAATGATTCTATTATGGTAGTAGTAGACAAATTGAGTAAGGCAGCACACTTTATACCCGTGCAATCTACCTACAGAGCTGTGCAAATTGCACACATTTTTATGCAAAATGTGTTTAAATTGCATGGACTCCCGAAGACAATAATATCCGATCGAGATGTAAAATTCACGTCAACCTTTTGGAAAGCATTGTTTACAGAACTGGGTACACAGCTGAATTTCAGTACAGCTTATCATCCCCAGACCGATGGTCAGACAGAACGAGTGAATCAAGTAGTAGAGGACATGTTAAGAGCATGCGTAATGCAGAAACCGACACATTGGGAAGAATATTTACATTTGGTTGAATTCGCATATAACAACGGGTATCACACATCAATACAAATGACCCCCTTTGAGGTCTTGTACGGACGGAAATGCCGTACACCCTCAAGTTGGAGTGGACCTGAAGACAAATTAAGATTGGGGCCAGAAATGCTCAAAGAAATGGAGGACATGGTTAAAAGGGTACGGACTAATTTAAAGGCTGCTCAAGACAGACAAAAGAGCTTTGCGGATCGGAAAATAAGGTTCAAAGAATACCAGGTCGGAGACCATGTTTACGTAAGAATTCAAGCCAGAAAGAGTACCCTGCAATGGAGCAGTTGTGCCAAACTTGCACCCCGTTATTTTGGACCTTTCCAGGTCTTGGCAAGAGTTGGGCCGGTAGCTTACCAGCTCGCCCTGCCAAGCCACATTAGGATCCACAATGTCTTCCATGTTTCTATACTTAAAAAATACATTTACGACCCTAAACATGTGATCAAATGGCAGGATATACGGGTAAGGACTGATTTCAGTTGAACTAATTAAAAATGTATTTTGAAGATAAAATGACTGGTACTGTTGATGATTGCAGGTCGAACCGGAAGGAGAGGTCCTGGTCGAGCCGCTGAGCATTCTCGACCGGAGAGAAGTGCAGCTGCGGAAGCGAGTTATTACCCAAGTTAAAGTGCAGTGGCAGCACTATGGGCCTGATGAGGCCACTTGGGAAGATGAAGAGCTTCTTAAGAAAACTTATCCGGGGCTGTTTGTGAACAACAGACATCGGGACGATGTCCAATCTCAGGAGGGGGAGATGTGATGACCCCGGAAAAATGTAGATATTTAAATTTTACTGTGGTAAAAGACAGAATTAAGAATAACATTGGAAGACTGTTTAAAAAAAAAGGGGAAACCTTAATAGTATTCCTTTCTATTTTATATGTGCATTAAAATATATTAATAAAGAAATACTTATGATAGTGTTGGCAACTTCCGAGAGGGAGTTGGAAAAGGAAGTCAGTTATCGAAACTGCATA
This sequence comes from Pinus tabuliformis, assembly GCA_031772625.1. NCBI lineage: Eukaryota > Viridiplantae > Streptophyta > Pinopsida > Pinales > Pinaceae > Pinus > Pinus tabuliformis. Next base: position 494,631,884 of record CM062819.1, read on the forward strand.
TAACTACCTTCCCTAACTGGAAAGGTTTCCAGGGAAAAAGGGAAGGGGGATGGCAAAAATCTGCGCTGTAGGGACAGGTAGAGAGAAAAAAAGAGAAAAAGGCAGATGAAAAGACTAAGTCTGGTAAGGACCAGATAGTCGAGCACAAAGTGCAACCTTGCTGAGGATAGTGATCCGGCAAGAGAGAGCTAGGGGGGAGACTTTGGTCTTGAAGGACAAGTCTCACGGATGGGCGGTTCAACAGAAATGCACAGATTCTGCAGGTGATCTGCTGAGGGATTTAAGTGCTGGCAGCGACCAGGTAAGTAAAGCAAAAACCCTTGAACATCTGCAAGTTATCTGAGTTATTTTTTTTCCTTGAAAAGACATAATTAGTACTTAATAATGCTACATTAGAAGGCTGAGAATGATAGCTAACTGAACATAGAAAACTGTATCCTTGTACCCTGTAAAGGGCAAGGGATAAAGAAACGGTGCGGGGCAGAGACATCTTTAAGCAAAGAGTTTCAGGTGCAGAGATTTGGCTCTGAGGGTAACCTCACCAGTTCACTGGGTAGAGAACAACCCTGAGCTGCAAAAATTTACAGTCTCACTGTCAACACAACAGGGACGAAAAACTATAAAACTGGTTGTAATTAGAGTTACTAGTAAAACTGTTCCCTGAGTATTCTAGAAGAGAATCTTTGTCAGAACTAAGAAAAACTTCAGGTATAAACACAGTGGAATGAGATAATAATAATAATAACTCAAAGCCTAGTACATGAAAAAAAAACGATGGCATACTCCAAAATTTGTAGCGAGCTCTGGATACAAGGAAGATCAAGGAAGGAATATGGCAGACTGTAGCTGCATGCTAAGAAAACCGAGATAGGTTGTTAAACTGGAAATTAAAGAAAAACATAAACCCTTAGAGCCGGGTAAATTTCTGTGGTACAGAACCTTTCCTCAATAATATTGTAAATAAAGAATATGTAAATATGTAGTGAATATCTGAAGTGCGATAGCATACTCCTGCAATCCGCAATCTCATGGAAAAGAAAACAGAGCTATATTCAAGCTATTAACCAAGAAATCTTTGAAATAAACTGAGCAACATTCAGGCTATTAACCAAGGAATCTTTTTAAAAACAGAGTTATAAAACGAGATATGAAAATGAGAACCAATCTTGGCCTGTTGGCATGAGCGAAAACGACAGTCTACTCACTTATACAAGGTAAGCATAAGGTCGGAACACGACCGAGACTATTTTACTCTATCAGGTGAAGCAGCCATAAAATAATCTTACTAAAACCTTAATGAGGGTTTTGCCAAACAAGTACATATATATATACATGAAACTTTACCAATTAAAAGAAGATTAAGCAATATGTTTAGCGAACAGCGAGTGACTATTGTGAATTTGTGCAGTATCTGGGTCGTTAGTACCCATAATAACTCTTTAAACTAATACTCCAAACATGGAAATAAAGACAGAGATTTAATGTTAAAATAAGCAACGGCCGCAAGGTTGCAACAATTTGATTACAAGAAACAAAAGGGGTTTGGGTCCAAACGACTGTGACCAACAGTATTGTGCTCGAAACTCATTCCCAAATACATATTCAGAATACCAGTTCAAATTTACAACTAATTAGATAGGCCATTACAGGTCTTATAATTTAATAACTCTTTCAACTCAGAGAACTTGAAGCGTTAGGGTTCCACCCGGAACCCATATCTTGCAAACAGAGAAGACACTGAGCAGGTCAGTGGTGAGCCTCCCGTCGCCATCTGCGACCAACCATGGTAAGGGTAAGGTTGGGCTATGGCCAGGCATGAGGGAGACCCTCTGCCGGCAGGTATAAAACTAAAACGAAACATTAACCCAGAATGAAATACCATACGAAATATTGAAGGGACGCACCTGGTGGATAGCCGATTCACCGTAGCTTTTGAAAGAGACCCTCCTCTTCCTGAATCGAACTCGGAAGCGGGACAACTGCACTCATAAAACAACACAACAGTAAGATAACCATTAGTATTGTTCACCTCAGGGGGAAATCATCAAGAAAACAGACAGAAGCCGAGAACGATAAAACCCAAAAGAAAACACATATGTTTAGCCACTGTAGCCTTACCAAAAATTCATCAACGGATGTATATAACGCTCAGGATGGATGCTCGGTAGTGTAGATGCTTGCTCGGCAGAAGGAGAACTCCAATCAATCCTCTGGCCGCTGCGAGGTGGAGCGGATGGAAGCAGGGTCGCCGAGCCTTGCGGAAAACTCGAAGAGCCGAGAAGAAAACGGTAAATATAGTGTTAATCTCCGGAAGTGATGCCAGGGGGCATCACCACCCTTGGATCCACACCAGATCATCTTAGCCGTTGAATGAGGCGGTAAAATCTAAGGCCGAAACTCTTGCACACCTGGACCACACCCCCATCACGTGATCAGGCCGGTGGGAATAAATGCCTCGACCAGATGTTAACTGCTGGTAACGCCAGCAATGCCGCTGACCAGAGCTGCATCGAGTTGCTACTTCCGGCAATGGAAAAGGGAAAGATGCCCAACTTAAGTTTTATACACAGAGGCCTTATATACGGTGGTTTGGTGCGGAATATTAAATTAAATAGTATTTCACACAGAACCCATATCAATCCATGGTAAATGTAATTTTTACCATTAATTTTTTTTTTTTATTATATGTCCGGGTATGTGACACATGACAAGTGAGTGATCTGATGCTTTTCTGACCTCAACCTTTCCATATAGAGTAGAGGGACATAATATGGTAGGAAATAATGTTAGGTAATATTGCAGTGAATAGGAGTGACAAAAGCAAAGAGTTGAATTGAGACTCCCCTATTTGAGTGGGGGCATGCATAAGGAAAATATATTATACTAAAAAGATTAAAAGTGAGATGCAATCATACCACAAAATCTATCTATCGTCAAACTAAAAAGTTGATATGAAATTTAAAAAACATATTACAAACATACCTCCTTTCGACATCAATGGAATCACTTGGTGAGTTTTCAAATGCCTTCAATCTTGTTGTATGCCTTCGCCTCTACATACAACATGTCACTTCAAGATATTTTGATACAATGTTTTTCCTCCTCCTAGAGCCACTAGATCTTCAAAGAAATTCCCTCATCAAACCATTATAACTAATCTACTAAATATCTGGAATTGGACACCATCCTCAACAACAATGCCAATTTGTTACCTCCCAAACCTAGAATTCAAATATTACAAAGTCCATTAACCAAGTGCAACCCTATGAGAACTTGGAAAGCTTTCCCATCAGCACAAGGGAGGAAACCCTACCAAAATTTAGTTTAATGGTATTTATTTAACATAAAAAGAATGTTGGAATTTACAAAGACCAATGCCTATCCATTTAGGTGATGGAATTAAAATCAAAGAGCAGAGGCTTTGGATATGACAAAGAAGACACAATTAAGCCATTCACTAATGTGGCTTAATTAGTACAAAACAGATTTTTGAATAATGAAAGAGTAAAAGGAGAGATTTGATTTGGGATACTGAGGTACTAGTGATGTCGTTATTGCTTCTTAAGAGTTGGAAGATGGGATCTTGGCAGCATGAAAAAACAAGAATAACTGGGAACCCTTAAAGAAGATGCACAATCATAAACATGAAATTACCACCAAGTGATAACAAACAACCATGAACAACAAATGAATAACCAAAACAAGAACTCTTAAAGGAAGTAGAGAAATTAGTACAACCTTCTTATTGGACAAACAACCAATAATACATTTCTTTTTTTTAATTTGATTTTGCAAGATGGTCAAGACGACCAAAAAAGTCTCACCTAAACTCATGGAAATTTTAAAACCCATAATCATCTATTTAGATCTTCCAAATCAAACCCTAATTCATAAAATAATATTTATTTTTTCAAAGGCCCTAATCCTCCTCAAGTGGAGCACTTCCTTTTGTCTTCTGAACAAATAAAATGGGTCCATATTGCTACTTTCCACTTTCTCTTTCATGAAATCCTCTTAAAGCATGAATTTTCTATTCATCTAAGGGTTTGATTATGTCAACAAACACATGGTATCTCCCAATGCAAAAATTCTTCCAAATATGAAGAAAAGGTCTTGAACAATATGTACATTAAGAAATGTAGTGCAAGCAAGAACTTGTACATGTTTCAAAAAAACATAAATACAACAAGATAGAGAGGTATTGCTCACATTGAACAACTGAGAGAAAGAAATGCACAATAAGGATGAACTTACAGGTTTTCAATAGGTTGAAAGGAAATTGTAAAAAGAATCAATACAATTGTATGGATCTGTATGGTCATATGGAGCAATATAATAGTTGTACAACTTCTGCCTTTATTTTTTGTGTAGATCGTATACCTCATTTTGAAATGATTTTGATGACCATGCAATTTTTATTTGAGTAGCTTGTAGAGGTTTCCTTGAGGTATGCAAAGCTGATTTTGAGGAAGAAATTACCTATGTATCTGCAAAACTCTTTTATTCTTTAAGTACTTAAATTTTTAGTTATTGTGTGATTGATACTATGATTTGAAAGTAATTTCTACATTATATTAAATTTAACAATTTATCTTTTTAACTAGGATCATATGGATAATAGTCACCTGGGGTTTGAATTTATGTAATGTACTTAACCCCAAATACCTCAAAAGGTGAAATATGCCTCCAAATATGTGAAAATGTGTCTAGAAGTTTGTAATGAGATGCTAGGGTTGAAACTGGTCTCGATGAAGTTTAGGGCCTCAATCGAGAAACCTGGTGAAAGAGATAGTTGTTTGGTCAAATCTATTGATATTGTTGTCAGGATCTCAGATGGAGCCTCCTTATGCTGCAGGGAGGAGGCAGTCTCATTGGTTCTGGAAAAGTGTGGGGAAGAGGGAATCTCTTTCGTGATATTTTCCAGTGATGCGAAATTTTTTGAGTTTTGATGTCTACCCTTCTTATTTCATGACAAGACTACCCTACATTAAGCCACAAAATTTCTATCATATCCATGAGGTCAACACCAATTTGTGGTTCAAGATATAACTAAGTTGGAACAAACTTAGCTCTAGAACATATGTTATTTTTCAACCTCTAATGTTTATGGACAAAGAGATATCAATTTTCTAAAACATGTGAGATCCAAAGTATTACCTTTCCCATGTTGACTCCCTCTATTGAACATCATGAAAAATATCCATAAATTAGTTATCCTTATTAAACCAAACATTTAATTGGAAATGATGATTGATCATTACGATGAAATTACAACTTTTCTGCACTTTTTAACCACACAAAGCTTGTTTTGATATCACCATAATTAAATTTTGATAAATCAACCAAAAACCCCTCAAATAATATTTGGTGACACAAAGACCTAACAATTTTCATACAATTAATAATGATTTATAATCAGAAATACCTCTCATTAAATAAAAGAAAAGTCTCAACATTTTATTTAATGGAATTTAATTCTCCTTGAAAAAAACATGAGCATTTAACACGATCATTTCATTTAAGTTCCATTCAAGGTTTCATAGATTTGTTTCTTTCAAAGATCATAATTGTTTATTTCCATCCCTTTGAAAGGTTTCTCTAATGGGAAAGAAGGAGAAGGAAGGATTAAACCATGCCATCGCACGTATTATTTGATTCATTTGGTTGAATTCATGAAATTGGATTCTCAGTGCCTCCAATCATGGTGATTTCGTTCTACAATGGGAATGTACACTGCAAGGTTTTGTAGGAATTTACAGGGTAAGTTCCTTAGATAGAACACTAAGGGACACCACTCACAAACAAATCACAGATCAATACACCAGTATTCTTGACGTGGTTAAAACCCTCAAAGAGGGAAACAGTCCATGGCTTGAGTCAACGTGCCCACTTTAGGAAATTTTTTAATAAAAGAAATAAAGTTTACATAATCTTCTCTGATGAATGGTCGCCCTACAAAAGAACCTCCATGCTCTTTAAATAGAGATCATGGACCAATCAAGTGTTAAGCCACAGATCAAGTGTCAGTAATACTCAGGAGAGAATGAACTGTCAGATCACTTAATGTCTAAAACATATTGTGACCATCGGATTGTAAGTTACAAAAGTACATAGTAAAGAAACACATGTTACCTAACTCTACACTAGACCAAGTTATACTCAACTATTTCCTATGTGTCGGAATATCTTAATATCCTCCCTTAAGAACAACTTGGTATATGATTGAAGGATGTACAAATATGAAACAATAGGAGAAGGAAGGAGACATTAGAGTCTACCCCCCCTTAGTGACAACTTCCTGAACTTCAACCATAAATCGAAGTTTAGTAAACTTCACCTCGGTGAGAGCCTTTGTAAATATGTCTACAACTTGATTGCCAGTTGAACAATATTGCACTTCAAGAACATGGTCATGAATGAGCTTTCTGATGAAGTGCATGTGTAGTTCAATGTGTTTGTTGCGGTGATGTTGGACTGGATCTTTGTATAATTGAATGGCACTTTGAATATCACACCAAAGTGTAGTGAGATGTTGCTGCTGAAAGCCAAACTTTGACAGGATCTGACGAAGCCACAGGGCTTCCTTACTAGATTCTATAGCGCCATGATACTCTACTTCTGTTGAAGAAAGAGAAATGACACTTTGTTTCTTTCCAGCCCATGTAATAGGTCTAGAACCAAGAGTAAAGACATAATATGCAGTAGACTTTCGATCATCAGGGTCACCAGCCCAATCAGAACAAGTGAAACCAACAAATAGAGGAGATGCTTCTGCACTGTAATGAATCCCAAGCTGAACTATACCTCGAACATAATGAAGTATTCTTTTAGATTCCTTCCAATAACTTTCATGTGGGTTTTTCATAAACCGAGCAATAAGGCCAACAACAAAGGAAAGACCAGGATGGGTATGGGTCAGATACAAAAGTCTTCCTACAAGATGACAGTATAGGGTAGCATAAACTTCAAGGGAAGTACAAGTGACTCAAAGTTTTGCTCCAGAGTGAAAGGGAGAAGGGGCTGACTTATAGTCTTCCATGTGCAAGTGGTGTAGAATATCACAGGCATACTTGGACTGGGAAAGGGAAATACCTTCATTGGATTGCAATATTTGAAGACCAAGAAAATAATGCAAGTGTCCTAAGTCTGTCATTTCAAGCTTCTTTTTAAGGTTGGACTTCACATGGTTTATAAGGTCGAGATCACTACTAGTAAGGATAAGATCACCAACATAAAGAATAAGAATGATAATATACTCATCCACTTTCTTGGTGTAGACATTATTGTTAGAATGATACCTAGAAAAGCTAGTATCTAAAAGAAAGCTATCCATTTTTGCATACCAAGCCCGAGGGGCTTGCTTGAAACCATAAAGGGATTTCTTAAGCTGACATATAAGGCTGGAGTCTGTTTGTATAAAGGCAAGAGGTTGTTCCATATAGATTTCTTCATGCAAGTCCCTGTGCAAGAAAGCAGATTTAACATCCTTTTGATGGAATTCCCATTTGAAAGAGGCAGCAAGGGAAAGAACAAGGTGGATAGAGTTCATTTTGGCAACATGGGAGAAGGTTTCAGCATAGTTAATGCCTTCAACTTGTGAAAAACCCTTAGCAATAAGACGATCTTTATGTTTATCAAATTTTCCATCTGGTCCAAACTTGGTTCTGTAAACCCATTTGCATCTAACAAGTTTTCATCCCTTTGGAAGAGGAATAAGATCCCATGTATCATTTGCCAATAAGGAATGATAATCTTCATTCATATCTGCATCCCAATCTGGATGGCCTGAAGCTTCTGCAAAGGTTTTAGGATCATAATTCACTGAAGCATGAGCTAGTAAAGAAGACGCTCTATCATACTAGGAACATGTACATTGGTGATCTATAGGATCACCTGCAAGAGCACTTTCTACATCATGAGTAGCACAAACCCATACCATGTAGGAATTTATAGGGTAAGTTCCTGAGATGGAACACCAAAGGACACCGCTCACAAATAGATCACAGATCAATACACTAGTATTCTTGATGTGGTTAAAACCCTCAAAGAGGGAAATAGTCCACGGCTTGAGCCAACATGAATACTTCAGGAAATTTATTAATAAAAGAAATAAAATTTACATAATCTTCTCTCATGAATGATCACCCTACAAAAGAACCTCCATGCTCTATAAATAGAGATCATGGACCAATCAGGTGTTAAGCCACAGATCAGGTGTTGGTAATACCAAGGAGAGAATGAACTATCGGATCACTTAATGTCTAAAACATATCATGACCGTCAGATTGTAAGTTACAAAATTACATAGTAAAGAAACACACTTTACTTAACTCTACACTAGACCAAGTTATACTTAACTATTTCCAATGTGTCGGAATATCCTAACATCCCCCCTTAAGAACAACTTGGGATATGATTGAAGGATGTAAAAATATGACACAATAGGAGAAGGAAGGAGACATTAGAGCCTATCCCCCCTTAGTGACAACTTCCTGAACTACAACCATAAATCAAAGTTTAGTAAACTTCACCTCGGTGAGAGCCTTTGTAAATGTGTCTACAACTTGATTGTTAGTTGAACAATATTGCACTTCAAGAAGATGGTCATGAATGAGCTTTCTGATGAAGTGCATGTGTAGTTCAATTTGTTTGTTGCAGTGATGTTGGACTGGATCTTTTCATAATTGAATGACACTTTGATTATCACACCAAAGTGTAGTGAGATGTTGCTACTGAAAGCCAAACTCTGACAGGATCTGACGAAGCCACAGGGCTTCCTTACTAGATTCTATACCACCATGATACTTTGCTTCTGTTGAAGAAATATAAATGGCACTTTGTTTCTTGCAAGCCCATGTAATAGGTCTTGAACCAAGAGTAAAGACATAATATGCAGTAGACTTCTGATCATCAGGGTCACCAGCCCAATCAGAACCAATGAAACCAACCAATAAAGGAGATGCTTCTGCACTGTAATGAATCCCAAGATGAACTATACCTCGAACATAACAAAGTATTCTTTTATCTTCTTTCCAATGAATTTCATGTGGGTTTTTCATAAACCAAGCAATAAGTCCAATAACAAAGGAAAGGTCAGGACAGGTATGGGTCAAATACAAAACTTTTCCTACAAGCTGACAGTATAAGGTAGCATAAACTTCAGGGGAAGTAGAAGTGACTCAAAGTTTTTCTCCAGAGTGAAAGGGAGTAGGGGCTAACTTACAATCTTCCATGTGAAAGTGGCGTAGAATATCATAGGCATACTTGGATTGGGAAAGGGAAATACCTTCATTGGATTGCAATACTTGAAGACCAAGAAAATAATGCAAGTGTCTTAAGTCTGTCATTTCAAGCTTCTTTTTAAGGTTGGACTTCACATGGTTTATAAGGTTGGGATCACTACTAGTAAGGATAAGATCATCAACATAAAGAATAAGAATGATAAGCTACTCACGGTCCCACTGTCTTGGTGTAGACATTATTGTCAGAATGATACCTAGAAAAGACAGTATCTAAAAGAAAGCTATCCATTTTTGCATACCAAGCCCGAGGGGCTTGCTTGAGATCATAAAGGGATTTCTTAAGCTGACATACAAGGATGGAGTCTGTTTGTATAAAGGCAGGAGGTTGTTCTATATAGATTTCTTCATGCAAGTCCTCGTGCAAGAAAGCATATTTAACATCCATTTGAAAGAGGTAGCAAGGGAAAGAACAAGGTGGATAGAGTTCATTTTGGCAACATGGGAGAAGGTTTTAGTATAGTTAATGCCTTCAACTTGTGAAAAACCCTTAGCAACAAGATGAGCTTTATGTTTATCAAATTTTCCATCTCGTTCAAACTTGGTTCTATAAACCCATTTGCATCTAACAATTTTTCGTCCCTTTGGAAGAGGAACAAGATCCCATGTATCATTTGCCAATAATGAACGATAATCTTCATTCATATCTACGTCCCAATCTGGATGGCCCGAAGCTTCTGCAAAGGTGTTAGGATCATAATTCGCTGAAGCTTGAGCTAGTAAAGAAGAGGCTCTATCGAACTGAGAACGTGTACATCAGTGATCTATAGGATCACCTGCAAGAGCAACTGCTGCATCATGAGTAGCACAAACCCATACCATGTAGGAATTTATAGGGTAAGTTCCTCAGATGGAACACCAAAGTAAACTGCTCACAGACATATCACAGATCAATACATTAGTATTCTTGACGTGGTTAAAACCCTCAAAGAGGGAAATAGCCACGGCTTGAGCCAACGCGGCCACTTCAGGCAATTTATTAATAAAAGAAATAAAATTTACATAATCTTCTCTCATGAACGGTCACCGTACAAAAGAACCTCCATGCTCTTTAAATAGATATCATGGACCAATTGAGTGTTAAGCCATGGATCAAGTGTTGGTAATACCAAGGAGAGAATGAACCGTTGGATCAATTAATGTCTAAAACATATCATGACCATTTGATTGTAAGTTACAAAAGTACATAGTAAAGAAACACACTTTACCTAACTCTACATTAGACCAAGTTATACTTAACTCTTTCCTATGTGTCGGAATATCCTAACTTTTGCCCACACTACAAAGCAATGGCCCATACCCAAGCCCTCCATCTCTCGAAGAAACTTCAAAATATTTCTAGACAAGCACAACGAGGCTATATGTCTCGGATTCCATGGAGGAAGATGAACCCAAAGTCATAAGGGATAACAGCTTCATCAAAGTAGACAACATATGCCTTTCTGACACAAAAATTAGCCAAGAAAATAACAAAATAAGAGAGCAAGAATGCATTGATTACATCAAGGAAATCAAATATCCTAAGACCATAGGTGGTCACAAGGTAGATGCTCTAGCATAGATGGATTATGATGATCCAATCATCCCTAAAAATGATAGAGACCCAAAAAGGACCTCGGATTCGCCTAGACCCAGGCTTTTGAGAGTCCCAAAGCAAAGAAATTGGATGTCGAGGAAATGGACGTGGACTCAGACAACAGGATTGAGGCTTTGTGCTAGAGGAGAAGCTTCTAGAGGCCAAACCCACTCAAAAGGTAGCTAACTACATTTTATATTTATTTTTTAATTATAAGAATTATTGTTTCTTACCCATGAGGAACTTTTGTTGGCTTAGGTGCCGAGTCTGAATGGTAAATATTCTTTCAAAATTGCCTGGGGGTTTTGTGTTGTGCCATCTGGGTGGTGCGGACCATGGCAACAACACAACCTATTTGTTCGGTTAAACTTTGTTGACCACACTAATTAACCAATTTTAACTTGGTTGTTCTAGGTCGATTGATTGGGTTTCATAGCATTCTCATTTGTTCACTATTTTAATTGTTGCTTTGTTTTCAATCCTTCTTTCATGGCCTTTTCCCATAATTGTAATTCCTTGCGGCCCTATTAAAATTTTATGATTACCAATAGAGTGTATATTTTTTGTGGTGTCATTAATTTAGGATGTTGTAAACACAATTTTCTTTTTAGAAGTAAATTTTATTCTAATAGGAAACAAGTGGAAAACAAGCAATATAAGTTTTAGACCAGGAGGTAACTCCTCAAATCAAAAATCATTTTATTCATTCAGGTTGTTCATTATTATATACAAGAGGGAGTGACTGTTCGGTTCATCTCCCGATGACTCTTTATCTTCTCTATTATTTATTTACATTAATTGCAGCTGTACACCCAATCCCTCTAATTAGGTGTGAACATTCCCCCTGTTAATCTCAAGGGATGTTGGTGAGTCCAAGCATCGATCTGAATCTTTCAAGCTTTTCTCTTCCAAGTGCTTTGGTGAAGATTTTTGCAATTTTCTCATTAGTGGAACAATGGCGGAGATGGATTGTTTTGGCCTCAACATGATGTCGAATCAGATGATATTTAGTATTGATGTGCTTTGTTTGATCATGGAACTTTGGGTTCTTGGCCAACTTTATTGCAAAGGTATTGTCAATCATGAGTGGAGTTGATTGTACTTGTTTTACTTGCAAATCTTCAAGAATTTCCTTGAGCCACACAATTTCTCTTTTTGCCACATTTGCTCCCACATATTTTGCCTCTGTTGTGGAATCCGTTGGAACTGATTGTTTGCGTGATCTCCAGGAGACAGCTCCTGACCCATGACTCATAGCTTAACCTAAAGTAGATACCCCAGTTTCTTTGTCTCCATTGAAGTCTGAATCAGAGTATCCAATCAAGCTAAATTTGCTGTCGGGTTGTGTTATATTCTTTCCATGACTAGCCCACATAGTTAACCAGGGGGTTAGGAGGGGGGCAGAGCCCCCATTTGTTGTGCCAATTGCATAGTGGGGGGAGTCACAGGGGGTTTGAGGGGTGCAGATAACCCCACTCGATGGGGTCTGGGGCAACGCCCCAGAAAATTTTGGTTTTGGAATCTATGTTAGGTTGGGTGGACCTACCTATGGTTTTGTGCATGATTTTCGCACATGGTTTTGGACACGATGGTTTTTGGTCCATGGTTTTGGACGCGATGGTTTTTCATCCATGGTTTGGACGTGATGGTTTTTAGTCCATGGTATTGGATGCTTCGGCATGTATAAATATGTATTGTAACATTGAAAGGAATATAATGAAAAATCAAGCCGGTAGTCCCGGTTTTGGGATCCAGGGGAAAATCTCTATGTATATGTGTTATGCTCTCGCATTGTTTATTTTTTGTGTTTTAGAATTCATATGCAGGTAATTTCTGTACAGGGTTAAAACCTACATTTGGTATCAAATCTGTTTTGGCTTCAAGGGGATGCCTTTGTTGCTGAGGGGTTTCGCTCGGGCCTATGGTAGACCCTGTTCAGTGGGAGATCTGTGAGATTGATTCAATTGGTGAAAGAAGATGGCGAGCAATGGAAAGATAGAGATCGATAAATTTAATGGTCAAAGTTTTGAGTTGTGGAAACTCAAGATGGAGGATCTGTTGGTGGATAAATATCAGTGGATCACTGTAGATCTGGGTACTAAACCAACAGGAGTGTGAGATGAATAATGGAAGAAGTTGGATTGGAAGGCAAAGAACAAAATACAATTGTGTGTCTTAGATTCAGTATTGCTGAATGTATCAGGGGAAGCTACGACAAAGGCTTTGTGGGACAAGTTAGAAACTTTGTACCAATCTAAGTCTCTGGTGAATAAACTGTTCCTGTAGAAAAAGCTGTATAACCTGAGGATGAATGATGGAGACTCAATGACAGAGCATTTGAATGTGTTTAATATTGTGGTAAGTTAGTTATCGTCTGTTGATATCAAAATTTCAGATCAAGATAAGTGCATTAGTTTGTTGTGTTCTCTACCATATTTGTGGGATAGTCTGGTTATTGCAATAGGTAGCAATGCAACTGCCTTGCAGTTTGATGAAATAGTCTCATCCTTACTGATGGAGGAGATGAGACGGAAAAATATGGAGAGCCAGAGTGGTGATGCCTTGTTTGTATGAGGACGGTCCTAGAACAGAAATTGAAATAAGTCATCAAGTGGGAGATGTAAATCTCCAGGAAAACTTGTAAAGGTGGTGTGCTAGAAATGTGGAAAGGAAGGGCACTACAAAAGAAATTGTAAATCTAAAGCTCCTGACAAAGGAAAGGGATCTAATGATGCTCCTTCTGGAGAGGCGAAAACCACCTCAGATGAAGGTGGGGATGTGTACTTGGCTTCTTCAATTACACATGTAGATCATGAAACATGGTTGATTGACTCAGGTGCATCCTCTCACTTCACTCCCCATAGAGACTGGTTCTACGAGTATGAGAAATATGATGGTGGTGATGTCTTCTTAGGGGATGATAGGAAGGCTAGAATCGTTGGTCATGGAAAAGTAAAGTTGAAGTTCCAAGGTGGAAGGGTTAGAACACTTCTAGGTGTTCTACATATTCCTGCATTGGCCAGAAATCTGATTTCTGTAAGCAAGCTGGATGATGCAGGTGTAAAAACAGTGTTCAAGAAGGATACCTACAAGATGGTTCGGGGAGCACTGGTATTGATGCGGGGAGTTCGAACTGGAACTTTGTACAAGCTGCAAGGTAGCACTGTGTTGATGGGTGCAATAGTTCTGTGGTTCCTGAAAGTGGAGAAGAAAATCTAGTGGTCTCTAGAGAGAAGATCGTGTTGTGGCATCAAAGGCTTGGACATATTAGAGAGAAGGGCCTTCAAATACTTCATGGTAAAGGTATGGTAGAAGGTATGAGTAATATCTCTTTAGATTTTTATTTATGTGAAAATTGTGTATATGGGAAGCCGAATCGGGTGAGTTTCCCCTCTGGTGGTAAGAGAGAAAAATAGGTATTAGAGCTTGTGCACAGTGATGTGTTTGGACCTGTGAAGGTTCCGTCACTGGGTAAGTCTGTGTACAATGTATCATTTATAGATGACTTCTCAAGGAATACATGGATATATTTCCTTAAGAAGAAATCTAAAGTCTTTGATAGGTTTAAAGAATTCAAGGCTCTGGTGGAAAACCAGATAGAGGAGAAGATCAAGGTGCTGATGACAGATAATGGTGGAGAGTTTTGCAGTAAGAAATTTGAAGAATTCTATAAGAAGTGTGGTATAGCATGATAGAATACTACTCCATATACACCTTAGAAAAATGGGGTTGCAGAAAGAATGAACAAGACATTGATGGAAAGGGAAAAAAACATGCTCAATGGTGCCAGGTTAGGATAGGAATTCTCGGTAGAAGCGGTGGAGACAACATGTTACCTTGTCAACAGATCACCTTCATCAGCGTTGAAGGATAAAACTCCACAGGAGGTATGGACTGGTAAGAAACCCTCTCTTTCACATCTGAGGGTATTTGGATGTGATGCATATGTACATGTTCCAAAGGAGAAATGAACCAAGTTGGATAGTAAATCTGAAAAGCGCATCTTTATTGGGTATATGGTTTAAAGGGTTATAAGCTTTGGAACCTAGTAACAAGGAAGGTTGTGTATAGCCGAGATGTGGTGTTCAAAGAGGTGAAAGATGTTATTAAACATGAAGTCCAACCAAAGGAACCTGAGAAGATAGAGTTTGAGCTAAAGGAGGAAGAATCAGACTCTACAGCAGAGGAGGAATCAGAAGATGAAGAGCCACAAACTCTGGGTGTGAGAAGATCAATTCGAGAAAGAAGACAACCAGAAAGGTATAGTCCATTTGTTTTCTATTCAAATTTTGCTTTATCTATTACTGATGATGATCCCAGAACTGTGAAGGAAGTAGTAGATTCAAAGGATGGAAAACTCTAGAAAGAGACCATGGTTGATGAAATGGCATCTTTGTACAAAAATGAGGCTTGGGATCTGGTGGAGTTGCTAGCTGGAAGGAAACCCATTGGCCACAAATGGGTGTTCAATAAGAAGACAAATGCAGAAGGAAAGGTGGAGAAATACAAAGCTCGATTGGTAGCAAAAGGTTATTCCCAGGTGCCGAGAATTGATTTTGGTGATATTTTTTCTCCTATTTCCAAGGTAGCTTCTATTAGATTACTTTTATCTGTTGCTGGTGCTTTTTATTTTGAGGTAGAACAGATGGATGTGAAGACAACATTTCTTCACGGGGATCTAGAAGAGGAGATCTACATGAAGCAATCTGAAGGTTTTGCGGTGAAGGGTAAGAAAGAACTAGTATGCAAGTTAAAGAAGTCTCTGTATGGGTTAAAACAGTCACCAAGGATGTGGTATCATAAATCTGATACATTTATATGGGGACTTGGCTTCACCAGAAGTAAAGCAGATCACTATGTGTATTTTAAATTAATTGGTGACAGTATTATTTATCTGGTCTTGTATGTGGATGATATGTTGCTATTTGGAAACGACAAAGAAATTATCCAGGATTTGATGACTCAATTGTCCTCCAAATTCAGCATGAAAGATCTTGGTGCTGCAAACTATATTTTGGGCATGGAAATTAAAAGAGATTGGGCAAAGAGGAAGCTTTGGTTAAACCAGAGGAAGAATGTCGAGACAATATTGCAGAGGTTTAATATGCAGGATAGTAAACCAGTAAAGTTTCCCATTCCTATAAGTGTAAAGTTATCTACCGAATAGTGTCCCAAGACACAAGAAGAGGAAGAGGACATGTCTCGTGTTCCATATGCAAGTGCAGTCGGTAGCCTGATGTATGCGATGGTTGGTACTAGAATGGACATTGCACATTCTCTGGGAGTATTGAGCAGGTTTATGTCAAAACCAAGGAAGGAGCATTGGACAGCACTGAAGCAGGTTTTCAGGTATTTATGTGGCACTAGTGATTATGGTTTGTGCTACTAAGGAAGACCAAGATTAGACAGAGTTTTGGATATCTGTGGCTTTGTTTATGTGGACTGGGTTGGAGATCTGGATCAAAGAATATATACAAGTGGGTATGTGTTTAACCTATTTGGAGGTACAGTCAGTTGGATGAGTAAGAAACAATCTGTAGTGGCACTATCAACTATAGAGGTAGAATACATGGCAGCCACTCATGCAAGCAAGGAAGTAGTTTGGCTACAGAGATTGTGTACAAGTATGGGGTTAATACAGGGAGCTATAAGGATACACTGTGACAACCAAAGTGCAATTTTCTTGGAAAAGAACCATGCTTACCATTCAAAGACAAAACACATTGATGTTCAGTATCACTTTGTGAGGGATATGATAGAAGACAAAAAGGTGTTGCTGGTAAAGGTGGACACTTTGAAGAATACTGCAGATGCATTGACAAAATTTGTGAGCTCTGAGAAGTTCTCTTGGTGTAGAGAAACAATGGGTGTTGCAGGGTTGGATAAATGACTGGGCTCTCTTGTGGCCCCTTGTGGAAACAAAACAACAAGTGGGAGAATGTTGGGTTGTGTTATATTCTTTCCATGACTAGCCCACATAGTTAGCTGGGGGGTTAGGAGGGGGGCGGAGCCCCCCTTTGTTGAGCCGATTGTGTAGCAGGGGGGAGTCATAGGGGGTTTGAGGGGTGCAGGTAACCCCACTCTATGAGGTTTGGGGCAGCGCCCCAGAAAATTTTTCTTTTGGAATTTATGTTAGGTTGGTTAGACCTACCTATGGTTTTGTGCATGATTTTCGCACATGGTTTTGGATGCGATGGTTATCGGTCCATGGTTTTGGACGCGGTGGTTTTCGATCTATGGTTTTGGACGCGATGGTTTTCAGTCCATGGTATTGGATGCTTTGGCATGTATAAATATGTATTGTAACATTAAAAGGAATATAATGAAAAATCAAGCTAGTAGTCCCGATTTTGGGATCTAGGGGAAAATCTCTGTGTGTATGCATTTTATGTGTTATGCTCTCTCATTGTTTATTTTCTGTGTTTTAGAATTCGTATTCAGGTAATTTCTGTATGGGGTTAAAACGTATAGTTGCCCACCTATGTATACTTGATTCCAAAGTCTTGAGTTCCCTTCAAGTACTTTAGAACTCTTTTTGCAGTAGACCAATGTCCCTCACAATGCTTTTGCATAAATTTGGAGAGGATTCCAGCAGTAAACGAAATGTTTGGTCTGGTAGTAGTTAGGTAGTTGAGACTTCCTACAAGCTGTCTATACTTTGTTGCATCCTCAAATTATTTTCCTTCAATGGATGTGAGCTTTAAGTTTTGTTCCATTGGAGTAGTTAGACGATTGCATTCAGTCATGCCAAACCTGTTCAACAGATCTCCAATGTACTTCTTTTGAGAAAGGAATATGGATTTCAGATGTTGAGTTACTTCAATACCAAGATAGTAATGAACATAGCCCAAATCAGTCATTTCAAAACCTTTCTTCAATTCCTTCTTTATGGATGCAATGTATCTTTCATTGTTCTCTGTCGTCAAAAGATCATCTACATATACCACAAGATATAGAACGGTTTTGCCAACTTTCTTGACAAACGAAGTTGCATCATCAAGATCATAATGTTTGAAATTGAGTTTCAGAAGATGCTCAATCAGTTTTTCGTACCAGGCTTGTGGTTCTTGTTTGACGCCATACAAGGATTTCACAAGTTTGCATACTTTATGTTCATGCCCTTTTGGAACAAATCCTTCAGCCTGGGACATAAAAACATTTTCTTTTAGATCTCCATTCAAGAAAGAAGATTTTACATCCATTTGATGGACTTTCCAACTGTTCTGAGCTGCTAGGGAAAAGCTTGTCCGGATGGTAGCCCATTTTGCTGTGGGGGAAAATGTTTCCTCATAATCGACCCCTTCCTTATGTGAAAAACCTTTTTCCACAAGCCTAGCTTTGTGCTTGTCAAGTGAGCCATCAACGTTATACTTGTTCTTGTAGACCCACTTGCAGCCAATTGGTTTGGTTCCCAATGGAGGATCAACCAGCTTCCAAGTGCCATTCTTTATCAGGGCATCATACTTCTTTTGCATTGCTTCTTTCCATTCATCATGAGAAGTAGCTTCTTTCAAGGAATTTGGTTCAAAATCTGTAGACAAATTCAATTCACAATCATAAGAAACATCCATATCAACAAGGGAATTAGAGTCATCTACATTACCTCCATTTTTCTGGTTTGAATTTCTAGTTCCTGTCTTTCCAACCTCATCAGGATGAACACTTTCAAGTGTCTTTGTCAGCCACTTTGGGGGACCTTTCTCAGATGGTACTGTCTGCTCCATTGATTGAGTTGGGACTGAATCAATATTGAGTCTCCCAATTCTATCCATCACATCACTCAAAGTATCATCCATTGTTGTAGTTTCATGTAAGGGAGAGAGTGCTTCAGAAGAATATTCCACATGTTGATCTAGTATAGGAAGCCCCCCTTTAGGATGTGGAATTTGATTATCAAATTCTTGAAATGATTTTGTATTTGTGAATCTATCCAAGTGATCACGTTGCCTTTCAACAACATTGTCAGTTTTGGATGATTCAAGAAAGATTACATCTCTAGATACAACAAAATTTATGTTGACTTCATCATAGAGAAGGTATGCTTTGGAGGTGTTTGAATACCCCAGGAAGATACACCTATGATTTCTTGCACCAAGTTTGTTTCTATGTACCTTTGGTATCAAGGCATAACAGGTGGAACCAAAGACCCTGAGATGCTTTACCGAAGGAATGTGCCCATACCACATTTCATAAGGAGTCTTGTTTCTCATAGCATTATATGGACATCTATTCTTTATATATACAACACATAGAACTACATCAGCCCAAAACATCATTTTTACATTTTTGAAGAATAGCATGGAACGTACCATATTTAATTCAACTACACCGTTCTGTTGGGGATTATAAGGCACAGTTGTTTGATGTTTGATCCCATGCTGGCAAAGATACTTTTTAAATTCATTTGAAGTGTATTCCTTTCCATTATCAGTGCGAATAGATCCAATATGAGATTGTGCATCATTTTCAATCCATGTATGAAAGTTCTTGAATGTTTGAAAAGCATTAGATTTGTTCTTTAATAAATAAACCCAACACATTATGGTGTAGTCATCAATAAATGTCATCATATATTTATTTCCATTTGCAGAAGGAATAGGCATTGGAATACATAATTCGGAATGAACGAGTTCAAGTTTTCTATGTGCTCTGGAACATGAATCATGAAAGCACGGTTTGCTATGCTTACCTAGAATGCAAGCATCACATTGCTTAAGCTTCCTAGGAATTGTTGGCAAACTAGTAACACCATTTTTCTTCAACAAGCAGAGGCTTTCATAGTTCAAATGTCAAAATCTAGCATGCCATAATAAACTTGATGGAAGTGTACCTTCTTCATAATGAGAATTGTATGAGAAATGTTGTGCATGAGCAGAGGTACCCTGCAGCTTGAGAAGCCTTTCTTATTTTATCCATGTCATGACAAGTGAGTGGTCAGATGATTTTCTCACCTCAAGCTTGCCATCAAACATATGAATGCAGTGAATTTGCTGGTGGATGTGGACCAGGGACAACAAGTTTCTCCTTGAGAGTGTCTACCCCCCTTGCCTCTGAAATATCTTCCTCTTCCTGTTCGACCGCCTCTTCCTCTACAAGAATCTTGGGCAAGATTCTTTTCTTTATGAGCAAGGCACACAACACCTTCAGAAGATTCGGGGGCTGTCTTCTTTCCAAAAGCTTTCTCTCTTTAAACAATTTTTTTCACAAGGGATTCAAAGGTAATATTTTTGAGATTTCCATTTGCTTGCAATGACTCAAGATAATTGGAGTAAGTAGGATAAAGTGCCTTGAGAAAAGCGATCAGAGGAATATCCAATTCAACCTTAGTGACTTTGATATCATGCATCATAAATTTTACTTCGAATGCAAGAGTAAGAGGATCATTATTTTGTAATTCAAGGGTGAAGAGTTCAATCATGAGTTGAACAACTTAAAGTGCAGAGTGTGAGTCATAGAGTTCTTTAAGCTTTTGTAAGGCTTCGAATGCATTTGAAAATGGCGAAATGTGTTGACTCACCTCTTCACTTACTGATGCTGTAATCAATGCATAAGCTTTGCTGTTCTTATTTTCCAATTGGTTAGTTCCTTGTCTGAGGTAGGCTGGACTAGCACTTCATCTCCTTCTCCAACACACACTCCTTTCCATAGCTCATTAAAAGTGAGAGTGTGTTGGATTTTCCGTGACCATTTAGGATAATTCTCCTTTCCATTGAGAACTACTCCCACAATAGATATAATTGAATGCATTGTAAAATCTGTGTATATTGGAGAAAAATATTGATGCTACAAAATTTTACTCATAAATTGTTATACCAATAACGTTATATCGACAACATTCAACTTAATATAATTCTGGCATCATTTTCTTTCACCCGTATACTAGAGTTTGTCTGTAGCTATAGTTCTTTTACTGTAGAGATGAATGGTGGAGATGATCGGCAGAGATGAATCGGCGGAGATGAGTGGCGAAGAAATACAGAGGAGGGTCGTCAATTGTAGAAGATCAACGGTTATCGAAAGGGAAGAAGTTCGGGCATTAACCATGACGGAGGGTAGTTTTAAAGCGATAAGCGGGATTTCGGGTGGATAAAAAATGATAAGTGGTATTAAGAGGGGAGCACCCGATTCCACTAAGCAATGGACACGTAGCAACTAGGGGAGAGAGAAAAACCACTCATATTGGGTGGGTAACTCTCATGTAACTAATGCACCTGAAATCACTATAAACCATTGGATTTTGGGAGATGGGATCTACGGTGGAGAATGAACCTGAGGAGAGAGAAGAAAACACACATTTTGGGCAGATAAATTTTTTGTATGTAGTCGACCTAAAATTACTGTGGACCATCGGATTTTGAGATTGAGATCAATGGTGGATAACAAGCTCAATAAAGTGAAACCTCAGGAATTGTGTTCGAGAGGGTTACATCATCACCATTGGTAGTTTATATGATAAAGGATATGTGGTGAATAAGAAAACAACGTATGCAGTGAATAAGAAAACAACTAGCTCCAATGCAACACACTTCAACGAATGTATCAAACAATAAATTAGATTTTGTAGGGATTTGATAGAGATTTCAGCTTACAAAAGATGCAAAACAAAGACAAAATAGAATAGGAGTTACAAGTTAAAAGAGGAAGCCAAAAAATAGCACCTGCTCCGATACCATGTCAGACCAGGAGGTAACTTTTCAAATCAAAACTCATTTTATTCATTCAGGTTGTTCATTATTATATACAAGAGGGAGTGACTATTCAGTTCATCTTCCGATGACTCCCTATCTTCTCTATTATTTATTTACATTAATTACAGTTGTACACCCAATCCCTCTGATCAGGCGTAAACAATAATGACAAGTGCCCTAAACTTTGTGCCTTTCTTGGAATGACTTTTCAAGGCATGGGAAAAGTTGATAGAGGATTGAATTGGCTATAATTGATGTTGTTTCTGTGATTGACGATCTCAAGTTGAATGACATGTATAGATTGGAAGTGACTATAGTCAATGTTGTTTCTTTTATTGATGATCTAAAGTTGAATATAATGTATAGATTGAAAGATGGCATCATAGATAAAATGACAATGGGATATTGAAAGCTAAAAGAAAATTTGACAGACTCAACCTAGAAAATGGAGTAACTGTTTGACCAAGATTCAATTAAATCTATGCAAAACTTTGTTAATAGTGAACTCACTGGGTTTTCTACTCCCAATGAACAAATATACCCGAGATAAAATCACTACATGAGAGTTCTTAGGAATCGATTATTGAAATTATCTTAACTTGCTTAAAATTCCAGGATGAGGTTCCTTCCATGGAGCACTCTTGGAAGCTCCATAGACATAAACTGACGCCAAAATTAGGTTATTTCCTAGCCATCTCTATCAAATCTTTATCATATTTACCCAAAACAACACACTTTCGATTTAATATTTTATTCATCAAATTTCAAAAACACAGAATGTAATGATTTAATAAATCATGTAATACTCATCATCAAATTAACCAATTACCTTTATTTTTTTAACATAACATGATTATCTCATAAAATTTATGACAATAGTCTGTTGAGTGTGGAGCCTGATTATCTTCTATATTCAAAGGTATCGCCACATAGGACTCCAGTTCTAAATGACGGTAGAACTTATGTTTAGTTTAGGATTTTTTGACCTAGAAGGCAACCCCTCTCTTCGTATGAGGGTATTGTATTTGAGGCTGTGTGATATATGTGTATTCTGTGTGAGCGAGAAATAGAGAGGTGATACTGTGAGAGAAAACAGAGGATATTACAGCGGATTTGCTGTAGGTTGTGTCTCTTCATTTTGCTAGATAATAGAAAGGAAGGATTGGCTGTTCGGGGTGGACGTAGCCCAAACTGGGTGAACCACGTATATCTGTGTCTATCTTGTTTTGTGCATTTTCTATGTTTATATTTCTGCAATATTTTATGTGTTCCATTGCTCCGTAATATATAATTTTCTAACAACTGGTATTAGAGCTGAAGGTCTATTTGGCTGATAAACTCGCAGGAAAGAAGGGATCCTGGTTCGAGTGGGAGCAATGGCGAAAGATGGTAAGTTTAGGGTCGAGAAATTTAATGGCCAAAACATCTCGCTGTGGAAGATGCAGATGGAAGATTATCTATATCAGAAAGATCTATACCTACCATTGGGGGGCAAAACAAAGATGCCGATGGGTATGAAAGACGAAGAATGGAACCTTCTCGATAGAAAGGCACTCGGAACAATACGGTTGTGCCTTGCTGCGTCAGTCGCCTTCAACATTTCGAAGGAAACCACGACAGAGGGTTTGATGCAAACGTTGTCGAAACTATATGAAAAACCCTTGGCCTCAAACAAGGTATTTCTTATGAAACGGTTATTTAATATGAATATGTCGGAAGGTGGATCTGTTGCAAACCATTTAAATGATTTCAATACAGTTACAAGTCAGTTAAGTTCTGTAGGGGTAAACTTTGATGATGAAGTTAGAGCTCTGTTATTCTTGTGCTCATTACCAGAAAGTTGGAATGGTTTGGTAACGGCCATTAGTAACTCCGTTTCTGGATCTAGTACTTTAAAATTTGATGATGTTGTCGGTGCTATCCTTAGCGAGGAAATGCGATGGAAAAGCTCCGGTGAGACATCGGGAAATGCTTTGAGTGCAGAGTCTAGAGGAAGAAAAATGGAAAGAGGAAAGAGCTCAGGATATCGCAGTAAATCAAGGAAAGGCAGATCCAAGTCTAGATCGGGGATAGTGTGCTGGAAATGTGGAAAGAAAGGACACCTAAAGAAAGACTGTAGATCTCGGAAGGGAAAAGAAGGAGATGCACATCAAGAAAACAATCATGAAGCAAATGTGACAGTTGAGGTGTTACAAGATTCTTTGATTCTTTCTTTCGAAAATATTACTGATTCCTGGGTGGTAGATTCAGGGGCTTCATTCCATGCCACACCTGATAAGAAATACTTTCATGACTATGTTCAAGGAGATTTTGGACAAGTTCATCTGGGTGATGATAAACCCTGTAAAATCGTTGGAATGGGTAAGGTTCTTGTAAAACAGCAGAATGGAAGCCAATGGCTATTAAATGAGCTAAGGCATGTTCCAGATCTAAAGAAAAATCTGATTTCAACAGGGCAGTTAGGCGGTGAAGGTTGTGTGACAACTTTCACAGATAAAGCTTGGAAGGTCACTAAAGGAGCCCTGGTAATAGAAAAAGGCGAAAAGGTTGGTACATTGTATTTATGCAATGGTATTTTCTAACTCTGTTAATGCTTTAACTTCCAAAGGAGCAGATGCAGCATTATGGCATCATAGGCTCGGACACATGAGTGAAAAGGGGATGAAGATTCTTCACTCAAGGAATTTGTTGCCGGGTTTGAAGAATGTTGATTTGGACTTCTGTGAGAACTGCATTTATGGAAAACAGAAGAGAGTCAGATTTCTCAGAGTTGGGAACGAAAAGAAGAATGAAAAATTAGAGCTTGTGCATACAGATGTATGGGAACCTGCTCAAGTATCATCTCTCGGTGGCTCTCGTTATTATGTTACTTTTATTGATGATGCAACTAGAAAAACTTGGATTTACTGTATTAAGAATAAATCTGATGTATTTGATACTTTCAAGAAATGGAAAGCTTTGGTTGAGATTGAGACAGGAAAGAAATTGAAGTGTCTTAGATCAGACAATGGAGGTGAATATTGTAGCAAAGAGTTTGATAGGTACTGTTCAGAGCATGGAATTCGCAGAGAGAAGACAGTTCCAAGAACACCACAAGAAAATGGTGTGTCAGAAAGGATGAATAGAACAATCATGGAGCGTGCAAGGTTCATGACATTGCATGCAGGATTGCCTTTACAGTTTTGGGCAGATGCTATAGATACTCCTGTTTATCTAATAAATAGAGGGCCTTCAAGTTCCTTGGATGGTGGTGTTCCAGAGGAAGCATGGACAGGTAAAAAGGTAAACTACTCTATTTTAAAGCCTTTTGGTTGTGAGGCCTTTTGTCCATATTGATAAAGAAAATAGAACAAAGCTTGAGGCAAAGTCAAAGAAATGTACCTTTATTGGATATGGTGTTAATGATTTTGGTTATCGCTTATATGATTACGAAAATCACAAAATCATTAGGAGCAGAGATGTAATATTCAATGAAAAGGTCTTGTATAAGAATCAGTTGCAGGAAAAGAAACAGGAAAAAGAAAACAAGGAATATGCAGTTCTTGATGAAATCACTGAAAAGGTAAAGGTGCCTAAAAATAATAATAATCAACAACAGCAACCACCACAATAGCAACAGGCACCCCAAACACCTGAAAGTGATGTTAGAAGATCTACCAGGATAAGTAGACCCCCTGAACGATACTCTCCTTCATTATATTATTTATTGTTGACTGATTCTGGTGAACCCGAATGTTATGAAGAAGCAATGCAGGTTGAAAGCAGGAAGAAGTGGGAGGTAGCCATGAAAGAAGAGATGGACTCCTTAATGCATAACCAGACTTGGGATTTAGTAAGGTTGCCTGCAGGAAAAACTACATTGAAGAATAAATCGGTTTACAGGCTGAAGGAAGAAGATGGAGGAAAACAGAGGTACAAATCTAGACTTGTGGTGAAGGGGTTTGCACAGAAGAAAGGTATTGATTTTGATGAAATATTTTCTCCTGTTGTTAAAATGACTTCAATCAGAACTATTTTAAGTCTTGTAGCAACTGAAGATTTGCATCTTGAGCAGTTAGATGTAAAGACAACCTTTCTCCATGGGGATTTGGAGGAAGAGATATATATGCAGCAGCCACAAGGATATGAGGTGAAAGGGAAGGAGAAACTAGTGTGCAGGTTGAAGAAGAGCTTGTATGGCTTAAAACAGGCTCCAAGGCAGTGCTATCTAAAATTTGACAAGTTTATGTCTGAACAAGGTTATACTAGATGTCACTCTGATCATTGTGTTTATCTGAAAAAGCAAAATGATGGCAGCTATATTATATTGTTATTTTATTTGGATGACATGCTTGTTGCAGGATCTAACATGCAGGAAATAAATGTACTCAAAAGAAAATTGGCAAATTCATCTGCAATGAAGGATTTGGGAGCTGCAAAACAAATCCTTGGTATGAGAATCACTAGAGACAGGACAAATCACAAATTAACATTGTCTCAGAATGAGTACATACAAAAGGTGTTGAAAAGACTTAATATGCACAATGAAAAACCAGTTAGTACACCTTTTGCTAGCCATTTCAAACTTAGTAAGGAAATGTGCCCAAAGACCCAAGAAGACATGGATTATATGTCTAAAGTTCCATATGCATCAGCAGTTGGAAGCTTAATGTATGCAATGGTCTGCACAAGGCCTGATACTGCACATGCAGTGGGAGTTGTAAGCAGGTACATGAACAATCCAGGAAAGGAACATTGGATGGCAGTGAAATGGATTCTCAGATATTTGAAAGGTACCACAAATCAAGCATTATGCTTTGGTGGTTCAAACATCTCCCTACAAGGATATGTTGATGCAGATATGGCAGGTGACAGAGATAACAGGAGGAGCACTACAGGATATGTATTTACTGTTGGAGGAACAGCTGTCAATTGGGTTTCAAAAATCCAAAGTGTTGTTGCACTTTCAACAACAGAAGTAGAGTATGTTGCTCCTACAGAGGCTAGTAAAGAAATGATTTGGTTACAAAGGTTTATGGGTGAATTGGGTAAGGAGCATGATATGGGCACGTTATACAGTGATAGCGAAAGTGCCATTCATCTTGCAAAGAACTCAGCATTTCATTCCAGGACTAAACACATACAGCTCAAGTACCATTTCATACGATTAGTGTTGGAAGATGGAGAGTTGAAGTTGGAAAAGATACACACTAGCCAGAATCCTGCAGATATGCTAACAAAAGTTGTAACCGGGGAGAAACTGAGAATATGCTCAGTTTGAGTTGGTCTTCAAGGATGACGATGAAGATGAGAAACAACCAGGTCCAAAGAGGAGTCATTGTCCAGCAAATGGAGCAGCGGTGGAGTTGCTACAATCAGTCTCCAAGTGGGAGATTGTTGGGTGTGGAGCCTGATTATCTTCTTTATTCAAAGGTATCACCACATAGGACCCCAGTTCGAAATGGGGGAGGCAACGCCGCCCGTAAAATATTTGCTGCAGGGGGGGTCCAGGGGGGGCGGCTGCGACCTTTGGGAGCCCCCGCCTGGCGGGGGGTTTCGGGGGCAGCGCCCCCGAAGCTAAAAACAGCTGTAAAATTGCCTTGTAAAAGTATAGTAATTTCTAGTCAATCAGGGCCGTTCATTAGGCGGATGATCTGACGGTAGAACTTATGTTTAGTTTAGGGTTTTTTGCCCTAGAAGGAAACCCCTCTCTTTGTATGAGGGTATTGTATTTGAGGCTGTGTGATATATGTGTATTCTGTGTGAGCGAGAAATAGAGAGGTGAGACTGTGAGAGAAAACAGAGGATATTACAGCGGATTTGTTGTAGGTTGTGTCTCTTCATTTTGCTGGATAATAGAAAGGAAGGACTGGATTATGGGGTGGACGTAGCCCAAACTGGGTGAACCACGTATATCTATGTCTCTCTTGTTTTGTGCGTTTTTTGTGTTTATATTTCTGCAATATTTTATCTGTTCCATTGCTCCGTAATATATAATTTTCTAACATAGTCACTAGAAACAAACCCAAAAACACAAAATAACAATTATAAGTGTTCTCGAATGATTTTAAGTAACTTGAATGTAACATTAGTATATAATTATAATATATGTCATATATGAGGAAAATCATTATCAATGTGCTATAGAAGGTTAGGTAACAAATAAAATCTTATCCAATGCTACAAGCAATATTTTGAAGAGCCTAAGTTGCCATCAAATCCAAAGCTTAATCCTTATAAAAACATTCTACCTTCATATCGTTGAACAACTAATACATAGTTATAAAAATTAATTAGAATCTAGGTTCACTATTCTGAGGTCAAGTTAGAAAAGTTGTAGTTCTATTGTTTTTCGAATTATTATGCCACACAAACTGTAAAACTATTTAATGCTCATCTTTGTCATATTTTCCCAAAACAACACACTTTCCCTCAAGACCTCAACATGGATTTGACAGAGGTGTGGGTTGTTTGGATTGTGTAGAGCCTAGAAAACCCAAAGAAACCCTTTTCCTTGATCCCCATTGGACACAATCTATGTGTCAAGCCATTCTCTGTGTCATGGTGGGCAAGGAAAACCAACAATTACAGCCGAGCAATAGCGCCAACATCCAACAAGCGAGCAGAAATGATGTGGGTAAAATTAGCGAAGAAACATTCCAGAAGAAGACTCAACTGGAGCACATCCTGCTTCGTCCCGACACCTATGTTAGCTCCATCGAGAAGCATACCCAGTCCCTCTAGGTTTACAAAGGCAATGAGATGGTTCACTGGAGCATCTCATACGTGGTAGGTCTTTACAAGATTTTCAATGAGATCCTTGTCAATGCAGCCGATAACAAGTAGCGGGATCCCTCCATGGATTCTGTGAAGGTGACCATCAACATGGAGGATAATTGCATCAGGGTTTACAACAATGGAGATGGTGTTCCCATGGAGATTCACTAAGAGGAAGGCATTTATGTGCCAGAGATGATCTTTAGACATCTGTTAGCGAGCAGTAACTATGATGAATCTGAGAAGAAGACCACCGGTGGAAGGAATGGGTATGGTGCCAAGATGGCTAATATCTTTTCTACCAAGTTTATTATTGAGACCGTCGATGGGAAGAGGAAGAAAAAGTATAAGCAGGTATGGCTCAGTGCTTATTGTCTCTGCTTTTGCTTAGTTTTGTATGGGGAGTCCCTATAGGGATTTTAGGGCTTTTAGAGTAAGGACATTTGAGTATATTTCTACTAACATGGTTGTTTTTCAGAAGTGGCCTGAGTTATATTCCCCTTTTTCCTACTTGGATAGCTTTAATATTCTAGATGTGTTCATTTCTTATTTTGACTATAGAGCATATCCTTTCTTTTTATGGGTTTTCTTCTTGCTATCAAAGTCCTTACCCGTTACTCAAGTTTGTTTCTTTTTCCTTTCAAAAAGGGGTTGTCTCAGAATGTTCATACCAGGATGTGATTCCTTAGCAGGGCTTTCAGATCGAGAACACTTGTTGACCTTTCTATGACATGGTTGTTTGTCAAAAGTTGTTCGAGTTATATTCTTCTCTGAGGCTCATTTTTTCCATGTTTTTTGGACTTAAATAGATTTACTCTACCGAACATGTTCATTTCTTATTAATATTACAAATCATATACTTTCTTTTATGGTTTTGTTGCTTTTTATCCAGAGTCTTACCCATAACCTAGTTCTGGCTACTTGTTTTTGTTCCCTTCTGTAAAGCATTGAATGGATCTCCCAAAAGATTGAATTATGTTTATACAATGCTTCATTCATTTCCACTAAAACACTAAAATCCAGATGCCAAAGGTGTTTGTTAGATGTTTCTTATGAATGCATAGATAAGGTTGGTGTATTTCATATATTCACATTGCAATATTGAATGTTGAATCTAACTCTTCAATGGTCCATGGATTGAGTTTTAACTCATTGAGATCTTTGTTTGTATGGAATTGAGCTCAGTAGCAGTATAACAACTTTGAGTTCTATTATTCATCAAGTTTTGTACCTTTGGAATTGGAATTGGGTTAAGTAGCTACATAACAACTTTGAGTTCTCTTCCAAGTGTGGGTACTTGCCTTTGATTTCTGGCTCATAGGCAAGCCTTGAAAGTGTGATAATATGCAAAAATAATCTCATGGGAGAAATACTCATTTCACTCGAAGGTCTCTGTGTGTTAGCAACAATGACTTTCATAAGTGGAGTGTTCTCCTAGGACAACCCAAAACACTCATGGAGAGAAGAAACCAAATGAAATGGATGAATTAGGAACTTCTAGTTTTAGTGTCAAAACTAAAGCCATTCCATATCCTTGCTAGAGTAGGATATTTCTTAAGATATAAATTGGGTTGAATATGTGGAATATATAAAGGTATGGATAGAGACACATGATCAAGAAATTCCATGGTGTTACCTCAGTTGGTTGATGTACCAACCAAAATCTAGCAGACTGTCCAGTTAAATACTAGAATGAAGTACATATTTCAATGTAATTGATATGTGGAGTAGGGGTCTAAGTGTCTTTACTGATGTTTTTTCTTCTTTTACCAAATAGAGGACATGGGATTGACCTCATTTATTGGTAGGTGAATACTTTTAAAACCTTTTCCTTAACAATTGTTAGCATGATGAGTTCTGTTAGAATCTACCTTATGAGGAAATAAATGGTGCGAATGTCATGACCAATGTTTTGGCTGAGAGAGTTCCTATAGGACAAAGATTAATGAGACAACAACACTTAAGGAAAGATTAGTGGATTAGTTACAGGAACAACAACAAGATGCTAATCAGAGTCAACATTATGAGACGTTACTTGGATAGATTTTGACATTAATTTTAATCAATAGAAAATTATGAAAGGAGGTGATGTGGTGATTGCACATAGGCTGAATTTGTTGTAAGAAAAAGTCAATGATACTCATTGAAAAAGATAAACCTTTAGAGATTCATCATAGCATAAGTTAATTGAAGATAGACATGAGAATTCTTCTACAGGATTCAGAATATTGGTATTCATAAGTCGAATTGGCATGCCATGTTATTTTCAGCACTTTGGGCATATTAGACCTCAGTAAAAACATCAACTAGTTCCACTCCTTTTCAACTGGTCTACGGTTTGGAAGTAGTGTTACATATTGAATGCGAAATTTCGTCATTGCAATTAGCCATAGAATTACTCCCAGCTACTTCTGAAGAGGAAAAATGTTTCTTGTATTTAGCTCAGCTAGATGAGAATCGACGTGCTGCTGCAATAGCAAATGAGTCTCATGTGAAACGAGTGAAAGATCAGTACGATAGAAATGTTACACCTCACAATTTTTCGGAAAGAGACCTAGTTTTACTATATGATCAAGCAAACGATAAGCTAGGGGCTCGAAAATTTGTACCTATGTGGCATGGTCCTTACATTGTTAAGCGAAAGATGGCAAAAGGGGCTTATGAATTAATAGATTTTGATGGTGTCTCTTTGTGTAAACCCAGAAATGAACTTTATTTGAAGAGATATTATGCTTAAATTTGGTGTGGAGATTTTTTGTTAGATTAGTTTCTTTACTGCTGGTGTGTTTTAGATTAGAAAAGTGTGCCTAGTTTAGAGAGTGCTTTTATCATTATTCCTGCTTATCTTGATTTTACTCTTGATATTGCAGATATCGATGTCTCTTCAAACATACATTGGTTTTGTTGATGGTGCTTGTCGTAATACACGGAACATTTCTTCTGCAGCTTGGGTTATCTATTCACCCTATAATGAGTTAGTATCTATGCATGGGGCAAGCCTCGGTCAAGCAACAAATAACATTGTAGAGTATAGTGCAGTGATTGAGTTATTATTTGAATCTATCTCATTTGGGATTCGGAGTTTGATTGTTAGGTTGGATTTTTAGCTCATTGTATTACAGCTTAATAGGGTTTATGCTATTAGAAATCTAGTATTATTAAGGTTATTTTTGAGAGTTCGTCTCTTGGAACATGAATTTGACTACATCGAATATCAACATATTCCAAGATATTTAAATACATTAGCAGATGCAGTTGCTTCTAGTATGATAAATAGACATTTGCAATAATCAAAACAGTAAAGTTGAAAACATTCGATAACATGTTACACAAGATAGCCAGTAATAGTGATATATCATAGCATAGAAGTAGTGTTTCAAAATATACATCGTCTTCGGTCATAGGTTGAAAAACACCTTATGATCAGCAAAAATGATAACACAAAAGTCAAAAATGTCATGAGTCTACAAAATCAATCATCCTATCCCTGGCAATGATCACGATAAGAAACCACTGCTCAGGCCACCCTACATAGGAACCTCCTAAAAGGTCCTGGGACCCCAATCACATATCTCTGCAATCTAAGTGGGATATCATCTATATCCGTTTCTGGAATATCTAGTGTCAAGCGCTCTAGATGATGCTCCAAATCGGTCAGGAACTCTGCTAATTGGTCTTGTGGGGCTAGTGCTACTACAGCTGGGTGTCTCCTCTCGAAAGGCTGGAGAGTGGCTGGCCGTCGTGGACCCACATCTACATTTAAACTTTTGATTATCAGTTTTGGACGATTTAAAAATAAAAAAATTATAACTTAGAAAGTGTTGAAAATGATTTTACTTGAATCATCCCATTGTTCTGTTGGTGGGAGAATCATGTCTGGGTCACCGCGATAATCCATCCCAGCATATGGAAAATCTTAAATCACAAAATGTTGGTTGTTCAACCAACGAAAGTACTCGGGCGGAAATCGAACAACCTATGTACCCTCCTCAAGGTGGCGGGCCATCAAGGCAACCCAACGAACTATCCTAGGCTCTCGAGGAAGACCAGCATCAATATGAAGGTGCTGCGAGGCTAGCATGGGTATCATCTCTACATCAAAGTTGACCACGATCAATCCTGGAATATCCAAAAATTTTCAGTTGTCCGTTCTCTTCTCTGGTTAGTAGGCATTTCACATTTGCAACACAGCCTCACACCAGTTGAATATTCTCCCTAGAAAACAATCTACTACTATTTGCATCTGGGATCCTGTAGGCACATGCAATGCTACACTCCCACATAACCTGGTAACAGTGAATGCAATGGACTTGAGCTCAGGATTGTTGATAGTTTTAATATCAATCCGTTTGTCCTTCGTTTGATCCTCGCAAAACTCTAATCGGAGATTAGCAACAGACTGGCCACCTGGTCTAGTCTCGAAAAGAGATAATTGTTCACCCCTCTTGAACAAACCAGTCAAAAAATAGATGTCCTCTAGCTCAATTTCGAGCCGGTGGCCTCCAACGATGGAACACTGGTCTTGTATGTTCCACCTATCTACCAGCCATTGCAAGAGGTCTACTTGGCCCTCATACCTTGTATGCCCCATAAATTTAGCAACCCGCATGCTCTTAATGGCTGCATTGTGGGCATATGGTTTAATGTGGCAAAATCCACATCCTCATGCTTGCGTTCTTGCCAAATAAGCATTTTGAATGTCCTACAGTGCATAAAAGACATATTAGAACTAGCTAGTTCGAAAATTTTTGGGAAACAATGGAGAAAAACTAATTTTGAAATTCATTTTCGCGGGGTCCGCACCCGCCAGTTACAAATAGTACGTAGGTGACCCAAGCCTTTTTTCTTTGTAGAAAAAGTCACGGTCCACAAGAGTCACATGTTATTCCTGCAAACCCCTGCGAGCGAATTTTTAAACCAATTTTTCCCTTAAAAATTAAATCTAAAGCCTAAAATCAAAATGTAAATGGATGAAATGCAAGATAAGGAGGTCGTGGATTACCTGGAGCTGATGGTTTTCGATTTCGCGGATGGATTTTTTAGAATCTTCAAAGGAACTTTCTTACCCAAAAGCTCTCACTTTTCACTTTGAACTCAAATGGTAAAAATGAAGTTGGAAAACCCCCTTTTAAAAGTTTTTTCGAATAAATGAATTTTTAATTTATTTATTTCTCACTTTAAAAAGGCAAATTTTAAATCATTTTTATTTATCTTAAACAGGTATGTGTAATGTTTTGAGTTTTTGTGCAGAATATTGGAATTTTCAGGAAAATATATCATTTTTCAACAAAGAGCATACTTTTATCACTTTTTTGGACTCTTTCAAAAATTTACGAAAAAGCAAAACATTGGAGTCCTCTTTTAGCTCTTTTCAGACTCTCAAAAATTGAAAATATTGCCGAGCACTTGATTGTTCGAACTCGTTAAAATAAATGAATAATCATCCCTTCAGTATAAGTTTACCCCTTTTACGGACTGAAATGGACTATTTACGAAAAAGGTACAATAGAGTCCTCTTTAAACCCATTTCGGACTCATTAAAAATGAAAAGATTTTCGAGTGCTTGTCTATTTTAGCTAGTTAAAGTATTGAAGAGTCATCCCTTTTGTATTATTTTATCTTTTTTCGGGCCTAAGGTATTATTTTATGAAAAATCACCCCCATGGAGTTTTCTTAAATTTTTCTTCTGACTCCCTAAAATTGAAAAACACCGAGTCTTTCCTATACTGGACTCGTTAAAATTTAACAGTAAAGGACCTGTTCAATTTCAAACAGGAACGAACCACTCCTTCTTAGGGTTCGAATTTTAAACTAAGTTGGACTCATCTGAAGGATGATCTTATAAACAAGAAAATGTTATCCTCCTCAAGCTTGTCAAAAATAAAGAGGTACTTGCCAGAAATGGTGGGGGAAAAGAGAGAAAAATGAACCTACTTGTTACACTTTGTTTTATAAAAACCCATGGACCACTCTTGAACACGACACTTTTTATTCACTTGGGTTGGGAAAATCCTTTACCTAAGAGTTAATCAAACCAAATTGAAAGTCTTCAGCCGGTTTTTGGGTATTAGCTTTGGGTCAATTGTCCCCAAACCATTTGCAGTGTCGTTATGTGTTCAAGAGAACAGTTCAAACAAACCATTCATTTGCAAAATATCTATCATCCATTTTGACCATCCCCGAGTCAGTCCTTGCCACTATATTTCTTCAAAACTTGATCTATGATTTCGTGTTGTGGGCTTGCCCACGACAGATCACTTTTTATCAACTTCAGCTCATTATCTGGAGAGTTGATCTAGAAATCGTCAGTACCTTGAAAGCTACATGGCCTAATGGCAGTTTTCTCGCCTTCGATGATAGGTTGCATCATTGACCTTCGATCAAATGATTGCATGACATGTTCAACTTCGACTCATTTATTCAGATTTCATGGATTGTACTAGGTACTTTGAGGGCCATTGACATTACTGGTGGTTTCTCTCACACTTGTTAACAGTTCACATCATTGACTGGTAATCAAGTGGTTTCTGCCATGTTTGACTTTGACACATTCATTCACATGGATAGAATCGTACTAGTTCGGGAAGCGGAAATCAAGACCCTCGATCTAGTTTCTACCATCTAGGTTGCGAGGAATTTTGTTATTCATTATGCAGTGGACTATTCATAAACAAATGGCTGCATCCATACTGTGTCTACACATGTCTATACTCTTGATGTATTACAAAAATCATTCCTGTATCAGAACAGTTTAGTCAGTTTTCTAGTCAGTTTTGATCTGAGTATGGGAATGCCTACCTCAGCAATGATATGTCTATATATATATTTTGCATTGAATGTTTTTACAAGTTCTGATTGGGGTGTCTACAAGATGATCCTTGAAATGATAAAGTACTTCACTCTTCATACATGAAAGACTTCATCTTCATCTATTACAGACTTTGCACTTTAGGGGACAATCTATTGCACTAAAAATTGTCACCTTAACATTCTGCAATCTTTGTGAGTCCATTATCACTCATACTTTCCTCCTTTGCAAGTCTAAAGCCTCAGTTCTTCATATCAGGCCTTGAAAGTAAGAGAAAGGCCCTAAAAGTCTCTAAAACTCTCCTTCCGCACTTTCTCTTTGCATTACCTGCGGTCCCACACCTAATGGTCATGTCCCTTGTGCACCTGACCACTCTGTCCTTCTGTTATGGGTGTGGACCCCTGTAAAAGTTAAAAAGGCATGAGTTTATTCCAAAAAACTCACTTTTAGTCATTTCTAGAAGCTTCTGGAAGGAATCTTGAGGTGGCAAGTTCACTCTCTTAAGGTTCATGCACTCCATACCTCAAGGAGCTAACCCCTTGATGTGAGGAGCTTATCCCTTTGAAGGAGGATTCTATCCCTTCATAGATGGACTTGTAACCTCCTCCTCTGCACTATAAAGTGAAGCATTGGGCTGGTTACTTGAGAGATGGAAAGCTGAATATTTTTGAGGTGAAATGCTGCTGGAACTTAGTCTTCTTAGTTGAGATTTTATGAAGAGAGATTACATACCTCTAATATCTCATTTGGAAGAGTGAAAGGCTTGTCAAAGTAAAGGAAATTCCTATTTCTGACCCTAGGAAGAGCTTGTTCAACATCAAGGCTGAAAAGGTTGTAAGGTTCTTCTACTTCAAAGTTAATAGAAATAAGTTTGTTTTTCTCAATAAACTGTTCATTTATAGTTTATTTTATGGATTCCTTGATCACCATAATAGACATGATTTATGATATTTTCTATGTAGGTGCTATTTGATGTTTTCTTGTTTGTGATTGCAGGTATTTAAAGATAACTCTTTTGGACGATCGAGGGATGACTACAACGAACAAGCGCTGGATCTAAGGTAGGATTGTAACACCTCTATAGTCTTTATTTGTAAATTGCATATGTCTAGAGAAAGATAGATTTATTTGTCTGTTTGTTGTTAGATTATCTTGTGATACTAGGGAGATCGGTCTTGTCCACAAGATTGATTTATCCGGCCAACAAGACAATAGAAAATCCCAAAAGTTGGAACCCTCCAACTCTTCATGTGACTGATGTCTATAAAACCCCTCTATCTAATATTTTTCAGAAAAATATGCTTTTAAAGGAAGTAGAAGTCAAGATAAAAATTTCTGGTCCTTTTGTTCAAATTGTTTCTCTCTCTTTGTTTACTAGTGAAGAAATCAAAAAATTTAGACAATATGCAAAAGACAAAAAATATTCCTATTTACATTTTGGAGGTATAAGGATAGGTTTGGCCCCTTTGTTTAGGCATGGCCTAAATACTCCTTGCATTGCTAAAGTCTTTGATACTAGACACCAGAATTATGATCATGCTAGAATAGGTACCATTGTTGGTAACCTATCGACTGGTTGTCAGAACGGAATGATATTTCCAGACTACTCTATTAGTCTTACAGATCCTCATCTGAAAGATTGCTGGAAACTTATGGTAGGAGTCCAAGGATTACAAATGGTTGATAGCAGTGAATTCCTATCTACAATGATTCAAATGTCATTCCAGTTGACTAATACAGTACATCTGAAATTAAAACAGCC
Organism: Pinus tabuliformis; assembly: GCA_031772625.1. NCBI lineage: Eukaryota > Viridiplantae > Streptophyta > Pinopsida > Pinales > Pinaceae > Pinus > Pinus tabuliformis. Next base: position 494,668,773 of record CM062819.1, read on the forward strand.
AGTACTCAGAGATTGTGTGTCAGTTGGTTTGAATAATGCACAAGTAGAAGGAGTATCATATGATTCTATAGGTCTACCAAACGACTGGTATTTTCAATACAAGTCTTTAGCAGATGAAAAGAAACCAGGAAGTCTGACAAGAAGAGCTTCGTTGCAAGATGGAAAAATTCGAATACTTCAAGAAAAGCCTTCTGTCCAGTGTCCTATTATTCATCCGAAAAAATATGCATTACCAGTCTCTGATCTTACAGAATCCTCATCTCAAATAGCCAACACTTCTAGTCAGCCTGTTCTGTCTTCAAATGAATTGTATATACCTGAAGTCAAGCCTTTTCTTGCTGTGAATAAAATGTTTAGGATTTCTAATTCTCAAATAGCCCCAGTTGAGGAATGGCAATTTGCCAATCGCTGCTTTGTGAAAGGAGGAAAATGGCCCCCAAAGACTAAATTCTGCACTACTTCGTCTTCCTCAAAGCAACCTCCTACAAGAGCTGATTGTGCCCCCTTGATTGAACATAATTCCTCAAATACAAATGATCTAGATCAATTGTATCAAATTGGTAATTATATTACTACATGGTGTTCTTATGCTGAAGATGCCATAGATGATCTAGGTGCACAGAATGAACTCATTTTAGCCAATCTCAAGCTTTTGCATGATGAACAACAAGAAGAAAGAGCTGAGAAAGAAGCTAGGATGCAGAAGAAAGAACGAAGGAGAAAAGCAAAAGCATCTCAGAGTTCAAAATTCACTATAGATATGTCGACCCCAAATTTCTGGGATCAAGAAGAAACAGAAGCTAGCACCTCTGAAACATCTTTCAGGCCAATGAAAATAGAGTCTGTTCCAGAGAAACCAAGAAAAACAAAAGCAGAAATTGTGACTCTTGAAAATGCAGCTTCTAAGTTCCCATCTTTCATCATGCCATCAATCCAAAAGGAAAATTTTGTCAAAGAAGTCCAAAAATATCCTAGGATAGAAGAAGATCTGTTTGCTTCTAATTCTAGTGGTTATATTTTAGATTTGGACAAATCCACAAATCCAGCTGAATCAATTAGAATATGGATTGGAGCTTTATATCAGATGCAAGTAACTACAAAGCTTGATAATATATCCATATTTGTTCTAGAAGAAAAGAGAATGGCAGGGATAGTGTATGACTGGTGGATTGGACCACCTGAGTCAGAACGACAGGCAGTTGTTGCAGCAGGACTATCTACTTTAGAAGTTTTACTGAAAACACAGTTTGTCCCCGAGCCAATAGACAAGAAAAAGCAAATCATTACAGATCTTGCTAGAATGGAGCTGAAAGATTTAAGATATCTTGAATCTTTTGGTCAAGATTTTATGGCCAAATTTACAAAACAAATCTTTTGAATGATTCAGTTCAAAAAATTTCTTTTTTTATCAAAGTTACCAGGAAATCTAGGAGATTTGATCTCTAAAGATATTGAACTTCAAAATAAATCCATTGATCAAATTTATTGGGTAGATCTTTTATTTCAGTGTCATGAGAAGGTTAAATATCTTTGTTGGCAAAAACAAGCACATGATATAACTCCCAGTGCTAATGTTTGTCATGCTGCTTTGCCCTGGACACCATTCAAGAAAAAGAAAAAGCATAAAAGGTATGGAAAATTCAAGACCAAGAAAATTGCAAATCCAAAACGGCCTTTTAAAAATTTTAGATTTCTGAAGAAAAGGAAACAGTCGAGAACCAAAAATAATTGTTGTTTCATATGTAAGCAAGAAGGACATTATGCTCATGCATGTCCAAAGAGCACATCGGGTAAATTAAAATCCTGTGTAGATATTGAAGAATTTTGTGATGATTGGTCTGTTGTACATTTAGAAGAAGAACCATCAGATGTATATATGTTAACTGATGCTTCTTTTTCAGAAGATGAAGAATTAATCAGTTCTGTTCAAAAAATGAATATCTGCTATGACTGTTCCTCTGATGAATTTTCAGTTGAAGACGAAGAAGAGCTCCACTACAATGAAGAAATTGAGACTGACACAGACAGTTCTGAAACAAGTGAAACCAAATCTTTATGTTGGTCTCTACCACTAGAGAAAGACAAAGGAAAGCAAGTCATCCCCATTCTCCCTCAGTTAAACTCTTTTTGTCCATATCAGAAAAATATTGGACAAACATCTTCGATGCCTATACCTGAATTCGACCTAGCAACAGAACAAAGTTTTTTGAAGAAAATAGTAAAAACAAATAATCTTTTGTATATACCAGTCTCCGTGTAGGTTAAGAATAGTTGGGTAGTTCTTAATGCATTTATTGATACTGGTGGCTCAAACAATCTTGCCAGATCATCGTTGTTTAAAGGATTATGGAAACCTCTCCAAAAGATACTAATTTTAGAAATGGTCATAGGTACAGTTAATCTTACCCACTATGTAGATAATGATTCTTTAAAAATAGGTGGGAATATTGTAAAGATATCTACTATACAACATTATGACCCATCAGCTAGTTTATTTTTGGGTATGTCATTTATAAATTTAGTCTTGCCAGTAACAATTAGTGAAGATAAAGTTATCTTCAACTTTAAGAAGCAAGTTGTCTCTGTTCCAAGATTAAAATTTGCAGATTTAGAAGTTCGAAGAGAAAGCCAGAAGAAAACCAGTGCAAGAAAGCCAAAAAATGATTCAAAAGATTGGCAAAAGGTACTGCAAATTTATGAGGAGAAAGAAGCTCTCAAAACAAAACAAAAAGCAGCTATAGATCCTCAGTGGTCTCAAGATCAAATCTCCATATATCAGCGTTTAATCAAGAGCTGCTCAGAAGACCCCCAGAAGTTTTGGGAAAAAGAGAGCCCCAAGCAAGAAATTGTGACAATGCATGACAATGGAGTAAAAGGTAAGTTAATTCCTTGCACTCCCTCAGATGAACAAGAGATCAAGAAACAGATTGAAGAATTGTTAAAATTAAGATTGATTGAACCCAGTGTTTCTCACTATTCATGTTCTGCATTTTTAGTTCGGAATCATTCCGAAATTGTTAGAGGTAAAGCAAGGATGGTGATAAATTATAAACCATTAAATGCCATCACTCAAAGTTTTCATTATCCATTACCTCGTCAAGAAGTAATAATGCAGAAGATTCAGAAGAGTAAAATCTTCAGTAAATTTGATATGAAATCTGGTTATTACCAGATTCAAATTGAAGAAGTAGACAGGCACAAGACAATATTCACATGCCCTGCATGATTTTATCAATGGAAAGTTGTTCCATTCGGATTAAAGAATGCTCCTGCTTTCTTCCAGAAGAGAATGGACTTTATCTTTGGTAAGTATGATTTTATCATAACTTACATTGATGATATTTTAATTCACAGTCCAGATTTACAAACACATTTGGCTCATCTATAAATATTCTTTCAAGAAGTTCAAGCTCATAGTATTGTTAAAAGAATTTTGCATGCAAAAGTTAGCTGAAAAAATTCACATCATTAAAAAACTGACGGAATTACAAGGGAAGCATCCTGTTTTAAAATTTTCTGTGAACCAAAAAGCACTAATCACAGTTGGAGTAAGTTCAGGAAACTGGACAGCAAACACTATATGTTTGATTAGCTTGTTACTATCAACCAGGGTGTGAACAACATTCAATTTTGAGTTTGGATAGCAAGAAAAAGAAGGCGTAAGTGATCACTGCAAAATCTAGGTACAACACACTATAGAATCAGCAACCAACATGTTCTAGATATTCAAATGGGAATTATTGGATGGGATAGAGCTACCAGTACAACAGATGAAAACCTTCTCAAAAGCCCATAAAGATTCCTTTTTGGACATAGAGATAAATCCTACGTCTTATATCAGTAGATGGAGAAAAAGAGATGACCCATTCAAGTTACCCTACCAAAGCCATCATGCCTACAAAGATCGAATAAAGTTGGAAGTCGGACAGTCCTCTAAAGCAGCTACAGCATCTACAGCAACAGCATCTTCAAAAGGAAAGGACATTTTGTTTTTAGATGTGTACCAAGATGCTCAAGACCCCACCGAGCCAGACTACGAAGAAAAATATCTAAAGATAATGGAGGAAGCATATCTGCAAAAGAATCAATCTTCTGACGAATTTGATGATTATGACTCAGACCGCAGCCCTATGGGACCATGGTGATAGTCCTTAGATTCCTTGTAAATAGTAGAAAGTTTGAATTATTGTACTGAGTGTGCTTTTGAATTATTGTACTGGAATATTGAGTAGACACCGTCGGACTATGGAAATGCCGACAGGACCCTCAATTATTTCCACTTTGTGTCATGTCTAGGTAAAAGTAGATTCTTTAGGAAGTCTATAAAATGAGAAATCGGCAGAAGAGAAGCCCATATTGTGTTGGACTGAGTGCTTCTAAACTCTGAGATTTCTTATTTACTCTTGTAATGCTCTGTAAGTTTTACTTTTGAGTTAATAAAAGCTTCGCGCACCTTTTCACTCTAAGTTGAGTTGTTCGCTTGATATCTTCTTCTAAGTATCAGTAAGGCTACAAGGGAGGAATTCGTAAAGCTACTAAAAAAGTGGCCGGGGAGAGGCCGAGTTGCAATAGACGCGCGTAGCAAGTGCTAGGAGATACCGTCTCAAGGAGCTATTTCACTAAACAGTAAGAGGTTCTCGATATTTTATATTTCTCGATATTTTTGAGTAGTTATAATCTTCTTGTCAATGCAACATATTAAATACACCATTCGAAAATGATTTCTCTAAGGAGAATCAAATAAATAGATGAGTCTAGCCATCCATCACCTCCATACATAGTAAACAACAACCAGGCCCACTTTTTCCTTTATGACACATTGTCCCATGCCAAGATGAAGCCATAAATATACATTTACTGATATTATTAAGCATAGTGAAAATATGAAGCCAATATACAAATATTCTCTGAAGGACTTCTTGAACTAGAGTCAACTTGCCTCCTAGGGAGAGCCACCTCTATGCCCATGATAAAATTCTACAGTGGATTTTCTCTATAAGTCAATTCCAATCCTTAATTCCATAAAAATTAGGTTGGAGCATAAATCTAAGATATTTAAAATCTCCATCCAATGCAGTGGAGATAACACCAAAAATATGATAAATCTCTAGTACCAATGCATCATATGGGTAAGAAGAAATCATATGAGATCTATTATTATTCATAAGGATTCTGGAGACCAATCAAAAGAGGTCAATCTAGCAAATAGTAACACATCATCAACAAATATCAAAGGAGTAACTCTGACTTGTCTACCTACACAATTACATTTAATCCATCTACCTCCACACCTGCAACCAAAATTACTGCCCTTGTGAATTTTGTGAATAATTCTTCCACAATCCAATATTTTATCCTCAATGTCTTCTTCTCGCAAAAGTTGTCATAGATACTTTGAAGTAGGGATATTGTCTACTAACAAATATTCTATAATTTTCCTCCACCATCCTTGTAGAAATTATGGTGTAGAGTTGCAACTACTTATGAAGTTTTAATCAAAATCACAAGACACAAACCTACTCTATTGCTCTCTCAAAGTTAATTCACAATTTAGAACAAAAATTTCATACATGCAATAAGAAATAACACACATGCACACATAATTTTTCCCGAGGAAAGAAATATGCTAAAAAACCCAATCTCTGCTTGCATTAATATGATGAATAGAAATGTATTGCAATTTATTTGCTCAACTGAGCACAACCTGCAAGTGAATAACCTGTCTCTCGTCTCACTGAGAAGCTATAACCCAGACTTAGTAAATTTCTACCTCTGTTTGAGCCCATATTTCCTTGCACAATTCCTTGAGAAATTAGGCCCCTATTATTTCGGAATTTTTACAAAATGGATTACGAAATTCCCAAGGTTGATCATGTGACTACATGCAACACCTATACACTCAAGGCTACTCTACAATTGAGGTTACATTGCCTTGGAATCTCCACCATAGTTGGGTAACTCAAATTCTCCATGCACTAGCTATTTTGGGTTGATTGATCAATTAATTGGATGATCACTGAGTTTCACTAAAGTCCCACTGCACAATTGGCCTTCCACTAGTATGGGCTCTGAAATGTTCCATGATAATTGCATATTCTTGGGGCTTGGCTTTCAAGGCAAAGTCCAACATTCACTCTAAACTAACTATGATCATCAATAACCACTTGGTGAATGCTAGTAGTCAACCAATAAACCAACCACACTAGAATTTGAAATCAAATAGGTCAAAATGGAAATTAAGTATGTTAACGCAAGATTTCAATAAGGACTTGAATTTTGTTACTCGTGCCTACTTGGGAGATATTTCCATTAAAGGAAATCATAACACAAGAAACAATACAGCAAATTATAAGTGATCTGAATGATGATGTTACCAAATATGTAAGTGAAGGACTTGGAAATTTATGGTGATCATGGGAATGATAGATCTCGAACACAACATGATGATGTTCTTGGGGAGGGACATATCATTGTGGAGGGATGGATTTAGTTTCTAAAAGGGTCTCAACTCAATCTACCCAGTTGGATGGGTTGTTTATCTCAGATACATTGAGATTGGTTAAATTCAGCTTATCAGGTTCATGAGGGTAGGAGAGGGAGGCGAAATAGAGATGGGAAGCTTAATAGTCCTCCACAAGGAAAATATATGCCTACATGTAAAGGTAAAGGGAATGCTAGGGGGGTAATTTGATTCAAAGAAAGGGTGAATTATGCTTCCTTGAATGGACATCATGAGACTATGTTTAAGATTCACCATTCTAAAGCTGCGAGAAGACAAGAGTGTAAGCACAAGATAGAAGCTAAACATATTTTGGGTTATGAAGAGGGCGAAGAAGGACCTTTCTGGTTCTTCCTCTTTTAGATTGGAGACAAAAGATTTAAGAGTGTTTATAAGGTAGCAGTAAAGATGATATGGATTGTCAAGCATATGCTGGCAGGGGTGTTGTTGGACTGTCACTGTCGAAAAAATGATCTAATGGATAAAATGAATGTCTACTGAAAAAGAGAAATTCAATGTTGAGGACCAACTTGGGAGGGGTAGTTGATGGTTCCCTAAGATAGGTCAAGTGCTTGCAATGGATTAAAGATAAACTTCTACTACAAAGTCTCACGAGGAATATGATTATCCAATAACTGCACCTGGAAAATTGGAAGTCAAAGTCTAGGACCCATTACAAAGAAGTGGTTCAAACAATCACCACTAAGTTTTGAATGGGATCTAAAATTTGACTTTCTCAAAGTTGAATGAGGTTGGAACCACTCTGAAACAACCCAAAACAATTAATGTTAATATTAAAAATTTAAGTAAAAGTTGACATTATCCTTATCTTTCCTATTCAAAAAGGAAAGATAAGGAGAATGCCAACTTTTACTTTAAATTTAAAAATTAAATATTACCATTAATTATTAGGGTTAGGTTTTGTAGGGCCCTTGACTTAAGAATTTTTTTCCTTTTAACTATTTTTTATTAAAAAATTATTATTTGGTGATCATTAGCTATGTTACACTACATTCTTCAGAATTGGTCAGTTTATTAGAGATCTAGTGACTTTGGTGTTTTAAGGTCAGTTCAATCCAAGACCAACCTTAGCCAATCTGAACCACCAAACTAGACTAGTACAACTCTAAAACCATTGGGACCAACTAATTCCACTAGTTCTAGGCTAGTTCCAATAAGAGTGTGCCCTTCTCATCTTCCTCTCAAGTCGTTTTGTTGGATCCTTTCAGGAATGGTGATTTGGAAAGTGCCATAAATTGTTGAATTGTTGTGAGCACCTAAGATCATAAGTAGTTAAGCCTTGGCAAACAGAAATTTGCAAGGACCTAGTACAGACATCCAAAAACATATTTAGTGAGGATGTGCATGCAAGGAAATAATACAGACCTCCCAAGATACTTAGTGAGGATGTGCATGACCAAAAAGCATAAAAAAAAATTATCCACCCTAAAAAACCCTACCCAAAACATTGAAGTGTGGTGAAAAACAAATTGCTGGTAGGATGTTAATGCTACCAACAATCATTCCCTCTCCAATTTCACAAGAAGCTCCTACTCAAGCTACCTCCTCCACTATCGTTATAGCAAGTTCTTGCAAGTATATAAGCTACAAGAAATTAAAACTACCTTCGAATCTTCACCAATCTTAGGGAACTTGACTTCTCTTCATGCCCAAACTATTTTGGGTTGATTGATTAGTTAACTAGATGATCACTGAGTTTTACTGAAGTCCCACTGCTTAAATCACCTTCCACTAGTTCCCCCAAAAGTTAGAACTAGTTTAACTAACAACAACCTGAGAAAATTAACCTTTATTGCTACAAATTAGCAATCGCATATGCAGAACTAAACTCTAACTCCTCCAACTCGAATTTATTGAGTAAACTAGGTGACACAAGCCATGTCACACAAGTTAACATCATCCAAGTTGTCTGTTGATGTGGAAATTCGAATTTTTTCAATTTAATCAAGGAAAAATCAAATTGAGAATTTCTTGCTGCATTTTTCAACACATAGTTCATTGGAATGTATTACTTTCACTATGAACTTGGCATAGTTCACATGTTAAGTTCATAAGGTTTTGGGTTGATGTGGTTCTATGTGTTGTGTATATAAATAATAGGTGTCCATTTCTTGCTATTAGAAACAAGACTCCCTATGAAATGTGGTATGGCCACATTCCTTCAGTGAGGCATCTCAGGGTTTTTTTTTCCTCCTATTATGCCTTCATACCTAAGGAACAAATAAAAAAACTCAGTGCAAGGAGTCACAAATGTATCTTCTCTGGGTACTCATACCTCCAAAGCATACCATCTCTATGATGAAGTGAATAAGAAGTTTATAATATCTAGAGATGTGATCTTTCGTGAGTCTTCTAAGATTGACCATGTTGTTGAGTGGCAGCTTGATCATTTGGATATATTCGAACATGAAAAATATTTTCAAGAGTTTGATAGTGAGATTCCACATCTCCTTCTATTAGCTCTATAATTTCTATGAAGAGCCTTGAAGAAATCAGGTTGAAGGAAATTCCTTCCCCTACTTTGGCAGGAAAGAGCTAACAGACTACTAGCAATAGGTAGCCAAATCTGACAACCGGTGAGGGTACAGGCAAGATACAAAGCAAGGATTAATGCAAAGGAGTAATGCAAAGGAGTTTACTAACTACATAAATATCATCAAACATCTTTCATCCCACTTAAGATGCCTTGCATCGTGCCTCGTTAGTCATAAGATCATGCTGGTCACAACCTCCGTAGCTTAAATAAAAAAGTGGTAATACTCTTCATCTTCTAAGTTATGTAATAAACAAGTGAAAGGGAGCAAGACACGTAGAGGAAACACATGGAATGACTTTTAGTTCTTGCAACCATGAATGTCATTGAAGATGGAATGATACGACAATGATAAGCAAACTTTTAAGCTACATTAAGAGGTGTGTTTCAAAAGATGTACTTTGTTTTCCATACCTAGCCTCCAAAGGGTTATGCATTAGATGGAGTCTTCATGCGGTCCTGATATTCTATCATACCTTGGGTTCCTTGGTCTGCTTATTTTTCTCCTCAGCTCCTTGAGAGTCATCTATCATGTCATCTTTCTTTGTTGCTCGTGAGAGACATAATTGTGTAGTTTCCATGGGGAGTGACTATTGTGGGATGAGGCCCTGGGAGGACACATTTACATAGTTTTAGGATGTAAGGCACTGCTATGGGATGAGGCCCTGGGAGGACACATCTATGCAATTTCAGGATGCAAGGCAGACTGGGTAGTCAAGGGATAAAACTGCACAGTTTCTGGAGACAGTGGGTTCCAGCTGAGGGAAGGACACTAGAGGAAACCACTTCGCAGTTTCGAATGGTAAGGGAGGTTGGGATTTTTGCTTATTGCATAGTTCGAATAGGCAACAGAAGAGCTTGAGGGTTACATATGTGAAGTGCGTAGTTCAGGAAAGTTGGATGAGGCTAGGTTGCTAAGGAAACTATGAAATTTAGCTAAGTGTGGGATCAGTCGAACTTATGTGAATAGTGATAAAACTTAACTACAATCACACACCTGAAAAATTATCGATACAACATAGACCATCCATAACATATGACACATACTTCACTTAATGCAACAAACTTTGTGGCAACTTACGGCAAGTGCATCTCCGATTATAGACTTTGGGAGGATAAAGGCGACACTTGTGTAAGAGTGTGTGAAATGAGTGTTAAACATGTCTATGTGGTGAGGACAATCCATTCTCATTAATATTTCCCCTTGAAGAAAAACAAACTTTCCTTTACATGACAAGTGATCACCCCCATGCCCAAAGATGACACATTCTATTTAAAGATAAAAGCATGAACGACTCTTAAGATCGAAGAGGAGAGCTTGGGATCATCAACTTACCAATAAGTGACTGAGGAATGATCGATCACAATATCCATAGTAGGCTATGAAATTTTAGTGCAGCCCAAAATTTTGGAGGGTGTTTCAGCCTCTACAACAGAGCTTTCACCTTCTTGCTAGCTTCTTTTTCAACTCGTATCTTGATTTCTACGAACTTAGAGATTGTCTCATCTTTATTCCACGTGAAGAAGATTCAACACTTTCATGAGAAGTCATCAATAAAAGTGAAAAAATATTTGTGTCTGACAATGTAGGATGTCCAGAAAGGTCCATAAACATCATAGTGGATCCTTTCTAGGACTGCATGTGCTTTGTTGTCCCAATCATGGAATGTGGATTTTATGTACTTCTGCAATGTACATCCTTTGCATATATCCTATTGCTTAAGTGCTCCTTTAGAGAGGTGAGTGGTTATTTGTTCTATAATATTTGAGGTACCATGATACAAATGACCAAGTATTTTGTGCCAAAGTTCATCGACATCGCAACCTTCACTTTCTTCGCATTAGTGCTTAATGTAGCACAGTCTTCCACATCTAGCTTATACAGGTTCTTCATACGAACCCCGATATGCTTCACCTGCCCCATGGCTACGTGTCCCAGGAATTCTTTTCCTTTGTTGAATATCACTTCAGAACCATGGTAAACCAACCACTCGGTGAATGCTAGTAGACAAACCCCTAATCCTTTACCTTTACCTTTTTTTATTATCGCCTCATATTGAAATTTTGAAGACAAAATATTTCTTTTCTCTTGAAAATTTTTCTTAAAATCCCCCTCTGCATAGTAGTGCCGAATGCAGCAATAGACAAGTTGTCTCTAATCATATCAGCATATATGAAAGGGACAAAAGAGGAATTGATGTCCGAGAAATCTTGTCAGTAAAACTTGTCGCGTTCTTCTTAGTCGACTACCCCCACAAAACAAAGAGCCCAACAAATCATTGTCTTTATATAAGATAACATGAATGGTAAGTAAAATAACAACCTTGGTATAGGTGCAAGACAGTAGTTGTCTACAAGCTGGCCGACTTAGGGCACACTGTCACAGTCAATTTTGCAGTTGTTGGATAATATCCTCTTAAATTGATATGTTTGTGTCTTAATTGTTAATTGTATTAAATCGGTTTGATATAAAGTGGTCATTGTCTTAAATATAAAGTTTTGTCTTAAAATATTTTTGTCTCAAACTTCTTTTGTCTTAAATATAAAGTTTTGTCTTAAATTGTTTTTGTCTTAAATATAAAGTTTTGTCTTTAAATGTTTGTCTCAAACTACTTTTGTCTTAAATATAAAGTTTTGTCTCAAAATATTTTCGTCTTAAATTATTTTTGTCTTAAATATAAATTTTTGTCTTAAAATATTTTTGTCTCAAACTGCTTTTGTCTTAAAATATTTTGTCTTAAACTATTTTGTCTTAAATATAAATTTTTGTCTTAAAATATTTTTGTCTCAAATTGTTTTTGTCTTAAAGTTTATATTTAAGACAATTCAATTGATATTAAATTTTAATGTAAAATAACTAAAATAAAAAGTGATTTTTTAAGACAAAAGATTTCTTTTGTCTTAAAAAAATGTCTTAAAAGTGCCCTTGGTGTAGTAGTGAGTGATCTCAGGTGAACTGTGCAAGTTTTGTAGAATTGCTTGATGGAAACATCTCATGCCTGAATGTGCAATCCGCATACTTGATTCTAGTTCACCTATACATCTTCCATTCATCTTACACTCCCAATAGAGAGTTGAGTGCATGCTAGACAAAAGTCATTTTGACAGAGGTCCACCTGTGCAACATATTGCTTAGCAAACCATTTTTAGTACAACATATAGCATAATTTCAAGGTTGGTTTGTGACTACAAAAAAAAAGATACCCTGGACACTTCAAAATGAATGTAGAAACACAAAAATAGGAAGCAAAAAGAAAGGATTGGGGATTTATATGTTTTACATGACTTTTAAACCCCTAATTTTTTTTGTGTAGAGAACCATACAACATTGGACATGGGGCCTATAATATGTTAGAAATTGCTACGTTAACATGTCTACAACACTTATCATATTGTGGTATGATCAATGTTCTCTCTTATACAAGCAATCCTGCTAAGGTACAACAACCAGGAACAATAACTTAAATGGAAACTTTTCAGAAATTTAACTCTCTGTTATGTTTTGGATAGATAACACTTTATCAATGTTTCCATCAACATAGTGGGTTACTCTACAGTGTATGATACCAAACCTCGAAATCTATATGTTCTTGGGGGAGCACTTGGAATTTTGAAATGGCCATAATAGACTATAGATCTTTTTAGAACACACAAAAGAAATGCCATTTCACTACAAAAAAAATACAAATTTTAAATCCAATATAAAAAATTTATTACAATATTACCATTGAACCAAAACAATTTTTCTTGATGCCAAGCATCAAATATAACAATTGCATTTAACAAACATTCAAAGAAAAATCATATGTTCCTTTATATGTTATTAGCATTGTTGAGGAATTTCATAAAGTTGTGCTTTTTCAAAACTTTGTTGGGGATTTGCATGATGTGGATTTCCTTATAGAATTTTTGTAGCTACCAACTATACTACCAAGAGATAGATCATTAGTAGTATGGCCTTTGGCTCAAGATTAGTGCAAGATTGGGGGATTACCACCACCTTTCAGTGACACTAGCAACATGGATGTTCTAGAGCCTGTATTATCTGCCAAGAGAGTCCTCCCATGCCTCAGCATTGGGTGTCATTGTCCAGACAATAGCACAGTGCACAGTCCAAATTATCTTATAGTTTGTCTTTGAAACAATGGTCTATCTGGAGATCCTATCTTGAGTTTTCTTCATTCAGCCTTGGATGTTAGGAGAGGTAGAACTGGTGGATAGTGACCTAGTCCCTAGATCCTTTCCCTTTGCACATCTCCCTTCCATTGCGACTGCCTACACTTGGATCTGAGGGTTTTCTCATGTTTTCACATATAGACTTCATGTTTCTACTTTATGTCTTGTTCTTTATATAGGATATTTTTTCGTACTCCTGCTTTGTATTGACATCATTCTACTCAGCAGTCCCATTGGCCTACTTTTGTGGTCATTTGTTAGACATTAAATAATTATTCTTATCCTCCATTCAGCCTTGGATATTCAGAGAGTGGTTACTGACAGAGCTTGATTGACACTCACTCTTTGTATTCCATATTTTGGGTCCATCTCTTCCAAATCTTGTTTTAGCTTCTAGAGCTCTGTTTAGATCTCAGGTTAGGGAAGTACCTCATTTTATTTCTCTTACTTTCTTCTTGCTTTATTTAGGAGCTCGTCTTGAACTCCCACTTTGTATTGATATCTATGTACTCAGCAGTCACATTGACCTATTTTTGTATTCATTTTTTGGACACTCATAAAATATCATCTTATCTTATTACCTTGATGGAATCTTTCTATGTAGATGATTAATTATTTTCTATGCTAGTCTATTGTTGTAATTCTTCCTCAACATATCTCTTTTTCTTCAAGCTTTGAAATACCGAGTTGAATTTTTATGTAGGTGAGTAAAATTAAAGGCATTGAAGAATATTTCTAAAATCCAATGGTGTCAGGTTTCAGTCTCAAGATTACCATTGCATCACCCATCCATGGTTTAAACATATCTACATAATATTTTCATGATGTGGTTGGTGATGATGTGTTTTCTGTACTACTTTGAGCACCTCCTGCTGTTGTTGGTGGGTTTGAGGTACTTTAATTTTGCAGAATAGTTGTCATTAATATTCCATAGATTTTCTAAAGTTTGTTGCCTAGAGTCAATCCTAGTGGTCAAAGTACTCCCATTTTGCAAAATTTATGATACAAATCTACAATTTTCAAACAAAGGATTTTGATGATTTTTTCAGGTTAAATGTGTTGCATAGAGTCAGTCCTAGTGATCAAAGTACTTTGCAAAGTTTATGATAGAAATCTACAATTTTCAAACAAAGGCTTTTGATGACTTTTTCAGGTCTAATGTATCCCTGAGAAGTTTAAATCCATAGCAGAGTACATTGCCTCTTTTATTTCACATCTAATAGAAGAAACAAGGGCAAAACTCCACAATACCCTTGAATCCATCTCTGAAGCTCCATATGCAGCTGTAGAATTTCCCGAAAAAATACGGCCATCACATGGTGCAATGGAGGTATACAAGATGCTTATTGACAGAGAATATGACATCCGAGAGAGGAAGGGAGGACAAAACTTTACGCCCAAACCAAATGATATTCTTATACTCTCGACAAGAGTACCTCAACGTGTGGAAGATCTTCATGACTCCATGTTGGCTTTAGTAAGTAGGACAAAGTGTGGTGAATATGAAGATAGTAGTATTCTCGAGGTGAAAATATGTGTTCCAGATATGCATCCTTTTTGCACCAAAAATAGCAATATGAGAAATGAATGTTTTGGTATTTATCTTGGTAACATGGCAACAAATTTGTGAATCTGGAATGCTTTGCATCCTGAGTTGGGCAATGAAACAATCAATTTGGCTATGCTTGGGAAGGCAGTATACTATAATACAAAGGTGTGCACTTGTACTATTTTAGGCCTCTATAGGATTTGAAATATCTATTTTTGTCATTGTTTTTTAGTGAACTGTAATCTAACTGGTTGAGTGGACAAGCCAAAAAATGAGCCCTAACCTGACTATGTTTTAGAGGACTATAATGAAGACAGTGTCAAAGCAAATAAAGATGACATAGATATATTCAGAAACAAATATTATGGGTCCCACATGTTGAATGATTCTCAAGATTCTACGATATTTATTGCAGTTAATGGTGCTAAGAAGAAAAGGCGTCCCTGTATAAATCTGATCTAGGACCCCCTGGGACAGGGAAGACCTCGATGCTGGTTTCACTTCTTTATGTCTTACTTCATTAGAGGTACAAAGTACTAGTGTGTGCACCAACAAATGCTACAATATCAAAAATTGCGCCAAGATTCTCGAAATCAGTTACAAGTCCATATGATCAGTGCCCTGATATATGCAACTTTCCTTGTGTTTTGACCTTGAGTGACCTTCTACTAGTTGGAAATGAGGAGCGCTTGGATGTTGAAGGTCCTCTAGAAAATATTTTCCTTCCATATCAAGAGGAACACCTATTAAAATGTTGTGTGCCAATGACAGGATGGAGGCAGAGAGTGGCATCTTTTCTTGATTTTCTTGAATCGACAGTTTCACAATATGAGGTTTTTCAAGAAACAACACAGAAGACACAATCAGTTAACTTTCTACAATTTGTCAGAAAAAGGCTTGGAAACTTAGCTACAGACTTTTTTGAGTGTGCGGGGATTTTATTGAATGATTATCCAGGACCAATCTCGGAGAAACAAGATTTGGATTATCTGACTGAAGCTGTTGAGTGTTTTGTAAATCTAATTCAGAAAAATGCATGTAAGGAGAAAATTCTTAGAGCATGCTTTTCTGGTGATGGAGAAATCTGTGAAGAGGCAACAAAGTGCACAGAGATATTTAGAGAGAGTGATTAACAATAGAAAGTTCTTAAAAGAAGCCCTTTGCTGCTCGAGAAGTGAATGTATCCATCTCCTAAGGAAGGAACTACACTGTGCAAGAACAATCCCCAGGCAAAACATTTTAAAAATGTGTTTGTCAGGTGCTAAAGTGGTCTTTTCAACTGTATCATCATCTGGAAAGAGCTGCATGAACTTGGCAACACCATTTGACTATTTGATTATTAATGAGGTGGCCCAGCTCAAAGAGGCCAAATCTACAATTGCACTACAAATTGAAGGTGTAACACATGCATTTCTGATAGGAGATCCAAAGCAGCTACCAGCAACAGTAATCAGCAAGGTTTGTTTACAGTGGCCTTTTCAAAAGTCTCTTCCCAATTTCATTTTCCTAAAAGTTCTTATAAATTTATTAATTCCATGCAATGATTGGTTCATCAGCTTGTGGAGAAAATGAAATATGGAAGAAGTCTCTTTGAAATATTGGAGAGGCTTGGACACCCAGTTCATCTTCTAAATGTACAATATCGCATGCATCCATCGATAAGTCTTTTCCCAAATGGGGAGTTTTATGACAATCGTATTGAGAATGGTCCCAATGTGGAAATGAAGCCATATGGCTATGGCTATCTCACATCGGAAATGTATGGAGCATACGCATTTATTAATATAAAGGATGGAAAAGAGGAGGAAGATAATTTTGGGAAGAGTAAGAGGAACATCATGGAGGCTGTTGTTGTCATGTACATACTTTCTAAACTGTACAAAGGTAATTTCATTGTTATGTTTGATTTGTATTTATACAAATGTGTTTTCTTATGTCCTAATTGGACCATTTTCAAATTGGTGTAGTGAAATGTCTAATTAGACCATTTTCAAATTGGTAAATTATTGTAGTGAAATACCTTTACAATTTCAAGTGGGTACATATGTGTCCTGAAGTAATGCTTTTTTCTTGACTATTCAAGTTTCAAAAAGTATGTTTTTTATCTCAAATTATTTATAATAATTCACTTATTAATTGATTAGTTTGGCCCCTCATAATGAAGATAATAAGAAGAAACACATTCTAAAGGTTGTTCAATCTTATTGTTAAATTAAAAGAGGAAAAGCATAAAAAAATGTGTATTTGTTGGATTTTGTGTTATGCAAAGGTTGTATCCATTTTTTATTAATTGATAGAAGGTCATATTCTACTGATAATATAGGTTTTTTTTGTTAAGGATTGTTCATTGTTTGCTTTTTTAGAAAACTAGCATTAGTTCCAAGGAAAAACTTGTCGAATCTCTTCTCTTCTTCCTTGGAGTATCTGGGTGGAGGGCATCTGAACTTCCAGCCATAATGGTGGTTGGTAATCCCGAGGGACTCTTATTGGATTTGAACTTGTGACCTATAGTCTCCTCATTAGCAACATGCCTTGGGCAGATGGTTCGATTGAGCTAACTCTTAGGGCTAAAATTTTGGTTGTAGCCAAAACGGTTAGTGTCTCGTCTTAAGGATGACAAGAGTGTTGGCTTTGACCTGATTATAGGGTTACTGCGGTGCAAGCTTCACACATTTGACCACTAACTTTGGGTGCTCCCATGGGAATCTCAAGGGAAAAATTCTCTCATGGGAATTGAACATTGGTCATTATTGAAAACCTCACCATTCCTCACCAATGGGTCCAAACCCCTTTGGGAAACTAGTAGCCATCAATAACATCTACTCCCTTTGTTGGAAAGAATGTACCATCAACATAAGTTGGGAGAAATTCTTTTAGTAGGGAGAAAATGATGAGACTTAATAATCAGAATCAGAAGTGTGCATAATTCCACAAATGGAAAGTGGATATCGTGATAGCTTTCAATTTTTTTCTTTGTTTTAGAATTATCCTCATCCTATTTTCCTTATCTGGATGGGTCTTATTCGATGTTGCATAGGGACCCAACCCCCCCTCCCCCACCCCCCTCCCAAGGAAAAAAACCCAAACCCGTTGTTTCAAAATTGTTGGGAATGTCATTGGGGATGTGGGTGTGCAATTTTTCTTAAATTGTAGCAACTAGAAATTTATTCTTCTAACTGATTAATTATGTAGTTTATTTGCTACGGAAAACAACGAATAAATCACACTGCAATTCTTCGCAAATAAAAACACTGCGGAAAAATAAAATGTTGGAAACTAAGAAATATATAGCACACACAATAAAATTTGACAGTTATTTTTGGACAATTGTCCCCGAAAAAATGAAATGTGGGAAAACTAGTGCAGCAGATGAGGGTTTTATTATTATATGCAACAGCGAAATTTTGAGTACAATATGGATGCCCAAAACTGGCAACCCTCCACAAGATAATCTGGCCAAAAATTAGTGAGACAAATTGTCTCACCCGTCATTGATCCAGCTCCAAAATTGGCATAAACATGCCACTTGAACTGCCCCTGCGTTAGCCTCTTCGTTGTCTCTGCGCAGGCCAAACTCGCACTGCCTAGAAGTTGCTCTGATTAAGACGTCCAACCCAACTCAACCTCTGAGAATGACTCACTTGGCCTTCTGGAATTTCTCTCGGCCTCCAAGCACTGAATCGATCCTCACTCTAGCTAAATTGAACTCCTCCTCTGAAGTTCCCTGCGTAGTCCCTATGCAACCTCACTGAGGAAAACTCACCCCCTGCAACTGACTCTCTGGAACTGGAATCTCAGAATCACTGTCTTTGCCCCTCACTGACTCTACTTCCCCTCTGGCTCAAACTCCTCTTCCCTGCTCAGTTGTTGTTGTTGAATAACTCGATCTGCCAAGGAAAATCAATCTCAAGTGTGTATTTCTCCAACCCCATCGAACTCCTCTTATAATCTCTCGTTGGCTCACCAACGACCATGATTAAATCCTTATCAATGACTAAAATCATCTCTAAGTCGATCCATGTGAGTTTCTAGAGAAATATCACCTTTCTCAATTAATACCTATTAATTAATCACTTTTCCTAAGTTAGACTGAGGAAATATTTAATTATTGACTAATTAACTTAATTGAGCCATCTCTAGGTTTTTTCTCCAAAAAAAAATTCTAGGTCCTGAAGTTCTAGTGTTTCTTAGCCTCTTTGACCATAGTTGAGACTAGAACAGTTGTCTGATGCTACCTAGTCATCAAAAACTATCAGTGGGCACCTACTGGCTATCCCTAAGACATTCCAAGCATATTTTAGGGACATTTTAGACAGATTTTGTGGTTGTTCTGGGAAGATTTTAGGGATATTATAGGTATATATCTTTTGTTTTAACAATGGACATTAATGATTGGAGAATATGATTATTTTTCCCATCCATTTTTTTTGTATTACATTAAATCTAAATCTGTTGTACAAGTTGTTGTAGAAATTTAAGGCCCAACCTGGTTTTAAGTTTTAGGAATCACATCAGTTTAATGCCCAACCCATCATTGCTTTTTTAAAACATGAATATATTTAAAAAGAGCATGAAACACATAAGTCAACCCTACTTGAAATTTTTGCTGAGAATAACACAAACTGACCCCCAATTTAACACAGTGATTTTTGATCCAAAGACCTTGGAAAAACCTTGAAGGGAAAACGAGTGAGGAGAGGGATATTTTATTTGTTATAAAAAATTATTACAACATTTATTTAAAAGCAATTAAATATGCTTATCTCCCTCAAAATTTGTGCTTAAATTTCCTTGGAGAAAGTGTTGTAGCTACCTCCTCAAATTTCATGCCTGAAAGTCTCAGAAATTCGTGCCCAGCTCACACAGGAATTCATGCCACTACTGTATTTTCAGTCTCCCTCAAAATTCATTCCTTTTCCTTGAAATTTGTGCACTGACAGACTTAGAAATCTGCCCTAGATTTTAGAGCCCTCACACTTTGATTTTCATACCCCTAACAACACTGTGCACACCACTAAAAGCCTTGAAAATCACGCCCTGTCTACTCATAATTTAAAGCTAACTATCTCAAAATTTGTGCAGCATTGAATACAGCCCAAACCCTTGAATTTCATGCCATAATTGACTGCAGTAAATGCTTGTCAATTCCCTCAATTTTAGCGCTCAACCTGTTTCAAAAAATGCACTGAAATGGCCTTGAAACTCATGCTAACCCAGCTGCAATATGTGGTGGAGAAGAGCCTTGATTTCTATGCCTTCTCATCCTGAATATGATTGTTGTTATTCCTTTCTCCTGTTGTACTTCTCTCTCAGCCTCCTTCTCTCCTTAACTTCAAATCTCATGAAGTGTCCAAATGGTGCCTTCTCCCCTTTCTTTTTCCCTTTTGTTCTCTCATTAAGAAGAGAGACATAACCCACAAACATATATATATATATATATATATATATATATATATATTTCAAATCAAGAGGTATGACATGCCTTAGTAAATCATGAATTCATCATGACAAACTCTGCTCTGGAATTTTGGATGTATATAGTTCTTAGTAGAACTACATGGGACTTGTTAGTGTCAAAGGATTTTGCAACCTTTCACACAAGCCTCGTTTCCTCATTTCACTGAAAACATTATTTTCCTCGACCATCTTATTAATATATGTATCCTATTTTATAGGCAGATTGAAGTCCGTGAGACAATATTGGATTAGCATATATTACATTTTCTCATTTTTCATCTATCAATATTCATGTCACTACTTTGTAGTTTCTAAAGAAATTACAATCAGTTGCATATTTTTTCTTGTTTTTATTCTAGTTTAGATTTATCGGCAACATCAAGTAATTCCAGTTTTCTTTAGATTTGTTGTACGTATTTTTGAGATCTCTACAAACCTGATAATTAAGGAATTTTATATTGTTCAATGTAGTATCGTGTTTTATGGCAGTTGGATTTGTGCTCCAAATTTGAGCTTCTCAACTTTACACTCAGATATGCTTAGTATTAATTTAATTGGTTTGTTATATATCTCCTCAGCACATTGAGCTCTTTGACTGCTAATTGTTTGAGTGTTTGTATAATTTCTATATTATTACAAAATTGGGATGCAAATCTTTCACTAGTATAGTTTTGTTAGGCTACCAAATTCATTTCTCATGGAATAGTTGGGAAAAGAAGAGACAAAAGAACTTAAATGATGTAATACCATGAGTGGTAATGGAACATTAGGAGAACTACATAATTCAAGGTGCATATGAAGGAAAATCTATGATCATAGACATCAAGGATGAAGGAAAAACTTAGCATAATAACTTACAAGTCGTGTTGTTGTTTTGGTATCTAACTATGGTCATAAGCTAAAAAAACATAAGCTAAATTGGGAAGATTAGCTAAAAATAGGTTGTTAACAATTAGAGTACGCATCTTTTAAGGGAGTGTATTATTGCAAGTAATTTGGAAAATACTATTCTTGGCCAGGCATTGCCTTTGAGTTTGAGTATGAGTGAAGCATCTAGCAGATCTATTGAAGCATGGTGCCTTAGTGTATGAAAATGACAGTTTGTGTGTAGGATCCTCCTAGCCAAGAGGCTTGTATAAAATATTCTTGAAAATGATAAGGATACTCAAATCTAACAATAAACCCTTTTGGAATTGTCTATGGGATATGATTAATCTAAATATTGTAATTAAATATATGGGTTGGAGACTTGTTGGGTGATCTTATCAAACTTTGATCCATAATAACTTTTTTGGAGAGATTGGCAGTTCACATATAATCTGAAAAGGCCTGCTACTTTACATGGAACCATTTAACAATATAATTGTCATATCATGCAAGGGTGAACGTCAAGAAATCTCATTGTCTTTCTCACTGCTTCTGATTTATCTCTCTATTATGTTGTGGTAATTTTCTTCCACTCGGCAACTTTGGTACTTTTTGGGCCTTGGAATATCTAAGAGTTGCAGTGGAAGACTAGAGGAACATAAGGAATTGAGGAAATTCATTTTTGGAATTGCATGGGGAGGGATTTCAGAATTTGGAATAAGATTTCTGAACTTGAGTGCAAATTTTTATTTTGCTGTCAGTATTGTTTTTATGTCATTATGCCTCATATGCTATTGTGAATTGGCTGCTTGTTATTATGTACTCTAATGACATGAGAACTAAAACAACATAGTCAAATTTCCTTCTGGGAAATAGAACAGTCTAGTAGATACCAAAAAGAAGTCTTTACCAGATGGTGCATCAGTTGAGCTTTATGCTGTTGGTAAGTAGGGCGAGGGTGTGAAATTTTGGCAAGTAAAAAAAAGAGACCTTTAGATCCCATTCCCAAAAAGTTGCATTGGGAATTGACTCTTTTCAATAACCACTTCTACTTATCAAAGTTGATACAACATCAACTCTTTGAAATATGCAATTTTTTTTGTATGAAATTCATTATGTAGCTGCATTTTTTATTTTTTAAATCAATGCCTATAAATGTAATTTTAAGGATTGCCATAACTCTTCACATAATTCTTTAAAGTGTGCCAGCTCAATGGAATAGGAGGTTGGCGGTTCGATTCCATTGTGCCCCAACATATCAACAATTTTGTAGCTTATTTTTAATTAAATGTTTTTCTATATAAATTTATTTCAATGGTTAGATATTTGTAGATTCATTGTTTTATATTGTCTCTAAAGAGACAAAAGATAAATTGTAGAGAGACAATAGCTAGTATTAAAGACATATTTTCTCTAATGGGAGTGTTGTAAGACACCCGACAATATTTAAAACAATACACAATTTTTTTTTGTCTTAAATATTGTATTAAAGTCAAACCCTCCTTAACTAAAATTATCTCAAATATAGAGGAGTCAAGACGGGGATGCAGAACTGAAACAGCTCACGCTCTTAGTAAAAAGACTGGTAAAATTGAATCCAATGTCCATACGTCAGCGATGCCATGTTACATCCCTCCTTTTCTTGGGTCTTCCATGCCGCTCCTCTAACATGTAAAGAACGACGCCAGCGGTTCCACACGTTACGTTTTCACCGAACCACAGTCGCTGACAGGCCGAAGGATTATAATTTACATCTCTACTGATGTACACGATATCTCTAGGTTCTGACACCGCTGAATTTAAGAATTAAGAATATAATTAAAATTCTTTTACAGTATCAATCCACATGCAGGCTGCTGGCATCCTGATCGACGGAACAAGGACGTTTCTACTTTTCTATTCAAACCTAAACCGATTGTTTTTCTCTTTTAATTATTGTTTTCAATCCGCCCTTCTCCTTATAAATGGTTTGCAACTCTCTTTCGTCCAACAGATTTGTGAGAATCACATCGAGTGCTTTACTTTGCTTTCATCGGGCTATCAATATGAGGAAGATTGTAAGGCACTTGCAGAAATTGAAGAAGTCTTCCAAACTGTTAAGGTCCGAATCAATTTACAAGCCAATGTCCTCCACTGTTCCAGCAGGATGTCTACCCGTTCACGTAGGGAAGGAGGACCGTCGATTCATCGTGGACATACACCACCTGAACCATCCTCTTTTCGTTGAGTTGCTTGACCTGTGTGCTGGAGAGTTGGGGTATTCGCATACAGGACCTCTCAGAGTGCCTTGTGATATTCCGTTATTCGAACATGTGCTGACGCTTCTCAGTAATAGTAATCCGTGTGCCCATTACATGCAAATCACAGATCTGCTACATCACCATCAATTTTCAGGAGCATAAGTTACATGGGAGCCCATTTAAAGATCCCAACCACAGATCGTTCGTATTGAAGGAGGAAACTAAATGTGCGAAAGAGTGATTGTATTGATGCATATTTCATTGGCAGATCTGATCCTTGTTTTCGACGGCCACGTCCCTCTGGTCGGCCAATTGAAACAAAAAAAGAGATTTTCCAACACATTTTTGCAATCACAATCAGCGTTGAATCCAACATATATCAAACTTCGGCTGATTTTATTCATTCTTTTGGTTGTTTTCGATATAACGTTCTGTAAAATGTGAAAAAATCTACTGGCAAATTGTAAATTAGAAAATGCTAACAATTTTATTTTAGAAATTTTAAATTAGACTTCTATGAATAGAATGAGTGTTTGGGAGTAGAATGAGAGTTCGTGGAAATTTTATAGAATCTTATTTATTGTCCAGCAATATATCCTGAACTCGTTTCTCTTTTCGTTCGCGGAAGGCGTTTTTAATTCGACCCCGGTGTATGAACGTAGGGTTACAAATTAATTTGAATAGAAAATGAAACTATTTTTCAATGTGGGAGCTCTTGCGCTTGGTATAGAGCATATAATTACATTGAACCCGACTGGCTTGAATGTTTGAAACGTCCTCCCACGATGTTCCATTCGCATTCCCATCCACGCTATGGGAATGAACATACATTTGATACAGATTTGAAAGGCAACTTATGAGACCTGCGAGGAATTTGCATCGACCACAATTGCTCTTGTTCCTTTCCCGGTGGTCCAGTTTCTTCCTTCCTTGCTCATGATTCTGATCTGTAGAATGGACAGGCAAACCTGCTATCACCATTTAATTTATTTTGAATGGTGGGTTTTGATGCCCTAGGCTTCAGTATGGCTTTGGTGCCCTAGGGTTTTAATGCCCTCGATAGAACTTTTCATTAGTTGTGGGTTGCTCCCATTTTTGTCAAGGACCGTGGCTTAACTATTTAGTTCAAGAAGGTTGTAGCAGGTTGCCTCAATTAACTCGCCCTCAAATGCAGGTGACAATAGAGAGAATCAACACAAGCAGGCCAGTGAAAATTTTGCAAGGCTTTGTTCCAGGCTGCATTGCTATGTTTTTTAACATTTATTTATAAAATTAATGACATTATTCATTAACGAAAGGACGAGCGAAATTTTAATTGGTAGTAAGAGCAGAATTTGTTTAAAACTTCAAGCACAGGAGAAAATTACATATAGCGAACGAATTAGTTTAAAGTATCATATACTCATTTATCACTAGAGTTTGTATTTAAAATCAATCATATTCCTCAGCAATAAGCGTTTGCTATGGCGGCACCTTCTGATCAACATCAACCACACCAATATTTAATAATTACTGCTTGCTTAACATACAAATTAATTAAACCTAATATTGACTTAACATGAAATAAATAGGAATGATAGCTATAATATTTCAACATGAAAAGAAAGGGAACATGAAATAGAGAGGGAGGGTGTTAGCAGAGATGAATTATTTTACTGAAGGTTGAGCGGAATTATTTTCCCTATCACTAAACCAGAATTTAGCTATTATTGTTTCATGAACATCACAATTAATTTAAACCTAATCTTAAGCTCACCGTGACAATAGAGAGAATCAGCACTAGCAGGCGCCTGAAAATTTTGCAGGACCTTTTTCCAGGGTGCAACAAAGTATTAAGTTTGAATTACTATGTTTTTTAACATTTAGTTATAAAATTAATGACATTATTCATTAACGAAACCACGAACGAAATTTTAACTGGTAGTAAGAGCGGAATGTGTTGCCTGTGGTCTTTGACATTACAGCTGTAGACATCAATATCTGATCAAGTGACGGAGCTGGTACCAATAGCTCTTCTAGGCATGGTGAGTGGGCCAATCAAATTATAAATGGTTGGAGGAAGAACCTGAATGAAACTGTTAGAAATTGTAACTGTGATTAATCCATTAACCAAAAATTCTCATTGCTAAAAGTCTATAACTGTTTCTCCTTAAGTCTTTGAATTGAATACTTTCAAGTTTCCTCCAAAACTGAATTCTATGGCGGAGAAAGTTTGGAAAAATGTATTATGCCGCAGATGTATTGAGAGTACATGTTCAAAGGTAAAATGATTTATTGGAAATTGTATAAACCAATTTTTGGTAAAGGTTAGTATATATATTTTATATTAACAATATTTTTTTTATTTTACATGTTATATCAATTAGCAGTAAATTAATTTATTATTTTATCATATTCATCTAAAACACATTTTTTAATATATTTTACATTGGTTAAAGTTTAAAAAATATTATAAAATTTAACTAAAATGTAATTTTATTTTAAATTATTATTAAAATTATACCAAATTTATTATGAATTAAGTAATTAAAATTTGATAAATTTATAAAAAATGGAAACACTTATCTCATAATACAATTTATATTGCAACCATTATAAAAAAATTAATAAAAATAAACTAAATTAAAGTATTATTTTAATTTACTATTAATATTTATATAAAAATTAATAATATATATACATTTAAATAAACACATAACAAATTCTTAACCATTTCGTACTATTAATAAAAAGATTAAAGTTAAATCCTTACCATTTACATTTTTACTATTATTAAAAAAATTAATATTAAATCCCTATCATTTATTTAATAACTATTCTAATTAAATTAAAAATTTTAAAATTCCAGAATAAACACACTTACAATAAATATAAACTCAAATTTATCAACAACGTTTTACATTTATCATTATTAATAAAAATTTTACAAGATTTTTCATTTAATATTAATAAGATTTCTGCCACTAACAATTTACAAAATATTGAACAAATGTACATATGGACACCAACTTAACATGTCACATAGACGATTAGAATTCTTGTTTCTTTTTCACGGTATAACTCTGAAATCATCCCCGAAATCATCCTCACTGCTTTCTCATTTCACTTTCTTGATTTTGCACTTTATCCAAATTCATATACAAATTTATATGACTACTATATTTTTATAAACCATAAATATATATATATTTTATACATTATTATAACACTGATTTCTTTTTTAATAAATCTCTATCATAAATATGTATAAATAGTTTTTCAAAATATAATATATATTTTTTTAATTTTAAAAATACAAAGCTATAATATTTATTACAATTCTATATATTTTTATATTTATTTAGGATTATTCAAAAAAATATTTATTATTTTCATTTCAATTACATTAAATTTACTTTTCAATTTTAAAATTTTATAAATATAATTTTAGAAAAATTAAATGAATTAAATTTAATATAATTATTTTCTTAATTAATCTTTTTTATGGGATCACCTAAATTGAAAGATGCCAGTATATTCGTAGTAGTCACTATATTAATGAATAAAATTGAAAGTGATAACTTCATTGTATATCTAAATCAAGTGTTTAAATCCTACTTAAATTATTTTTTTATCAAATGACCATTAAAATATTATTGTGCCTCTTATTTCTTTCCACCTATGTA
The DNA here is from genome assembly GCA_031772625.1 of Pinus tabuliformis. Taxonomy (NCBI): domain Eukaryota; kingdom Viridiplantae; phylum Streptophyta; class Pinopsida; order Pinales; family Pinaceae; genus Pinus; species Pinus tabuliformis. Next base: position 494,695,780 of record CM062819.1, read on the forward strand.
GGATTAAGAAAAAATGAAATTAAAAAATAAAATAAAAAGAATATGAAACAATATAGGATGGAACAACAGTTTTTCTTCCATATCCGCAAAGTGGCAACATGCAATTATCCCATCATTTAATCATGAAACCCTTGACTGTTGGAGAGATCCTCTACGAAAATGGTTACTCATACGAAGTTGATATATGGAGCTCCTGAGTGGTGTTGTATGTTCTTCTTAGTGGAAAGACACCTTTCTATGTTGAGCATGAGGACACCAAGGTCATGTATAAGAAAATACAGAATACAGACCCAGATCTCAATAGCCCTATGTGGAGGTTCATATTTGATTCTGCAAAGGAACTTATTCATGGAATGTACTTATTCATGGAATGTTGCAGAAAGACAATGCACAACGATTTTCTTGCTATCAAATCTTGAGGCACGCAACCATTTTCTTGCTATCAAATCTTGAGTGATTTTTTTGTTTCTTTGGATTCTGTTGGTATGCAGACTATTTTTGGGAATAGGAATTAGGGTTCTATAAATTACAGTATTCAAACTTGATGATTGCAGGCCATCCTTGGATTTTGGGCAATGGAGAGACGGATCATGTGGCTTCCAACTCCACCATCTACCACTGGGGCTGATGCAGTCGACCATTGAATACATACGAATCAGAGTGATTACAGAGCAAGGATTTTGGGCAATGGAGAGATAGATCATGTGGCTTCCAGCTCTACCATCTACAACTGGGGCTGATGCAGCCAACCATTGAATACATACAAATCAGAGTGGTGATTACAGAGGAAAAAAGACTGTGTGATTGAAGAATGCTTATATGATATATATAATTTTTAATTTTTTTTTTACTGTTATTTTGTAATTATAATATATAAGGATACTCATGCTGTGCTATTCATGACTCTAGATTCTTCCATGCAGCATCAGTCGGCTTAGTTTGGTTTCGATTTTTCATTTAAATGTTTTTTAATTTACCTTGTAACATGCAAGATGCACGACAGTTTGGTTTCGATTTTTCATTTAAATGTTTTTTAATTTACCTTGTAACATGCAAGATGCACGCCTCTCTAAAATCTCAACCCTGGTTGTCTTAATTAAATTAAATGAATAAATGTTAGCACCAAATCAAATCTGAAACGCCCATTATATATATATATATATATAAGCCACCACTATATAATTAAATGAAATGATGAGTATAATTAAATGAAATGATGAGAATTTATGTTGGAGTCTTGTTTTCAAATTGATGAGAGCTTCTGTTGGAGTGGTGTTTTCAAATAAATGAGGATTGTTGGGAATAGCATAGAATTTAAAATAGAATCAAGTACATCGACAAAGAAAATGGAAAGGTGTGAAACAAGCCATGACACAAATTCAACTTATTTCTCTACTGTTGCTAATCATCAAAATAGTAAACAAATAGTTTTATATGATAAACTTAAAATTAAATCCAATGTACCAGTGGTTTTATATATAAATTACAATGAAGAATTTATATGTTTTTAGCCTTATTTTTTACATGTCCTGAACAGTTTAATGACTGGATTGTTAAATGTTTTATTGTTTATTTTTATGTTTTTAAGTTTTATTTCAATTTCTTTTATATTCACAGCAAGAATGTCATGTCATATATATATATATATATATATATATATATATATATATATAATTGAGATTAAAATATATTAAATAATATGGTTATTGAAATAATTTATTTAAAGATGATATTAAAATAATATATATATATATATATATATATATATATATATATATATATATATATATATATATATACTTTTTCTCAAACTTGAAATAAAATAAAATCATGTTATTATAGCTATTGAAATATTTTATTATCGATAACATTTTTTTCTTATGAATCCTCTATAATTAAGTTTAATAAACTATTATAAATATTAGTATTATTACAAACTTTTACATTTTTTAATTTTTTTTATTAATAAATCCATGGTTTAATGAACTTGAAACATGGTTGCTTTGAATTTGATTGATCATTCATTACTAGTTTTATTCATTGACCTTCATTACAATTTGATTATATCTGGAGGTGGAGGTTGAGTAGGTACGGAGGTTTCCAAACTTATTTATTGTTCAAATATGTATTTTTTTGTTGAAGAAACTATATCTAGCTAATACAATTTCCATATTTTTAAATTAAAAGACTTGGAAAATTAGATGCTTATAAACCAACAATAAACATGTAATGGATTAATAGCTTGGATCTTTTTATAAATTTGTAGCTACTTTGATTTCATTTTTATTGAAAATGCATATATAAACTTGATCTACAGTCCAGATAATGAAATGAATCATTTTAAATTTATACTATTATGTTTTAATTTATTCATTCATGAAAACTTACAAATATATAAACTTAATTGTAAAATTAAAAAATATAAAAAAAATAACAATGCAAATACATAATAATATTTAAAATGGTAAAAACTAATCATTTTAAACCAATTTACAATTTGAACATGTAAAATTATGTTTCAAAACTTATTTAAACAACCACAATTCACAATTACCTCTAAATGGCTTATTTATATTCAAGTGATTAATAACATAATAAAGTAATAATAATTGAAAATATTATTTTTTTTGTTTTAATTTACTAAATCTTAAAAATATATAATCTTTTGTTTTCATAAACAGGGAAACCAAGATAATGGTGGCATGAAATGTAGCTTAAAGAAAACATTAAATTTGAGAGGGGCCATAAGCAAATGAGTATAATAAAATGAGTAATTTTGGATTTATATTATTAATATTTTTATTTAAGATATTCTTAAAACATACAATTTTCTGTTTCGAGAAAATTTAGTTATTTCTTTAAATTGAATAATAAACTTGCTATTTATTGATGTCATAATTAATTATATTCATAATGATATTAATATAAATATCTACATTTAATAACAAAATTAAAATCTAATTTTATTAAAATATTATTAATTTAATATTAATTTTTTTTTATGTTATATTAGGTATTAATATGTTTTGAAATTATATTAAGTTTATATTATTATATTTTAATTTTTAGGTTTGTATTATTAGAATTTAATATTAGATTATTTAATTTTTTCAATATTGCATGTTTTCAATATTAGAACTTATAATATTGAGTTATATTGAACTTTTAATATTAAGTTTAATTTATATTTATCAATATTGATATTAACATAAAACAAAATTAAGTCAACAATCAATAATAACAATAGAAACTTAATCATAATATAAAAAATAATAATATTTTTATAAAATTATTGTTCACAATTACAAATTTAATCATATTAATATAATAAATAAATATAAAATAATTAATTTAAATATATAAAATTAATAACATTTAAATCACATTAATAAAAATGTTAATTATTCATAGGAATTTTAATTAAATTATGATATTAGTTTTAATTATTAATACTATTAATAACATTAACATTACAATAATAAATAATTTCGACAACTTTTAGTATTAACGATAATATTAATAAAATTTGATATTAAATTTAATTTTAATATGAATAGTTAATATTAATTTCAATATTCATTATTATAAGTCTTAATTAATATGTATATGAATATTACTTTTAATAATGTTAATATTTATAAATATTAATTTTAATGTTAATTGTTGATATTAATGACATTTAATTAATAATATTAATATTATTAATGACATTAATATTATAACTAATATTAATATTAATATCCATGAAAAATATTAAAGACATTTAATATTCAAAATACTACTAATAAGTTTTAATTTACAATATTATTATTATTATTATTATTATTATTATTATTATTATTATTATTATTATTATTATTATTATTATTATTATTATTATTATTATTATTATTTTCATATTAATACATTTTAGTATTAATATAGTTCACATTAGAAACATTAAATATAAATAAAATTTTAATATTTAGTTTTAATATTATTTACGAATATTAATATGAAAATTCATTATAGATTATAATATATAATATACATTTAAGTTATTTTAATTTTAATTTATTCAATGTGGTAATTTTAAATTATTTTAATTTTGTGTTATTTTAATTTATTAATAATATAATATTAATACTAATAAATATTGTTATTATGAATATCATTATCATTAATAACATTAAATATATATATATAATTTTAATATAAAGTTTTAATATTATTTATTAATATTAATTTTATTTTTATTTTAATACTAATATTAATTAATATGAAAATGAATATTAATATTACTTTTAGTATTATTAATATTTATGTCAATATGAAAATTAACCATGGTCGATGATGGCCAACCATGTTTATTTTAGGGTTTATAATATTCATTCAAACATCACATTGTGAGAAAGATTGTCCCAATATGAAAATCAATCATGGTCAACTATGGTCCAATGCCACATTGTGACAAAGATTGTCACAATATGAAAATAAACCATGCTCAACCATGATCCAACATCTCATTATGAAAAATATTTTATCAATATGAAAATCAACTCTGATCCATCATGGTCAACCATGGTCAATAATCATGGTCACATTCTAACGAATATTCTCTTGGTCCAACATCAATTGTGACAAATATTGTCTCAACATGAAAATAAAGCATGGTCAACCATAGTCTAACATTGCATTTTGACAAAGATTGTCTCAACATGAAAATAAATCATGGATAACAATGGTCGAACGTCGCATTGTGACAAAGATTGTGTTAATATGAAAATCAACCATAGTCAACAATGGTCGACCATGTTTATTTTGTGGTTTATATTATTTATCTTAGGGTTTATATACCTAGGGTATATAATATTTTTCCCTTAGATTTGATATTATTCCCTTGGGTCTATAATCCTCTCAGTTTTTAGTATTAATTCATTTTGTTTATTAGTCACTAGGGTTTATAATATTAATCCCTTGGGTTTATTAATCTAAGGGTCCATATTCTTAGGGTATAATATTATTCATATGGTTTATAATATTAATCCTAAGATTTAATATAAATCCATTGGGTTTACAATCACGGTCAATCGTGGTCAACCATGGCCCAATGGCACATAGTGACAAACGTGGTCTTGATATGAAAATCAACCACCACCAAGCATTGTCATTCACGATGAACCATGCTCCAATGTCACATTATAACAACGATTGTCTCAATATGAAAATCAATCATTGCCAACCATATTCAATCACAACCAATCATGTTCAACCATGGTTAAATGTCGCATTGTGACAAAGATTGTCTCAAAATGAAAATCAATCATGGTAAAACATGGTAAATATGAAAACCAGGCATGATCAACCATGGTTAAATGTCACATTGTGACAAAAATTGTCTCAATATCGAAATCATCCATCGTCAACCATTATCAACCATGCTCTAATGTCACATTGTGATAAAGATTTCCTCAATATCAAAATCAACCATGGTAGATCATGGTCAAAGATCATCAATAGTCATGCTTACAGTATGACAAAGATTGTCTCATAGTACAATGTCACATTGTCACAACCATGGTCGTACATGGCCAACTATGGTTAACCATGGTCCAACGTCACACTTTGACATAGATTGTCAATATGAAAATCAACCATGGTCAACCATGCTCCAATGTCACGTTGTGACAAGGACTCTCTTTATATGAAAATCATGATCAACCATGGTCCAATTCCACATTCTGAAAAATATTGTCTCAATATGAACATCAATCATGGTCAACATGATCAACCATGCTTGTTTTAGGGTTTATGATATTTACCTTAGGGATTATATACCTCGGGTTTACAATATTAATCCTTTGGTTTTTTTATCCTTTTATTATTAATCCATGTCTCACCATGAAAATAAATCATGTTTATTTTAGACTTTGTAATATTTATATTTGGGTTTACGAATGTTGGGTTTATAATATTAGTCCCTTGGGTTTAATATTATTCCCTTAGGTTCACAATCCCTTGGGGTTTTAGTATTAATCCCTTGGGTTTATTATTCATTTGGGTTAATAATATCAATCCCTTGGGTTTATTATTCCCTTAGGTTTATATTATCAATAATGGTCAACCATGGTTGAATGTCGCATTGTGACAAGGATTGTCTCACCATCAAAATAAATCATGTTTAAATTAGTGTTTGTAGTATTTATATTTGGGTTTACTAATGTTGAGTTTATAATATTAGTCCAATGGTTGAATGTCACATTTTGACAAAGATTGTCTCACCATGAAAATGAACCATGTTTATTTTAGTGTTTGTAATTGTTATATTTGGGTTTACCATATTATTCCAATGGTTGAATGTCCCATTTTGAGAAATATTGTCTCACCATGAAAATAAATCATGTTTATTTTAGTCTTTGTAATATTTATATTTGGGTTTACGAATGTTGGGTTTATAATATTAGTCCCTTGGGTTTAATATTATTCCCTTGGGTTCACAATCCCCTAGGGTTTTAGTATTAATCCCTGGGGTTTATTATTCATTTGGGTTTATAATACCAATCCCTTGGGTTTATTATTCCCTTAGGTTTATATTATCAATCATGGTCAACCATGGTTGGATGTCGCATTGTGACAAGGATTGTTTCACCATCAAACAATCATGTTTAATTTAGTGTTTTTAGTATTTATATTTGGGTTTAGCAATGTTGGGTTTATAATACTAGTCCAATGGTTAAATGTCGCATTTTGACAAAGATTGTCTCACCATGAAAATAAACCATGTTTATTTTAGTGTTTGTAATATTTATATTTGGGTTTACCATATTAGTCCAATGGTTGAATGTCCCATTTTGACAAATATTGTCTCACCATGAAAATAAATCATGTTTATTTTTGTCTTTCTAATATTTACATTTGGGTTTATGAATGTTGGGTCTATAATATTAGTCCCTTGGGTTTAACATTATTCCCTTGGGTTCATAGCCCCTTGGGGTTTTAGTATTACTCCCTTGAGTTTATTATTCATTTGGGTTTTAATATCAATCCCTTGGGTTTATTATTCCCTTAGGTTTATAATATCAATCACGGTCAACCATGGTCAACCGTGTTTGAATGTCACATTGTGATAAGGATTGTCTCACCATGAAAATAAATCATGTTTATTTTAGTCTCTGTAATATTTATATTTGGGTTTACCAATGTTGAATTTATAATATTAGTCCCTTGGGTTTAATATTATTCGCTTGGGTCCATAATCCCTTAGGTTTTAGTATTAATCCCTTGGGTTTATAATATCAATCCCTTGTGTTTATTATTCCCTTACGTTTATAATATAAATCACGGTAAACCGTTTTCAATCATAGCCAAACATGGTCAACCATGATTGAATGTCGCATTGCAACAAGAATTGTCTCACCATCAAAATAAACCATGTTTATTTTAGTGTTTGTAGTATTTATATTTGGGTTTACCAATGTTGGGTTTATAATATTATTCCCATGGTTGAATGTCGCATTTTGACAAAGACTGTCCGACCATGAAAATAAACCATGTTTATTTTAGTGTTTGTAATATCTATATTTGGGTTTACGAATGTTCAGTTTATATTATTCCCTTAGGTTTATTGGGCTTAATATTATTCCCTTGGGTTCATAATCCCTTGGGGTTTTAGTATTAATCCCTTGGGTTTATTATTCATTTTGGTTTATAATATCAATCCTTTGGGTTTTTTATTCCCTTAGGTTTATAATATCAATCGTAGCAAAACATGGTCAACCATGTTTGAATGTTGCATTGTAACAAGGATTGTCTCACCATCAAAATAAACTATGTTTATTTTAGTGTTTATAGTATTTATATTTGGGTTTACCGATGTTAGATTTATAATATTAGTCCCATGGGTTTAATATTATTCCCTTCGGTTCATAATCCCTTGGGGTTTTAGTATTAAACCCTTCGTTTTATTATTGCTTTGCATTTAGAATATAAATCATGGTCAACCATTGTCAATCATAGCAAACCATGGTCAACCATGTCTGAATGTCACATTGTGACAACGATTATCTCACCATCAAAATAAACCACGTTTATTTTAGTGTTTGTAGTGTTTATATTTGGGTTTAACAATTGTGGATTTATAATATTAGTCCGATGGGTTTAATATTATTTCCTTAGGTTCATATTCCCTTGGGGATTTAGTATTGATCCCTTAGTTTTATTATTCCTTTAGGATTATAATATCAATCCCTTGGGTTTATTATTCCCTTAGCTTTATAATATCGATCATGTTCAACCATTGTCAATCATAGAGAACCATGGTCAACCATGGTTGAATGTCACATTGTGACAAGGATTATCTCACCATGAAAATAAACCATGTTTATTTTAGTGTTTCTAATATTTATATTAGGGTTTACCAATGTTGGGTTTATAATATTAGTCCCTTGGGTTTAATATTATTTCCTTGGGTTCATAATCCCTTGTGGTTTTAGTATTAATCCTTTGGGTTTATTATTAACTTGGGTTTATAATATCAATCATGGTCATCTTTATTAATCCTTGTCACATTGTGACAAGGATTGTCTCACCATGAAAATAAACCATGTTTATTTTAGTCTTACTAATATTTATATTAGGGTTTACTAATGTTGGGTTTATATTATTATTCCCTTAGGTTTAATATTATTTCCTTAGGTTCATAATCCCTTGGGGTTTTAGTATTAATCCTTTGGGTTTATTATTAACTTGGGTTTATAATATCAATCATGGTCATCGTTATTAATCTCTTGTATTTGTAATATCAATCCCTTCCGCTTCTTGATCCCTTAGGTTTTTAATATTTATCTATTGGGTTCGCTAATTCCTTGGGTTTATAATATTAGTCCCATGGGTTTAATATTATTCACTTTGGTTCATAATCCCTTGGTGTTTTAGTATTAATCTCTTCGTTTTATTATTGCTTTGCATTTAGAATATCAATCATGGTCAACCATTTTCAATCATAGCAAACGATGGTCAACCTTGTTTGAATGTCACATCGTGATAAGGATTGTCTCACCATGAAAATAAACCATGTTTATTTTAGTGTTTCTAATATTTATATTAGGGTTTACCAATGTTGGGTTTATAATATTAGTCCCTTGGGTTTAATATTATTTCCTTGGGTTCATAATCCATTGGGGTTTTAGTATTAATCCTTTGGGTTTATAATATCAATCATGGTCATCTTTATTAATCCTTGTCACATTGTGACAAGCATTGTCTCACCATGAAAATAAACCATGTTTATTTTAGTCTTACTAATATTTATATTAGGGTTTACCAATGTTGGGTTTATAATATTGGTCCATTGGGTTTAATATTATTTCCTTGGGTTCATAATCCCTTGGGGTTTTAGTATTAATCCTTTGGGTTTATAATATCAATCATGGTCATCGTTATTAATCTCTTGTATTTGTAATATCAATCCCTTATGCTTCTTGATCCCTCAGGTTTTTAATATTTATCGACTAGGTTGACTAATTCCTTGGTTTTATAATATTAAACCATTGGGTTTATTAGTTCCTTGGGTTTACAATATTAGTCCCATGGGTTTAATATTATTCCCTTTAGTTCATAATCCCTTGGGATTTTAGTATTAATTTCTGTTAAAATTGGCAGCCAGGGCAAAACTTCATGTTGGTAATCTTATTCATGGCTGATAATATTTTTACTAGATTCCTCTCATCGAGAGGTGTAGGATTGATATAAACATCATCCGATTCTGATAAGTATTCATGGAGATATGAATTTATTTTGATTATGGAATTATTATCAAGCCGACCTACAACTCATGTAGGCTCAGAAGCCCAATAGTTGCATCTATTCACCCACCAATGTTGTGTATAAATATAAGAGGACTTTTCCTCATTTGGAATCACTCATCTCATCACATCTCTCTCTCTCTCTACTGCGCAGAAATGAGTCTCTTCTCTACTGCACTGAAATGGGTCTCTCTCTCACACATGTGAAGCCGGAAGCTGTTGAATTTGAAGCTATAATTGCAGAAGTAAAGATTTACTTGCGTGGCCTAGAAGATCTCCTCTTTGAAACTGCGTTGTAGGTTCATCTGAACCTCCTCTAAAAGCCGCAACTTTTGGTGGTGGAATGAAGTCAATCCGACGAACGGTTTGTAAGATATTGACTGCCCTAGTTTGAAGCCGGAAACTGCTCAAACTGAAGCTGCAACTGCAGAAGTAAAGATTGACCTCCGTGGCCTAGAAGATCTCCTCATCTAAACTACACTGTAGGTTCATCTGAACGTCCTCTGGAAGCCGAAACTTTTGGTGGTGGAATGAAGTCAATCCGATGGTCAGTTTGTGAGATATCGTCTGCCCTAGTTTGATAATGAAGCCGCTAATGCTGATGCTACTGATCTAGGGTTTGCTATTGCTGATATGAATCAGATTTGTTGTACTATTTCTCTATGTTGAATTATTGAAGATAAAAGAAGATTTGATTAAAGGGTTTCCCCACACATTGTGGGGTTTGTCCTTGGCTAGCCGCCACATCTTGTGTCTCTTGTTTTGGTCTGTTTTCTGTCGATCGTTTAATGTTCTATCTGCACTTTACTTTATGTATATGTGATTTCTAATCTGTGGAATATAATAAGAAAAAGAAGTAAACTGTTATAAGCATAGAAAATACCATAACTTAACATGGTATTAGAGCTGAGGTGAAGACAAAGCCTAAGCAAGAGCAAGAGCAATCATCGAAGAGAAGATTGGCAAGGCTATCCTAAAAGAACTATGGGGTCCTCAACGCTCTTTCCCTACCGAAGACAAGCTCCATGAGAAAGCTGACTATCACGGATGGAAGATGTCTATCGATCTAACCCTAGAGGATCAAGGAGTGTTGGGTCACGTAAGAGGTAATATTGTGGAGCCTCCATCAAATGCACCTCCTGCTGCCATGAACAAATGGAAGAACAGAGAAATTAAAGCAAAGAAGATCATCCGGGACTCTATCGACAAGCGCTTGGTGGCCTACATCTCTGATCTAGACACCTCCAAGGAAATCTACGATAGACTGGTGAGTTTATTTAAAGTTAATGATGCAAATCAAGTTTTGTTTCTTAGAAATAAGTTGAGGGAAATCAAGAAGGGTAAAGATGAAAGTATGCAAGCATACTTCTTAAGAATCACCGAGATCAAGATCGATCTCCTATCTATTGGGGAAACTATTACTGATAGAAAAATGGCACTCACAACTCTTGGAGGATTACCATCTGAATGGTATGTATTTAGGACTACTCTTATGAACTATAATGTAGTTCCTGGTTTCAAGGAATTAATGGCTAGATGCATTCAAGAAGAAACAACGGAAGAAGTGCAAGAAATGCCCATGCCTAAAGGTCCTCCTGTTGCCTTTTCTTCTCATGTTAAGAAAAGAAATAATTCTAGGACTAAATCAAAAGGAAAGGTTGGACCTAAGGCTAGAAGAAAATGACGATGTTACATTTGCAATAAAGCAAGTCACTATGTATGAGATCATGAGCATCATGATGAATGAGATCATGGACATAAAGGGCAACATGAGATCATGGACATATAGGACAGCATGATGATGATGCACACTAGTTTGAGCAGCATTATGATGGATAAAATCATGGACATGGGCAACATGATGATAATCATGATTAGAGCAGCATGGTACAGTATGCAGTGGTGCAACTAGAAATCCCTCTGATGGCAATCAAAGGAATGACAAATTCAACAGTAAAGGTAAGAGGAGAGCTGGGAATCAAGGAAGAGGACAAGCATTCAAGAAGGCTAGAAATTCCAGGATGTATTAAATGCACCTGACCTCAAAAAGAACCTAGTGTCCATCTCGGCAACGGAAGACAAAGGCTACAAGGTAACCTTCAACGATGGCAAGGTACGTATATGGAAAAATAATGTTAAAGATGCCTTTACTCTTGGGTTTAGTGTTGATTCATTATCTCAGGTCAATGGAAGTCTGCTAGATGTCATGTCTTATGACACATCTCTTTAGTCCGAACTTTGGCGTTAGAGTTTTGCCCCCCTTAATTATAAAGTTATATTCAGTGTAAGATAAATGGTGACAATGATGCCCGAAAGAAGGTGTATGTCTAGGATGTGCCGAAGGAAAGCTCAAAAGGGGACCATTCCCCTCAAGCCAAATCAAGACCTCCGATATATTACAATTAATTCACTCAGGCATACCTGAGGTTGGCATTAAGAGGCAGAATACTACACCACATACTCCTAAGCAGAATGGTGTGGTGGGAAGGAAGAACCGCACGATGATGGAAGCTGTCGAGGCCATGCTACATGATCAAAGACTTCCGAAGTTTCTATGGGCTGAAACTATAATCACCACCGTATATGTACAAAATCGATGCCCTCATCAAGCATTGGGTTCCAAGACTCCTGAAGAAAAGTTCACTGCAAGGTGAACAATATTCCGACTTTGAGGTGCTCTCAAGAAGCCGCCACCAGGGAACCGAAAGAAAAGGATGATGAATCAATGCCTGGTGTAGAAGAACCCATGGATCTGATTGATTCTCATCCACATGAGCCTTCCTCTTCTAGGAAGAGGCCTTCATGGCTTAAGGGGATACTTGATGATGCTGAAGGACATGTTGCACCCTGAGGAACCTTCCGTCAAAGTAAGAAACTTAACAGGTATCAGGGATACCTGACCATCATGAGAATGATCATACAAAATAAGCCTTCATCAATCTCAGATGTCGTCAAGCATTAACTATGGAAGGGTGCTATGACCATAGAATACAAGTCTATTATGGAGAATGATGTCTGGGAAGTAGTTCCCAGACCCTGGACAAGACAATTGTTACTTCAAAATGGATTTACAAGATAAAGCATGCAGCAAATGGAAGTATGGAAAAGTATAAGGTTCATTTTGTTGCTCGTGCTTTATCCCAAAAGGAAGGTATAGACTATGATATTTGCACCTATTGCCAGATATACGACCATCCGCTTGATCATAGCCCTTTTGGCTTCACAAGGATGGAACCTACATCAGATGGATGTCAAGACCATGTTCTTGCATGGTTCTATCAAAGAAGAGGTCTATGTGGAGCAACCTGAAGGATTTGAGAATTATGATTGAAAATCTCATGTATGCAGGTTGAAGAAGGCTCTTTATGGGCTGAAGCAAGCACCCCGAGCATGGTATGAGAGGATCGATAGCTACTTGATGAAGCTGGGATTCACTAGGAGTGAAGCGGATCCTAACCTTTACTTTAAGGTTGAAGATGACAAGCCTCTCATACTGGTGTTGTATGCGGATGACCTCTTTCTAACAGGTGCAGACCCTCTCATTCACAAATGTAAGAGGGAGCTGGCTTTTGAATTTGAAATAAAGGACCAAGGACTTGAAGTATGGCAAAAGCCAAGGGAAATTTTCCTATCTCAAGGAAAATATGTGGTAAAGATATTGGAAAGATTTGGTATGATGGACTGCAAGCCTGTGACTACCTTTAGGATCTTAACTTTTAGAAGTTATATGGTAGTGATGTCGGACCAAACTTGGGAAATGCCTCTGAGTTTAAAAAACTCATTCGCATTGATGTTCTTGGTGAACCTCCGTCCGAACATATGCTTTGCAATTAGCACTGTGAGCTCATATTTGGTTGAGCCTCACTGCATTGATGCCAGGAATCTTCTGAGATGTCTTCAGGACACAATCTCTCATGGATTAAGATACACTGTTGGAGATGTGAGACTACTTGGATATACTGATGTTGATTGGGCAGGAAGTGTGGTGGACCGTAAGAGCACTTTTGGGTGTTGTTTCACCTTGGGATCTGCTTCGATATCCTAGATGAGCAGGAAGCAGAAGTTGGTGGCTTTGAGCACCGCCGAAGTAGGATATATTGTTGTTAGCATGACCTCGTGTGAGGCAGTCTGGTTGTGAAAGCTCTTCAGTGAGCTGTTTGGATTTACATTGGATACCACTGTGATTCTCTATAACAACCAGAGGTGGGATTATATATTTGAGGAATCCTATATTCGTCAATTGCTCCAGTAGATAGACATCATCGGGATATGGTAAGTTGATGAGCAAGGAGGCTCCATCGCATTAAGATGATGTATAGGTTGATACACCTTGTCAAAACCCCGAGGAAAGATCTAATCTGTGATTTTCCCAAACGACTTGGAGTCAGCAAGAAACCCTTGTACAAGGGTCCTACATGTTGCATACATTGAGCTCTGGGAGCTCTGAGGGCTTGCAGTTATTACTGGAGCAACATACGACCACAGGGTGACCCACCCTCCCCTGGTGGTGCGCACTGGAACAAGATGATTCGCTCTCTTGTGGGACAAGATGATTCGCTCTCTTGTGGAACAAGATGATTCGCTCTCCTGTGTAGCAGGATGATTAGTTCTCCCGTGAGGCCTGGATTGATGTGTTCTCCATGGCGATTGTAGCAGGATTGATGTGTTCTCCTATGAGGACAGGATTGATTAGTTCTCCTGTCGAGGCATCCTACCCATGCAGTCTGGGACTCATGGGAAGTACCTCTCATTTGATCAATGAGTAGGGAAATGAAGTTAGGGACCATAGTAGTACCGATAGATGCGTCGTTGTATCTACCATACTCCCTACGCTAGGATGACCTCCATTGATTTAGGATCAATGATATTGGTCTGGGACCAGTGGTACATACTCCGAGACTGACTTCGTGTTAGTGCAGTACTGGTCTAGGACCAGTGAGTGTGGTACATAATATGACGCTGACTTCGGGTCAGTTGAGACTGGTCTAGGACCAGTGGTACACTCTCTGAGACTACAATACTGGTCTGGGACCAGTGGTAGGAGTGTTACTTACTATGAAGCTGACTTCGGGTCAGCTGAGACTGGTCTGGGACCAGTGGTACGCACTCTGAGATTGACTTTGAGTCAGTGGAGGATGATACTGGTCTAGGACCAGTGGAATTGTACTCACTAGGACGCTGACTTCGGGTTGGTTGAGACTGGTCTGGGACCAGTGGTACATACTCTGAGACTGACTTTAAGTCAGTATGATACATCCTCGATCATTTCTTCTTCTTCATATTTCGGACAAAAGCAGAGCAGAACAGAACAATGCAAGAGCAGAGCAGAACAGAGAAAACCAATACCGATCAATACAGGGCAGAACAAGACAAAGCAGAATAGGTAGAATAGAGTAGACCAGGGCAATGGTCAGGCTGTACAGGGCAGTGCATTTGATTGATGAATAGTAACGACAGATAGACACATTGCAGATGAAGTTCTCCCTGGTTGAGAGGGAGTGTTAAAATTGGAAACCAGGGAAAAACTTCATGTGGGTCATCTTATTCATGGCTGATAATATTTTTATTAGATTCCTCTCGTCGAGAGGTGTAGGATTGATATAAATATCATCCGATTCCGATAAGTATTCATGGAGATATGAATTTATTTTGATTATGGAATTATTATCAAGCCGACCTACAACTCATGTAGGCTCAGAAGCCCAACAGTCGCATCTATTCACCCACCAACGTTGTGTATAAATATAAGAGGACTTTTCCTCATTTGGACTCAATCATCTCATCACATCTCTCTCTCTCTCTCTACTGTGCAGAA
Organism: Pinus tabuliformis; assembly: GCA_031772625.1. Taxonomy (NCBI): domain Eukaryota; kingdom Viridiplantae; phylum Streptophyta; class Pinopsida; order Pinales; family Pinaceae; genus Pinus; species Pinus tabuliformis. The sequence continues at coordinate 494,711,377 of CM062819.1, forward strand.
ATGAGTCTCTTCTCTACTGCGCTGAAATGGGTCTCTCTCTCACACATGTGAAGCCGGAAGTTGTTGAATTTGAAGCTGCAACTGTAGAAGTAAAGATTGACTTGTGTGGCCTAGAAGATCTCCTCTTTGGAACTGCACTGTAGGTTCATCTGAACCTCCTCTGAAATCCGCAACTTTTGGTGGTGGAATGAAGTCAATCCGACGAACAGTTTGCAAGATATCGATTGCCCTAGTTTGAAGCCGGAAACTGCTGAAACTGAAGCTGCAACTACAGAAGTAAAGATTGACCTGCATGGCCTAGAAGATCTCCTCATTTACACTGCGTTGTAGGTTCATCTGAACCTCCTCTAGAAGCCGAAACTTTTGGTGGTGGAATGAAGTCAATCCGACGATCGGTCTGTGAGATATCGTCTGCCCTAGTTTGATAATGAAGCCACTAATGCTGATGCTACTGATCTCGGGTTTGCTACTCTTGATATGAATCAGATTTATTGTACTATTTCTCTCTGCTGAATTATTGAAGATAAAAGAAGATTTGATCAAAGGGTTTCCCCACACATTGTGGGGTTTGTCCCTGGCTAGCCGCCACATCTTGTGTCTCTTGTCTTGGCTTGTTTTCTGTCGATCGTTTAATGTTCTATCTGCACTTTACTTTATGTACATGTGATTGCTAATCTGTGGAATATAATAAGAAAAAGAAGTAAACTGTTATAAGCATAGAACATACCATAACTTAACAATTTCTTCGTTTTATTATTGCTTTTCGTTTAGAATATCAATCATGGTCAACCATTTTCAATCATAGCAAACCATGGTCAACCATGTTTGAATGTAGCATTGTGACAACAATTGTCTCACCATCAAAATAAACCATGTTTATTTTAGTGTTTGTAGTGTTTATGTTTGGGTTTAACAACGTTGGGTTTATAATATTAGTCCCATGGGTTTAATATTATTTCCTTGGGTTCATAAACCTCTGGGGTTTTAGTATTGATCCCTTAGTTTTATTATTCCTTTAGGTTTATAATATCAATCCCTTGGGTTTATTATTCCCTTAGGTTTATAATATCGATCATGGTAAACCATTGTCAATCATAGACAACCATGGTCAACCATGGTTGAATGTCACATCGTGACAAGGATTGTCTCACCATGAAAATATACAATGTTTATTTTAGTCTTTCTAATATTTATATTACCAATGTTGGGTTTATAATATTGGTCCCTTGGGTTTAATATTATTTCCTTGGGTTCATAATCCCTTGGGGTTTTAGTATTAATCCTTTCGGTTTATTATTAACATGGGTTTATAATATCAATCATGGTCATCTTTATTAATCTTTGTCACATTGTGACAAGGATTGTCTCACCATGAAAATAAACCATGTTTATTTTAGTCTTTCTAATATTTATATTAGGGTTTACCAATGTTGGGTTTATAATATTAGTCCCTTGGGTTTAATACTATTTCCTTGGGTTCATAAACCCTTGGGGTTTTAGTATTAACCCTTTGGGTTTATTATTAACTTGGGTTTAAATATCAATTATGGTCATCTTTATTAATCTCTTGTATTTCTAATATCAATCCCTTGTGCTTCTTGATCCCTTAGGTTTTTAATATTTATCCGTTGGGTTCACTAATTCTTTGGGTTTATAATATTAAATCATTGGGTTTATTAGTTCCTTGGGTTTATAATATTAGTCCCATGGGTTTAATATTATTCCCTTCGGTTCATAATCCCTTGGGATTTTAGTATTAATGTCTTTGTTTTATTATTGCTTTGCATTTAGAATATCAATCATGGTCAACCATTGTCAGTCATAGCAAACCATGGTCAACCATGTTTGAATGTCGCATTGTGACAACGATTGTCTCACCATCAAAATAAACCATGTTTATTTTAGTGTTTGTAGTGTTTATATTTTGGTTTAACAATGTTGGGTTTATAATATTAGTCCCATGGGTTTAATATTATTTCCTTGGGTTCATAAACCCTTGGGGTTTTAGTATTGATCCCTTAGTTTTATTATTCCTTTATGTTTATAATATCAATCCCATAGGTTTATTATTCCCTTAGGTTTATAATATTGATCATGGTTAACCATTGTCAATCATAGACAACCATGGTCCACCATGGTTGAATGTCGCATCGTGACAAGGATTGTTTCACCATGAAAATAAACCATGTTTATTTTAGTCTTTCTAATATTTATATTAGGGTTTATTAATGTTGGTTTATAATATTAGTCCCTTGGGTTTAATATTATTTCCTTAGGTTCATAATCCCTTGGGGTTTTAGTATTAATCCTTTGGGTTTATTATTAACTTGGGTTTATAATATCAATCATGGTCATCTTTATTAATCTCTTGTATTTGTAATATCAATCCCTTGCACTTCTTGATCCCTTAGGTTTTTAATATTTATCCGTTGGGTTCAATAATTCCTTGGGTTTATAATATTAAACCATTGGGTTTATTAGTTCCTTGGGTTTATAATATTAGTCCCTTTTGTTTATCTTAGGTTTTATATACCTTGGGTTATACTATTAATCCTTTTGGTTTTTTAGGTTTTTAGTATTAATCCCTTGTTGTTATTAGTTCCTTAGGTTTATATTATCAATCCCTTGGGTTTATTAATCTAAGGGTTCATATTCTTAACATATAATATTATTGATAGGGTTTATAAAATTAACGAGTGTTTAATATAGATTCTTTGGGTTTATAATCCATTAGGTTTATGATATAAATTCCTCAGGTTTATATTATTAATCATAGGTTTTATATTCATAGGTTTTGATATTAATCTTAGTGTTTACAATATTTATCCCTTGGGTTTGTTAATCATAGAGTTTAGTATTCATCCTAAGGTTTAATATTCACATTATTACATTACAAAATTTGGGTTTAATACAAGGTTTATAATATTAGGACTTTTTAATATTTAGTTTATAATACTAAATTTTAATATTGGCTTTATAAATTGTGAAACTAGGGCTTATAATATTATTCATAGGGTTTAATATCAAACCCAAGGGACTAATATTATAAACCCAACATTGGTAAACCCTAATATAAATATTAGAAAGACTAAAATAAACATGGTTTATTTTCATGGTGAGACAATCCCTGTCACAATGTGACATTCAACCATGGTTGTCTAATATTAGTTCCTTGGGTTTATAGTATTAGTCCCTTATGTTTAATATTATTCCCTTTGGTTCATAATCCCTTGGGTAATAATAAACAAAAGGAACTAATATTATAAACTCAATGTATACAAACCCTAAGATAAATATTAAAAATAGTAAAATAAACATGGTTGAATTAATAAAGCCGCATAATAATAATAATAATAATAATAATAATAATAATAATAATATTATTATTATTATTATTAATCATTAATATTACTAATTATGAAATATTAATATTTAATATTACTAATATTATTTTTCAGGGGAGAAAATATTACTAATATTATTATGAGTTTATATTATTGTAATAATATTAATATAATAATCATAAATATATAAATATATAAAAATATCGTTGTTATTATTTATATAATTATTAATTATCATAAATGGTTGGTCTTTAAAAAATTACACATAATAATTCACTTATCACAATTTTAATTATTATTGGATCATGATTATTATTATGAGCTAATATTATTATTATTATAATAATTCAATATAATTGCGATTATTAATATTATTATCTTATATTATTGTTATAATAATATAATAATAATCATAATATATTATAATAATAATAATAAAATAATATTATAGGAATTATTATTATTATAATAGCTATTAGATTATTATCATTATAATAATATTAATTATATTATTATCTGATATTATATATATATATATATTTTGTTGACTAGCGGAATCCACAATGGCGGTGGTATCGTACTCGCGTTACATAGGGTCTAATCCCACTGACTGCCACTATAACCTCTAGGAGGAACCGCCCAGCCCGCAAGAATGACCGCCCACCACAGTGGCACGGATGACTTGACAGATCATCTGCTGGCCATGAGACCAAACCTTTGTGAGCTATTATAAATATATTTTATTATAATAATAATAATACAATATAATTCTTATTATTATTTTTATAATTTATATTATTATTATAATAATATAATAATAATTATTTTATTTTATTTCTTGAATAATATAATGATAATCTAATTAATTAATATTAGTAATGTTATTATGAGTTTATATTATTATTATAATATTAATATAATATTCATATAATAATATATATAAATAATATGGTTGTTAATATTTATATAGTTATTAATAATCATAAATAGTTGGTGTTTAAAAAAATACTCATAATAATTATTAATGTGGTTGATATAAGCTTATCACCGTATATCAATCACATTGGAAAATGTGATTGTATATATGTTTCATATATGCCTATCAGCGTTTATCAACCACATTAGTAAATGTGTTTGTGCTAGTTTATATAACTACTATATTTTTATAAACAATAAATATATAATTTTTTATACATTATTATAACACTGATTTCTTCTTTTAATAAATCTGGTTCTAAATATGTATAAATAGTTTTTCATATATATATATATATATAAATAATAATTTTAAAAATACAAAGCTATAATAATAAATATTATAGCTTTGTATTTTTAAAATTAATATATATATATATATATATATATATATATATATATATATATATTTATATTTATTTATGATTATTCAAAAATATATTTATTATTTTCATTTCAATTACATTAAATTTACTTTTCAATTTTAAAATTTTATAAATAAAATTTTAGAAAAATTAAATGAATAAAATTAAATTAAAAAAATATTTCTTAAATTATTTTATTTCATCTCATTAAACAAAATAATTTAAATGGAAAATTACTTATTTCTTTTTTGATTGGATTATTTCATTAATATTATAATTTAAAATAAAAAATATAATTATTTCTTATATTTAACAATCAATAAACCCAAAGATTAATAAATCAAGTAATTTTTTTTTTTAAGCTATTTTTCATTTTTCAGGCTTGAGCTGCTGTGAGCTAAGGGCATCTAATCCGTGAAAGTCACTCGGGGATCGCACCTGTCCTAAGCCACACCAACCCTAGAGGCATCTAATCTATGAAAGTCGCCTGAGAATCGCACCTATCCTAAGCCACACCAACCCTAAGTTGACTGGATTTATTATCATGCCTGCTCCCCTAACACAAACACAACTAGCACTAGTGAGATTTGATCCCATTGCTTTCTCATTTGTTGTGCTTTCTCATTTCACTTTTCTGATATTAGACTTATTTAAATTCACATATCATTTAACTTGTATAACTACTCTATTTTTTATAAGAAATAAACATATATTTTTATACACAACTATAACCTAATTTCTGTTTTTAATAGATCTCTTTCATAAATATGTAAATAGTTTTTCAAATATAATATTTAAAACTCCTTCTAATTTTAGAAATACAAAACTATAATATTTATTACATCTTTGAATATATTTTATATTCATTTATGATTATCTCAAAATATATTTATTATTTTCATTTCAATTATATTAATTTTACTTTTCAATTTTAAAATTTAATAAATATAATTTTAGAAAAGCTAAATGAATAAAATCAATTAAAAAAAATAATACTTAAATTATTTTATTTCATCTCATTAAACAAAATATTTTAATTGGATGCTTTTTATTGGACTATTTCGTTATTATTATAATTTGAAATAAAAAAATATAACGAATTCTCATATTTAACCATCAATAACCCAAAGGATTAATAAACCAAGTAAAAAAGAATTCAAGTATTTTTTTTTAATTTTTTTTTTGTCAAGTTGTCTTTGGTTAGGCTTTTGAGGAGCCGCATCCGAGTGACATCTAATTCATCAAGCTCATCTAAGGATCGCACCGGGCCTGGGCCACACCAATCCTAAGTTGACTGGATTTTTTAGCATGTGTCCTCCTCTAACACAAGGCACAACCACCCCTATGAGGTTTGGTCCCCACTACTTTCCCATTTCACTTTTCTAATATTAAGCACTTATCCAAATTCACATGCCATTTAACTTATATAACTACTCTATTTTTTATAAACAATAAAAGTATATTTTTACACATACTGATAAGCCCGACTTCTTTTTTTAATATACCTCTTTCATAAATAGTGTAAATAGTTTTTTCAAATTTAATATTAAAAAAATCATTTATTACATCTTTATATATTTTTATATTTATTTATGATTATTCAAAAATATAATTATTATTTTCATTTCAATTATATTAATTTTATTTTTCAATTTTATAAATATAGTTTTAGAAAAACTAAATTATTAAAATAAATTTAAAAAAATACTACTTAAATTATTTTATTTCATCTTATTAAACAAAATATTTTAATTGAAAAATTGCTTATTTCTTTTTCATTGCGCTATTTCATTAATATTATAATTTAAAATAAAAAAATATAACTAATTCTAATAGTTAACAATTAATAGGACAATACAATATGACAATAAGGCAATAATTAATCCAAAGGATTAATAAACCAAGTGTATGTATATATGTATATATATGTGTGTGTGTGTGTCAAGTTGTTTATGATCCTCTAGGCTTGATTTGTGGCTTGAGGAGCTACGACCTAGGCGCATCTAATCCATCAAAGTCACCCGAGGATTGCATCCAACCGGGCCACACCAACCCCAAGATGACTGGATTTTTTGGCAAGTCTCCCCCCCCTGAGCACAGGGCACAACCACCCCAATGAGGCTTGATCTTAGGTCACCTTGCAAATGAGGCACATCCTCAACCGATTGTGCTAGTGGGACTTGACAATAAAACAAGTAATTATTAATATTATAAACCCGATAGATTAATATTAAAAACCTAAGAGATTAATATTAAAAAATCTTGATATTAATATTATAAACTAAAGGGATTAGTAAACCCGAGGGATCAAAATTATAAATGCAAGGTATTAACAAACCCAAGATATTAATATGATCAACCCAGAGGACCAATAAACACAAAGAATTAATAATTAATAATTATTAATAATTTTCAATAATTAGTTAATACTTAATACTTAATTACAATTAATAATTATTTAATTTTTAATAGTTAATTGGGTCAATTAATATCAATTTAATAATTAAATTAAAATAATTAATAATTATTTAATAATCAAGTTAATAATTAATTTATTACTGATATCTATTAATAATTAATAGAGTTGATATACCTTGGGTTTATAATATTATTCCTTTGAGTTTATAATCCCTTAGATTTATTATTCCATAGGGTTGATAATATCAATCCCTTGGATTTATGGTCGACCATGGTCCAACGTCTTATTGCGAGAAAAATTGTCTCAATATGAAAATCAATCATGATGAATAATGATCAATCATGGTAATTCATGGTCAATAACCATGGTCACATTGTGGCAAAGATTGTCTCATGGTCCAAAGTCACATTGTGATAACCAAGGTCAACTATGGTCAATGATGGTCCAACATCGAATTGTGACAAAATTGCGTTAGTATGAAAATCAACCATGGTAAACCATGTTTTTTTGAGAATTTATAATATTTATCTTGGGGTTTATACACCTTGGGTTTATAATATTAATCTCTTGAATTTAATATTATTCTCTTGGGTTTAATATTATTCCCTTGGGTTTTTAGTATTAATCCCTTGAGTTTATAATACCGATCACTTGAGATTATTAATCTAAGGGTTCATATTCTATGGCATAAATTTTTTTATAAAGTTTATAATATTAATCCTTGGGTTTAATATAAATCCATTGAGTTTATAATTATGGTCAACCATGGTCCAACGTCATATTGTGACAAAGATTGTCTCAATATGAAAATGGACCATGGACAACCATTGTAAATCATCTTCAACCATGGTCATTCATGGCCAACCATGGTTAATCATGGTCAACCATGGTCGGCCATGGTTAACCATGGTCCAACGTCGCATTATGAGAAAGTGTGTTTCATTATGAAAAGAAATCATGGTGAACCATGGAAAACCACGGCCTAATGTCGTATTTTGACAAATATTGTCTCAATATGTAAATCAACCATGGTCAACCATGTTTATTTTAGCATTTATAATATTTATCATAAGGTTTATATACCATGATTTTTAACATTAATCTTAGGGTTTATAATAAGATTTTCTCAATACGAAAATCAATCATGGTCAACCAAGGTCGAACATCACATTATGACAAATATTTACTTAACATGAAAATCAACCATGATTAAACATGGTTGTAGATTCCAAAGACTGCCTTACCTTGACACACTTTTTGCCTATACTTCTTCCTTTTTCCTATACCTATCACCTAAGTAAATGCAATAGACACAAGGTTTTTGTTAAGGTAAGCAATTACATGTCCTCCTTTTCATATTTTGTTTATATACCTTATTGTTCTATTAAAGTTTGCATTCAGCTACAAAATTCGCTTATTACTGCAGCTAATCTGTATTTCCACAGCTACCTCCGTTGTTGACAGGGTTCGAGTGCATTAGTTCAGCAAAAGAAGATATGGATGGATGAGGAATGATCCCCTCATGGATTCTTTCCTATTCTCTCGAGTCAATACTTCAAGAATATTACACTGTAACACAGTCAACCTCAAAGTCAATTGCAACATTGTATGCCGGAACAAAGTCCAAATTTCACAAAATCTTATCGATTTGCTTTTCCAAATAGCAAATCGATTATTTAGCGATATATTTTGGTTTAATAGGATTGAAATAAAGATATGTGGGATTAAAACTCTTATATTGTTATTCAGAGAAATATTATAAAACCAATGGCAGCGCTATGTTTTAGCTGTGCACCGCTATATGTAAATTCTGAGAACATCTTGTTAAACTGGTTTGTGAGTAATAGACTTGGTTCATATTTTCCATGTTGCGTTGATTGAAGATTGTAGACTATTTTGTGGAGGGCTCCTACATCTAGTATAGGTCCTTGATCGATTGCACATAGATTCCTTTAATTTCTTAAAAGTTAAATTGTAGATGCTCTATTTTGTGTTTTGAAATGCAATATAATGGAATTTGCGATTAAAATATTGTCTGCATAAGAAATTTCCTTTGATTTCTACCTAGCCTAATTTTGTTATTTCATTTTCTTTTTATATGGTATAGTTTGATCATCTCCTTTGTTTTTTACCTAGTGTAGTTCAACTGTCTCATTTTATAGCTTAGTTGCTTTTCAGTTTATCAGTTTTATTTCTTGTTTGGATGAGGTTGGATGACTTAAAGAGTGAGATACTTTCTCTTCATAGTTAAATTCAGACATCATTCATTTTCAATTTGATAGAATAGATCTCTTTTTCACATATTAATCTAGACTTGGCTACAGCATAAAATTCAAGATAAAATAAAAAACAATCTAACAAGAGTAGAGTTTAGGATCACTCTCAAACCATCCACAAAACCGATTCAATAGAGATTAATAGGATAACAAGCTAACAACTTTAAGAAGAATACTCTAATATAATCATTAATACCATCAACATATTAATTCTATGTTTAGACCTTAACAATAACGTAGATATCTTAACGACATAAAATAACTTCTAGCACATATAGTGCTCTTGTGCTTCGTTAGTATAACTTCCCTGGTTGATAATTTATGCTGACAATTTAAGGACATTAAATTGGCTAAATAATGGTCAACCATGTTTTCCCCCCTTGGAAAAATTGTAATTTTATTCATAAGACAAAATTACATGCTGTAGATGCCAAAGATGCCAAAATTACCTTAAGTGTTTGGAGTGGAAGTTACAATGGATACCTGATTTGTATTTATGGGAGAGTCTTTGTCAGAGTTAGATCCTTCTGATCCATGATTTCGCTTGTTGCCAGATATTTCCATTCTTGTTAGTTGGGATTCTTATTGCTAGAAAGGGTTGCTAGGGTCTTTCTCTTCTTTGTGTGTGATGTTCTAGAACTTTTGAACATCCATTTCTGCTTTATATTTTTTGTTTCTTCTTTTTCTGCTTCTTCATCTAAGGGGGCTGTGTATTGCCATCATTTTGGCTTTTTTTGTTGCTTCTTGTTCCATTTGGGGATTTGTTTTGCTTCTAAACAAGCACTATGGAGGTGGGTGGTTTGTAGACATCCTCGGCATCAGGAAAGTTGTATTTTCGTAATCTAAAGGTTGTGTCCATTGTGTATTATTTAAATTTAATGTAATGATGTCTGGTAGTACCTAGCTAAGATCTTATTCAATGCAAATCCTGGCAAAAGTAAATATTCCCCTCGTAAGTCTGTCCCCATCAATCTTAAGGAACTTTCCCAGGGAATTCCGTATGGCTATTAAAACATTATGATGCCAGAACTGTAATGGAAGGTTGTACAACTTGACCCAAACTGGCATCTTTGTTACCACCATTGTGTTGGAATCGAATTCTGGAAACTAAGGGGTTATGAAGAGTCCTGCATTACCCCAAAACCATTGACCCTTATTGAGGATATGGTCCCTTTCTTGTATTGTTCTAAATCTAACTATAAAAAACCCCTTGGGGCATACATATATTTAACAATTTGGTGACCATGCAACATATATACATTGGTGCAAAACATCAGATTTTGGCTATAAACCATTAAATCTGCATATAACTGCTTTGGAATAGAGATATGTGTACAAATCCTTTACCTCAGGCATTGAGATGGTAATAGTAGGAGTCTCAAATTTTTGTTCCATGATGTAGGGCCCTAGTAGCGCAGGAATTGTTGTTAGTTTGGTTTGTGCTTTTTCCTTACCTTTGACTACATCTTTAAAAGGTCCAGTGCTCTTTGAGCTAGTTCTAGAGCATCCATTCCATAGATACAGGTTTATTATGATGATCGAGTCTATAGTAATGCCATAATCCTGAAGTGTGTGGTTATCCTGTAGACTGTTTCCTAAGTAAATCAAATTTTGTCTACATGTTGGTATGCTGAGGTGATTCTAGATTAGATACCTTAAGTCTTGTATCCTAATGGTCAACCATGTTTTATAAATTCAATCATGGTCAACCATGATTGAATTTCGCACTGTCACAAAGATTGTGTTGATATGGAAAAAACCATGGTTAAGCATACGCAACCATAGTCCAACATTGCATTGTGACAAGGATTGTCTCAATATGAAAATCGACCATGGCCAACCATGTTTATTTTAGCATTTATAACATTTATCTTAGGGTTTATATACCTTGGGTTTATAATATTAGTCCCTTGGGTTTAATACTATTCCCTTGGGTTCATAATCCCTCCGTGTTTTAGTATTAATCCCTTGGGTTTATTATTCCCTTGGCTTTATAATATTAATCCCTTGGATTTACAATATCAATCATGGTCAACCATGGCCAATCATAGGAAACCATGATCAACCATGGTCGAATATCGCACTATGACAATGATTGTCTCAATATGAAAATCAACCATGGTCCAACATTACATTGTGACAAAGATTGTCTCGATATAGAAATTAATCATTGTCTCAACCATGGTCTAATGACACATTATGACAAATATTGTGTCAATATGATAATCATGGTCAACAATGGTCAATCATGGCTAATCATGGCCAATCATAGTCAACCTTGGTCAACTATGATCAACCATGTTTTATAAAATTAAACATGCTAATCCATGGTTAATCATGGTCAACCATGGTCAAACACCACATTGTCATAAGGATAGTGCTGATATAAAAATTAACCATGGTTAAGCATGCTCAACCACAGTTCAACGTCACATTGTGATAAGGATTGTCTCACTACAAAAATCAACCATAGTCAACCATGTTTATTTTATTGTTTATAATATTTATCTTAACATCTATATACCTTAGGTTTACAATAATAGTCACTTGCATTTAATATTATTCCCTTGGGTTTATAATCTGTTTGGGTTTTAGTATTAATCCCTTGGGTTTATAATATCAATCCATTGGATTTATTTTTCCCTCGGGTTTAAAATATCAATTCCTTGGATTGATTATTCCCTTGGGTTTATAATATCAATCATGGTCAACCATGGTCAACCATAGCCAACCATGGTCAAATTTTGCATTATGACAAAGATTGTCTCGATATGAAAATCAATCATTATCTGAACCATGGTCCAACATCTCATTATGACAAAAGATTGTCTCAATATGATAATCATGGTCAACCATGTTTTATAAAATCAGACATTGTCATCCATGGTCAATCATGGTCAAACATGGTAGAATGTCACATCATCACAAAGATTGTGTTCATATGAAAATGAGCCATGGTTAAGTATACTCAACTATGGTCCATCATTTCATTATGCCAGGATTGACTCAATATGAAAATCAACCATGGTCAACCATGTTTATTTTAGTGTTTATAGTATTTATCTTAGGGTTTATATATCTTGTGTTTATAATATTAGTCCCTTGGGTTCATAATCCCTTTGGGTTTTACTATTACTTCCTTGGGTTTATAATATCAATCCCTTGGGTTTATTATTCCCTTGGGTTTATAATATCAACTCCTTGGGTTTATTTTCTCCTTGGGTTTATAATATCAATCATGGTCGACCATGGTCAATCATAGACAACCACGGTCAACCATGGTCCAACATCACATGTGACAAATATTGTGTCGATATGAAAATTAATCATGGTTAACCATTGTCCAATGTCACATTATGACAAGGATTGTCTCAATATGGAAATTAACCCTGGTCAACCATGTTTATTTTAGGGTTTATAATATTTATCTTAGGGTTTATATACCTTGGGTTTATTATTTTTATCCCTTGGATTTATAATATCAATTCCTTAGGTTTATTAATCCAAGGGTTCATATTCCTTGGCTTTAATATTATTCCCTTAGGTTTATAATCTCTTGGGTTTTCAGTATTAATCCCTAGGGTTTATTATTCCCTTGGGTTTATAATGTCAATCATGGTCAACCATGGTCCAATGTTGCATTGTGACAAATATTGTCTCAATATGAGAATCAACCATGGTCAACCATGGTCCAATGTCACATTGTCACAAATATTCTCTCGAATTTAAAATCAATCATGGTAAAACATTCTTAACAATGTTCCAATATCATATTGTGACAAGGATTGTCTCAATATTAAAATCAACCATGGTCAGCCATGTTTATTTTATTGTTATAATATTGATCTTAGTGTTTATATACCTTGGGTTTATAATATTAGTCCCTTGGGTTTAATATTATTAGACCATGGTAAACCATGGTTTAACATGTTTTTATAAAATCAATCGTGGTCAACCATGGTCCGACGTCGCATTGTGACAAACATTGTCTCAATATAAAAATCAATCATTGTCTCAACCATGGTCCAACGTCGGATTATGATAAAGATTGTCTCAATATGATAATCAAGGTCAACCATGGTCAACCATGTTTTATAAAATCAAACATGGTTAATTATGGTCAACCATGCTCAAACGTCGCATTGTGACAAAGATTGTCTTGATATGAAAATCAACCATGGTTTAGTGTGGTCAACCATGTTTATTTTCATTTTTATAATATTTATCTTAGGTTTTATATATCTTGGGTTTATAATATTAGTCCTTTGGGGTTAATATTATTCCCTTGAGTTCATAGTCCCTTGCGGTTTTAGTATTAATCCATTGGGTTTATTATTACCTTGGGTTTATAATATTTATCTTAGGGTTTAATTATTAAATGAATTAATTAATAATGAATGAAATAAAAAATACTTTTTAAATTAATTAAATATATTTATATTAATATTTTCTTAATTAATTAGTAATATCTATATATATATATATATATATATATATAATTCAATGTTTTTCTATTATATCATGAAGAGAGTACAACATGTGGAGCTCTGAGAAAGTGCAAAATTAGCCTCAATCCGACCAATTTTGTTGGCTTTCAGGTACAAACAAAACCAAAAGGAAAGAAACTTGACAAAACATGGCGTCTTCACATACATAGGCTGCATGGAATAAAATTTATCCAAAATGTAAAGACAATAGAAGATCATTTGAACATCTAAGGAGGAGGGATGAGTTGGACCTCAGTAGCTTGACCAACATTTTTTGGATGGTGAAAGGCCTCATGTATGTGAGATTCCATGTGAGCCATACATGTCTCAAATATGTCCATACATTCCTGGAGATGCCTCATATTCCCCCTATGTGTGGCTTGTCGATTCAGGATACAATGTTGATTCTGGAAAACAGTAACCAAGAATTCAAACAGCTTGACATTGTCTTCATTCTAGGCTTAAGATGATTATTCAACTATGTGCTGCAGCAAGTGAATTTGGGCCTCGAGGGAGTCAAAAGGGGTTGGTAAGTCTACTCTTCTAAGATAATTTTGGATGTGAGGCACGAGCTCACTATCTCCCTCATGTTCCTCTCTACCCTCGTTTCCTCCACCGCATCAGGGATGACCTCTTTATCGTTGCATGAGAGAAAGCCTACTAACACCTTGGAACCTTTATGATGAGGCCTGTTGCTTTTCAGTACCAAGCCTCCTTCTTGCAAGATCCCTCTTGAACCCCAATCCTCTTATCAAGCGTCAAAAGTAAAAATAAAGTCAAGGTCGACTGCTGAATCTTTGAATGAGATGGCAAGGGATGGGATGTAGCTACAACATACTACATTGCATTAAAAATTAATAAAAAGTGAAATATTTCTCTCAGCAACTTTACTGTCTAGCTAGGGCTTTGATGAATTTGAAATTATTTTCCACTGAAAGCGATGGAGACAACTCCTCCTTGTCCCCATTGCATTGAGGCTATGGATCACCCCGTACCTTAGGGATCTCCTTGCCACCCTACGACGGTTAAAATACACTTGAAAGGAGATAATAGAACCAAGAGTTAGCTGTGAAGGGGCCTGTGGGAAGGTGAGGGATGCGCTAGCTTCTTGACCAGAGCTAGTATGCTTCCTTTCCTCATCCCTAGTCACCCCAAATGAACTTATCTTAACACTAGAGTCCAAAGAAAACTGACCACACCAAAGACCGAGCAATAAAACAATCCAGACAAAGACCAAGGCTAGTTTCCAAAGGTTGAAGCGCAACTAGATGAAAGATAAAGTGTCGAGGAAACTATCCTTCGTAAGAGTTTCATTTGCTCAAGTGCCTTAGCTCATATCTTCGTGAACCGGAACACTAACCATTTTTGTTTCCCTACTTAGTACCCTCCTCACTACATTGACATACTTCGTCACGTATGCTCCTAGGGCATATTTACTCCATATCATGATTAACAGATGCTTCGTGTCAGAAATAAACATTTTTTTCCCGGTCATGAGTATTAGAAGACATACCATTGGAGCATATTAGTATTTATATTAACTAAAAATATTTATATTAATATTTAATTGACAATATTAACAATATTTATATTAATAATAATAATAATTAGTTAGTTATTATTATTATTTATTAATTAATTATGAATGAATTTATTATTAATAACTAATTAATTAATTATTGAATGAATTCATTATTAATAATTGATTAACTAATTATTGAATGAGTTAATAAATTATTTAATGAATAAATTAATAATGAATGAATGAATTAATTAATTATTTAATGAATGAATTAATAATTAATTAGTTAATAATGAATGAAATAAAAACGAATTAATTATTTATTATTAATAGTTATTTTAAATTTAATTAAAAATAATATCAATTAATAATAATAATCATAACTATACACCTTTGACATATATCAACCATATTTACTAATGCGATTGTGCTAATGCTACATTGTATTTATAAGGTTTTTATTGAATCAAAGGATAATTTTTAATCTTCTCTTCTCAAACCATGTCTGATAAAAAATGCGTGGATAACAAAGTCCAATAATTTAGTTGCCTTAACATTGTGGATGGAGTAAAATCCTAACATAGTAAAATTAATATGATAAATATTCTAGATTGATTGTAGGTTTAAGATTATATAATATATAAGAGAGTATTCCTTAAGTGCGATCTTTTGGAGTTTCAAAGGATTTGTAGCCCCAATCATGTGAAAACAATTGTGGATTCAACACTCTCGAAAACACCTGGGGCAGTTTGATTGTGAAAAGTTCACCTTTCAAACTTATGATTTCAATGAATCCCTGCCTGGTTCTATAAAAATTAGATTTGGAAATAAATGACAAATTTTTCTAAAAAGTCACACTTAACACATAAAAACTACTCGATATATAACTATTTACATTAGAAAAAAATAAACTTTTCAAAATTGTAATCGTCTCATATTAAATAAACTTAAAATTAAAATAAATTTATATTACATTTCAATGTAATTAAAATTATGATATTTATATTAATCTACCTAAATAATATAATTAAAATGGTTTTTGAATCCACAATAAACATTTAGATACTTAATAATATATGTCAAAGTGTCAAAATTTTAAAAATCATAAAATTCAATTAAATTATTATTGTTACTAGTATTATAAAAAAAAAAAATATGAAATAAGATTTAACTCTCACTTTATAATGAAGAATCCTAATGTAATGGTCAAATATCATAATTTTTCAATAACACATGCCCAAAAAACCATAATTTACTTCATATTACATTTTTTTTAATTAATCAACTTAATTAAAAATTGAAAAATGCGCATAACTATTTTGGAGATAAATATTAATCTTTGATTTACTCCTATATTAAGATTATTTTAGAATATTCCGTAGAATTGAAATCCTTGCCATCCACCTTAGTTATTGATAATTAAATTAAAATTTTAAATTTCCTTGAATATAATAAAATAAATATTATTAATTTTTCAGGGGGTAGAGAAGATTGTGACAAGGAGTTCTGTTAAGGCACTTTGTGATGTGTAATCCAAAAATATATTGGCAAAAATCCGGTCATACTAAGGGCTTGTGCGGCCGAGATAGGGTGTAATGCTCAGTTGATTTTAATAGCCCTTAATCACGGTTACTCAAACTACAAGATAGTCATGTGCTCATGTCAACACTTATATACCGTATAAAAAATGAAATAAAAAATAATATATTATTAGTTTACTTCAAAATAAAATCTCTAAATTATTATTTTCAATAAAAAAAAATCTTCTCACCCAATAAATATATAAATATATATATATATATATGAAAATTATATTTTAGTGAGTTACTCTTTAAAGTATCCTATTAGTAAAATGCAACGTTTATAATTTTTACCATCATTCATTTTAAATGTTACATAATGTTTCAATTTTTGTTTTTTTTTTATTGATTTTATATAGTAATAAAAATCTCTGATGGTTTACTATTTACAAGGAAGTTAGAAAAATATAATGAATAGTAAAACATAACATGATTAAGTATATTTTGTTAAAAGATAATTATTTAGTAAAAAAATATTTAAATTATATGAAGAACAAATTCATGGGAATAGTTATGGATTGTAAATCGGATATTAACATCATCGTAATACTTAGATATAGTCATGCTATCCCACCGCTCACATTTAAACTATTAATATTATGTATCTAAAAATAATTAACATATATACACAAATAATAGTATATATATTATGTTATTAAAAAAATTCTTTATAAATTTTATTGTCTTTTCATTTTAACTTAGTTTTTTTCATATTACTAATCTATAGCCACTATTAACACTAATATATTTTATCATAATATTTAATTAATATTATATTATTTTCATTTTAAAATAGGTTTTCATTTTAAGAGATTTGATTTTTCTCGTAGATGAAGATGGATCTAGGTTGGTTTAATTTCACTCTTTAAATAGGCTAGCTTCCACATGAATACCATGGATCAATGTCAAGTGTTCTCAATACAATAGGTCATTTTTACTTTTATTTATTTTTATAACGTTATTTTTATTTTATTTTATTTTATGTTGATAGAGTTAAAATTTTAACATTACATTATACTAATCATTTTGTTTAATTTTATTTTATTTTATTTTTGTTTTTATGTAATTTGACTTAGTCAAAATGTTAAACATTACATTACAACATCTCCATTGTACTTGGTTCGAGAGTGTCTCTCACAACACTAATATTTAGTTAATATAATATTAAAATAATTTTATATATTTGTACTATATTATATTATATAATTAATACAAATTAGACGAGTACATAAAATAACATATATAACTATTAATAATAGTTATATATTATAATAGATATAATTGTTTGAATATCTTTATTATATAATTATTGTAATGTATGCTCTATAGTTAGAATTAGTACTATAGTATTATTTTTTATATATAATATTAACACACACACACACACACACACATATATATATATATAATTTTTTTTGTTTAAAAGGAGAACCTTTTCTTCTTTTTTTTTGAAGATGATGGGAGTTATATTATTTTGAAAGACACAAAAGTACTTCATAGATGGTTTGTACTAATCTTTCACTAAGGAAACCAAACCAATGGAATAAACATAATTCTTTTTAAGTTACCCTCATTGTTTCTAATCCGCTAGTATGAAAGATTAAACCATAAACATAGAAATTATTTTTACATGGACAAAATTACATAGGCTAATAGTCAAAATCAAAGATTTGGATAAAATATACAACACAAACTAAGTTGTAAGTGTTGTCATATTGTTGGGCCCCCATTGGTGTCTAACAATGGTGGTGTAGAGCCTGATATGTGCTTGAATAATTGATTGAGTTTGCAATCAGTGATTTTTATATTCTCCATGAGTTCAACGATGCATATGAGGAGCTCCTGATAGGTGTCCACTCTATCTATAAGGACTTTTCTCATGAGATTTTTCACATGCTAGTACTGGTTAATTGCCTGCATGTAGGAAGAAGTTCATGCTCTAGTGGAACTATCAATCTAATAAATCCTATTTCTTCTTTCCTTCTCCATGTGGCAATGTAGAAAAAATATGCGTGCTTGTCTTATGAAAAGTTCACTACAACAATTCTATTGCCGCAACTAAAATTAATTCTTCTAACTATAAATTAATTTAGCAGGTTATTACTATGACAACAACGAATTAATCACACTACAATCATAAAAAAAAAAAAATATTGTGGAAGATAAACTGGAAAATGAGAAAATACTGGCACACACACACAAAAATATAACACCATTATTTTTAGACAAAAGTCCCTAGAGAAACCAACCATCAGAAAAATGGTGCAGCAGCTGACAATTTTTATTATTAAGCGTAATTGAGAAATTATGAGTACAATCTATGGATGCCCAACTGGAAATCCAATCAGAAAAATAATCTGTCCAAAATATGTGTGAGGAAAATGCCTCAACACCACACCTCATCCAACTCCACCAACTTAATAAAATATCTAGTTGTACAATCTCTTTGTGAACCTCTGTGCAGTGCTTCCATAGGCTCTAACTTGATAAGCCCTAGAACTGCTAGAAAAAATGATGTCCTAGCTTACTCTTCCTCTGGAAGAAATTCGCCTGGCCTCCTACAAAATTTTTGGACAAACTGCAACAGAATTACGCTTCCCTCCAACAAACTCAACCTCCCTTTCAAACTATATGTATTGGGTCTACACAACCTCACTGGTAAATACGACTGTTCTACTGCTCACTCTCTAGAATTGGAAAAATTCCTTTCGACTTACTATCTTTTCCCCCTCTACTTCTTCTTCCCTACTCTGGCTCGAACTCTTCTAGCATAATGTTTCTTCTCTCTGTAAAAATCGGATTTCCTAAGGAAGTTGATCTTAAGTGTGTTCCTCTATATACCCATTGAACTACTCTTATAATCAACAGTTGTGACCGCAACAACTAAAATTAAAACTTAATCAATGAATGATATTATTTCCTAGTCAATTCGTGTGACTTTCTAGAGATATCTCACCTTCCTCAATTAATTGTTGTTAATTAATCATTTTCCCTAAGTTAGACTTAGGAAAAATATAATTATTGATTAACTAACTTAATTAAGGAATTTCTAGGTCGCTTTTCCTTAAACCTTTTTTGTGTTATGGATTCCTAGTGTTTCTTACCCGCTTTGACAACTGTTGAGACTAGAACACCATTCGATGCTACAAAAACTAACACTGCCTCTTAGTGAGGAAGGTGTTCTAGTGTTGAACTACTCCAACACCCCATCTCTGCATCATCCTCCATACACGCTACTGTTGTCTAGCCCTATGACTACATGCCACTACCCACCAACCACTACACAACACTAATGTTGCATCTGTGTTACTACTAAAACTACTATATTGTTGCCAACTCTGCATTAGCAGTACAACTCCGTCTTAACTATAGTTTTGCTACTAAAATTGCTACAACAGAGAAGCATCTGAAATACTGAGTCAAATTTCTATATGCTGCATTTGTCTCTTGATCATCTAACTGCTACTAGCCTTTGCACTGTCAACTAAGAAGTCTATCCTATTGCTGAGTCTACTATTGAGCCTCCTGCTTTGTTGTCAAAAATTCTCTGCCCTCGTCAACACCTCACAACAGCTAGTCTGCAATTGTTAATTTAGAATTTAACTGCATTAATTGACATTGACCTATCATATTACTGAATACTATTGGCCCCTGTAGTAAGGTAGTGATCCTTGAGGACCCTGCCCAATCCTTTGCACAACTTTGGGAATAATTCTCCTTATCACCCCACCTCACTCCTAGAGGTATCACTGCAAACATGGAAAAATATTCCTCCATCCTGCAGGAAAATTTGTCCATCTTTGCTGATGTTGTTTCCTAGTCCTGCTTCTCCTACTTTTCCTTCTTCCTTTCAGGACACTCATTATTGTAGTGGAAAAAATTGCCACAACTGAAGCACTTGACCTTAGATAGGTCCTTATTTTTCTTCTTCTCCCCTTGTCATTAACTGGGACCCTTTGATACAAAGGCCACATTTTATTCCTCCTTCTCACCATTCAAACCCTTCATGTTGCTACCATTAATGGAGCTCTTTATTGGAGCTCACCTCATCTTCTCTTATTGTAGGAATGACCATACCCTGTCACACCTTGGTAATGTGTCTCACCCCAAAATGCCTTAGACAAAGGCTTCCCATTCCTCTGAGACTCTGCTTAGGTTCAAATTCACAAGATCTATAGGTCGAAGCACTTCCCCAACTACTGCAAGCTGATCTCATATTTCCTAAATTTTGGTGAGAGAGGGATTTATGCCTTCACCCTTCCGCATCTTGATGTTTCTTAGCTTCTCTTTCAGGAACATCTTTTGTTGCTCAGAATGATTCTGAAACAACCCTGTGAGATCATCCCACATCTCCTTGGTAGTGTTCTTTCAAGATATATGTGAGATTATATGGTCCCAGACTCCATCTAGAATCATGCACTTCGCTTTAGCCATTTCTTTCCTATACTCTCTCAGCTAATCTACATCGTTCATTACTGCCACAACATTTTCTACATAGGTCTTCAAGCCAAATTCGTCTAGCAAGAAGGACATCCTGCCCTTCTAGATGACATAGTTGGAGGCTCCCTCCAACCTATCCTAATACCTAAGCCTAGTTGTGTCCATCTCTAAAATAGGAATGAATCTGCCTCCTTCACCTACTCGTTTTCTGAATCTTCTATTTCCACTCCCTTTTGGAGTGAGAAAATCTTATTGTAGCTACAAGGAACTATAACTGGATATCTTGATTTCTAAACTAGAAACCCTCTGAGAGAAATCTCATTGGTGTGTGCACTTTCTCTTCCACCTCACATTGATTTTGCTCTAGTAACTATTGCAAAACCCTTCTACACTTATTGATGGTACTAGGTACTACCAACATGTAAGGGGGTCTCCCTAATGAAAATTCCCAATTAAACATCGTACTCTTTTGTGTGGGAGCCCTTCCGGAAATAAGGCCTAATTGCCATTGTTTCTTAGAGATTTTCCTTGGCTAGAGTGTTCAAAACAAGAGAGCAATGTGCATGTACCTTTGAATGAACAAGTGAGAATGCCTTGTGGAATGTTCAGTTGTAGGGTATATCAAGGTTCTTTTACTGCAAGGGGAGATAAAAGTGAGCCTTTAAAATAAGTGTAATAGTACTATTTTAGCTAATAGACACGACCATATACATATGAATGAATCGTTGATCAACTAGCAAAATAGTTCACATAGAAGCAATGATTATTAAAAAAAATATGACACATCTTCAACAAGATGAGCATCAAATCCACTGAAATAGATCAATCAATTATTTAGTACAAATGAAAAAAACATATATCGCAAACATTCAAAGAATAGTCTTATAACATTTACGACATACGAATGAAAGTGTGCTAGCTCAACAAGATTATAGAATTAAGTGAAAGTTCCAAGATATGTGAGCACAATGAACAGCATTAGCTCCAATAGTGGAGCATTAGAACGACACTCGCTCCTCCGAAAGAAAAATATTCCCCTTTAATACCTGATAGGTTGAGCTAAGGTGTAAAGTCCTTTGGATGAGCTATGAGGGTGTATATATAACAAATGGGGTGACTTTTCACCTCCATTGTGACTCTTGGACTACCCTCGTGACTGTTTGAATTCCTAATGACCTTTTGACAATTTACATTACATTCTCATATATTGAAAAATACATAACCATATCCACAAATGATGCAGAAAATGATGACTCATATAGCATCTTGACATGACAACTTGACGAGATATGGAATGACATGGATTGCATGATGATATGGCAATGTCAAGCCAATCCTTCTACTGCTATCTTTGTGTCTTATTGAAATATGGTGCATGTTCTTCCTCTTCCTCCTCCATAACGCGTGAAGGTAGGGAGTCTTCCCTTTGATCTTGATCTCTAGTTGTTCTCGCAATTTGATGTCCCTTTGTCTTTTCTTAAACTTGTCCTTGTAGTTACATAGGTGTCTTTTAACAAGATATCCTTCTTCTCCTTCATCATCACCTTCTCATGACAAGATATAGTACCTGGAATTGGAATCCACGCATGACAAGACAACATTAGTCCAAGAAATTCCTAGTCTAACATGCTTCATAAAAACCACTGACTAAGTTGGCATAGGGTGCTAGGCTAAGAGACTAGCTCAAGGATTGTGCAACTCAAGAGGTTAGGAGTTAGGACCGAGGCTTGAGACTACGTATTGCATAGTTCAAGAAGGCCAGGGAAGGGTGACTGTGGAGTTGATGAGCTCAAGGAGGTAGGATTGATGCTTGAAGTTCCCACTGCAATTTTTTGTTCCCTAATCTATGAATCCCACATCTACACTAGTCTTGTCTCCACCTTTTGTTGATGTCCTAAACTAGAAAGATCATGTAAACACTAAGCCTTATTTAATGTCCCAGCACACTTCATGCTTATTTTATCCCTTAAGTAGACATGGTGTAAGGGTCTATATAATTTATTTTCAAATCATTCTAGTAACCACACAAGTAACCCCCTTAGGTTAACTATATACATACATCTCACTATCTAGTATCTACAGGAACATTTTCAACAATTCTTGGACTTCATCTTCCACTAGCCATATAGGAAAGATCAAACATTGCCTTTTTGATTAAGCTATAACTGATAGACTATCTCATGCATCCACGTTGACTGCATCATGGGTGCATACCACTTCCCACATCAATTCAACCACAACACACAAATATCATGTAAACATAGAGCCTCATTTAATGTCCTAACACACTTGATGCTTATTTTGTCCCTTAAGTAGACATGGTGTAAGGGTCTATATAATCTATTTTCAAATCATCCTAGTAACCACACAGGTAACCTCTTTAGGTCAACCACATATATCTCACTATCTAGTATCTGCAGGGAATTTTTCAACAATTCCTGGACTTCATCTTCCACTAGCCATATAGGCAAGATCAAACATTTCCACATTGATTACGATATAATTGATAGACTATTTCATGCATCCACATTAACTGCATCATGTGTGGATACAACTTCCCACATCAATTCAAGCACAACACATAAATATTCATTGTCCTAGACTACATTTCACTTTGGTCCTTTTTGTAGAGCATTATGATTAGGTCCCAAATCTATGAATCCCACATCTGCACCATTCTTGGCTCCACCCTCTGTTGATGTTAGTGTATAAATATTAGGTCTTTCTGGAAACAACTTCCAAACACACATTTTTCATATCTATGTCTCTCCAAACAACCTTGTCAGATTTCCAAGTGCCAACGCCAAACTCAATTCCATAATGAAAAACCCTAGGTTCAGTACCTGGAATCAGAATTTGGCCTGGATATAGCATTATGTCATTTCATATCCAATGCCTCAAGTTTATCATATTTTTTATATACATACTTATAGGGAGAGCTTGGAAGAAATTGAAAATGCACTATAAGTATTTGAAGTTGAACTGCCACATGAGATTACCACTGAGATTATATTTATTTTTGGCTATGATTTTATTGATAAATATTTTCATGATAAACATTGAAGGGACTCAAATTGTAAGATAAGGTTAACACAAGAAACTAATCTTGATGAGAAACCTAAACCCATTTAGGAAAAGAATCAAAATGTTATTGTTAAAACCTAGAAAGTTCAAGTAAGCAGCAAGGTTCAATAAAAAATGAAAGCGGGAGATGGCAATGGTTTAAAATTTGAAAACCAACAAAAGATGTTTCAGTTGTAGGTATATGCATGAGGAAACCTTGACTCTGTATGGTGCCCATAGATTCAAGAATAGAAACTGCTAGCACAACCCATCTATAAAAGTCTTGACTACTATCTTAGAAATGATAATTGCTTAATCATAAGACTATATATTTGTAAGAATAGAAATTTCTAGCACATTGGACATTGATTTCTTATGCAATGATGTTGGAGATAAAGTTAGTGGTAGAAGAGAAGTCAAAACATGAGAATATTCTTAACAATCTAGATAGATCTTCCCTATCATGTGCTAAAAAGCTTGAAGGCCATGGCCAAATTCTTCCTCTACTTCCAAAAAATATTTTCCTTTTGCTCCCCCCCCAGTTTTCTAGTTCGATTTTGTTTTAAAAATCAGAAAAGGAAATTGGTTGTAAGAAGAGTCTTATCTCTAGGCTGCTTCATTAGACTTCTCATTGAATTTTTGGATGTGATGTCAGTTTGTGGTATGCTATAAGCCTTTGAAAAATCTTTTTATTCTTAATGAGCCTACGTTTCTTAATCTGAATAGCTTTGACATATTCAAACTCCTGTTGTTTTTGAAGATCCTAAAAAAAGAGTTTGGTGCATTTATCCTTGTCCCTCAGTCCTATGGAGTTTGGCCCTAATTTTTACACCATTGGATTTTGTACCCTTAGCATTTCTCACGACATGCCTCGACCATGGTTCTTGTTTTTAATTTGAAGATAAAATGGGTTTGCTTTCAAAGCCAATCCAATTAACGGTAGGTATTATTATTAGTATTAAAAATAATTTTATTATTATTGTTAGGAGTCATATTATTCAAATGATTACATATGTTAAAATAATTATTAGTTTTCTCATTATTATTATTATCGTTAGAGGTATTATTATAAAAATTATTATTAATGAGGGGTTTATTATTAATTAAATTATAATTAGTAAGAGAGTTATAATTGGAGAGGATATTATTAAAGTCAGATAAATGAAGGGGAGGAAAATAATTGGGGAGTTAGGGAAACATGATTAGGATAAGAAAGTGAGGAGATATTATTATAACCAATAATATCGTTAGGGTTACTTTTAGTAAAAAAAAATTAGTGATGGAAGAATAAAAATATTATAATAGCACATGAGGAGGAGGGGAATTTTAGGTGGGATAAGGAATGAGGAAAATTAGACAATCAAATGGTGGAGGAAGACAAGATAGAGGGTAAATTGTTGGCAGAGGTATCACTTTCCACTATTATCAATTAAACTATGTCATCATCCAATGAGCCCTAAAACCCTGGTGGTTGTATACGCTATATAGAAAGGATCCCCAATTATCTATAACATAATGCATCCTAGTGAGAGAGGCGATGGTTGCCATGGAAGAATGGGTGGCGATGGCTTTGGTAGAAATTTTGGGGATTTTCCAAGTTTCCCAGACCCTTTTGCCAAATTCGACTTATTTGGTGGAGGAGGCTTTGATAGAGGGGTAGGAGGAGGAAGCTTGGTGGAGGAATTCTTCGGCCAAAATCCATTTGACGATCCTTTTTTCCAGTGCCAATTCGAGGGCTTGTTCGGCCCTCCGAGCAACCATCTATTTGGTTTCAGTAGCCTTTTTGGGTTGATGAGACGGAATATGGGCATGGACATGGTGTTTTGGAGAATTTGGTATCTACGGATAAATACTAATTCGCTAGATAAGTAGCCATATCTAGAACAACAGTTTAAAGCACTTGAGCCTTTTCCTCTAAGCAATAGATAAGGCAAAGAAGATGAGAAGACCCACTTGTAGTTCCTCTTTCCTCTTGTCTCCTTTGTATTGATCCTGTCGCTCCTTCCCATACTTAACACACTTGAGAAGTACCTGTAAACATCAACAGAAGGCAAAGAACCGATTAAAGCAAAAGATCTATTGAATACAGGTAAGTGGAATCAGATACATTCACACATATAAGCATCATATAACAAGATAAGCATATGGGAAAAAGGTTCAAATACTTTATTGAATAGAAGAAGGAATTACAACCATCAAGTCTGATTCGAGGTCACTCCTCCAGCTTGGGTCCCATCCACATCACATCAAAAGCATGAAAAACTTGTAGCATAACAATACTTTTCTCAAAGTCAATTCTCATAGAAGCATTATCTCCTTACAATTCAACATGGTCTAGCCCCTGATAACTTAGATGATTGTTAAATTTATAGGAATATGAAGGAGGTTATATCATAAATAGGGGTATTGAATGGCCTTCCATACTTATAATTAGTTCCATGGAGGAATGGATGAGAGGATAAGATGCATCTTAACTAATTCCTCATCCATTTCTGAGCTCATAGGAGTTGATAAGTGAGGGAAACTTCTAGATGACTCCAAGAGATAAGAATATTCCCCAAACCCTATGTGAATTTCGCTCAATCTCCCCCAACGTAGGTGAAAGAGGGCCTAAGTGCTCTACAAAGCACCTTGGCATGGACTCAACTGATCTGCAGTGCACCCTTACATGGGCCTACCTTCGTTGGTCCCTTTAGAGGTCATTTCAGGATGTCTTCAAGTCATGAAACTGTCTGGGAAGGAGGCATTCAAAAGGGTGACTTGTTTAGGGCATGTACCAGCTGAAATTAGGGTTTGATGAGCCCTGAAACACTAATCTAGATGATGGGAGTGATGTGCTCAAATGGATCTGTAACAGCTTCCCCCTAAAGCATGAAGTCGAAAAATGTAAATGTCAAATGAAATGCTTTACGATGTGATGAGGACGTTTCGAAGTGGAAGGTGACCTGCATCAAGTACAATACATATATCATGTTTTTTTATTTTTTCATGAATTTATGAGGGAAGGCATACCCATGCTCAGCATATAAACTTTCATTACATGTACAAAGACAGTTGTCTATATATATAGACCCATGATTGGAATGACCATCAACATAAACCCATTGTACATATTATTTAGTACTCCTGAAATTGAGCCCGAATGGATGAAACTAGATCGAGGGTCTTCTATCACGTTCAATCGTTCACTCAAGTACGAGTCTAACCATGTGAATATGTGATCTGAAGTTGAACATGGAAAGACACCGTCTGATTACCAACCGATGATGTAAGTTGTTAACAGACGCAAGAGAAATCACCTGTAATGATAATTATCCTCAAGGTACAACAGTACATTTTGCAGGGTGTGAATGAATGATTTGATCTCAAACAACATACAAAGTCTTTCAGTCAAAGTCCATTGGTTTCAACCTATTGCTGGAAGCAAGAAACCTGCCATTGATGTATGTAAGCCTCAAGATACTGGAAGGGTGTTTCTAAGTCAACTTCTTGGATAATGTGCTGATGTCGACAAGAAGCGACTCATTGCAAGAGGGCCTTGATGTGTCCTACATCAACGAAAAAAAATGAGTGTAATGATTTTGGAGATGAAATTTGACTGATGACACAAGGTTTAGGAAGGGTGGTCATGAAAATGAAGGTTTATGGTATTGGAAAGGATGAATTTAAACTATATGACTTCTCTTGAAGATGTCAGCGACATTGAAATGAATTGGTAGCATTAACCCAAAACAAAGTGCTAGATCGTATGATAACCATCAAACTAATAACCCAATCCAGGTAGTCATGGTCATGAAGTGAAAGTGTCATGTTGAAGAGCGACCTGCTACTATAAAGTGATTTTCCCCTTTTTCCCATTTTCCCCAGTCCTTGCTGACCAATACTTCTTTATTTTTTATCAAGCTTGAGGAGGATAACATATGCTTGTTGTGTAATTCCACCCTTTAGGTGAATCCATCATTATTTGATGTTTTAACGAGTGTAGCAAAGGTGAAACTCAGTCTTGTCATGATCGACAAGTTTGTCGCTATTTCATGTTTTAACGAGTTTAACGACAATGACAACTTGGTCATTTTCATGTTGAGTTTGAAAAGGGATGAAAAGAAAACTCCACAAGTTCTTTTTCATAGATTTGTCTCTCAAGCCCGAAAAATCGTAAAACAATATGGGAGAGAACCTATTGACCATGTTCGATCAACATATTCATTTTTCGTAAATAATCTATCTCAGCCTGAAAAAGTGTTAAACTTATACTGAGTAGATGTCGCTTCCAATCTGTTAATGAGCTAAAAAGGACAAGCGCTCGGCATTCTTTTCATATTTAGAGAGTCTGAAAGAGCTTAAAGAGGACTCCACTTTGAGGAACGAGTGGTGTCTAGGATAGCAATTGGTTCCGGTGATGTTGGAACTTCTCAAAACATGTTGATTTATGTGAAGAGGTTGGCTAATAAGACCACTTATTGCAACTATTCTTCAAAACGGGTAAAACAACCAAGTGAAAGTGTATGATTAGCCAAGCAGATAGTGACGATGGAAGGAGAAAAAACCAAGACTCATTTGACAGAAGAGGCTGATAGAATGGGAATCACTAGGGTTAAAATGGAAATGGGTTCATTTTTAGACAACCTTGAACCATAGGGAGCTATGCCTGGATTGAGTTTCATGTTTACACAAGCATGAAACGAAAAACTATGCTTGGACTCAGTTTCATTTTTACACAACCTTAAATCGAAGAACTATGCTTGAATTCAGTTTCCTTTTTACACAAGCTTGAAATGAAAAACTATGCTTGACATTGGTTTACATGCTCCCAACATGATCATTCTTCTAAGATCTGAGGAATATCAGGACAATTTCGAAGAAGATGGTCTCCCATACAAAGTTTTCATGGATATCGAACTTTCCGAGGCTTATTGGATGGTCTCTAATCAGAAGTTTCATTTAAAGAAATGGTTGCTTGGTTTCCTCCCAGCTGAATTTTCTTTGTCTTCTTCTTCTTCCCTTTCTTCTTCTTCTTAGCCACCTGGTTACTAGTATCAATACTTTCACCAAGCAAAGAGGAAGAAGGGGATGAAGAAACAACCGATGAAGAAGGCAAAGGGTCAACTTTAGGATCAACTGGAGGTTGATTTTGTCTAGTTGGAGGAGTAATCGATTGCGGAGAAATCACGACATTTTAAACTAAGAAGGTTGAAAACAACCATATTGGAAAGCCAATGGTAAATCTTGGAATGGACAATCTAGCCATATATGGAGCACCAATATTTCCAAAAAGAAGAAAAAGACTAGGATTCCCATCAAAAGGAATTCCTTGATTGGTGGACTCTGGATTTTTTGCCATATGTCTCAACCTAAGACCAAATAAGGAGCGAGCATGGAGGATGTTATCAGCGGTCAATTAATTTTATTTTAATCTAATTAAAATAAAAAAACAAAAAAGTGATAATCTAGGAAAAAGGTTTACCAAGCAACTGTGAACTGTAGAATACCTCCCGATCAACCAAGAAGTATGGGCAGGCAATCTCCCCGAATGTTGTGTTCGGTGTATCACAGTGTACAAGGTGGCCGACTCGGTTACCTAAGGATGGATAGAAAATCAGTTTTGTCCTCCCATATATACCCGAAAGTATATGGAAGCCCAATTTCTATTAGCGTTGTCTAATGCAAAACTACATAGTAAGAGAATTCCCATATACTTTACGTACTGTAACATCGCCCTATATACCCGAAGGTCCGTGGAAAAGCTATGATATACTCACGTATGTGGAATGAGGGATCACACTCAAGACATATTGTAGACAAGTTAGTGACAACTGCTATGTTTTATGATGCCAGACCACGTCTCTAGCCTAGACCTCAAATGTTTTTCGTTAAGTGACAATGCTCCATTAGGTTAATTCAGATAAATTTTAAGTTGATCTTCTTTAGAATTTTCCTTTCAAGGTTCACGACGTGATGTATGTTTGAAATTCCTAAAATGCAACTAATATGATAAGCATTCTTCTCATTCAATTGAATAATGAAAACCTTAGCTAGTAGGGATAGAGTAATCAAATCTTTGACAAAGAGCAAAGAGCACATCTAATGAAATTTCCCTAGCTATTCCTTTCAATCATTCACAAACTACAATATGAACTATGCAAGTTTTTCTTTTCAATTTCCTTAATGTTAAGATGAACAAAATGAAACTAATGCACACACAATCAATCAATCTTTTTGTAAGAACGAAAACTTTATGACAGTTCCTTTTCGAAAGAAATGATGACTTTTACAACACTTTCTTTTGAGCAAAGACTAATCGACTATAATCTAAATTTCGCAATGAAATGATAATGATAAATAAATCATTTAAGAAACATTAATCAATCAAGACAAGGTAGGGCTAGAAAGAGGAAATACAAGTTGATTTCAGAGATACTATAATCATTGATCTTTCAGCAAGCAGAAACATAAGGAAATTTGGAGAAAAAACCAATCCAAAGGTAGAAATTTGACCAAAGGTGGATCAGTGCAGGTCAAAGAGAGCCTAACTACACTACAGAGCACTATCTTTCACTCCTCCAGCTTGGGTCCCATCCACATCACATCAAAAGCATGAAAAACTTGTAGCATAACAATACTTTTCTCAAAGTCAATTCTCATAGAAGCATTATCTCCTTACAATTCAACATGGTCTAGCCCCTGATAACTTAGATGATTGTTCAATTTATAGGAATATGAAGGAGGTTATGTCATAAATAGGGGTATTGAATGGCCTTCCATACTTAGAATTAGTTCCATGGAGGAAGGGATGAGAGGATAATATGCATCTTAACTAATTCCTCATCCATTTTTGAGCTCATATGAGTTGATAAGTGAGGGAAACTTCTGGATGACTCCAAAAGATAAGAATATTCCCCAAACCCTATGTCAATTTCGCTCAATCTCGCCTAGCGTAGGTGAAAGAGGGCCTAAGTGCTTTACAAAGCACCTTTGCATGGACTCAACTGATCTGCAGTGCACCCTTACACCGGCCTACCTTCGCTGGTCCCTTTAGAGGTCATTTCAGGATGTCTTCAAGTCATGACACTGTCTGGGAAGGAGGCATTCAAAAGGGTGACTTGTTTAGGGCATGTACCAGCTGAAATTAGGGTTTGATGAGCCCTGAAACACTAATCTAGATGATGGGAGTGACGTGCTCAAATGGATCTGTAACAGCTTCCCCCTAAAGCATGTAGTCGAAAAATGTAAATGTCAAATGAAATGCTTTACGATGTGATGAGGAGGTTTCAAAGTGGAACGTGACCTGCATCAATTACAATACATATATCATGTTTTTTTATTTTTTCATGAATTTATGAGGGAAGGCATACCCATGCTCAGCATATAAACTTTCATTACATGTACATAGACAGTTGTCTATATATATAGAGCCACGATTGGAATGACCATCAACGTAAACCCATTGTACATATTATTTAGTACTCCTGAAATTGCAGCCCGAATGGATGAAACTAGATCCAGGGTCTTCTATCTCGTTCAGTCGTTCACTCAAGTACGAGTCTAACCATGTGAATATGTGATCTGAAGTTGAACATGGGAAGACACCGTCAGATTACCAACCGATGATGTAAGTTGTTAACAGATGCAAAGAAATCACATGTAATGATAATTATCCTCAAGGTACAACAGTACATTCTGTAGGGTGTGAATGAATGATTTGATGTCAAACACCATACAAAGTCTTTCAGTCGAAGTCCATTGATTTCAACTTATTGCTGGAAGCGAGAAACCTGCCATTGATGTATGTAAGCCTGAAGATACTGGAAGGGTGTTTCTAAGTCAACTTCCTGGATAATGTGCTGATGTCGACAAGAAGCGACTCATCGCAAGAGGGCCTTTATGTGTCCTACATCAATGGCAAAAAATGAGTGTAATGATTTTGGAGATGAAATTTGACTGATGACACAAGGTTTAGGAAGGGTGGTCATGAAAATGAAGGTTTATGGTATTGCAAAGGATGAATTTAAACTGTATGACTTCTCTTGAAGATGTCAGCGACATTGAAATGAATTGGTAACATTGACCCAAAACAAAGTGCTAGATGGTATGGTAACCATCAAGCTAATAACCCAATCCAGGTAGTCATGGTCATGAAGTGAAAGTGTCATGTTCAAGAGCGACCTGCTACCATAATATGATTTTTCCCCTTTTTCACATTTTCCCCAGTCATTGCTGACCAGTACTTCTTTATTTTTTATCAAGCTTGAGGAGGATAAGATATGTTTGTTGTGTAATTCCACCCTTTAGGTGAATCCATCATTATTTGATATTTTAACGAGTCTAGAAAAGGTCAAACTCAGTCTTTTCATGATCAACAAGTTTGTCGCTATTTCATGTTTTAACGAGTTTAACGACAATGACAACTTGGTCATTTTCATGTTTAGAGAGTTTGAAAAGGGATGAAAAGAAAACTCCACAAGTTCTTTTTCGTAGATCTGTCTCTCAAGCCCGAAAAATCGTAAAACAATATGAGAGAGAACCTATTGACCATGTTCGGTCAACATATTCCTTTTTCGCAAATAATCTATCTCAGCCCGAAAAAGGGTTAAACTTATACTGAGTAGATGTCGCTTCCAATCTGTTAACGAGCTAAAAAGGACAAGCGCTCGGCAATCTTTTCATATTTAGAGAGTCTGAAAGAGCTTAAAGAAGACTCCACTTTGAGGAACGAGTGGTGTCTAGGATAGCAATTGGTTCCGGTGATGTTGGAACTTCTCAAAACATGTTGATTTATGTGAAGAGGTTGGCTAATAAGGCCACTTATTGCAACTATTCCTCAAAAAGGGTAAAACAACCAAGTGAAAGTGTATGATTAGCCAAGTAGATAGTGACGATGGAAGGAGAAAAAACCAAGGCTCATTTGACAGAAGAGGTTGATAGAATGGGAATCACGAGGGTTAAAATGGAAATGGGTTCATTTTTAGACAACCTTGAACCATAGGGAACTATGCTTGGATTGAGTTTCATGTTTACACAAGCTTGAAACGAAAAACTATGCTTGGACTCAGTTTCATTTTTACACAACCTTAAATCGAAGAACTATGCTTGAATTCAGTTTCCTTTTTACACAAGCTTGAAATGAAAAACTATGCTTGAAATTGATTTACATGCCCCCAACATGATGAAAGGGAGAGTCTCCTATAGCTAGATGGAAGTCGTTGTGGTGAAGTGGGATGGTTATCCAACACCTTTTTGGCTTCGTCCAGATAGGGACAAACGTGAATGGGGCGATTCCCTTCACATACCCTATCATGAAACTTAACTTTACCACTAGGTGCATGCCCCAAGCTTCATTACATTCACCTAAGTAGATTACTCATGGCTATTAGGTGGACGGAATGAAGGTTCGTTTATGAAAACAAAGAAAAGATGTGATTGGGATTTACAAGATCTAATCAAAGACTCGAATTGGAACTTTGCTCTAGGGGACCTTGCTTCATTTTTTAATGAGTTTGACACAAGACAAGGAACTTTGCTCAAATTCCTTGTTTCATTTTTTAACGAGCTTGACACAAGACAAGGAACTATGCTCATACTCCTTGTTTCATTTTTCAATGAGCTTGAAACAAGACAAAGAACTATGCTCATACCCTTTGTTTCATTTTTTTAACGAGGTTGACATAAGACAAGGAACTATCCTCATATCCTTGGTTTCATTTTTTAACGACGTTGACACAAGACAAGGAACTATCCTCATGGGTGCTGTTTCATTTTTTAGTGAGGTTGACACAGTAAAAGAACTATCCTCGTTTTCCTCGATCACAACTCGTAAGAGGTCATGACTTCTAAGAGGTTCTCATAAGATGGGAGAACAATGCTCTAGAAGGGATCTGTAACAAGGAATCCATTTGAGAGATTTGGTTCCAATACCCCTAGTACATAATGTACAATATCATGGAATTGATCGTCTGTTGATGTAGGCATGGAATGGGTTGCCACATAATTAACCCATGGTGGCGAAGATACCATTGGGACAAAAAGACCATTTAGGGAAGATGGTTGACTAGAAACCATATTTGGACCGGGAAATGAAAGCTGGTCAACGGTGACAATTCTGCATTCATGCGGGAAACACATAACTCGAAAGAGTGTTGAAACAATAGCTTCCATGTCATAAACATAGTCACGCCCAAGAAGTAAATTG
Organism: Pinus tabuliformis; assembly: GCA_031772625.1. NCBI lineage: Eukaryota > Viridiplantae > Streptophyta > Pinopsida > Pinales > Pinaceae > Pinus > Pinus tabuliformis. Next base: position 494,746,034 of record CM062819.1, read on the forward strand.
TAATCTAAAGGGCCTAGGACTACCATCACATTGAGATAAAAAAAATTTACTCCTAAAGTAATAGGCAACTGAGGAAGGATCCCTAATGGTTGACTGGTTCCTCTGTTAAAAGGAAACAGATTCTGGGTAACAAGCACAAGTGGCGGCGAACCGAGCACCTGCCAAGCAGTGGAGGAAATGGTACTCACAGATGCACCTTCATCTATAATAGTGCTAGATACAAACCTGTACTATGATCTGGAAAGGCACATAAGAAGGAAGATGAAATCCTGTCAGTTGATTCCAATCAATGGAAGTGACCAAACTACTTGGAGGTGTTATCGTAGAAAAGAGAGAATTGACCCCTTGAATTACGATAATGGGAGGATTTTCCTCCTATCTTGATGGAACAAGAGGATTGCCCCCAAGCTCATTTGAATCTAAAGAAATGAAAAGAACCTGAGTGGTATCATATTCACTCTCTTTGGGAAAGGTACGATTAACTAAAGGTGAAATTGGGTCAACTGTTTCCTCGACCTGTGATTTGTCAAGTATAGACTCATCGCATTTACATTCAAAGAGTTTGGGTTTGACCAACGGTTGATTTGGGTCAAACACTTTATCAACTAGTGAAGGATTAAGGGATAGTCTCCTATAACTAGATGGAAGTTGTTGCGGTTAAGTAGGACGATTATTCAACACTTTTTTGGCTTCATCCAGATAGGGACAAAGGTGAATGGGGTGATTCCCTTCACATAACCTATAGGGAAACTTAACTTTACCCTTCTTTCCATGAACTCTACTACCACTAATTGATGGTGTGTCACTAGCATGATCTCCAGAAGTTGATGACACAGGATGAAGTGAACGTGAAGACCATTCTTCTAAGATCTAAGGAATATCAGGACAATTTCGAAGAAGATTTTCTCCCGTACAAAGTTTTCATGGATATCGAACTTTGTGACGCTTATTGGATGGTTTCTAATCAGAAGTTTCATTTAAAGCAATGGTTTCTTGGTTTCCTCGCAGCTGAATTTTCTTCGTCTTCTTCTTCTTCCCTTTCTTCTTCTTCTTAGCCACTTGGTTACTAGTATCAATACTTTCACCAAGCAAAGAGGAAGAATGGGAGGAAGAATGGGAGGAAGAAACAACCAACGAAGAAGGCAAAGGGTCAACTTTAGGATCAACTGGAGGTTGATTTTGTCTAGTTGGAGGAGTACTCGATTGCGAAGAAATCACGACATTTTAAACTAAGAAGGTTGAAAACAACCATATTGGAAAGCCAATGGTAAATCTTGGAATGGACAATCTAGCCATATATGGAGCACCAATATTTCCAAAAGGAAGAAAACGACTAGGATTCCCATCAAAAGGAATTCCTTGATTGGTGGACTCTGGTTTTTCTGCCATATGTCTCAACCTAAGACCAACTAAGGAGCGAGCGTGGAGGATGTTATACGCGGTCAATTAATTTTATTTTAATCAAATTAACATAACAAAACAAAAAAGGGATAATCTAGGAAAATGGTTTACCAAGCAACTGTGAACTTTAGAATACCTCCCAATGAACCAAGAAGTATGGGCAGGCAATCTCCCCGAATGTTGTGTTCGGTGTATCACAGTGTACAAGGCAGCTGACTCGGTTACCTGTGGATGGATAGAAAATTAGTTTTGTCCTTCCACATATACCCGAAAGTATGTGGAAGCCCAATTTGTATTAGCGCTATCTAATGCAAAACTGCATAGTAAGAGAATTCCCATATACTTTACGTACTATAACATCGCCCTATATACCCGAAGGTCCATGGACAAGCTATGATATACTCACATACGTGGAATGAGGTATCACACTCAAGATGTATTGTAGACAAGTTAGTGACAACTACTATGTTTTATGATGCCAGAACACGTCTCTAGCCTAGACCTCTAAATGTTTTTCGTTAAGTGACAATGCTCCATTAGGTTAATTCAGATAAATTTTAAGTTGATCTTCTTTAGAATTTTCCTTTCAAGGTTCACAAATTGATGTATGTTTGCAATTCCTAAAATGAAACTAATATGATAAGCATTCTTCTTATTCAATTGAATATTGAAAACCTTAGCTAGTAGGGATAGAGTAATCAGATCTTTGACAAAAAGCAAAGAGCACATCTAATGAAATTTCCCTAGCTATTCCTTTCAACAATTCACAAACTACAATATGAACTATGCAAGTTTTTCTTTTCAATTTCCTTAATGTTAAGATGAACAAAATGATACTAATGCACACACAATCAATCAATCTTTTTGTAAGAACGAAAACTTTACAACAGTTCCTTTTCGAAAGAAATGATGACTTTTACAACACTTTCTTTTGAACAAAGACTAATCGACTATAATCTAACTTTCACAATAAAATGATAATGATAAATAAATCATTTAAGAAACATTAATCAATCAAGCCAAGGTAGGGCTAGAAAGAGGAAATACAAGTTGATTTCAGAGATACTATAATCATTGATCTTTCAGCAAGCAGAAACAGAAGGAAATTTGGAGAAAAAACCAATCCAAAGGTGGAAATTTGACCTAAGGTGGATCAGTGCAGGTCAAAGAGAGCCTAACTACACTACAGAGCACTATCTTTCACTCCTCTAGCTTGGGTCCCATCCACATCACATCAAAAGCATGAAAAACTTGTAGCATAACAATACTTTTCTCAAAGTCAATTCTCATAGAAGCATTATCTCCTTACAATTCAACATGGTCCAACCCCTGATAACTTAGATGATTGTTCAATTTATAGGAAGATGAAGAAGGTTATGTCATAAATAGGGGTATTGAATGGCCTTACATACTTAGAATTAGTTACATGGAGGAAGGGATGAGAGGATAAGATGCATCTTAACTAATTCCTCATCTATTTTTGAGCTCATAGGAGTTGATAAGTGAGGGAAACTTCTAGATTACTCCATGAGATAAGAATATTCCCCAAACCCTATGTGAATTTTGGTCAATCTCGCCCAGCGCAGGTGAAGGAGGGCCTAAGTGCTCTACAAAGCACCTTGGCATGGACTCAACTGATCTGCAGTGCACCCTTACATGGGCCTACCTTCGCTGGTCTCTTTAGAGGTCATTTCAGGATGTCTTCAAGTCATGAAACTATCTAGGAAGGAGGCATTCAAAAGGGTGACTTGTTTAGGGCATGTACCAGCTGAAATTAGGGTTTGATGAGCCCTGAAACACTAATCTAGATGATGGGAGTGATGTGCTCAAATGGATCTGTAATAGCTTCCCCCTAAAGCATGAAGTCAAAAAATGTAAATGTCAAATGAAATGCTTTACGATGTGATGAGGAGGTTTCGAAGTGGAAGGTGACCTGCATCAATTACAATACATATATCATGTTTTCTTATTTTTTCATTAATTTATGAGGGAAGGCATACCCATGCTCAACATATAAACTTTCATTATATGTACATAGACAGTTGTCTATATATATAGACCCATGATTGGAATGACCATCAACGTAAACCCATTGTACATATGATTTAATACTCGTGAAATTGCAGCCCGAATGGATGAAACTAGATCCAGGGTCTTCTATCTCGTTCAATCCTTCACTCAAGTACGAGTCTAACCATGTGAATATGTGATCTGAAGTTGAACATGGGAAGACACCGTCTGATTACCAACTGATGATGTAAGTTGTTAATAGACGCAAGAGAAATCACCTGTAATGATAATTATCCTCAAGGTACAATAGTACATTTTGCGGGGTGTGAATGAATGATTTGATTTCAAACACCATACAAAGTCTTTCAGTCGAAGTCCATTGATTTCAACCTATTGCTGGAAGCGAGAAACCTGCCATTGATGTATGTAAGCCTCGAGATACTGGAAGGGTGTTTCTAAGTCAACTTCTTGGATAATGTGCTGATGTCGACAAGAAGCGACTCATCGCAAGAGGGCCTTGACGTGTCCTACATCAATGAAAAAAAATGAGTGTAATGATTTTGGAGATGAAATTTGACTGATGACGCAAGGTTTAGCAAGGGTGGTCATGAAAATGAAGGTTTATGGTATTGCAAAGGATGAATTTAAACTGTATGACTTCTCTTGTACATGTCAGTGACATTGAAATGAATTGGTAGCATTGACCGAAAACAAAGTGCTAGATGGTATGATAACCATCAAGCTAATAAACCAATCCAGGTAGTCATGGTAATGAAGTGAAAGTGTCATGTTCAAGAGCGACCTGCTACCATAAAGTGATTTTCCCCTTTTTCCCATTTTCCCCAGTCATTGCTGACCAATACTTCTTTATTTTTTATCAAGCTTGAAGAGGATAACATATGCTTGTTGTGTAATTCCACCCTTTAGGAGAATCCAGCATTATTTGATGTTTTAACGAGTTTAGCAAAGGTGAAACTCAGTCTTGTCATGATCGACAAGTTTGTCACTATTTCATGTTTTAACGAGTTTAACGACAATGACAACTCGGTCATTTTCATGTTTAGAGAGTTTGAAAAGGGATGAAAAGAAAACTCCACAAGTTCTTTTTCGTAGATTTGTCTCTCAAGCCCGAAAAATCATAAAACAATATGAGAGAGAACCTATTGACCATGTTCAGTCAACATATTCCTTTTTCGCAAATAATATATCTCAGCCCGAAAAAGGGTTAAACTTATACTAAGTAGATGTCACTTCCAATCTGTTAATGAGCTAAAAAGGACAAGCGCTCGACAATCTTTTCATATTTAGAGAGTCTGAAAGAGGTTAAAGAGGACTCCACTTTGAGGAACGAGTGGTGTCTAGGATAGCAATTGGTTCCGGTGATGTTGGAACTTCTCAAAACATGTTGATTTATGTGAAGAGGTTGGCTAATAAGACCACTTATTGCAACTACTCCTCAAAAAGGGTAAAACAACCAAGTGAAAGTGTATGATTAGCCAAGCAGATCGTGACGATGGAAGGAGAAAAAACCAAGGCTCATTTGATAGAAGAGGTTGATAGAATGGGAATCACGAGGGTTAAAATGGAAATGGGTTCATTTTTAGACAACCTTGAACCATAGGGAACTATGCTTGGATTTAGTTTCATGTTTACACAAGCTTGAAATGAAAAATTATGCTTGGACTCAGTTTCATTTTTACACAACCTTAAATCGAAGAACTATGCATGAATTCAGTTTCCTTTTTACACAAGCTTGAAATGAAAAACTATGCTTGAAATTGGTTTACATGCCCCCAACATGATGAAAGGGAGAGTCTCCTGTAACTAGATGGAAGTCGTTTTGGTGAAGCGGGATGGTTATCCAAAACCTTTTTCGCTTCGTCTAGATAGGGACAAAGGTGAATGGAGCGATTCCCTTCACATAGCCTATGGGGAAACTTAACTTTACCTCTAGGTGCATGCCCCAAGCTTCATTACATTCACCTAAGTAGATTACTCATGGCTATTAGGTGGATGGATGAAGGTTCTTTTATGAAAACAAGTGAAAGATGTGACTGGGATTTACAAGATCTAATCAAAGACTCGAATTGGAACTTTTCTCTAGGGGACCTTGCTTCATTTTTTAATGAGCTTGACACAAGACAAGGAACTTTGCTCAAATTCCTTGTTTCATTTTTTAATGAGCTTGACACAAGACAAGGAACTATGCTCATACTCCTTGTTTCATTTTTTAATGAGCTTGAAACAAGACAAAGAACTATGCTCATACCCTTTGTTTCATTTTTTTAACGAGGTTGACATAAGACCAGGAACTATCCTCATATCCTTGGTTTCATTTTTTAACGAGGTTGACACAAGACAAGGAACTATCCTCATGGGAGCTGTTTCATTTTTTAATGAGGTTGACACAGTAAAAGGACTATCCTTGTTTTCCTCGATCAAAACTTGTAAGAGGTCATGACTTCTAAGAGGTTCTCATCAGATAGGAGAACAATGCTCTAGAAGGGATCTGTAACAAGGAATCCATTTGAGAGATTTGGTTCCAATACCCCTAGTACATAATGTACAATATCATGGAATTGTTCGTCTATTGATGTAGGCATGGAACGGGTTGCCACATAATTAACCCATGGTGGCAAAGATACCATTGGGACAAAACGACCATTTAGGGAAGATGGTTGATTGGAAACCATATTTGGACCAGGAAATGAAAGCTGGTCAACGGTGACAATTCTGAATTCATGCGGGAAACACATAACTCAAAAGAGTGTTGAAACAATAGCTTGCATGTCATAAACATAGTCACGCCCAAGAAGTAAATTGTAATCTAAAGGGCCTAGGACTACCATCACATTGAGATAAACAATTTTTCCTCCTAAAGTAATAGGCAACTGAGGAAGGATCCCTAATGGTTGACTGGTTCCTCTATTAAAAGGAAACAGATTCTGGGTAACAAGTACAAGTGGCGGCAAACCGAGCACCTGCCAAGCAGCGGAGGAAATGGTACTCACAGATGCACCTTCATCTATAATAGTGCTAGATACAAACCTGTATTATGATCTGGAAAGGCACATAAGAAGGAAGACAAACTCCTGTCAGTTGATTCCAATCAGAGGAAGTGACCAAACTACTTGGAGGGGTTATCATAGAAAAGAGAGAATTGACCCCTTGACTTACGATAATGGGAGGATTTTCCTCCTATCTTGATGGAAAAAGAGGATTGCCCCCAAGCTCATTTGAATCTAAAGAAATGAAAAGAACCTGAGTGGTATCATATTCGCTCTCTTTGGGAAAGGTACGATTAACTAAAGGTGAAATCGGGTCAACTATTTCCTCGACCTGTGATTGGTCAAGTATAGACTCATGGGATTTACATTCAGAGAGTTTGGGTTTGACCAACAGTTGATTTGGCTCAGACACTTTATCAACTAGTGAAGGATTAAGGGATAGTCTCCTATAACTAGATGGAAGTTGTTGCGGTGAAGTAGGATGATTATCCAACACTTTTTTGTCTTCATCCAGATAAGGACAAAGGTGAATGGGGTGATTCCCTTCACATAACCTATAGGGAAACTTAACTTTACCCTTCTTTCCATGAACTCTACTACCACTAATTGATTGTGTGTCACTAGCATGATATCTAGAATTTGATGACACAGGATGAAGTGAACGTGAAGACCATTCTTCTAAGATCTGAGGAATATCAGGACAATTTCGAAGAATATGGTCTCCCATACAAAGTTTTCATGGATATCGAACTTTGTGAGGCTTATTGGATGGTCTCTAATCAGAAGTTTCATTTAAAGAAATGGTTGCTTGGTTTCCTCCCAGCTGAATTTTCTTTGTCTTCTTCTTCTTCCCTTTCTTCTTCTTCTTGGCCACCTGGTTACTAGTATCAATACTTTCACCAAGCAAAGAGGAAGAAGGGGATGAAGAAACAACCGATGAAGAAGGCAAAGGGTCAACTTTAGGATCAACTGGAGGTTGATTTTGTCTAGTTGGAGGAGTACTCGATTGCGGAGAAATCACGACATTTTAAACTAAGGAGGTTGAAAACAACCATATTGGAAAGCCAATGGTAAATCTTGGAATGGACAATCTAGCCATATATGGAGCACCAATATTTCCAAAAAGAAGAAAAAGACTCGGATTCCCATCAAAAGGAATTCCTTGATTGGTGGACTCTGGATTTTTTGCCATATGTCTCAACCAAAGACCAACTAAGGAGCGAGCGTGGAGGATGTTATCCGTGGTCAATTAATTTTATTTTAATCAAATTAACATAACAAAACAAAAAAGGGATAATCTAGGAAAAAGGTTTACCAAGCAACTGTGAACTGTAGAATACCTCCCGATGAACCAAGAAGTATGGGCAGGCAATCTCCCCGAATGTTGTGTTTGGTGTATCACAGTGTACAAGGCGGCCAACTCAGTTACCTAAGGATGGATAGAAAATTAGTTTTTTCCTCCCATATATACCTGAAAGTACGTGGAAGCCCAATTTGTATTAGTGCTATCTAATGCAAAACTGCATAGTAAGAGAATTCCCATATACTTTACGTACTGTAACATCGCCCAAATATACCGGAAGGTCCGTGGACAAGCTATGATATACTCACGTACGTGGAATGAGGTATCACACTCAAGATGTATTGCAGACAAGTTAGCGACAACTGCTATGTTTTATGATGCCAGAACACGTCTCTAGCCTAGACCTCTAAATGTTTTTCGTTAAGTGACAATGCTCCATTAGGTTAATTCAGATAAATTTTAAGTTGATCTTCTTTAGAATTTTCCTTTCAAGGTTCACAACGTGATGTATGTTTGAAATTCCTAAAATGCAACTAATATGATAAGCATTCTTCTCATTCAATTGAATAATGAAAACCTTAGCTAGTAGGGATAGAGTAATCAGATCTTTGACAAAGAGCAAAGAGCACATCTAATGAAATTTCCCTAGCTATTCCTTTCAAGAATTCACAAACTACAATATGAACTATGCAAGTTTTTCTTTTCAATTTCCTTAATGTTAAGATGAACAAAATGAAACTAATGCACACACAATCAATCAATATTTTTGTAAGAACAAAAACTTTATGACAGTTCCTTTTCGAAAGAAATGATGACTTTTACAACACTTTCTTTTGAACAATAATCGACTATAATCTAACTTTCGCAATGAAATGATAATGATAAATAAATCATTTAAGAAACATTAATCAATCAAGCCAAGGTAGGGCTAGAAAGAGGAAATACAAGTTGATTTCAGAGATACTATAATTATTGATCTTTCAGCAAGCAGAAAAAGAAGGAAATTTGGAGAAAAAACCAATCCAAAGGTGGAAATTTGACCTAAGGTGGATCAGTGTAGGTCAAAGAGAGCCTAACTACACTACAAAGCACTATCTTTCACTCAAGGGTGATCTGCAGAGCATTGTCCCTTGACCAAGCCTGTGCTGATTCCTGAGAGGCCACTTAAGAGTCATTTAACCTCAATTTTTTGACCAAAAAACACTTCAAAAAGTTGAAATAAGATCAATGAAAGCAAGTAAGGTCTGGTAAAGTGGCCTAGGATGTGGATAGGCTACTTGGAATGATGATCGTTCCCTAGTGGAGTTGCTAATTTATTGTGAAGAATTTTGTATCTACGGATAAATACTAATTCCCTAGATAAGTAGCCATATCTAGAACAATAGTTTAAAGCACTTTAAACTTTTCCTATAAGCAATATATAAGACATGGAAGATGTGAATACCTACTTGTAGTTCTACTTTCCTCTTGTCTCCTTTGTATCGATCCTGTCGCTCCTTCCCATACTTAACACGCTTGAGAAGTACCTGTAAACATCAATAGAAGACAAAGAACTGATCAAAGCAAAAGATCTATTGAATACAAGTAAATGGAATCAGATATATTCACACATATAAGCATCATATAACAAGATAAGCATATGGGAAAAAGGTTCAAATAATTTATTGAATAGAATAAAGAATTGCAACCATCAAGTCTGATTCGAGGTCACTCTTCCAGCTTGGATGCCATCCACATCACATCAAAAGCATGACATACTTGTAGCATAACAATACTTGTCTCAAAGTCAATTCTCATAGCAACATTATCTCCTTACAATTCAACATAGTCCAGCCCCTGATCACTTAGATGAGTGTTCAATCTATAGGAAGATGAAGGAGGTTATGTCATAAATGGGGGTATTAAATGACCTTCCATACTTAGAATTAGTTCCATGAAGGAAGGGATGAGAGGATATGATGCATATTAACTCATTCCTCATCCATTTTCGAGCTCATAGGAGTTGAAAAGTAAGGGAAACTTCTAGATGATTCCAAGAGATAAGAATATTCCCCAAACCCTATGTGAATTTCGTTCAATCTCTCCCAGCACAGGTGAAAGAGGGCCTAAGTGCTCTGGAGAGCACCTTGGCATGGACTCAACTGCTTTGGAGCACACCCTTACATCATCCTACATGCGTTGGTCCCTTTAGAGGTTATTTCAGGATGCCTTCAAGTCATGAAACTGTCTGGGAAGGAGGAATTCAAAAGGGTGAATTGTTTAGGGCATGTAGCAACTGAAATTAGGGTTTGATGAGCCCTAAAACATTGATCTGGATGATGGGAGTGATGTGCCCAAATGGATTTGTAACACATGGGCATGCTGGATGATGAGCCATTATCTTGCCCTTCCAATAATGTTTTTATTGATCACAGGCCCTTCAATCCAGCACATCCACAAGGCCGACGAGGACCTACAATTGAGGAGTTGCCTAATGACAATGAAGCTCCAACATCTGAATCTAAACCTGCTAGCACAAAGCCCATAGTTGAACACCCAGATGAGGAGGTTGTTTCAGGCGATGTAGAGGATGAATCAAGAAATATCAAACAATGGTAGCAGTCATCTTAGATCCATTGTGATTTTACTTTGCAGCCATTCAACTACCATAGATCTACTATTTCTAGGCTTGGAGGTGTCTATTATACTTATTCATCTAAAAGGAGGGTTGGTCCAAATGGGGTGATGGAAGCGGAACATCATGAGAAAGATAGCTCTGCTGGTATTGAGAATAGTGGATTTGCTCGGGAAATTTGTGACAGGATGCATGCTGTGTATACGAAATAGAATGTAGATGGTAGGGAGAATACTATAGAGACTCTTTACAACTTGACTAAAGAGGAAGTTTTCAAATTCAATGAAACTTGGGAAAGGCATGTAGCAAGTTCTCTCCCTGGATCAAGAATTTGATCAAGGATGCTGGAAGGAAATAGTAGTAGATCATCTAGTAGACCAGAACTTCACTTTCCCTGTACCGAAGGTCATTCATATGCATGACGTGGAGTGAGGAAATATTAAGATCTTTTCATATGCATGGCATATAGCCTCACCCTATCATCCCCGAAAGCTAGCAGGAGTCAACTTCACAAGTTTTTGAGCACGAGATGATTATTATTTTCCTTGGTAATAAATATTTCCATTTAAGTCTCATCCATGATTTTATTGTTACAACTGAAGGGAAATTAATTTTTAACCTTGTGTTATGTGTGAGCGTATTGACAAGAGAGTTCCTTTCCGAAATAACCAAGCGGATCTTTTCTATGTCATATCATGTATTCTTTTGATTTATTTTTATTGCTAAATGTTTATGTTTAGATATTTTCTACTTGTATTTTTATACAGTGCTATGATATATCTTGAGCTCTATGCTTTTTATTTTACCATAATTTTGTAGCTTTTTTAGTAGCTGCATGTACATGTATACCTTCATTTTGTCATCAATCTGCAACACTATAATTGCTTGTGCCATTTAAATTTTTGTGAACTCAAATATAACAACCCTCTTATTAATGTTGCAGATTGAAGATGGAGATATTATTTGCTTTCAGAGGGCTCTCTCAACAGATGAGGAGGAACGATATCGATATCCACATGTGCGGTTATTTTTGGAGTATGTGCGTAACAGATAGGTAAAATACCCTTTTACTTCAATATTAAAATATATGTAGCATTTCAAGTAAAATACATGAGAAGGATTGCAATGCAGAGAAAAATTTGTGTTATTCCATGGATGAAATTATAGTATTTTTTTTGGTAGTTGTTTCCCTTTGCAACAGTCTGAATATAGGTTTGAAAAATTCTTTTAATCTAAAAAAGTCAGCTAAGTTCTTTTCTAATTAGTATTTTCCTTGTAAGTCATTTTTTGTTCTTTGTATCTTTTGGGCTATTCTTTTTGTGATTCAAATAGTAAATACCTCTTGGGTTCATGTGGTAAAAAAAATATAAGGCTTTGGAGTAAAGATAAGGGAGATTGAAGGTACACCAAAGATTCAAGAAATTTCCAAAAACAACCAGAATGTAATATATATATATATATATATATATATATATATATATATATATATATATATATATATATATATATATATATATATATATATATGTATATGTATATATATATATATATGTATATATATATATGTATATATATATATATATATATATATATATATATATATATATATATATATATATATATATATATATATATATATATATATAGAGAGAGAGAGAGAGAGAGAGAGAGAGAGAGAGAGAGAGAGAGAGAGAGAGAGAGAGCTTTCTTCTTGTGTTTGTACATATAGCTGGTGCTATTTGATAAATAGGGATTTCTTCTTCTCCACGTTCTGTTAGCTTTAGGTTTTGTATGTACTATTGGGAGATGACTTTTGCAATCCTGGCCCAAATACTTTTGGGGTCAAATTCACATTATTTCAATGTCTAAAATGTTGCCTTTGACACTTCTTGAGAAGTTGAAAAATTCAAAAATGGGGGTGATCCTATTTTGGTCCAACTTCAACTCAAAAATTGTTTTGAGCATTTTTTTTGCATTGACAGAAACATTGCTTTATCCAAATGTTGTAACTCTAAAACAATTATCTGGGTTCTTCTCTAGCGTGATTTGTAGTTTTTCAGTAATTCGTTTTTTGTTCTTTGAGTCTTTTGGGCTTTAGTAAGCCAACTGTGAAATTATGATCACTAATGCAATTTCTGGTTATTATTCTCCTACCTTTTCAGAGTATTTGTCAATTGCAATTACTTTACGGAAAAAATTGAATAAAACAGAACTGCATCTTCATGAAAAAATGAATACAGGAACTGAGAAATATATGCACACACACAAATATAGAACAACAATATTTTTGAATAAATGTCCCTGGAAAAACCCTAAAGGGAAAACCAGTTTGAAGATGAGGGTTTTATTATTAAAATTCTTTAGCAAAAATAATATTACAACTGCTTTCTTGACACTGGCAAAGCTCTACCAAAATTATTTCTTCACTTCTACAAGACTCCTCAGACCTCCTAGAAGCTATTAGACCCACCAAAATCAATTCGGCCTCCCTCTGAAGGTGATTTTGACTCGCACGTGCAGCCCTAGATGAGAAACTCAAACCTCCTTGTTACTCGCACTGGATGGGAAAGGGGAAGCATGAGGAATTTTTGACTTAGAATGATGTGGATGAATCCCTATGAAGACAAATGGTAATCGAAGCCAAAATCTAGTAGGATGAGTCGAAAGATGAACAGGAGGATGTGAGAATCATTGTTGGAGGTGTTGATCCCACATAAAGTTAGCATCCTTCGGCTCATGTAATTAGTATCAAAATATCATTTTCTGATCATAATTTCTTGTTGTTTATTTGATTTTCTTAGTAAGAGTAATAAAGAAGTTTCCACTGCTACAAAACTTCTTTGCATCCATGCATTTCTACAGAATTCACACATTGCTATAGAATTGATGCACTACTACGGAATTGTTAAAGACAAATGCATGGGAATTAATTGGGACTATCAAAGGGAGATTCACCATGCACTACCCCTAGGAATTCATTGAGACAAATCAGGAGGAGGTGAATTGCCACTAAGATTATTGGACTACCATGTGAAATTAATAGTTTGAGGGTTAATTGTAAATCTAGTGAATTAACTGAAGAGAGTTTAGTTCCAACAATTTTTAATAGGAGAAGGGAAGGTTCAGCTCCAATTCTAAAACAGGAGAGAAGGTTCAACTCCAGCTCTAAAATAGAATAAGAGGTTAAACTCCAATGAACTAAAAGAAGAAGAGTAAAATGAATACTAGCTCATGTTTAGGGAAGTCTAAGACTGATTGGCAGTTTGATCATGCTAGTCTAAAATAGTATGAATTGTGGAGAGACTAGAACCTCCAGATTGCATTTCACAAGCCCAAATCAACATATTATTCAATAAGGGGTTAGGTTGTGTTGTTGTTTTATGTTATTTCCATTATTAATTATATAATATTTATTTTTGTAGCATCTATATATTGTGACTACTTAAGTACACTACTTTTGTGGTCGCTATACTCTATGAGTGCCAATCTAGTTATGTCATTGTATTAGGGAATTATATAACCATATTATGCATGCAAGGTTTAACTCTAGTTCAAAATTTGTAGAATTATTAGAGCTAATTCTCTCTTGAAATTTGGTTTCCACAAGATCTATTCTTCTGCAACTGTGGTAGTAAGGAAACCAGTAGAGGGTTATTTGAACTTGAATTTACTGGAAGAAGAGTGGTGTGAGGTAGCGTAGAAAGAAAATGAGTTCCTAACAGATATAAAGACTCTACGCTCTTTATCTTTAAGTACTCCATAAAACCTTGCCAACCCAAGCTTACATCTTGTTGCTATGTTAAAGTGAATTTTAATCATCTCATCCTTAGGATATGATGAAGTTACATATGGTGTCACATGTAGGGATATGCAAGTAAGAAGTGTCCAAACTATCCCTAAGGTTGGTAGTGTGCAAGAAGCACCAAAAAGAATGGTGTGAATCTGAGAATGGAGCGACTGGAATGTTTTGGATGCTCTCAAATCCATTAGTGGGAATTTCAAAACATTTCATTTCTGCTTCGAAGCCCATGGGTATGGTTCCCCTGAAACTTGAAAGTAGTTCTTATGTAATCATGGTTGTAAATTTGTAATCCACAATCTGCTTGCATTTTGTAGGAAGTAAAATAGATATATCCAATTATAAGTCTTATTTTCCACTATTCCTTAATTTAGTCCCTCCAATTGTAGGTATGCTAGTATTAAAATTTAATTAGATAAGATAGACCTTATCTTCCATGCATTTGTGGAATGATTTAATAGTATCCTTACATACATTCTACTTGTGGATATATAGGTCAATTTATACACTTGGTCGTGAATTCATATGTTAGTGTGTCACTCTCTTAGATCATATTATAGTGTATCATGTGGATTATGCACTGAGGAGGATGCTTCATAGGGGGACTTGTGCCTACTTTTGGGATGCATCCTCTAGATTTTCCCATCCTTGGGGTTTTCAAGGGGAAATTCCCTATTTTGAATGACACATCTATGAGGACGTGTGATCCTCTCCCACATTGTATATATGTTTCTTGCTGAAAAATGGGATGTTTGGGGGATGTATTATGATGGCTTTGCAGAATTCTCTCAAATCCTCTAGATGGTTCTTTCCAAAAACAGGGGGTTTTGGGAGATCTTTTGGGATGGTTTTGAGGACATTTGAATACCCACTATCGAAAATAGTGATCATTTGGTTCCAATTCCCAAATAAAAATATTCACCAAGTGGTTCTACATTCAAACCTAGACAAAGGTTATCTTTTCATTGCATGCGTGAATACTATGTAGTATGTTTTGGTAAAGAGGACTAATTGCCTTCACAATTAGACTCCCATGTTTAGTAGATTTGTGTATCCTATATCAACTCTTTCTTTTGTGAGGGTTATAACATATATGTAGAAAAGGTCTTTAAGATCCATTATCTAAGACTTGTTACTATTGACACCTAATCATAGGGATTTGGTGAACAACTGTAATTAGTGTAAATAAATAATAGAATAAATGGAGAGTCATTGAGAGATGAACTGAACAGTCACTCCCTCTTGTATATAATAATGAACAACCTGAATGAATAAATCAATTACATTTGAGGAGTTACCTCCTAGCCTGACATGGTATCAGAGCCAACCTCTACTTCAAGATTTTTGCTATTGTAACTCCTTTCTGCCATTTTTTCAGAATTTCTATCCCTCTGCCTTTTTTTCTGCTCAGACTATGCGTTACTCTGTGTGAACTCTGCATGTCGTTGTGCCTCCATGTTGGATTGAACACTGCCAAGAGTAATAATTTGTGAAGGAAATGAAGTGTTTTGAAGCGTGGGCTCATAATATTCACCGAGAGTGAAAGGAGTTGAAGCATTGAGCTAGTAATTCTAGTACTGCATCACTTCCATTATCTCTTCCACCAGTTGATGGAGCGTGGATCATTTCTCCATGATGCATGACTCTGAGATTGATGTCTGTGATGCAACCTGTTGAGGTGCAACCAGTCCATCCCCAGAGACACCTCACCCAACCTGTAGGTATGCCAACGGTTTGTGTCTGGCTTGGAAGAAGCTGAGCTCATGGAAGAAATGAGGCCCAAGGCAACTATCTATGTAGAATGAGAATTCGTTTCCGAAGATCAGAGGTCAATTTGAGTGTTGAATCTCTGTATTTTTTTTGGTGAATTTATTAGAGCTTGTATACACCTATGGTGAAGCTCACTTGCGAACTAATCCTGTGAATTCTTTTCCAAAGATTAGAGGTCGATTTGAGTGTTTAATCTCTGTGTTTTTTTTTTTGGTGAATTCATGTGAGCTTGTATACACTTATGGTGAAGCTCACTTGTGAACTAATCCTTTGAATAGCTGGTGTGACAGTCCTAACATGTGTTGAGCATAGTTGTTCATGTGTTGAATGCCATGAATGGTGGAAGACTAAAGGTGGAATCGACTGCATCACATATTAAATTGTGAATTCATCCCTAGACTATATGTGCACCACATTGAGTTATGTGTGGTATATGCTGGTCAAGGAATACAAAGGGTTTATTTTTGTGCATTTAATAGTCTATGAAATGGAGTGTTGAATTTAGTATGACATCGTATGCTATTTGTTGAATGCATTTTATCAAACAATTTTTTTTTTGCATTCCAACCACCAGAACTGCATTTTTTTCCACTAGAAGTATTTTTTTACAGTACACAGATTTTACAATGCATTCATTGATATCTATTGTGGGAGTGATTCTCACCGGGAAGGAGAACTATCTAGAATGGTCATGGAAAATCAAACACACTCTCACTTTTAATGAGCTGTGGAAAGGAGTGTGTGTTGGAAATGGAGACAAAGAGCTAGAACAGCCTACTTTAGATTTGCCATTTGGGAAAATAAGAATAGCAAGGCTTATGCATTGATTGCAGCATTAGTAAATGAAGAGGTGAGTCACCATATTTCACCATTTTCAAATGCTTTAGAAGCCTTAAAAAAATTGAAAGAACTCTATGACTCACACTCTGAACTTGAAGTTGTTCAACTCATGATTAAACTCTTCACCCTTGAATTACAAAATAATGATCCTCTTGCTCTTGCATCAGAAGTAAAATCTATAATGCATGATATTGAAGTCACTAATGTTGAACTGGATATTCCTCTGATAGATTTTCTCAAAGCACTTTATCCCACTTACTCAAATTATCTCGAGTCATTGCAAGCAAATGGAAACCTCAAAGATATTACCTTTGATTCCCTTGTGAAAAAATTTGCTGAAAGAGAGAAAGCTTTTGGCAAGAAGACACCTCCTGAGTCTTCTAAAGAGGCTGTGTGCCTTGCTCATAGAGAAAAGAATCTTGCTCAAGATTCTTCCTAAGGAAGAGGTGGTCGAAGAGGAAGAGGAAGGGGGGGCAGACACTCTCAAGGAGAAAAGTCAGATTTTCACTGCATATGCTACAAAAGAGGTGTATCACATGATGCATCCACATGCAAGTTGACTTGGGACAGAATTGAGCAGGAAAGAAACCAACCCAAAGGTAAAACTAATGACAAAGAGAAAGGTAAAGCACTTGAATCAGCTCACTATGTTGTGGCACACTGTAATATTGGAGTAAATTAAGGCTTATTTAATGCTTCACTTGCTTCTTGGAAAAATGATTGGTTGCTTGATTCAGGAGCAACTTGCCACATGACTTTCAAAAGAGATTTTTTTGAAGACATTACCGACAATTTTGATGGAGCAATATACTTTGTAGACAAATCAAAACTCAAGCCATCAGGGATTGGAACAATCAGGCTTAAATTGCTTGGTCTTCCAGACTTTTTTCTGCATCATGTTTTGTATCTCCCACAGTTGAGGAGAAACTTGCTTTCCTTGGTCCACATCCACCAGCAAGGACACTCCATTCATATGTTTGATGGCAAGCTTGAGGTAAGAAAAGCATCAGGCCACTCACTTGTCATGACGGGTATAGAAGAAGAAAGGATTCTCAAGTTGTAGGATACCTCGGCTCGTGCACAAAATCTCTCATAAAATTCTCATTATGAAGAAGGTACATTTTCATCAAGTTTATTATGGCATGCTAGATTTGGACACTTGAACTATGACAGCCTCCGCTTGTTGAAGAAAAATGGTGTTACTAGTTTGCCTACAATTTTTAGGAAACTTAAGAAATGCGATGCTTGCATTCTAGGAAAGCATAGAAAACAGTATTTTCATGATTCACATTCAAGAGAACATAGAAAAATTGAACTCATTCATTCAGATTATGTGGTCCAATGCCTATTCCTTTTGCAAATGGAAATAAATATATGATGACATTTATTGATGACTACACTAGAATGTGTTGGGTTTATTTATTGAAGAACAAATTTTATGTTTTTCAAACATTCAACAACTTTCATACATGGATTGAAAATGATGCACAATCTCATATTGGCTCTATTCACACCGATAATGGAAAATAATACACTTCAAATGAATTTGAAAACTATCTTTGCCAACATGGGATCAAACATCAAACAAATGTGCCTTATAAACCCCAACAGAATGGAGTAGCTGAAAGAATGAATAGGACAATCTTAAATATGCTGCGCTCCACGATGTTTTTCAAAAATGTAAAATTGATGTTTTGGGTTGATGCAGTTCTATGTGTTGTATATGTAAAGAATACATTTCCATCTAATGCTATTAGAAGAAAGACTCCTTATGAAATGTGGTATGGGCACATTCCTTTGGTAAAACATCTCAGGGTCTTTGGTTCCACATGTCATGCCTTGATACCAAAGGTACATAGAAACAAACTTGGTGCAAGAAGTCGTAAGTGTATCTTCTTGGGGTCTTCAAACACCTCCAAACCATACCGTCTATATGATGAAGTCAATAAAAAGTTTGTTGTATCTAGAGATGTAATATTTCTTGAATCATCCAAGACTGACAATGTTTTTGAGCGGCAACTTGATTGCTTGGATAGATTCAAAAATGAAAACTCATTTCAAGAACTTGATAATCAGATTCCACATGTTGAAGGGGGGATTCCTATACTAGTTCAACCTGTGGAATCTTCTACTCAAGCACTCTCTCCCCTGCATGAAACTCCAACAATGGATGATACTTTGAGTGATGTGATTGATAGAATTGGGAGACTCAATCTTGATTCAGTCCCAACTCAATCAACAGAGCAACCTGGACCATCTGAGAAAGGTCCCCCAAAGTGGCTGACAAAGACACTTGAAAGTGTTCATCCTGATGAGGTTGGAAAGACAGGAACTAGAAATTCAAACCAGCAAAATGGAGGTGATGTAGATGACTCTGATTCACCTATTGATATGGATGTTTCTTATGATTGTGAATTGAATTTGTCTATAGATTTTGAGCCAACTTCCTTCAAATAAGCTACTTCTCATGATGAATGGAAAGAAGCGATGCAAAAGGAGTATGATGCCCTGATAAAGAATGGCACTTGGAAGCTGGTTGATCCTCCATTGGGAATCAAACCAATTGGCTACAAGTGGGTCTACAAGAACAAGTATAAAGCTGATGGTGTTAGGTTCCTATACCAATAGGAGTCATAATTATGAATGGCTAAGATTTAAACCTATAGTATGTACTTACCTTTGTTTTCTGCAAATGTTTTCCATATTCAAATAAATAAATAAATGTAAAGAGGGTATGTCCTAAAAGAAAAATCAAAGGACAAAAAGAATGAAAAGGTCAAAAAAGAGAAAAAATGAACCCCAAGAAATAGAAAGACCATGAAAGTGTGCAAGCCCAAATGCCACTACCATTAGTTTTATGCATAATAATGATTTTTTGCAACTTGTTATTTATGCCACAATCCATGGTAATCAAACAGTTTAATCTTGATTATTCCATGTTTTGAATTTCATGTTGATAAATAGAAAATAAATATCTGACCAAACAGTGTAATCTTGGAAGGTAAGTAGATAGGTAGAGTGAATAAAAGGAGTTCAATTGTTTAATCTGAGCCCTTGGATGTAATAAGGATAGATTTAGATAGATTTGTATTGTAACAGAAAAGAAAAAGTTTTGATAAGGGTTTGCCAGCTTAAGTGCACCCTAATAAAGAGTAGAAAAAATGGTAGGATGAGTAGATGGGTAAGTAGTTGAATGGTTGCAGAATTATGATGAATGGTTAGTTAAAAATCATATCATATGCTTCATCATCAAGTTACTAAAGCATGGATGATAATTGAGTAGTTACAAAAAGTAAAATGGTTAATTTCCCCATTCATTTCACCCTCAATTTACTAATTTCCCACAAGTAAAGACAAAAGTACCTAAAACCTTAAGTTAAGGGGGATCAGAGCATTTCTCTGACTTCTAGAGGGACCGGACCCTCGACCCAATAACTTATAGGATCCAAGTACTGAAACCCCATTATCAACATTCACCCCCTTCATAATTCATTCATTTCATCTAAAAAATCCCTTTTCCTAAAGGTGAAATCACCATTTGCCTAGGGAAAATAATTAACCCTACAAAAAACCCCTTTATTCCATAAAAAACCCACAAAAAGGCATTTATCCTAAGTTATAATGTGTAGGTACGAATTGTGTAAATAAATTTTCAACACATTATATGTAGCGCAAAAACCAACTTTTCCCCTTCCATTTCATATTAACTTTAATATTCACTATATTTATTTAACTCCCTAAAATAAACCCCTTTCCCGTATATTTATTAAATCCCATATGATAATATCCTGCCCGAGGTTTGAAATATAAACCTTACTTAGTAAATTAATTAAATGGATTAATTAGCCAATCAACGACTAGTTAAGAGCCATAACCCTCCACCAAACAAAAAGGGGTTAATTAATCAAACAGTGATTAATTAATAACCTGTTCCACCAATCAAATCGTCCCCGACGTCATTAAGTTCCCTTAAACCACAGTTGCTATCCTGTTGGGCCCCTCCATTAACTCCCCGATCAAATCACACCCCCGACCACCGTACGATCTGACCCCTTCAGATCCGATGGCTGATGCTCATATCGGGCGGCCTCCGATGCCGAACGTTACCTGCCTGATGTGAGTAGTTTCATTGTTCACCCCGCAGCTATGTGGCACCCGATGAATGGCATCAAGCAGCCTCCCCTCAAAACCGCCCATGACTCATAAGCAGTGCGATGGCCCTTTCAATACCGCTTCCCCACCATTTCGATAAACTGCCTGTCCATTCATTTAATTGACTTTTGCGCCATATTTCGAAATTCTGCCCGTTAAACCTTATAACGTGAAAACCTGTGTTTTCATGGTTTTTGCCCGTTTGACTGTGTAAACCTATGAAACCTTCCAGCACCTCCCTGAACCTCTGCAACATGATTTCACCATCTTTTTTCAGTCCAAAACTCCATTGTGACCCCTTTCCCAGTCATCCCTGTGCCAGAGAGCCATCAAGCGCCCTTCATGAAGACCTATATTCTCTTAAATAATATTGAATTTTTTCAGGTTATCAAACTAAGATCAGAGCTTGGATAAACAGTTCTGATACTAGTCACAGAACTATTTTATTCCAAGAATCAACAAAAAACCTCATTCAGAACTTGTGCTCAGAGGATGAACACAATTGTACAAGGAAATAGAAAATAAGACAACTACACAGAGCATTGACAGTCAGAACAGAGCAACCAGACAGAGAATACAGTTACAAGGCAGATGAATACAATAAGCATGGACTTAACCTATATCCACTACCTGATGTTGATATACACAAGAACAAAAGAAATTACTGATTGAAATACATAGTAAACAGTAAAATATACAGTGAAGGTAAAAGGACATAGTAAAGAACAATCAAAGTGTATCAGGGTTAAAGAGTATCAGACTGAAGACCAAGTCAAGTAAATCAGCTAGCATGAAGATAAACAGCAGGGAAGATAGTTACAAAGCATAGCATACAGTTTCATGTCAAAGTGAAGACAAATGAAAAAACAGAACGGTAAAAGTAAAATAGTAAAAGTAAACTTGGATGCAGTAAGGGTTAAATATAGATGAAACCACTTTCACCAGCAACAATGAAGTTAATGCAAAGTAAAAGTGAAAAACAGTTAAAAAAAATTGAGGTTAAAAGATGAAATCAGAGCAGAAATGGTACATTCTTAAGAAATTTCCTGTTTAAGTCAGAGTTTTGCAGAAACTATGGTGGCCAATCCAAGAACTATTTTGAGAAAATGGAGGAGGTTGTTGTTCCTAATAGGTCAATCTACAAAATGTATCTCACTTTGTACACATATATTACCAAAAGTGAGATAAGAGCATGTCTTCATAGCCTATTTTTCAGTTTGTGAAAAGTCTTGTTTTTGACATATTTTGGCAGAGAATATTGTTAGAATCTGGAGCTGCATTTTTGGAAACTAAGAGAAGTTTATCTCAAAAACATTCTTATCTACAATAACCTCTTTTACTTTCTACATATCTAGCTCGGATTGAGATGTACAAGCATATCATTAGACCTTAAGTTTGCAGAATTTCTGGGGCAAAATGCACAAAGGAAGGAAGCAGTTAGTGACTGGGATGCCTCATCATCACTTAAGAGTTGCTATCAAATTTGAATTTCTCTTCTTTGTCACCAAAAATCCATAAAAGTAGTGCCAAATAGATTCATTAGTTTTGAATGTCCCATTTTTAAGTTCTATTAATTTAAAATAGTTTGAGATATTTTTAAAACCAATCTTGATATTTCTTCAAGATATTTCAGTTTAGAATTAGTATAAATACTTCTTCAATGGAAGTATTTGGGTGGATTAAAATACATTTCTATAGACATATTGTTTTTGAGCCAAGGAGCTGTGTACTCAAGACTGGACTGGTTTTGCTGGAAATGAAATAAAGCTGAAGATATTTCACTAGATTCTTGTGCACAGTTGGAACAAATAAGTATCATTTTCTCATGCTTAAATCTCGTTTTCTCTTTATGTCATGAATTATTCATAGGTGTTTCTTATAAAGTTTTAAAAGCAAACAAGGAATTATATCATCATAATTAGCTTAAGTGTTCTTTGTTTTAACTGTTTGCTTTATTTATGTTTTCTACTAAACTGCCTTGGTCTGGGGATTCTTAATTTCCCCTTACTTCTGTAGTTTATCCCCCTTTTGGCCCATAGTACAGGATTCTTCATTGCCCTTTCCTACTGGCCATCCTTCTTTTCTTCATCCCAATCTCTGTTAAGGATTCTTCTTTTCCCTTGGCCCTGTTTAGGACTTTCCATTCATTGAAACCTTTAGATTTTCTCTTGTTGTGTTAGCTTGCCCTGTGGACTCTTACCTCAGTGATAAATCAAATCCAGTTAAGCCTTTCTTGATTGATTCCATAGCCCAATGGCCTAAATATTTTCTCTGCCCATCTGTCTTCTTAATTCCACCACCCAATCAAAACAAACAACCCTGAACATTAAGAACTAGCCTGAAATATTATTCAAACAAAGTTAAATCTTAGAGAGAGAGCCCTATCTGGACTTAGGTTGGCTAGAACCTGAGTCTAAAAGATTGGTTTGTGGTTACCTCTGAAATTTCTTTCTTTAACCTTGAGAAAATTCTGAGTGATAACATAGTGGCGACCATACTTGGGAGAACTAACATTTTCTTCAGAATTGTTTTACAGGTTTAGATCTAATGTATGATGGTAAATAGTGATCAGACACACAAAGGTTAAAATCATCCACTTGATGACTCCAAATCAATTCCAAATTCAATACTCCACTGGAAGAATGATAATGAGAGAACTATATGAAAATATCAGGCTTTTAACTTGGACTGTTATCCAAGACATTATATTCCTTCTCATTGATAAAGTTTTCCAATGTATATTGCATTTTAGAGAAGATTTTAGATATTTTTTTTATTATTTCCCTTTAAAAGTTGTAGATACAAAGTCTCCTTACACATTTGAACAGCAGTCTTCTAAATCTAATGGGGATCACATTCCAATCAAAGAATCTGAAACAATCAACACTAATCATACAATCCCTGTACATGTTCCTATACCTTGTAAAGTTCCTTATAGATATAAGCCCCTCATGTTACCTGCTACACTCCATGCTTTCCCTAACGATTATCACAAACACCTCCCTAGATTTGATGGAGAGAATGGTATCACTGCTCAGAAACATATTCAAGCTTTTGAATATTATCTCAACTTATTTGAAGTAGATGAAGAGGATGTCAGTATTAGGCTTTTTTCTCTTCCTTTACAAGACAAAGTCAAGAGTTGGTTCAAAACCTTACCTGAGGCAAGCATCTCAAATCTCCAACAGTTTCTCAAATTCTTCCTTGATAAATGGATAATCAAAATTAATCTATTTCTGATCATAGAACAATATAATCAGTTAAAAAGACATCCAGATGAAACAATACAACAATTTTTGGACAGATTTAATCAAATCTATTATTCAATGCCATCAAATATAAGACCTCCCCCTGGTTCAACTCTTTTGCATTACCCAAGAGCATTTGATCCAGAGCTAGAATTTCAGCTAAGAGAAAGAAACCCCTCAACACTAGAACAGATGCAGAACATGGCAGTAGATGTAGAAGTTAATATGAAAATTAGAAGAGAAAAGTTGAAAGCAGAAGCATATGTTAAACTAGACATTTTGTTAAAAACAGTAGAGAAGAGGATATAGAAGATAACCATGAAATATGAACTTTTTGTTCAAAATCACCATGACACATTTGTTTCACAAAAAGAAGGGGTTGACAGCCATGAACAAATTCCTGTTAATTCCAACTACCATAAATTTGAAGATAGAGTTATAGAACCATATATGAAGAGGCAATCTGCTGATCTAATATGTACATTTGGTGACATTACTTCTTATAATGATGTGCCTAAGCTTGATCAATATAATAATGATTATGTTCCTCAAATCCAAATTAACCATGTAGAGGAATCAGAATCTAATTTGAGGAATAATGAAGTTCAGTTTCAACAGCTTGAAAATAGTGATCAACTTGTTCATTTCAGCTATGAGAATGAGGAGGAAAGTGTAGAAAATTTTAAAATCAATGAAGGAACTTTACCATTATGATTCGCTTCATTTTAGTTTATTAGAAATAAATTTCATGCAATCAGAAATCAAATGTCAACAAGTTTTGATATTAACCATCTAGAAGGCAATAAAATCCTTGTTCAAGACTTCTCATATCTAGATTTGTAGCCCCAAAATTCCACTGAATGTCAAGTTACAGAAGAAGACATGGAAACTGGAACATATGATCAAATGATCCAAGATAATTCCCTAACATTTTGTTCTAAGGCAGTTCAGTTTTTGAAAGGAAATTTGCATAGTCTACCTGTAATAAAGGATGAGCAGTTTCTAGAAAATCATGCAATTTCATTGTAACCAATAGAAAATAGGTGGCAACAGTCTTTCCAAGTCTTTGATGATCCAATAGAGGATGTGTTGGATGGCATCTGTAGTCAAAGTGCTTCTCCATTAGCTAAATATGACCTTGAAAAAGGTATTGATATAGACTTGGCTAGGCAACTAGTTTTCTTGCCATTTTTAGAAGAAACATCATCACAAAGCTCATTTGAAAACATGCAAGGTGATAAAGATGAAGGTATTATTTCAATTCCATGGCATGCAGGCCATACACAACAGATGTACAGTTGTTTGAAACTGTTTAAGAATAGTGTATATATTTTACAAGATCCTTTTGTACAGTTTCTAGAGTCAAAAAAGGAAATCAGGAATTTCCTTATCTTCTTAAAGGTTAACAAAGTTATATTTGATTTCAGGATGCTTGAGTGGTTGCATCGGTTGTTTCATTTTACCTAACCAACAGTCAGAAATATGATTGGAGTAAGTAGGTAGGATTTCAGTTTGAATAAATTCAGTTTTCAACAACAACTTTAAGTTAGATGAGATTTCAGTTTGCAGAAAATGCTACAATTTCAGTTCAAGATTTTCAGTCACAAAGATTATACAACAGAGCATAAACATGTGTGCGATTGGCCCAATGGATCAGGCTAATAGTCGATGGCGTTCTTGACATTTCACAAGGAAATGCCATCCCCAAGTGAAGTCGTTGTTAGGTTCCTATACCAATAGGAGTCATAATTATGAATGGTTGAGATCTAAACCTGTAATATGTACATACCTTTGCTTTCTGTAAATGTTTTCCATATTCAAAAAAATAAAAAAATGTAAAGAGGCCCGGTATGTCCTAAAAGAAAAATCAAAGGACAAAAAGAATGAAAAAGGTCAAAAAAGATAAAAAATGAACCCCAAGAAACAAAAATACCATGAAAGTGTGCAAGCCCAAATGCCACTACCATTTAGTTTTATGCATAATAAAGATTGTGTGCAACTTGTTATTTATGCCACAGTCCATCGTAATCAAACAGTTTAATCTTGATTATTCCATGTTTTGAATTTCATGTTGATAAATAGAAAATAAATATCTTACCAAATAGTGTAATCTTGGTAGATAAGTAGATAGGTACAGTGAATAAAAGGAGCTCAACTATTTAATATGAGCCCCTGGATGTAATAATGATAGATTTGTATTGTAACAGAAAAGAAAAAGTTTTGATAAGGGTTTGCCAGCTTAAGTGCACCCTAATAAAGAGTATAAAAAAGGGTAGGATGAGTAGATGGGTAAATAGTTGAATGGTTGCAGAATTATGGTGAATGGTTAGTTAAAAATCATATCATATGCTTCATCATCAAGTTACTAAAGCATGGATGATAATTGAGTAGTTACAAAAAGTCAAATGGTTAATTTCCCCATTCATGTCACCCTCAATTTACTAATTTCCCATAAGTAAAGACAAAAGTACCTAAAACCTTAAGTTAAAGGGTCTCAGAGCATTTCTTTGACTTGTGGTATATGTATATGATCTTTTGATGACAGGGAACAATGAGAGCTACATTGCATCCATAAAGAAGGAACTGAGGAAAGGTTTTGAAATGACTGATTTGGGCTATGTTCATTACTCTCTCGGTATTGAAGTAACTCAACATCTGAAGTCCATATTCCTTTCTCAAAAGAAGTATATTGGAGATCTTTCGAACAGGTTTGGCATGACTGAATGCAATCCTTTGACTACTCTAATGGAACAAAACTTAAAGTTCACATCCATTGAAGGAAAATAATTTGAGGATGCATCAAAGTATAGATAGCTTATAGGAAGTCTCAACTACCTAACTACTACCAGACCAGACATTTCATTTGTTGTTGGAATCCTCTCCAGGTTTATGCAAAAGCCTTGTGAGTGCCACTGGTCTGCCACAAAAAGAGTTCTAAAGTACTTGAAGGGAACTCAAGACTTTGGAATCAAGTATACACAAGTGGGCAACTTCAACTTGATTGGATACTCTGATTCAGACTTCGATGGAGATAAAGAAACTGGGGTATCTACTTCAGGTTACGCTATGAGTCTTGGACCAAAAGTTGTCTCCTGGAGATCATGCAAACAATCAATTCCAACGGATTCCACAATAGAGGCAGAATATGTGGCAGCAGCTGAGGCAACAAAAGAAATTGTGTGGCTCAGGAAAATTCTTGAGGATTTGCAGGTAAAACAAGTACAATCGACTCCACTCATGATTGACAATACGTCGACAATAAAGTTGGCCAAGAACCCAAAGTTCCATGATCGAACGAAGCACATCAATACAAAATATTATCTTATTCGACATCATGTTGAGGCCAAAACAATCCATCTTCGTCATTGTTCCACTAATGAGCAGATTGTAGACATCTTCATGAAAGCACTTGGAAGAGAAAAGCTTAAAAGATTCAAAACGATTCTTGGACTCACCAACATCCCTTCAGATTAAGGAGGGGAATGTTGACACCTATTCATAGGGATTTGGTGAACAGCTATAATTAGTGTAAATAAATAATAGAAGAAATGGAGAGTCATCGAGAGATGAACTGAACAATCACTCCCTCTTGTATATAATAATGAACAACCTGAATGAATAAATCAATTACATTTGAGGAGTTACCTCCTGGACTGACAATTACTTTTTTTGAGTTACATTAGATCTATTATCTAGGGAAGTTACTTTTATTAACTTATATTATAGCACTATGTTCTAGAATCTTTATTTTTAAATTTTATATTTCTTTAAAACTTTATTTTTTTTAAATATTTTTTGTTGTCCCATTGAAATTTGGTATTAACTTCTAGCCATCCTTGAAACCATTCTCCTCATCCCCATCCCTGAAACACCATGCAAAATAACCCAAGTTGTTCATAATTTGTAGGATTTTGTATGCAATGTATTAATTTCTTTAAAAATCAGATATTTTCCACTTTTTCCCACTTATCATTTGAAATTTGACATCATTTTACTTTCCTCTCTTGATTTTCTCCTCGGGTTGAACATATAGAATTGTTCTAGTTACTAGTTTACCTCACATCTTCCTTACCCCTTTATTTTCCATTCATTCATTTTTTCAAAGTTATAAAGTAGAATAAAAGGAACATGGAATTGTATCTCGGGTTCTATTAAAAATTCCATCTTATTTTATGTTTTTTCCATTTTCACTTAAGACCTTCAATAAATGGAAGCACACCTCAATACAATATGTAGGATCAAACTTTGAGGCTTTGTGAAAATGAATCAATTATTTATTCTTTCTATTTGTTGGAGTTTCATGGATTGGGACAGTGGTGGACCATGTTTCTATGCTTTTCCATTTAAGTTGTATGTTTGTCCTATTATTCACATCCATTCATTTTTCCAAATTTATAAAGGATATGAAAATTGTATCTTCAGTGCTATTATAATTGCCATCTTACTTTATGGGTTTTACATTTTCACATAAGACCTTCAATAAATGGAAGCACATCTCAATACGGTATGTAGGATCAAACTTTGATGCTTTGTGAAAATGTTCCAATTATATATTATTTATATTTTTTTAATTTTAATGGATTGGTTCATAATGGCATACCATGTTTCGATGATTTTCTATTTGTTTGTTTGGCTAGTTGTGGTAGAATACTAAAACTACAAGTTCTTATATGTTTTCTAGATAGTTAGCTCAGGATTATTTTTTTTCAATCAAATTACTTAAGATTGTATTTAGCTTGTTCAACATAAAGCTTATTCATATGGTGTTGATGTATAGGGAGATGTTATATACCTATTCCTTGAGACAAAGAATGCTATCACAATGTCAGGAGATATTGGTGTGGAAAAAAACATTTTTCAAGAGCCACCTGACAACATTTAGGCGTTACTTTAGATGAAGAGTTTCATCTTTCTGATCCTTATGTTTTTCATTATGATAGGTAGGTGAGGAAATATATATCTTGTTAACATGATTTCGTAAAAATATGTTTTGAAGCAAGGATGTTTCATTGGGGTTCTTGTTTAATTAGAACTAAAAGTTGACTTCTTAAAATCTAGGTAACTTCTATACAATTATGATCTCACTTTAAGTATAAGATTCTTATTGATACATGCATTTCTTACAAACTTTGTCCGCATTTTCTCTTGTATGTTATTGATATTCACAAGCTCAATCAGCCAATGCCTAGACAGGTAGGACTTGTACTCTTCTGAAGGTACGTACAAACAATTTGTTTAGTAAATATAAATGAGACAATTTGTTTAGTAAATGGTTTTGTTAAATTTTTGAGTGACATTGGATTAATTGGTAAACTTTTATAGTAGAAAATTGTGATGCTATGAAAAAAAAAATGCATTCCTTGGGCTTTTGGTTAGTTCATCTTTTATTTGTAAAGAAGGTTGTTAATATTGAAAGAATGTTTCTGGAATCTAGAAAGATCAAATTTATTGTTTTTCTTGTTTAAAATCATGTGCATTGCTCCCTTTATCATCCTCTTTAGGGTACACTTTAAAATAAAAACACTTTTGATGATGTTTAGGAGCACTGGTATGAACAAAATGGTAATAAGAGTGATATTTTTCTTCTGTAAATATTGAGATTTTTTTCTGATTTCTACTTGAAAATTTCCTTATTAAAATAAATTAGGTTTCTCAATTTTCATTCCTTTTTCTCATTATGTCATCGTTGTCATCTATTTCAATTTTATAGATATGTTTTTTGCACACTTTCCTCTTGCATTGTTGTTTTGTATATGTAGATATACATGATTCTTGAGAGTAGCCATAAAGGGGATCTTCATCTTTATTGAGCATCCAATTTTCCTCTTGAGTGGAGAATGGAGAAGGTGCTTCTTAAGAATTTTATTGTAGAAAATTTCTTGATCCACTATAATGAAAATTACTGACTTTTTGGATTAGATATTAGTTAGTTTAGTGCAATAAAAAATGGAGGTTTGGAAATCTGCTATGCTAATTAACCACTTGGCTCTTAAAACATGTAACTTAGTTTGCATGATTATGCCTAAGCTTTTTCCTGAAGGCTGAATACTAAGTTCCTAAGGTGTTCTTTTCTATAGTGACATTTTACTTACTTTCTTTATATAAGTCATCAAGCCACATGGTGGCCACTATCTCCCAACTAAAGAAAACTTGTTCAAGTTTCTAATAAGGATTCCTATGGTTATTAATGTTGTGATTCTTTCACCTCATGGTTATTTTGAGCAAACAAATGTTTTAGGAATGCCAAACAATACACCAGTGGATAGGTAAACAACTTTTTTATAATTGCAATCTCCATTGCAAGATATCCTCTCTTTATTGTTTGACTGTATTTTGACTGTTTCTTTTGATTTTGTTGTTTCTTTGAATTATGAAATTGAAAATACTTCGTATTATGTCCATTTAAACAACAACCAACACTTGAAGATAAAATTAGTATTATAGTTCATTGATTGAAATTGTTTTAGATGTTTTGTGTTAAAATGCTTCCATGACTATTAGAAAATTTTAATTTCATGTTTTTATTTGAGTAAAGGTTGTTTATATACCTGATCAAGTTCATGTGTTAGATAATAAAAGGTTTTTGTGAATAAAACATCAAGGATTAGACATCACACCTCATATTATTTGTTTTCACAAGTTATCTACAACTTGAGCTTTTTAGCATGTAACTTAATTGACATGATTTTGCCTAGGCTTTCCCTGAAGGTTGAATACTAAGTTACTTAGGTGTTATTTTCTATGGTGATGTTTTATTTGCTTTGTTTATGTAGATCATTTGGCCACATAGTGGCCATTATCACCCAACTGAAGAAAACTTGTTCGAGTTTCTTTCTTTGATGGGGAAAAATGGCTTTGACATTGATGATGTTGAAGTATATGTCGTATACTTCTTTTATAGTCTACTTTAGTTTATATTCTAGTGTTTATCATCTTTCATGTCTTATAGTCTATATTGTATCTTATTTTGTTTTTAGAAAAGGAACTCAATATTGATCGTAAGGAGAAGGAAATGAAGAAAGAGGAGAACAATAACACCAAAGTGAAAACTACAAAAAGAGAGAGAGAAGAGAATCGTTCTAATGATACCCTTAGAGACAATATCCCTGATAAAATGTGCACATAGAGACTGATGGTCAAGTCTCCAAAGTTGGTGAATTCACGTACAATACCTTGGAAACACAATGATAATGTTTTGAAGTGATGAAACAATATTTCATGTGTAAATTATAGTCCAACCAATATTAAGTTGGAAACTCATATTGTAATACTTGACACTTCATATAATATATTTTTTGTGGTTGAAATTATTTATAGTTGCACTGCATATTGTTTACTATTGTAATTAACATATGTAACTTTTCATTTTCATAATAGATGAATATGCAAAATGTATAATTTTTTTTTTAATTTAGTCACAATCATACTAATTAATTTATGTTGATTAATAATGAACACAAAATTAATCTAAAACTACTAAATTAATAGTTTATATTGATTAATGATGAACACAAGTAAAATGAATATATGACTAAATTAGTGGTTTATAATGATTATTAATGAAAGTAAATAAAATGAATATAAACTACTAAGTTAGTTGTTTATATAATAAACATGAAACTACCAAGCAAAGATAAATGACTACTGCAATTGATAAAATTGTGATTACAAATTACGACTACATTTTTCTTATATACAACTATTAGTAGCTAATTTATAGTATCTTATAACACGACCGAAATTTAGTCATATTTATTCGGTCATTAATTGCTTTTAAGTGATGACTAAATTTTGCATATATATAACTATTAGTAGCTAATTTATAGTGTCTTATAACGTGACCAATATTTTGGTCATATTTCTTTGGCCATTAATTGGTTTTATACGGAGATCATATAGTAATATATTTTGTTGTATATTTAGTCATTAATTGTGACAATTAATGACTAAATTAGTGACCAAATTTATGACTAAATATAATACTAGACAATAAAATTGAGACAAACAATTAATGACTAAGCTAAAAATGACTAAAAGTTGGTCGCGTTACAAGATACTATAAATTAGCTACCACTGGTCACTGACTGAAAAATGGTCATTTAAATGCAAATTTTAGTCATTTTTTTAGTAACTAATTAGCCATTTTGTACTAGTGAAGGGAGAAATAAACCCAAGCGATTAATACTAAAATCCCATAGGATCATAAACCCAAGGGAATAATATTAAACCCAGCGGGCTAATATTATAAACACTAAAAGAAACACGGTTGACCATGGCTGATTTTCACATTGAGACAATCCTTGTCACAATGTGATGTTGGACCATGGTTGGCCATGCTTATTAACCATGGTTGATTTTCATATACTAAAAAACTAAGGGATTATAAACCTAAGGGAATACTATTAAACCCTAAGAACATGAACCCTTAGATTAATAAACCCAAGGGATTAATAAATGCAACGGATAAAAATTTTAAACCCAAGGTACATAAACGCTAAGATAAATATTATAAACCCTGAAATAAACATGGTTAAGCATGGTCGAATTCGATATTGAGATAATCATTGTTACAACGCAATGTCGGACCATGGTTTAACATGTTTTACCATGATTTATTCTCATATCGAGACAATCTTTGTCACCATACGACGTTGGACCATTGTTGATTTTCATATTGAGACAATCATTGTCACAATGCAACATTCGACCATGATTGACCATGGTTGGATATGATTGGCCATTGTTGACCACGATTGTTATTATAAACCCAAGGGAATAATACTTAAACGAAGAGACTAATATTATAAACAAAAGGTATAAACCCTAAGACAAATATAATAAACACTAAAATAAACATGGTTGACCACGATTGATATACATATTGAGAGAATCATTGTTACAATGTGACCTTGGACCATCGTTGACCATGCTTAAACATGGTTGATTTTCATATCAAGACAATCTTTGTCGCAATGCGATGCTTGACCATGGTTGACCATGATTGACCATGGATGACCATGTTTGATTTTATAAAACATGGTTGACCATGGTTAATAGAGATGATCATATTATGACAATATTTGTCATAATGCGACATTAGACCATGGTTGAGACAATGATTGATTTTCATATACAGACAATCTCTGTCAAAACGCGACATTAGAAAATGGTTGACCAACATTAACCAAGGTTGACCATGATTGATTTTATAAAATATGGTTAAACATGGTTTAGCATGATCAACCATGGTTGACCATGGTTAATTTTCATATATGAACAATCTTTGTCACAATGCGACAATCAAACATGGTTGACCGTGATTGACCATGATTGACTATGGTTGATCACGTGTGAACATATTTGACTAAGGATGACTGAGTTAGAAATTTTGTCTATCATTGACTATGATTGACCATTATTGACGATGATTGACTGTGGTTAACCATGGGTGACCATGTTTGACTAAGGATGACTATGAGTGAACAATGTTAACTACCATTGATTATGGTAAATATATAGTTGATTAACATTGATTATGGTTGACTATATATACACCGACTGCAAAGGTTAACTAGAAAGGTTAAATTTCTTTGTCTATGTCACCATGATGACCCTAGATATGTGTATATGCTTAGTTATAAGCATGTTAAACATAATGTATATCAATTATCAAGGTTCAACATGATATTTATATTCACTATCTTTGACCAAATTATTCATTATTATTATGATGTATTAGTGTTTAAATTAATATATTATTAATTTGTAAATTTATAAATCAGCAATAATCTATAATTATTATTATATTTTTATAAATTTATTAAAATTTAAATAATATTATTAAGTTTAAAATGATATTAACAAAATAATAATAATAATAATGTATTAATAACTTAATACTATTATTATCATTATATTAATGTATTAATAACTTAGTATTATTATTATGATTATAAACATTACTAATTATTTATATAATATTACTTTTAATTGAAAATTATTTATATATCAGATATATTAATTTAAATATATTAATATGATTTATAATTTTGTTATGAAATATTGATTTTATTAAAAATAAAAACTTTAATATATATTAATGAATGATACATCGATTTAAAAAATAAATAAAAACCTAAAAGTGCACTTAAGTTTATGCATTTCACTTCATCGTTATTACTTCAATATGGGAAGTTCGATTTGTATCTCTCATCTGTGAGTTACAATGGTTTCTATGGGAAGTGCGATTTGTATCTCTCATCTGTGAACTAAAAATATATAATAGTCTTTTTAATAATATATATTATTGTTGTGTTATAAGTTGATCCTAATAAATATATAAAATAAGTTGAAGTAGGTTATTTAATTTAAATTAGATTTAGTTTTTATTAAATTTCATATTTAAATTCTATATAAAGAATTTAAAAGTAAACAATAATTGTAAAGACAAAATGAGTAGTCTCATACACAGGAAGCTTTATTTGGTACAAGTCAATTTTCATGTTGTTGGCTACAAAATTTTCTAGTTCAAACAACTCAGAACTTGAACAACTCGAAGCATCATCTGCTAAGTCCTCTTCCTCTTGTTTATCAAGACCCCTCATTACCACAATTTCCATTTTGTTGTTCCTTTTCTAATACTTAGCAGTAATTTCATTAGTTGTTGTTGCTGCTGCAGTATGCCTTTCCTCCTTAGCAATATGTTGTTTCAATTCTTTGCTGACCAGTGGAAGCTTGTATCAATCTACTGATCAATGCATAATTTGTGAATAATTCGAAGGATTTGGATTAATGTCTAGATGTGTAATTTGGTGATACTTTTCCACTTCCTAGAGACACTTCTCCACACAAGGTTGACAGTTCTCATCTACAATTACACTTGTTGGGAAAAATGTTATAGACATATGATTATTCGACCTTCTTGACATTTTACTCGAACATGGCCTAAATTGGACTCAGCATAATCACATGAATTAAAGTCAGTCACAGAATAAAATGATGAAAACTTTACCTTGTTGGTAAAGCTAGCCATAAACAACAAATTCAAAAAATTTGTGAGCTTCCTACCTAGAGAGATTGGTTGTTTAAGCTTCTCAGAATCCTCACCAGGTTTGGACTTTGACTTAATCTTGGCATGATGATCTACAGGTGTGAATGATTTTTCCTTAAATCGAAACACCCCATCTCTAACTGATGATTTTCCTTTTAAACCTTGAGAGCAATCTCGACCAATAGTCCATTTGCATGTTTTATCTCTACGACCGACCACATAATGAGAATTCCTCTTTGTTTTGTTAACTATAGGAATGGAAGACCTATGTGTGTAAAGGGACTTTGTATATGAATATAAATATGGGCATGAGATTGAGGAAGTATCTCTCCAATATCGCCGAGCTTATCTCAATTGCAGGTAGATCGACCGGCTCTATGTGGAAAAATGGGCCCCTCCATCTCTGTCACGGTCTCCGTTAATAATCTATCCAATGTCGTGGCGGAAAAGTTTTAGAAATTTTTTGGGGAGTTGGGTAAGTGTCGGTGTACGTCGAATTAACTGTCAAGTTAATGTTGCAGGTGACAGTTCCACTCTCGGTCTCTTTCCAATTCCCAACTCCCCCCAAAATGAATTCAAATCATCCATTTTCAGTGGCAATTTTTTAATTCTTCTAGGTATCCTTCGAGATCCCTTTCCAATCCCCAACTCCCCACTAGATGAATTCAAATCATTTATTTTCGGGGGGCAGTTTTTCAGTTCTTGCGGGTATCCTTCCTTCAAATCTGAGGCCTACAACTCTATGCAGTGATATGGAAGAAGCAACGATGAATAGATGGAGCTTTAAGAAACTGAGAGGGCTTCTTCCATATTATCGATCGTGAGTCGGCACGCATCATCTTCCAAGCTTTGGCCAAAAATCTCCATATGTCCCTTTTTTTTTTTTTTTTTTTAATGAAAAATTAAAACCTGTACTTATGAAGTTAGCCATATCCAGAATAAGTGTTTGATAGTTTTTATCATGTCTTGCAGAGAGACAATCTAGAAATACATGTCCAAGATATAACAAGATGATGTGGGTGGCCTCCAAGTCTAAACAAAGGAAGGAGAGTGAGTTGATATTGAGCCCATTCCGATGATGTGGGTGGCCTCCAGATCCAAAACAAAGGAAGGAGAGTGAGTTGATACTGAGCCCATTACTGGATCATTAGGTCACTCTTTACAGGTGAGAAACTAAACTATTTTTAATTTTCCCAAGCTATTAGAATAGGGTTGTAGGGGTATTCAAACAAATATTGATTTAAATATTAATTAGAATTAGGTTGTAGAATAATATTTAAACAATAGTTAATGTAAAATTGAATGGCACATTTGAAGTAATGGCAAACACTGCAGCCCAGAGCACGAGTTGTTCATGGCGA
This sequence comes from Pinus tabuliformis, assembly GCA_031772625.1. Classification (NCBI taxonomy): domain Eukaryota; kingdom Viridiplantae; phylum Streptophyta; class Pinopsida; order Pinales; family Pinaceae; genus Pinus; species Pinus tabuliformis. The sequence goes on from CM062819.1 coordinate 494,782,590, forward strand.
ATCTAGAAGGAATAGGTTGTCTATAGACTTCTTTCAGAGGAAGCCCAAATTGTTACTCCCTGAGAAGTGATCACCTAGGAGCATTGCCAACTATACAGAGCAGTTACAACAAGTCGAGATCTCAAGCTACATGCGATGCAAATATGGGGTGAAGTATTGCCAGATCGCTTACTGACCATGGGTTATTGTGAATGGCTTAATCGTTACAGTTACTATGATGTTAACGCAAGAGTGTGCATTGGACTTCTATTTTAATAACTTAATAATGAACCAAAAGCTTTTGGTTTCCATTTTTTTCTACTTCTAAATTATGAATTAATTTATCAATGTTTATGGTTTAACAGTTAGAATTTCAATTGACCATGATGTAACACAAGAGTGTGCATTGAACTTCTTTTACTTCTAAATTATCCATTCATTTATCATTGTCTTAACGGTATCTTTATTGGCATGACACATTTCATTTAATAAATTTCAATTTTTTTACTTTTATGTTATGCATATTTTTTACTTTTATGTTATGCGTTAATGTTTAAAACTTAGTATTTAATTATTATTATTTTTTTGATAAAATATAAATTTAGTTTATGTTTAAAAAAACTTAACTTAAATAAACAATATATATTTTAATAAAATATAAAATAATATTTGATATTGGGTTTATGTTTAAAAAAAGAAATCAAATAAATAATAAAATATTAAGATTAGAGATTATTAGATTAAAAGAAAATTCATTTATAAAATATAAAATAATATTTGATATTTGGTTTATGTTTAAAAACATGAAATTAAATAAATAATAAAATATTAAGATTAGATATTATTAGATTAAAAGAAAATTCATTTATAAAATATAAAATAATATTTGATATTTGGTTTATGTTTAAAAACATGAAATTAAATAAATAATAAAATATTAAGATTAGATATTATTAGATTAAAAGAAAATTTATTTATAAAAGAGAGACTAATAATTTTTGTTTTTGAGAATTAGAATAAAAACTAAGTAACAATTTAATTATGTTGATAGACGTGTTTATTTGAAATAAGATCTCTAAAATGTTTAGTTAATTATTAATAATTATTAGGTGGATAATAGAGATTTAACCTCTACATAATATTTATAGTAATATAAATAAATCGAAGGTTAATATTTATTTGCAAGGTTTATACTTTTAATTAAATTGATCAATTAAAAATAATGTCATATGAACTTAGTTAGTTTGTATGAATAAAAAATTTAATTAGTTTTTTAAAGTTTTTTTAATTTTAGTAATATTTATAGTAATATACATAAATCAAAGGTTGATATTTATTTGCAATGTTGTATTTAAGCATCTAGGTGACATTATGCAGAGCCACAAAAATGCAAATTCAGCACTTGAGGAGACCCACAAATTTCTAACTGACTTCCAAGAGGAAACCACCTTTGTTGACCACTTTCGAGCACGATGGTTGGACAGAATAGGTTTGATTTTTGTAGCTTTAATTTTCATATTTTTGGTATAATTGTATTGACTATTGACATACTTTATTTTGTGTTAATCAGAAATGTGGGAGAAATGTTGTCATCACTTAAAGCATGCCGGGCAAGAAACAAATGGTGCTATTGAGTCCTACCATTCACATTTGAAACAAGTTCTTTTGAAGTCAATACGAGCAACTTCACATCGTCGAGTGGATTGGTTGGTGCATCAGTTGTGTTCAATGGTCCACATTTTTTATTGGTGGCGTCAATCTGCAAAGGAAAATGGTTTCCATAGGAACTATAATGTGGAGAAAATAGAAGCTCATTAATAGCTAAGGGCACAACCTATTCTAGATTGTAATGTGAGTGGATTGGTTGGTGCATCAGTTGTGTTCAGTGGTCCACATTTTTTATTGGTGGCGTCAATGTGCAAAGGAAAATGGTTTCCATAGAAACTATAAGGTGGAGAAAATAGAAGCTCATTCATGGCTAAGTATTCCAGATTGTAATGTGACATTGCACCACTCAGATTCTTCAATAGCATGGTTGCAAATCCAACATGATATAGATAAATCATATATGGTATGCCATTCAAGTTCAAGTTTTTCTATGTGTAATTGTGATTGGGCGAAAAATGGATATCTTTGCAAACATGTCATCAAAGTTAGCATGATGACGGAAAAAATAAGGTTGGAACAAGAAAATATAGAAGCGAGAATCAATGCAACAACCCAAAACCAGGTGATTTGAGTATTTCATTGAATATGTAGATCAATAATAATAAATAATAGTCATTGTGATCTAATACTGTACAATGTTTTGTTCACAGATACGTGAAAAATTATGACTTTGAAAGTGTGGATAACTTGGATGATGATGTCATGGTAATAATTTAATAACTCTCTAAATTTTATATTTGTTACCACTCTTTTAATATTGTTCTAACTAGTTGTTTTTTTCTTTGTAGGTAAATGATAATGTTAATGCTTCCATGAATTCTTATGTAGATGTCTTGGGAATAATTTCATAACTTGGTTAATTTTATGTTTTTTATCACTCTTTTACTATTGTTATGACTATTTTTTGTTTTGTTTTGTAGGTAAATTATCATGTTAATTATGTTTTTTATCACTATTTTATTGTTGTTATGATTGTTTGTTTTTTTTTCTTTGCAGGTAAATGATAATGTTAATTATTCCATGGATTCTCCCACTAATGTTGATCCAAGTCACAAACAAGAAAAGATCTCACAAAATATTAGGCATATTTTTGAGTCACTTATGTAATTACCTAGTGATGAGTCACATCTGCACTTCTTAGAAAAACGCATGGAAGATGTTGCAAGTGAATTCAAAACAACATTGACATCAACCACGTTGTGGTTGGTCCATCTTTCCAACAAGTGCAAGATGGATTTGGATATACACTTGGGCGTGAAAGAGATTTCTTGGAGAGGATGGTCACTCGTAAGCACTCATATACATCATCTAGCTCTACACAATTTGCTCCTCCAACACAATGTTCAAGAAGGAAAAAAACATTTGCTAATGAGCTTGATAGAGATGCTACAAGAGACAATGAAAGAAATACAAACATATGAAGGTGAGAATTATATATCTCAAATGTGAATGTTAGTTTCAAATGTTTTAATTTAAAACATATATAATCTAAACTTGCAAAGAAATGTGAAGGAAGTTATTTATTATATAGTTGGTAATGTAGGATCTAAAAAGTTTTTTAAAATAGTTTGAAATGGAATAACTAAGTTAAGAAGTTTGACTTATGTACCAACATCTATCATGTTCATCTTTTTGGTAAACCAACATCTATCATGTTCATTTTTTTGGTAAACATGATATTTTTCCTTGCATTCATATTTTCTTTCCTTGTTGCAACTCTTTGTTTTAAGTGTAGTATGTGCACAAAGATATCATTAATTTACTCAGTATTTTGATTTCATTAAAAACGGCTTCCGGATGAAGAAGTTATGGCTTTTTGAAGAAAATTTGATGAAGATGCCGACGAAGTGTGGGAATGTGCGGAAATGAAAAACCCGCCCCCACAAAAAGGAGACTTGAACTCAAGACCTCTACTCTCATAAATTAGCTTTGGACCAAGTGAGCTATACTAAAAGTTTGAGAGAGAGAGAGGGGGGGGGGGGTGTTGAAGCTTTGGGTTTCGTGCTTGCTTTGAGAAAGCTCTTTTTCCCTACAAAACAAAAAACACAAAACCCAACACGGACATACAAAAAAAAACGAACCTTACAGCTCAAAGTTAGCTTTAGCTGGAAACTAAATATTTTCCTCAATGTTTCTGATTTTATGAGATCACACTAAGGCGTAGCGGAAAAGAGCATACGCATGAGAAAAATCCTTCCTTTCTGTTTCTAATTTGCCTAGATCGTACAGAGTCGCGGGGAAAACAAGATACGCAGAAATGAAAGGTACAGATCCAGAAATAAAAAAAAAAACAAAAAGCTAAATAAACCGAAACCGAAATAAACAGAGAGAAAATAACTGTAAACTGCAAATAAACACTCTATACCTCCAGATCTTAAAAATGACGTAGCTAGGGCTACTGGAAACCTTTTCGCTTGAAACAAAAAGGGTTCCTCAATGGAACAGATGCTCCCAACACAATAGAGCAGTCCTCTTGGCCCGAAAGTACTCAGAAACAGTAGATCTAGGAAACGACAGTCGGATGCAGTTCTACCGGCTTCAAATTTGGATCACCAATGGACGCGGCCGTCAAATAGGTCTGATACCATGTAGGAATTTACAGGGTAAGTTCCTCAGATAGAACACCAAAGGACACCGCTCACACACAGATCACAGATCAATACACCAGTGTTTTGACGTGGTTAAAACCCTCAAAGAGGGAAACAGTCCATGGCCTGAGCCAACGTGGCCACTTCAGGCAATTTATTAATAAAAGAATGAAATTTTACATAAGCTTCTCTCATGAACAGTTAACCTACGAATGACCCTCCATGCTCTTTAAATAGAGATCATTGACCAATCGGGTGTTAAGCCACAGATCAAGTGTCGGTAATACCGAGGAGAGAATGAACCGTCGGATCACTACATATCGTGACCGTCGGATTGTAAGTTACAAAATGTACATAGTAAAGAAACACACTTTACCTAACTCTATACTAGACCAAGTTATACTTAAGTATTTCCTATGTGTTGGAATATCCTAACATTTAACACCCTACTTTGCAATTTTGTTGGTTAAGTAATTATTTTGCTCAGTGGTTAGATTGATTTAGAGGCCCGAGTTATATTCCACACAATCTCCATCCAGTGTAATCCATAATTAAAAATAGACATGCTAGTTTAGAGATTCTCTTATAACTCTAAATCTGGCAAGAAAGAATTATCTTATCTCAAGATAGCTTGTGTGAATCTGGTGGGCCTTGATTCTAAATGCAAACTTCTAAAAATTCTATTATATTAAAGCTAATTTGATTTTTCTGTTATATGAATTAATTCGTTTAGATGCTTTTTGTTGGGCATTATTTTTGGATTTTCATTTCAAAAACTAAGGGAATATATGTTTAAATTTCATCATAGATGTAATTTTTTATCATGATATTTGATTATATCAATTATTTTTATTTATTTATATTAAATTATAAGTATATCAGTATTATTTAAATTCCAAATTTAGCAATTTTATATGTCATCAAAGGATTTGTGAAAAGTAATGATATTTAAGAACATATTTTATTTAAGTGTAACTTCAATTTAATTTAATTAACATTTCCCAGGATACTATAAAAGCTTGATTATCTTCGGCTATGGAAATATCACAATAGTGACAAGGTCAGAATACCATAATATCAAGGATAATTTTAGGGGCGAATGTTCGCACTTTGGCAAAATTAAGGGGTTTTAAATTTTTAGTGGGCGAATATTTTGTATCATAGTACATTTTTACAAATCACCTCAAATAGCCCACCTTATTTTAAGGGAGAGGGTAAAAAAGGTAAATTTAGCCCTTGAAATTAGGACTTACAACCTTCCATTCGCCCATTTTCAAGAATAGATTTTATTTAAGTGAATCCATTCGCCCATTTTCAAGAATAGGTTTATTTAAGTGAATCCTATGGGCCAAATACCATATTTATAAAAGAGGTATGGTAAATTAATAAAAATATAAATAAATGAGAGGTATGGTAAATAAATAAAACATTTTTTATATTTACTCCATAAGTCACTTTATATACATGTAAGGGTGTAAACAAATAAAAATACCATATTTATAAAAGAGGTATGGTTAATAAAAATATAAATAAATGAGAGGTATGGTAAATAAATAAAACATTTTTTATATTTACTCCATAAGTCACTTTATATACATGTAAGGGTATAAACAAATAAAAATATAAGTAAAGTGGAGGTATGGTAAATAAATAAAACGCCTTTTTATACTTACTCAAAAGGTATGGTAAATAAATAAAAATATAAATAAACTAGACGTATCGTAAATAAATAAAACCTCTTTTTATATTTAGTCCATAACCCTCATTCTATTTATGAAGGCTCAAGAAAGAGGTTTTATTTAAGTGAATCCTATGGGCCAAATACCATATTTGTAAAAGATGTATGGTAAATTAATAAAAATATAAATAAAAGAGAGGTGTGGTAAAAAAATAAAACATTTTTTTTATATTTACTCCATAAGTCACCTTATATTTACGAACACTCAAAAAATGGGTTATATTTAGGTGAAACCTATGGCCAAAATACTATGGGACAAATACCATGGACTAGATTGTTATTAATACCATGCAAAAAACCATTATTAACCCTAATATTAGAATTAATAAAAATAAAAATGGCACATGGTATTGACCCATGGTATTCACCTGGAATGTAGCCTATTTAAATGGGGGAATTAAACCAGCATGTAGCCTATGCTAAGATTCACTAGGACTTTACAAAGTTTTATTATTTAGTGAAAGACTCGCCAAGGTCTTACAAGATTTTATAATTGAGTAAAATATTCGCCATGCTTAGTGAGAGATTCGCCAAAAAATTATATATACATATTATATTATTGATAAAATCGCCTTCCATTTTTCCTATATACCATGGAGATTCGCCCATTTATTATATTTATAAATTTAGGGGGGGTTCTTAAAATTTTCCCTGCATAATATCATCTTCTGTAATGGAATAGGATAACTTATGGGTTTAATGTATTTTTTTTAAAAGAAAATTGTGAACTAGCTAGTCCTTACAGCGTCACAATTTTTTTCTCTAACACGATTGTGGTTGCAACAACATTGAGTTATGTTTGTATAGAGTATATATTATAATTAAACATATATGATAATTAATAATAAATTATTTATTATCAAACTCATATAATATATTATCATATTATAAGTTGAATGGGAAAATTATAATGAATGAGTTTATGTATACTAGGATTGTATTTTTATTCATTGTTAAGTTAAGATAGAATATTTTATCTAAAATATATGTGAATAATTTTTATTTGGCTGGAAACATTTTGATTAAAATTTTAACTTAGTTTGGTTTTATCCATTATAATAGTTTACAAAAATTAGTAAATGAAGTATTATAATGTTTAGAAGATATTTTATTTTGGATAAGAATTAGTACATCACTTTTCCAATCTTATATTAAAATACCTAACTTTAGGAATAAAGCTAATCATAATACCTAATTAATGAAATACATTATAAATTATGGATAATATTTTTAATAATTAAATTTTATGAAGTATTGACAGAAAAAACTGACACATATCTATATCATAAGTATACTCTACATAACATATGTAGGCCTTCTAGACTACTTAGTCATTACAAAAAAGAAGAAGTCATTATGAGTTTTGATGTCATATTATAAATTAAACCTTAATTTGTTACATTCATAGATTCTTTCTCTTCCTAATGTTTTGGAGGTATCTTTTCTCTTGTAAAGTTATTTAAGGTTCTCATTTTCTTAATAACAAATCATTTTAACAGTTAATCTATAAAAACTCATATCATGAGTGGGATTTCTCATATCATTGTGAAATGCCACACAAAATAATGTAGACAAAGCATCATTCTATACTTATTTATTTCAATGAGTTTCCTTTCATATTCCTAATAATTGTAGATAATTTACCAAATATTTATTCTCGAAATTCCTCTCCCCTAATTTTGTAATATCATTAAAAGTTGACATTTTTATTCCTGTCTTGTAAGCCAGTTTCCAACATTTAAGTGTTTCTTCTTGCATCGAGTATTTTATTTATATAAGTATCTATTTTTTTAGCCACCCTATATCCTAAATATTCCATGGTACATTTTTGTTCTTAACAATAGGCTTAGTGTTTGTTAAGTCGGGCTTTCAATATATTGAAATACTAATCCAAAACCTTAGTGTTTTAGTTACAATCCATTTTCTTTTAAAAATATTATTGGCTAGAATACTCCATGATTATGCTAACCCCTATTTAACTTTATTACAATTTTGTTAAATTTTGAAATAATCATGTCATTTGTTAGTTCACAATTGTACATAGAAAAAATATGAATTTTAACAAAAAATTCAAACTATAATAATTTCCTTTAAATAAAAATATATCAAATAAAAATTGTTTGAATAAATTTGAAATCCTATTTTTTTAACACTATACAAGTAATTTTTCAATCAAAATTTCTTTGATCTTAAAAAATCCATATCTCATTCTCTATATGTAAAAAAAATGAGTCACTGAAATCTTAAATCCATGGAAAATATACTTTTATTATAATTTAGATTTTACAATGATCTAGAAAATCATAAATACATAATGTCATGATAATATTTCTTTAACATTAATATATTTTTTTCTTTTTACTTTAATCAAAATCACAATAATAATTCCATTGAGTGACACATAAATTATTTCTCAAAACTATTGTTGCATTCTTTTTATTCAAAACAAATGAATTATTCATAATTAAAACATATATCCCAACAAACAAACATATCCAATCTTACAGAAATGGATGGAAGACATCACAAATGAGTTCAAAACAACATTGACATTAACAACTTTAAGGTTGGGCCGTCCAATTGGTCCATCTTTCCAACAAATCCAATATGGATTTGGACATACATTGGGGTATGAAAGGGATTTCTTGGAGAGGATGGTCACTCATAAGCACTCATATACATCATCTAGTTGTGCACACTTTTCTCCCTAACACAGGGTTCTAGAAGGAAAAAAACATTCGCTGATGAGATTGATAGAGTTGTTACTTGAGACAATGAAAGAAATACAAACATGTGAAGGTGAGAAATATATACCTCAAACATGTAGGTTAAAATCAAATGATTTATTTAAAACATGTTTCATATAAACTTACAAAGCAATGCTAGAGAATTTGATAATTCTATGGTTGGTAATGGAGGATATAAAAAGCTTGTTAAAGATTACTTCAAGTGAAACAACTAAACTAAGAAGTTTGAATTATGTACCAACATATATTATGTTCATTTTTTTTTATAAACTCTCCCATGGAAGAGAAATTAAAAAGGAACATGAAAGTTCACCTCCACAGGGTGTATGATTGTGTGGATAGGGAATTTCTCTCAATGATCCTGTATAAAAACTGTTTTTTGCACAAGCATGTGAAGTGGATAATATCTTCCATAACATCAACGTCTATGGTTTTTCTCATCAATGGGGTGCCAACTCATTTCTTCAAGATTTATAGGGGTCTTTGCCAATGATGTGCACTATCTCTGCTTCTTTTCATTCTGATCATGGATGCCTTCAACAGGGAAGTTAAGGAAAGGTTTGAGGAAACATTGATATATGGATGCAAAATATCCAAAGGATGAAAAATTTCTTAGTTGATGCTTGTTAACACGCACTGTGTGATCGTGAAACAATACTCTCTAAGTGGGTCACTTTTCATAGGATCTTCATGGATTTCAGTAAATCTTTTGGGCTCTACATAAAAAAAGACAAAAATTGAACTGATAGAAGTGGTGGTGGATGACCTAGAAGTACTTGAAATAGCTTCCCTGTTTGGAATAAAAATACTCTCTATGATAGATGGTTTTAAATACCTGGGATGTTTTCTAAAGCTCAGAAAGTACTTACTGAATGATTGGGAATGCCTTCTTTCTAAATTAAAAAAAAAACAACAACAACAACAAAAACAAAAAACTATTTTGTTGGGACCAAAGATGGTTGACATTGGCTGGAAGAGTCATTATGACAAAGGTTTTCTTGACTGGCATCTCGATCTACTAGATGCATCTCTTTCATCTTCCCCAATATTTCATTAACAAGATAGACTCAATGGTGGTTAAGTTTGTTTGGTTTGGTTTTTGGTGCAATAAAGAGGATCCATCTAATTGGGTTAATGTCCATTGCCAATTCGATTGTATGTGGAGGCTGGGGCATTATTGACACATGATCCTTTAACCTAACCCTTTTCGCAACAAATTTGTGGAGGTTATTTTGTGAGAAAGGGCTCTGATAGAGCATATGAATACAAATACTCTCTTCAATGCATAATCGAGGAATGGATTGTTGAGGGGGCACCTTCAGCTAGCCAACATTCTAAGATTTGGAGCAGTATTAGAGTTGTCCTATCATGGCTAAGCAGTAACATTCGATGGGTGATTGGAAATGGATAAAGGATCCACATTGGTTTGGATTCCATCAAGGGTTTTAGCGGATGCCACTCTCTTCCAATACAAATAATCGAATCTCTCTCCTATATCGCGATGAACACCCTTGCTGGCCCGTGGGAGAGATATAGACTTGTCTGTATTGCTTTGGATTGGTCACATGCATGGCAGATTGGTTTATCGGAGGACATGACAACTAAGTTGGAAGATTATCGTAGTAGTCTATGCATGGTCAATATCCACTTATCACTAAGTCTGGATAAGCTAGTGTGGGAGGGTGGGGACGGGGGCAAATGGTCAATGACATAATCCCTCTCAAGGAGGCCTATGACCACATCACTTTGACCTCTCTTCCCCTACCATTCACTGAATTCACATTACTCATTTGGAAATGGGATGCTCCCTTGAAGCTAAAATTCTTCTCTTGGCTCGCCATCCATAATAGAGTATTGACCTAGGACAATCTTCTCAAGAGAGTCTTTTCTGACCCTCGATGGTGCCTGCTTTGTAGGATGGATTTGGGGAATGGCCCACACCTATTCCTGTGCTATCATTTTGCCTCTAAAATGTGGGCATAGGTATCAATTCATTTTGGAATCCCTATTATTAGTAATGAACCTTCCATCCATGATTGCGTACTCCTTTGGAACTACATAATGAAGGCCTACAAGATTGTCCCTCTTGATGTTCTATGGGGCATCTGGAGGGCTTGTAATGCCCTTCTTTTTTAAGGAAAATCTATGGACATCAAACGAGGTACTATAGGTATAGTGGAATTATTCCAAGAGATTGTCTCTTGGCAACCAAAAATCCCTCGTCGATCTATCTCTTATTCTGATGTGGAGAGAATTTATCCAATATGTTTCTTTGATGGGGCTTCCTCTGGCGGTGACTATGAATGTGCAGTTGTTCTTCAATTTGATCTAGATGTTCACTTCCATTTCTCCTGGTATGGTGGTAGAGGACACAATGGTAGGGCTGAGTTATTAGCTCTTTGGGGTGCCCTGCAATGTGCTTCCTCACTTGGCATTGACAAAATCTTAATCATTGGAAACTCCTCATCTATGATTAACTGGGTGAAAGGAATATCATCTCTTGATGTCCCCGATCTCTAAAACTGGTTGCTACGGATTAGGAATTTCCTACCTCTCATACCGGAAATCAACTCCAGGCATGTCTATCAAGAACAAAAATTGGAGGTAGTTTCTCTTTCCACTCTCAGCCTCTCCATTTACCCTGGGTTCATGTTCTTTGAAATCTTTTATGGTGGTCAGAGCAATGACATGGTTTTTTTTAAGATCTAGTTCCCTCCCCTATCTTTGGTTTTTTTGTTTCCATTTTGCATTGAACTAAATGGCTTTTTGTTGGTTTCACCTGTTTATTATTTCATTTTTTTTTGTGGTCAGTGATGCATCTCTACTCTAAATGGCTTTTTGTTGGTTTCACCTGTTTATTATTTCATTTTTTTTTGTGGTCAGTGATGCATCTCTACTCTCTTTTTCTTGATGATTTTACACTACAATAGATTATGTCATGAGACAGATGTTGGTGGAACATACTTACTCGTGTCTGCAATCTATCTTGTAAAGAATCATGAATATGTAAAACTTTTTCTTTATTGAATGGAAGTTATGTTTTTTTGTCTGAAAAGGAGATCCTTTGCTATAAATTATTTATTCTTGTAAAAAAAAATTATTCATGATGATTACCATAAAATATTTAAGGATTGTATTCAAAATGGTAGATTGATTCAAAATCTCTAATACAACTCTTTCTTTTGACTCCCTCAATGTTTAATGACATTAGAAACACTTTTAAAAGCTCATGAACTCTTGATAGGGGGGGACGAGTCGGCAGGAAAAAGGTGGGAGTAAGCGGCGACAGTTCAGAGGATAGTAGAGACGATTGCTGATGGAGGGCGGCAAGGGAGGGAGCTCGACTCCCTCCTACAAGGATGCGGTTTCCAACAAAGGAAAAACAATGGAAGGTAACAACAAAGGTGTGGCTGGGGAAAAAAACAGAGATAATGCTAAGGGGACAGTGGGGACTAAGACCAAGGCAAATAGCAGCATAAAGGATAAGGAGGAAGAAGAAAAAAATCTTGGTTCATGAGAACATAGGCAAAAGGGACCTTGCAAGCCTAAAGTGACAATCACTCCCAGAGTAATATTAAATGACCCTGCTCTGCAAGCGCACAGAGAACACATGGGAACTATGCCATTACTTGTAAATTCATGGGAATATGACCCACTTAAAAGCTTTGCAAACATGGATCAAGTATCACTGGAAGCCCAAAGGAAGCATTGACCTACATCTTGGGTCAAAGTGATTCTTCACAGTGGTGTTCTCAAACATCGAAGACAAAGATAGAATATTTGAAGGAGGACCCTACTTCTATGCAGTGGCTGGTCTCTATATGAGGCCTTGGAGGATGAACTTCGCCCCAGAGCGGGGAACCTTCACCTCGGTTTGAGTATGGGTAAGGCTATATTCTCTACCTCTTGATTATTGGCAAACGAAATCGCTAGCAACCATCAGTAATAAACTAGGACGTTTTGTTAAAGTTTCTAAAGCCATGAAAAGAAGGAAATATACTTCCTTTGCAATAATATGTGTGGAAATGGATCTATCAGAAGCTCTTCTGGATGAAGTTATTCTGGAAGTTTATGATGAGGAATGGGTGCATATCGTGGACTACGAGCATATCCCATTCAAATGCCATAAATGCCATGAACATGGACATCTGTTCAGAGATTTCCCTCTCGGTAAAGTAGAAAACAAAGAATACCTCAATACCTCGAAGGATACAAAAAGATTTCAGAAAGTGGCAGGCATAAGTAAAGGGGGAAAAATGGGAATGAAGCAACAACATAATGAAAGGCAGAAGGTCAGTCAGAACAGGTTTCAAGTGCTGGATGAGAATGAGGATAACACGAAGGATGATCAATATTAGGAGAAAGATCCCAATGAAAAAGAGACAAAAGAAAACATAAAACAATCTCAAGATATGGTTCTTCAAAATGAGGCTGTTATGAGTGAGACAGAAATGGAGATGGACCAGGAAATGACCCAAAGCGAACTAGATCTGGAAGATCATGAATTACAGGAAATTTTAGACAAGGAAAACTTGGATATGGAAGGATTCTTGAGGCAGGGGTCCAAGGAAGGAATAGAATCAATACCTCTAGAAGAATACTCTAGAATACAATAGTTATTTTTATGGAAAACCCACGAAAGAGGATTGAATAAAGGTAAAAGTATTCACAAGCAGGAACACAGAGGGGTGAAAACTATGAAATCAACTCTGGGATTAGCAACTAGAAATCCAGGAAAGAAGAGGGGCAAGAACAGGCAAAATGAACTCTTGATGGAGTGTGGAAAGCTAATGATAGATTCGGGTAAGATGAAAGACCTAACCAGTTACTCTTTCACCAATCTTTAATTATGAATATCATTTCTTGGAATATTAGAGGTCTAGGTAGTAAAAGAAAACAAAGAATGTTAAGTCATAGAATGAAGCTAGCAACACCAGATATCATCTTTATTCAGGAAACAAAATGTTCCATTCAAAAGTTAAAGCAGATCCACAACAAATGGATGAACAATTTTGAGTTTCTTGAAGTAAAAGCAGAAAACACAGCGGGAGGCATACTCACTCTATGGAACCCCCAAAGAGTTAGTATTTTGGATGCGAAGGCATCAAGAAATTATCTATCTATAATTATTCAACCAGTGGGAGTTGTGGACACTTTCCTTGCCACAAATGTCTATGGGCCACAAAGAATAGATGAAAAACTAAAACTATTAAATTCCTTGGCATGGCTCAAGAGTAGTCATGAAGGAATACCTTGGGTCTTGGGAGGAGATTTTAATATGATTAAATCACTTTTGCAAAAAAAAAGGAGGCACCACGTAATGGCCTTTATACTTGGAACAATAAAATGGGAAGTGAGGCTTAGGTCGCCTCCAAGTTAGATAGATTTTTGATCTCAGAGGAGCTTATGCTAGCAAATAGAGAGATAACAGCTAAGGTTCTTCCCTTTGGAGGTTCTGATCACTGGTCGATACAAATAGAACTCGAGAGGTTTGATTCTCCCAAGAACAAGCCCTTCGGGTTTGAGAATATCTAGCTCTCCCACCAAGATTTTGTTAACAACATTGAAAATTGGTGGGCAGAAGACCTACAGATCCAGGGCACAAATATGTTCATCCTACACAAAAGACTTCAGCACATTAAATTCAGACTCAAAGAATGGAACAAGGAGGTTTTTGGCAACATTTTTGTGGAGAAAAAGGTAGTGGAAGCCAAAGTACAGGAACCCAATCAAGCATTGATCACAGTTGGTTTTGATAAAGACACAAGTCAACAAGCTGATAAACACCATCAAGAATGGGAGAATTTATGCAAACAAGAGGAAATCTTTTGGAGACAAAAGTCTCGTATTCAATGGCTCAAAGAAGGGGATCGTAATACAAAATTTTTCATAGATCCACCATAGCCAATAGGGCTCACAACATAATCTCTGCGATTTTGAATGACAAAGGAAAGCTCCAGACCTCTCACAAGAATATCGAAGAAGTGTTGGTTCAACATTTCAGAAGTATCACTAAGGAAAATATCGAGACAGGGAGAAATGCATCAGAGAAATTGCAAAGAACATCCCTAATTTGGTGACTAGAGAGGACAATTTCAACCTAAAAAAACTAGTCACTGAAGAGGAAATCAGTGAGGTTATCAGGGACATGTAGAATGTCAAAGCTCCAGGTCCAAATGGTTTCAATATGGATTTTTTTAAGGTCTACTGGAACATTGTCAAGCAAGACATCCTGAATGTTGTGGAGGATTCCAGAAGAAACAGGACTATTCTAAAAGCCCTCAACACCTCCTTCATCTCTCTAATCCCCAAACAGGATTCAGCCCTGACCGCTGATAAGTTTAGACCCATTACCTTATGCAATGTGGTTTACAAGATTATATCCAAGGTATTGGCTAGCAGACTCAAACCTCTTCTTCCTTCTTTAATCTCAGGTGAACAATCTGGTTATGTGAAAGGCAGACAAATTCTTAATAATATCATTCTAGCACACAATACAGTGCACACGCTAACCTGTAAAAAGTAGGCCAGTATGATCATGCAATTAGATATTGCCAAAGCTTATGACAAAGTCAACTGGAGCTATATCAAGAGGATCCTTGCTACTTTTGGGTTTGATCATAACTGGATCAGATGGGTTATGGATCTCATAACTTCTTCCAGCTTTTCTATTCTGGTGAATGGATCTCCCTTAGCTATCTTCACTCCTTCTAGAGGTCTAAGGTAGGGTGACCCACTCTCTCCCTTTCTTTTTATCCTCATGATGGAAGGATTGGGAAGAGCCATTAAGCAGGCTAAAAACTTGGGAAAAATTAAGGTCTTCAATTAACCGAGAATGGCCAGACAATGACTCATCAACAATTTATGGATGACACAATGCTGCATGGACCTCCTACTATCAAAGAAGCTTTAGAGTACAAACAAATTCTGAATAATTTTGCCTTGGCCACAAGTATGGAAGTAAATCTCTCCAAATCAAAATTTTTTCTTCTTAAATACTAACATTGCAATTTAGAGAAATATCTCAAAAATTCTAGGCTTCCAAAGGGATTCCCTTCCTTGAAAGTATTTGGGAATTCCCCTTACAGACAAACCCCTGCACAAGAGTATTTGGGAACTAGTACTCAATAAAATGCAAGACAAAGTTAAAAAATGGACCATCAGATCTTTGAACCTAGCTGGCAGGCTGATTCTGACAAAGGTTTTCCTACAGTCAATCCCGGTGTTCTTTTTATCAGCTCTCCCAGCCCCCAAAGGGGTCTTACAACAATTCAAGAATATCCAGAGAGACTTCCTCTGGGGAAAGGAAGAGACAAGGAAGAAATGGGCACTTGTTTCATGGGACAAAATCTGCAAACTAAAGAGTCATGGTGGATTAGGTTTAGATGATCAGGAAATCTTAAGTAATGTACTAGGAGCCAAACTCTGGTGGAGATGGGTCAAAGAACCAAAAGCTCAATGGGCTAAAACCTGGAAAGAGAAATATGCAAGCTCTTGGCAAACTAATGATCTTATTAGAATGTCCGGAAACATAAAGGGCTCTTACATCAGGAATAAAGCCTAGGAAAACAAATGCCTAGTACAGGACCACAGTTTCTGGGAAATCAAAGCAAGGGATCTTGCTCTCTTTTTGGAGGACAAATGGCAACAAGAACCAATGCTGCTAAAAGACGACTATAAAGACCTCAAGCAAGAAATAGATTCCCAAGGACTAACTAGAGTTAAATATTTCTGGAATCCTCCTTACAGCTTGGAAAAATGGAGAAATTGGAGAAGCATATACTGTAGTGATGACAGTCCCCTAAAAATAAAAGTCGAGGAAATTATGAGCATACTAAAATAAAGGAAAATCTTGGTAACAGAGGGGCAAG